>JAPDNY010000015.1:53054524-53654524 GCA_029375565.1 Gekko gecko | reverse complement strand
TGGTGACCCCTTCACCATCGTAGGTACCTCTTCAGTAGGCCAGGAGGATTTGGCAAGAGCTCTGTCCAAGTACCCAGCTGAGGGGAAGGGGCAGGAAAATGGCCGGATGAAGAACAAGCAGCTGAGATTGGGAGAGAAAAGCAGACAGGCTTTGACTGAGATTTGGCTGGAGAACCCTGATCGGCAAAAATGCTCCATCTGGGCATCTGAGGTAGGGCAATGGACCTGCTCCTGTGGGAATCCCTCTGGCTTCCACTGTCGCTCATGTGGGAATTCCTCTGTCGCTCATGCCAGGGTCCTCGCATAGGGCACCTTTTGTGTCTCCTGGCCTCGCGCATGTGGGCTGCAGAAGGTGGACGGGGGTGGTGGTGATGCCCAGGGCTTTTTTTTTGTCGAAAAAGCCCAGCAGAAACTCATTAGCATATTAGGCCACCCCCTGACAGCACAGCTCATTGGCATATCAGGCCACACCCCCGTGTTGCCAGAAGTGCGGTCATCCAGCCACACCCACCTTTTGCTTCTTACTCTGCTTACCTTGTTTGTTGTCAAAACCCAGGGCTTTTTTTGGAGCAGGAACTCCTTTGCATGTTAGGCCACACCCCTCTAATGCAGCCAATCCTAATGAGTTTCTGCTGTTGGGTGTGGTCTGTTATGCTAATGAGTTCCTGCTGGGCGTGGCCAACTCGGGAGCCAGCCTGAACTCCGTTCCTGTGTGTTCCTGGCCAAAAATAGCCCTGGTGGTGCCCACATTGGCATGCTCCACCCCTCTCTGCCTGCCGGAAGGGAGAACATAAGAACATAAGAGAAGCCAATGTTGAATCAGGCCAATGGCCCATCTAGTCCAACACTCTGTCACACAGCGGGCAAAATATACCAGGTGCCATCAGGAGGTCCAGCAGTGGGGCCAGGACACTAGAAGCCCTCCCACTGCTGCCCCCTCCAGCACCAAGAATAGAGTGCATGAGAAGCCTCATGCTGTGATCGGAGGGCGTTGGCGGTGTTCCCATGGTCTTTGCTGGCCCTGGGAGGTTCTCTGCACCTTCTCAAAGGTGCTTCTTTCCCACTCCTCTGCTGGACGGGTTTTGGTTGGGCACCAGCCGTCAGCCCTGGCCCCACACTAGGAAGGCACCAGGGTCTTGGGATGGGTCTGCGGGTGATTCCAAGGCAGGCAGGAGTCCCCCCCCCAACCCATGCCCTTTCCTTCTCATCCAACCAAAATAAAAAAGGCCAGCTTTTGTTTGTAGATTGAACTGAGCGGGGGCGGAACGTCATTTTCCTACATTTAGCTGTTCTCTGTACTGAAAGACACTGATTATTGGCTCCTCCACCCCCCAAAAAACTCCAGCTACATAGTGGAGCAGTATTGATGCCTGATAGGCAGTGTTCCCTCTAAGCCGAGTTAAGTGTGAGCTGGCTCACAGTTTTTTAGCCTCCGGCTCACACATTTCCCTCTTAGCTCAGGAAGGATGGCTGCAAAGCAAACTAATCGATGCAGTAGCCGAATCGCTTGCTCACCACCTTAATGTCCCGTAGCTCACAAAGTAGAATTTTTGCTCACAAGACCCCACAGCTTAGAGGGAACATTGCTAACAGGGTTGCCATCCTCCAGGTGGGGCCTGAAGTTCTCCCAGAATGACAACCGGCCTCCAGCTGAGAGATCAGTTGCCCCAGAGAAAGTGGCCACATCGGAGGGAGGGCTCTACGGCCTCGTTCCAAGGTTGCCAGCCTCCAGGCGGGGCCGGGAGAACCTCCTGCTTTTAACAATTGATCTCCAGCTGACAAGAGATCAGCTCCCCCGGAGAGAATGGCTGCTTTGGAGGGTGGACTCGCTGGCACTGTGCCATGCTGAGGACCCTCCCCTCCTCCCCAAACCCCCACCCTCTCCTGGACCCACCCCCAAAGTCTCCAGGAATTTCCCAACCCAGACCTGGCAATCCTACCTCGTTCCCATCTCAGCCCCCACCCGCCCCGGTCTTGAAACCTGGCCTTTCCCAGAATGCCCCCCTCCACCTCCAATGCCCAGCAATTTGCCATCCGGGAGTTGGCAACCAGGGACAAGCGCGGCTGAGCCGGCTCCCCGGCTGCCTCCCTCGCTTTCCAAGATCTGCAAGCGCATCCCCACCCGCTCCACGCCTTACTTCTCAGGGAAGCCCTCCCGGGATCCGGCCGCGAGGCTTTCCCCTGCCCTTGCTCACCTGCAGCCGCTTTCCCCCTTCCCTTCCCCGGTGCAGAAGCAAACCCTCCTTCCCCCGCCTCCCAAACAGGGGGAAAGAGCCTTTTCCCCTCTTTTCCGCCTCCCCCCCTCCGTGCACTGCTCGGCCTCTCTGGCAGACGGCTCTGTCCCTTTAACCCTCTCCATGCTGCACAGGCAAAGGAAAAAAGTCTCCTGTGCAACGTTCCCTCTAAGCTGGGGAGTCCCGTGAGCAAGTATTCTACTTTGTGAGCTGCTGGCGTTAAAGTTGTGAGCGAGGGATTTGGCTGTTGCATAAATTAGTTTGCTCTGGAGCCATCCCATTCCTGAGCTAAGACAAAAATGTGTGAAGGTAAAGGTCTCCCTTGCTCGAAAGCCAGTCGAATCCGACTCTAGGGTTGCGGTGCTCATCTCCGTTTCCAAGCCGAAGAGTCAGCGCTGTCCGAAGACGTTTCCGTGGTCGTGTGGCCTGCATGACTAAACACCAAGGCGCACAGAACGCTGTTACATTCCCACCGGAGTGGTACCTATTTATCTACTTGCAATTTCTTGCTTTCGAACTGCCAGGTTGGCAGGAGCTGGAACTAGAGACGGGAGCTCACTCCGTCATGCGGCACTCTTAGGTCTTGAACCGCTGAACTACTGACCTTCCACAGCCTGCAGTTCAGCGTCTTAACCACTTGAGCCACCACAGCTCCTCGAAAAAATGTGTGAGCTGGAGGCTAAAAAGCTGTGAGCTAGCTCACACTAACTCACCTTAGAGGGAACACTGGTCCTGTGTCCTATTAGGAACACGCATCCGTGGCAGCCTGCCTTTTCCGGGCATAATAGTTCTGATTTTGTGGTCCCCGTCCTGGAGAAATCACCGTCCCTGTTACCCACCCCCCGGCCTCCGGTCTATTGTTAAACATGGCCTTTGTGAAAAATTTCGCTGCTCTGAGAACTCAGATCTGCCTTCTTTTCCCAGCGTTCAGCTCCTTCCCTCCCTCCCAGGCGGTGTTCCTTCTAAGCTGAGTTAGCGTGAGCCAACTCAGAAGTTTTTTTAGCCTCCGGCTCACGCATTTTTGTCCTAGCTCAGGAAGGGATGTGGCCCCAGAGCAAACTGATTTCCGCAGCAGCCAAATCACGGGCTCACAGCTTGAATGCCCGGAGGCTCACAAAGCAGGATTTTTGCTCACGATGACTCCACCGCTTAGAGGGAGCATTACTTAGAGGGTGTCCTTGTGGATAATTATGGTACTGTGACCACCTTGGTCCAGAAAACCAGCAAGATGGTTTATCCGGGACTTAGCCACTGTGTGACAGAGTGTTGGACTGGACAGGCCATTGGCCTGATCCATTCTCTTATGTTCTTATGTGATGTTCTTATGTATCTGACTTACTGCCAATGCACAGGGAAACCAGGCTGGAAAGGTCACCCAAGACCAGACTGTGGTGTTGACATACTTGAGGTGTAAAACTGTACATCTGTGGATTTTACAGGGGTTGCAGAAATGGATCCCCCAGAGACTAGATTGGCCCTGCAGCTCTGACACAGCTAGAACGGAAAGGGTTAAGAGCAGTCTGCTCAGCTCTCTCTCTCTCTGTTTGTGCATGTGCGTGCATGCATGCACGAGCTGAGCACCTTCATCCGCACTCATACATTTGTTTTCTCTTCCCAAAATGAGAGAAGGATGCAGGCGTCGGGCAGTTACCTGCTAAGTCTGAGACCTGCCTACTAGCGTAACGCTTCGTTTCTTGTATTTGACTGATTTACTTTGGTTATAGTCTGTTTTTCTTATTGAGACTCAAGGCGGATGACTGGATAATAACAGCTCGCTCAGACTACATAAAACAATCAGTGGACTAGGATTACACGATGATGGAAGGCTGTGAACAACAGACTCTCTAAGGTTCTATCTTCTCCCATCCCCAATAACAATAATTTCATACTCTGTGTTATCCTCTCCATGTCTGAATCAGAGTGTCTTTTGGAATTTCAGCCCAGAACTCTCTCCCCTTCCTTTTGTTTCTTTATTTCTATTTTTCCGGACATGTGGCACCTGAAGGTAACCCTCACTGCTGTAGCATCTAAATTTGGTCAGTCTGCTTGCCTTTCAAAGTGGTACGTTCATACCTGTGCTCCCACAAGGGGGATACCTAATAAGGGCCCCGTTCACAGGGAGCATTTGCCCCGCCGAAGGCACGGTAGCCCTGCAGACTTTCTGTGCGTGATCACACCAGCACATCTGGGAGGCGTAGCACTCCCGTGGCCAACCCACGGCTTCCCGTGGAAAACATGGAGTAAAAAACTACTAGGGACGAAGCACTAGTTTCCGGAAACCCCGGGGCAAAGGCCGGCGTCTGATTGCGGGAGCGCCAGTATCCCGCGGCTTCCTACGCCCGCCCATGTCCCGGGGTTTCTGGATGTTGTAAGTTTCCATGGGATGCACACCAAAGCTGAATGGCACATGCGCACACGCAAGACACCAACAATGGCCCGCCCCCCCCAACGGCGCATGCGCACTTTGCTACAGTGCGGCTTGCATGCTCTGCTGCACTGCTTTTTGCCATGCTGCAGCAGCGCGGTGTGATCAGCGCTCAGTGCCAGAGCGCGGCAACCTGGTGGCCCGTGTGATCGGGCTACCGTGCCTTATTTTGCTCCGGGGCAAACTGCCACGGCTCCCCCCCCGCGTTTTCTGGCCTGTATGACCAGGGCCAAGAACATAAGAACATATGAGAAGCCAATGTTGGATCAGGCCAATGGCCCATCCAGTCCAACACTCAGTCACAGAGTGGCCAAGAATACCAGATGCCGTCAGGAGGTCCAGCAGTGGGGCCAGGACACTAGAAGCCCTTCCACTGTTGCCCCCCCACCCCAGCACCAAAAATACACTGCATCACTTGCCCCAGACTGAGAGTTCCTACCTATACCTCTCTGGCAATGGATCAGCTATAACATACTACATCTCTGCAAGATCTGCATTGCTAGCTAGATTTACTTCCTACTGGCTTAGTTGGGAAGAGAAGGCTCAAGTGGATTACACTATGCCCCAAGTGAATGAATAACCTGTAGAAAGTCACTCACTATGTGTGAGCTTACATGCAATCTCCCTGAAGTATGCATGAAAGGAATCACTGGCAAGAGCCAATGATGTGTCTGCATGGATTAAAACCTGCAATCCCTCAGGATCCCCTGGGGTGATTAAAATGTGGCAGTACTCAATATGTCCACTAGGGGGCAGCAGAATACCACAGGAAGCAACCTAAACTTTGGTGTCTTGGATGAAAATTGCACTGAATTTCACAGATTAGACTAGACTAGAACCTCTGACTGGGGAAACCGTTAGTGCTGCTCTGGGGTATTGAACAGCAAAATGAAACTGACCCTTTGGATCCCATTGCCGCCATTTTAACACATCCGAAAGCTTCTTCGGTTTGCTGTTATTCGGCTTCTGTGTTTTATACAGTCAGGACACGTCTTCAGGCTAGTGCACAGGGCATTTGCATTCATTCTAGGTCTGAGTTGGAACAGGGTGTCTACTTAGGGAGATATGGACATGTGGGGAGGGGAAGGGAAAGGAGTTCGTAAGCCACTCTGAGACACCTTTGGGCAGTGAAGGGCGGGGTGTAAATCCAGTCTCCTCTTCGCCTCTCCTCCTCCTCTCCTCTTTAACTTTCCTGCGACGGAGACAAGAAGCCATGGCTCTTCAAGCCTTTTCGCGAAGGTGCTTTCTTTCCAGCCTCAGCTCCTAACTTACACGTGGTGAATCGCAGCAGCTTGAAGCTTCTCCTTAGGTCAGAGCCTGCAATCCAAACCGTCTTGAGAGCCATGGTGGTGTGGTGGTTTTTACAGGGTAGGACTAGGATGGATGAGACCCAGGTTCAAATCCTCTCCCTGTGTTATGAAAGCTCACTGAGTGGCCTTGAACTAGTCCCACACCCACAGCCTAAGCTAGTCTCAGGGTGATTGTGCAGATACAAGAAATGCAAGGAGGGGGAGGATGGAAGCTGCTTTATGTCCCCTTTGGGGAGAAACTGTATATAAATGAATTAGCAGTACTATACAATGCAGCACGCGGAGTAATGTCGGTCAATGATAATAAGCTGCATTTCTCAATGTGGCCACATGAGGGCAGGAGAGGAGTAGGAAAGGGTCAGGTTTGGCGAGTGCTTTGAGGAGAAACGTACTGAACTGCAAACATCTGGAATTAATATTTACATTGATAAAGCAATATGTTTTGTTTCCACCATTTTTGGTGCTGCTGCTGATGGGGTGCTACAGAATCACAGCACTGATAATCAGGGCTCTTTTTGTAATAGGAACTCCTTTGCATATTAGGTGACACACCCCTAATGTAGCCAATCCTCCAAGAGCTTACAGTAGCCCCTGTAAGAAGAGCTCTGTAAACTCTTGGAGGATTGGCTACATTAGGGGCGTGTCACCTAATATGCAAAGGAGTTCCTGCTACAAAAAGAGCCCTGCTGATAATAATCCTGTCTTTCACCATGGCCTCCTATGAGCGGTTTCATAGATCCCACCAACCAGAAAGAGAAATGGTGTACAACGTGAGGAGGAAGCCGCATTTCCAGGCTGGGATGGTCAGAGCAGGACTCTTAAACGTCTCTGCAGAAGGGAAGATATCAGTATGAGCCTTCACACTTGGGCTTGACAAGGCATGCAGCATATTAGAGAGACCAGATGGCAGAAACCCAGAAAGCGAGGCTGCAGTTGGCACCCTTTCTGGCTACAGGGTCGTCTTAATAAAGGGCAGAGATAGGACAAGTTTGGTGGGGGCCATATTTGAAAGGGGCAATGCTGGGTTTTTTCAGTTCAATGAGATAAGGTTCTGTCATGTCAGCTGTGGGCAACCTGGAGTGCTTTCTCTCTCTCTCTACGGACTCCAGTCCATTCTAGGAAATGACCGTGTGGGGGGGGGAGCAGAGGAGTGTGCTTGGACCCAGAGAGATTCCCCACCCCCAGCCCAAAGATTGCCCGAGGGAGATTTAGACTGGGTGGAGCACACCTGTAGATTCTTGTTCACAAGCAGGGCTATTTTGGGGCAGGAACGCGCAGGAACGGCGTTCTGGCTGGCTCCCAAGTTGGCCACGCTCAGCAGGAACTCATTAGCATAATAGGCCACACCCAAAGGCAGAAACTCATTAGGATTGGCTACATTAGGGGTGTGTGGCCTAACGTGCAATGGACTTCCTGCTCCAAAAAAAAGCCCTGGGTTTTGACAACAAACAAGGTCAACAGAATAAGAAGCAAAAGGTGGGTGTGGCTGGTTGACCACACTTCTGGCAACATGGGGGTGTGGCCTAACAGGCTAATGAGCTGTGCTCTCATGGGGGTGTGGCCTAATATGCGAATGAGCTGCTGATGTTGGGTGTGGCCTATTACGCTAACGAGTTCCTGCTGGTTTTTTCCTACCAAAAAAGCCCTGTCCAAGTGAAATCAAACATGTAGGGGGCAATGCTCCCTCTCTAAGCTACGAAGTCCCGTGAGCAAAAATTCTCCTTTGTGAGCTACTGGCATGAAAGTTGTGAGCCACTGATTTGGCTCCTGCAAAAATCACTTTGCTCTGGAGCCATCCCTTCCTGAGCCAAGACAAAAATCTGTGAGGCGGAGGCTAAAAAACTGTGAGCTAGCTCACCCTCACTCAGCTTAGAGGGAAGACTGGTGGGGGCAGGGATAGGGCCAGGCTGGGTTCCTTTGTAAACCGCCCCCCCCCCGTAGCTGTAGGGGAGAGCTAAGCTATCGTGAAGCGATCCTTGCAAACAGAGATTGGTCTTCCCGAACATCCGCCATGAAGTGACTGCGTATGACAACGTACGTGAGCGTAAGGCTGTGGACGCTTATTTTGCGATTTATGAACGATGTTGTTTTATGCCATTGTTTTAAACTGTTTTTTAAATTGTATTGGGTACTGATGGAACCTGCCCTGAGCGTGCTTGCGGGGAGGGCAGGATACAAGACCAATTAAAAAAAATAAATAAAAATAAACTGTAGTCTTTTGGGTGCCACAGGATTTTCTGGGCTTGTCTTTTATTTGGCCGTTGACCACAAAGGAGCACATGGAGATGACTGTCACATGGTTTGATCAGATGGCACCAGAGCCAATTCAGGGCTGGGAGAAAGAAGATACAGTGTCGGAAGAGGGGTGGTCTTCATTCTTCAGCATGAGTTTCCTTCCTGATCTTCTGAGTGGGCCAAATTTGGAACCCTTGTTAACCAATGGCACATGAGTAGCTACGTTCTGGAAATGGCATAGGGCTGCGGAAAGTCAGCGTGCTGTACAGAAAATAATTCTCCTTGCTACCGTGGTGGATGGCAAAGCCGTCTTCAGGCAGGGGGCTGAAATTCTTGTGCCACACGATGGAGACATCTGGAGGACAGAGTCCTATCAGCATGCAGCTAATGGACACCACTGAGTTGGCCTCGTCTTCCTGGAAGCGGGGCCTGAAGAGGATCTGGTTGAAGGTTAAGGGGTTGCCTGGTTGAGGAATGCAAAGCAGAGTGTGTTGGAAAGAAGAGAAAGGTCATTCCCTTTTAGGACAAATGAGAACTCAGTAGAGGAAGGACTTCCTAAAGTAGGAAGTCAAAAAGTAACCGGAATAACAGACAAGTTTGGCCTTGGAGAACAAAATGAAGCAGGGCAAAGGCTAACAGAGTTCTGTCAAGAGAATATGCTGGTCATAGCAAACACCCTTTCCCAACAACCTAAGAGGCAACTCTACACATGGACATCACCAGATGGGCAACACTGAAATCAGATTGACTATATAATTTGCAGTCAAGGATGGAGAAGCTCTATCCAGTCAGTAAAAACAAGACCTGGAGCTGACTGTGGCTCAGATCACGAGCTACTCATTGCAAAATTCAGACTGAAGAAAGTTGGGAAAATTGGGAACACCACTAGGCCATTCAGGTTTGACCTAGATCGCATCTCTAATGAATATACACTAGAGGTGAAGAATAGGTTTAAGGGACTAGATTTGATAGATAGAGTGCCTGAAGAACTACGGACGGAGGTTCATGACATTGTACAGGAAGCAGCAATCACCACCATCCCAAAGAAAAAGAAATGCAAGAAAGCAAAGTGGCTGTCTGATGAGGCTTTACAAATAGCAGAGGAAAGAAGGAAAGCGAAAGGCAAAAGTGAAAAGGAAAGATTTACCCAACTGAATGCAGATTTCCAGAGAACAGCACAGAAAGATAAGGAGGCTTTCCTGAATGAACAATGCAAAGTAATAGAGGAAAACAATAGAATGGGAAAGACTAGAGATCTCTTCAAGAAAATTGGAGAAATCATGGGAACGTTCCATGCAAAGCTGGCCACTATTAAAGACAAAAATGGTAGGGACCAGCAGAAGCAGAAAAGATTAGGAAAAGATGGCAAGAATACACGGAAGAACTATACAAGGACCTCAATGTCCTTGACAACCACAACAGTATAATCACTGACCTCAAGCCAGACATCCTGGAATGCAAAGCTAAATGGGCCTTAGAAAGCATTACTAACAACAAAGCTAGTGGAGGTGATGGTATCCCAGCTGAGCTACTCAAAGTCTTAAAAGATGATGCTGTTAAAGTGATGCACTCAATTTGCCAGCATATCTGGAAAACACAACAATGGCCACAGGACTGGAAAAGGTCAGTTTACATTCCAATTCCAAAGAAGGGCAATGCCAAGGAATGTTCAAACTATCGCACAATTGCACTCATTTCACGCGCTAGCAAGGTCATGCTCAAGAGCCTACAAGCTAGGCTCCAACAGTACGTGGATAGAGAACTGCCAGAAGTACAAGCTGGGTTTCGAAGAGGTAGAGGAACTAGAGATAAAATTGCCAACAGTCACTGGATTATGGAGAAAGCAAGAGAGTACCAGAAAAACATCTACTTCTGCTTCATTGACTATGCTAAAACCTTTGATTGTGTGGATCACAACAAACTATGGCAGGTCCTTAAAGAGATGGGAGTACCAGACCACCTCACATGTCTCCTGAGAAACCTGTATAAGGGTCAAGAAGCGACAGTTAGAACTGGATATGGAACAACTGATTGGTTTAGCATAGGAAAAGGAGTACGACAAGGATGTATATTGTCACCTTGCTTATTTAATTTATATGCAGAGTACATCATGTGAAATGCCGGCCCGGATGAATCACAAGCCGGAATTAAGACTGCTGGGGAAAAGATCAACAACCTCAAATGGTACCACTCTAATGGCAGAAAATGAAGAGGACCTAAAGAGCCTCTTGCTCAGGGTGAAAGAGGAGAGTGCAAAAGTGGGCTTGAAACTCAACATCAAAAAAACTAAGATCATGGCATCCGGCCCCATGACTCCTTGGCAAGTAGAAGGGGAAGTTGTGGAAGCAGTGACAGACTTCACGTTCCTGGGATCCCAGATCACTGCAGATGGTGACTGCAGCCATGAAATTAAAAGACGCCTGCTCCTTGGGAGGAAAGCGATGGCAAATCTAAACAGCATGATAAAAAGTAGAGACATCACCCTGCCAACAAAAGTCCGCATGATGAAAGCAATGGTATTCCCAGTAGTAACGTATGGCTGCGAGAGTTGGACTATAAGGAAGGCCAAGCACCGAAGAATAGATTCTTTTGAACTGTGGTGCTGGAGAAGACTCTTGAGAGTCCCTTGGACTGCAAGGAGATCAAATCAGTCAATCCCAAAAGAAATCAACCCTGACTGTTCCCTGGAAGGCCAGAGACTGAAGCTGAAGCTCAAGTACTTTGGCCACCAAGTGAGAAGGGAGCACTCACTGGAGAAGACCCTGATGCTGGGAAAGACGGAAGGTCAAAGAAGAAGGGGATGGCAAAGGATGAGGTGGTTAGACAGTGTCACCGATGCAACAAACATGAAATTAAGCAAACTTCAGAGGATGGTGGAAGACAGGACAGCCTGGCGTGATGTGGTCCATGGGTTCACGAAGAGTCAGACTCGACTGTGCGACTGAACAACAGAGGAGGGGAGGGGCCTTGGTGGAAGGAGATGGGGGGACTTTAGAACACGCCTCCCTCTGAATTGTCTACCCACACTGTAGACAGGAATACTTTCCCTTTGTTCCCCTTCCCAGCCATCAGGGTTGCTGATGCTACCGAGCCCTCCTGCGTGGTGCTTGACAACCAGGAAGCCCTCCCACTCTAATGGTAGCCAGAGGCATTCTGGGAAGAGGCCGGAGCAGCTCTAGTCCAGAACCGTTGCTGTTAACAATCAGGAGGAGAAAATCTGCTTTAAAGACGCCTCTGGAATCCTGCTGCCTCCTCATTTTCGCATCTTACACCATCTAGATCCACCTTATAAATGCACCAGTGGACACCATCGAGGACATGTGGATGGGAGCCCATTCCCCCCTCCCTGCTCCACCTCCAGATCTTTCTCCTTGGCTCCTATTTCTCACCCCCTGGCAGGCCCCGACTCTGCCTCCCTTTTTTGCTAGAGATGTCAACCTCCAGGTGGGAGCTGGAGATCTCCTGGGATTACCACTGACCTCCAGAAGACAGAGAGGAGTTCCCCTGGAGAAAACGGGAGCATCAGAGGACAGACTCCCTTGCATCATATCCCGCTGAGGTCCCCCCCCCTCCAGACCCTTCCCTTCCCAGGCTCTGCCCCCCCCGAGGGTGAGTTAGCAGCTCTAAGCCAAAGATGGGGTTGCTGAGACCTGCTTGGGAAATACCTGGAGATCATTTGGGGGATGGAGTCCGGGGAGGGCAGGGTTTGGGGGGGAGGGCCCTCAACAGGGTATGAGGCAACAGCGTCCACACAATCTTGCTGGTCTGGAGATCCGTTGTGATCCCAGGAGAGCTCCAGCCCTCACCTGGAGGTTGGCAACCCTCGGCAAAGAGGGTGGCTGTTAGGCCGTCTCCCAAAGCAGCCTATTTTCCTCCGGTATGTGCAGTCCTCCAGGGAACATCCCAGGTTCCCTCGAGTCTCTCCAGAATGCTCCGGGGGAGGGGGGGGCATCCTGAACCGTTTTGGGTCCATGCTCTCTTTTAACAGCGCAGCCCTCTTTGGTCTCCCGGGTTTGTAGCCCAAGTGATGGCCAAACTTTCACAAGAAGGAGGTGTCTCGTGACACTTTGGGAAGCGGCACAGGGTGTGCCATTCCCCCAGTGGAGGTTGGGGCGGGTCTGCATTTGTCTAAGGAAAGAGCTGCAATAGTCGATGTTGCATCACGGAGGTACTGGGGGCCACCGGTGGCCCCACTGAAAAGTCAACAATGGTTAGCGTCGACCAGCAAAACGGAGCCTGCATTGAGCGGCATCTTACCCACGTCCACATCTGCCTGCACCACACAATCGTAAGTACGTCCACGGGTCCAGTCATCCTGAGGGACGCGAAATCCACTAACGATGACCGGTGTGTTGTGCCGGTCGCTGGTGGAATGAATCGTGACTGCCGCTGGTTCACCTTTGCGAAACCATGTCACATTGGTTTCGTTGGTGTCGAATCCTTCCACCACGCACAAGAAAGTGTTCGGGAGCGCCAAGAACAGTTTTTCCGTGGGAAGGGGGAAGCCGTTGTTGTTCGGAGGGATGGGAGCGCCACCTGGAGAGAGCAGGAGGGGAAGGGGGGTGAAGGGAAGGAGAGAGGCATACGGCTCATGACAGGTGAGGGACCTCTCTTCCCCGTGATAGCTCTTTGGTATAACTCATTAGCACAATTTATTTGCGTACACCGCACCCTTATTGGTCTATGCCACGCCCCCTCACACATTTCACTAAAATGCAGTTCAATGAAAGTCTGTCTTCATTATAAGCTCCGACTGCCCTAATCTTTTTAAAAAGATTAGTTCCCCTCAAAGTCAGTACTTTAAAATAGCATACGCCAGGCGAAAGAAGTGCTCCATGCAAAACCCAAAAGACTGCATTTTTAAAGACTAGTGTTTTATACAAAAAAAGATGGGGAGACATCTTTAAAGACCTCTCCTTTGCTTCCCCAGCGTGCTAGTTGGGGAAGGGTAGGCGAAGCTTTTAAAGATGCCTCCCCAACCTTTAGCTTCCCCAGTCTGCCCGCCTTGGAAGGCTGGCTGGAGAAGCAAAGAAAAGTTGGGGAGGCATCTTTAAAAGCCTCCCCTTCCCTTCCGCTCCCCAGGTGGCTTGCCAAGGCGGCCTGGCGGGGGAAGCAAAGAGAGAAGAGTTTTAAAGTTTAAACCCCTTCTCTCTGGAGTCACGCCGCAGTGGTGGCACGATCCCCCATTGTATCCTATGGCCCCATAGGATACAGTGGAAAGATCGTGCTGCTGCTGCTGCTGCTGCATGATCTCCTTCTCTCCCTTAAACCCCTTCTCTCCTTGCTTCCCCTGCCAGCCAGTTGGGAGCTGGGGGCGGGGCTTTCTGCCACCACCATATGTGCTTGCTCCTGGGCTGCCGGAACGCCGTTCCAGCTCGTTTTGGCCCCGAATGACCCCTGCCTCAAGCAATGCTCT
Organism: Gekko gecko; assembly: GCA_029375565.1. Taxonomy (NCBI): domain Eukaryota; kingdom Metazoa; phylum Chordata; class Lepidosauria; order Squamata; family Gekkonidae; genus Gekko; species Gekko gecko. The sequence goes on along the minus strand of JAPDNY010000015.1, from coordinate 53,640,904 downwards.
GACTGGGAGGAAGGACAGCCAGGCCTACCCAGCAGCAGCCCCAAACCTGTTAAGCAGGTGGCTGAGTCTTTCCCACTGGGTTTGGCTTTCTCAGCTCCCTCCTATCAAAGGGGTGACCAAGAGATGGCTGGAGATCCACGTGCAAGTCCCAAAAGAATGGAGAAGGAGAAGGAGAAGAATTGGTTTTTATACCCTGCTCTTTTACTATCCGAAGGAGTCTCCGAGTGGCCTACAATCGCCTTCCCTTCCTCTCCCCACAACAGGCACCTTGCGAGGTAGGTGGGGCTGAGAGAGCTCTGAGAGAACTGTGAGTGACTCAAGGTCATCCAGCTGGCTTCATGTGGAGGAGGAGTGGGGAATCGAACCCGGTTCTCCAGATTAGAGTCCACCACTCTTAACCACTACACCATCTCTGTCTTGTACGGTAATTCCTGAATAAAGAACTTATCTGTACTTGAATCAGTTTGTGCACCTCTGCTGCGTTGATTACTCTGCTGACAAGTATAGCAAGGGGAATGGTACTTTAGAATCTAATTTATATACCGGTCTAGAAGCCTGGAATATGTTTTATCTCAGAAATTTGGTCTTCCCTGTAGTATAAGGAATTCCTTCTCAGTGAGAGTCAGAGTCGGCAGCTCCAGGTTGGGAAATTCCTGGAGATTTTGGGCGTAGGATCCTGGGGAGGGTGGGGTTTGGGGAGGGGCCTCAGTGGGGTATAACACCACAGAGGCCTCCCTCCAAAGCAGCCGTTCTCTCCAGGAGAACTGATCTCTGAATCCTGGAGACCAGCGGTAATTCTGGGGGGGTCTCCAGCCACCACTTGGAGGGTGGCACCCTTCGACGGGCAGCACGTCCTTACGGATTTCCAATGAGAGAATCAGATGTAAAGATGTTGTCTCGCTATCCAGCAAAGATGAAAACAGATCCATGAGTATGGATGAAATTTCCCCAACATGATTTCTGTGGTACATTCCAGACAGGGGATTGAAATGGCCCTCCAGGTCTGGAACCAGCTGCATGTGGGGAGATGGAGGAGAAGAAGAAGAAGAAGGAAGAAGAAGAGGAGGAGGAGGAGGAGGAGGAGGAGAAGGAGATTGGATTTATACCCTGCCCTTCACTACCCAAAGGAGTCTCAGAACCACTTATAATCTCCTTTCCCTTCCCCTCCCCACAAGAGACACCTTGTGAGGTAGATGGGGATGAGAGAGCTCTCTCGAGAACTGCTTTTTCCAGAATAGCTCTGAGAGAACTATGATTGACTCATGGTCACGCCAGCAGCTGCATGCGGAGGAGTGGGGAATCGAACCTGATCCTCCCAGATTAGAATCCACGCTCCAAACCACTCCACCAAACTGGGCCTGGATGACATCTACATGGCCTGTCCCCCATACCTCTTGCCGTGCTCCCCACAACCTCCTTCCAAACTTCATTAGCGCCTAAGTGTCTGTGTGTGTGGGGGGGAGCGAGATGCCGGAGATTATTGGCAGAGCTTCTGGAGGCCCACCATTTCCCATTCAAGTTGAAGTAAAGGAGATTTCCCCTTCACTGTTTCACACGGGAAAGCCTCACGTCAGGGGCACTACTGGTCATGCTCAAAACCAGCACAAGGCCATCTGGACTAGGGTACCAACTGATTCCATGCGTGGCCTTGAAACCACTGGGAATTATGTCTGATTTCCAGACAACAGAGATTGTCATCCTGGGAGAAAATGGCTGTTTTGGATGGTCGGCTCTGGGGCAATATGCCCAGCAGAGGACCCTCCACCCCAACCCTGCCGTCCCCAGTAGAGTACTTGCCTGTCACGTTCTGGCCAGGAGTTCTGGGCAGGTTGTCCCCAAGGGCAAGGAGTCCCGCGGAAAGGAAGAAGAGGACGGACCTCATGGTGGTATCTGTCTGAATACTCAGCAGCAAGCTAGGCTTGCTTATATAGTGTTCTTGAGGAGTTTGGGGAAGGGATCTGCCGGTAATAATCTGGAACCCCACCAGAAAATTCGGGAAGGAGGAGTTCAGCTTTCCAGAAACCTGGGTGTTGTGCAAGGAAGAAAGAGGCTATGGAGAAACTTTGCACGTGTCCCTTTTGTTTTCCAAATCCATCCTCAAAAGTGTCAAAAAGGAAGAGGGAGAAAAAGAAATCTCTCAAAGAAGAGACAATACAGTGCAGTGGGCCTTCTGTGGACAGTTTTTGGCACATGAGAGGTAGGCCCAGAGATTCCCCCTGAGTTGTGGTTTCTCTAACACCCAGTACCTGAAAAGGTTAGTCCAAAACAAAAGAGGGCCAAATTTAAAATCCACTTAAAAAACATACAAAAACATACATGTATTTATTAAACACAGATTAAAACATTATATAGGGGCCCATTCACACCTCATAAAGAATTGTGAAAATATACAAGGGCTGATAAAATAGACCTGACGCGTTTCGGCCTTAGCCCTCTTTTTGGCCCTCTTTTGTTTTGGACTAACCTTTTCAGGTACTGAATTCTTTATTTTGGGTTCAGTTTTCTTCCCTCCCCTTTTCGGTTCTCTAACACCCAGACATGTCTTTTGAAGTGCTCTCCGTCAACCTGTGGTTCTCCAGAGCCAGAAACCGCAATTCTGTGTCTCATTCAGAGCAATGAGTGATAGAAACGTGGAATGTGGAATACCAAAGCTACACAGGTGGGATGTTTGGGAACAGACAGGTAGAAGAGACAGAATTCTGCTGTGCTTTGCTGGCAGGTCCTTGGTCAGCCACGTCGGCCTTTTCTTTCAGTGGTGAAATGGAGGCCATGAGTTATAAAAGACCCGCCATCGTGTTGCCAGCAAGTGTTGCTGGTAAAATTTCAAGTCACACCGAGTCACCCCTTGAGGGGAAGACTGTCATCAGAAATAAGTATCCTTGTCTGGGAATTACAAAGAATCTCTTGGCTTGCTGTTGAGCCTGGGTATCAGTTTTGTGGCAAACATAAGAACATAAGAGAAGCCAATGTTGAATCAGGCCAATGGCCCATCTAGTTCAACACTCTGTCACACAGCGGCCAAAATATACCAGGTGCCATCAGTGGGGCCAGGACACTAGAAGCCCTCCCACTGCTGCCCCCTCCAGCACCAAGAATAGAGTGCATCACCTGCCCCAGACTGAGAGTTCCCATCTATACCCTGTGGCTAATAGCCACTGGTGGACTTCTGCTCCATATGTTTATCTAATTCCCTCTTGAAACTGTCCATGCTTGTAGCTGCCACCACCTCCTGTGGCAGTGAATTCCATGTGTTAATCACTCTTTGGGTGAAGAAGTATTTCCTCTTATCTGTTCTAACCCGACTGCTCAGCAATTTCATGGAGTGCCCACGAGTTCTTGTATTGTGAGAAAGGGAGAAAAGTACTTCTTTCTCAACCTGCTCAATCCCATTCATAATCTTATAAACCTCGATCATGTCACCCCTCAGCCGTCGTTTCTCCAAGCTAAAGAGCCCCAAGCATTTTAACCTTTCTTCATAGGGAAGGTGTTCCAACCCTTTTATCATTCTAGTTGCCCTTCACTGCACTTTTTCCAATGCTATAATATCCTTTTTGAGATGAGGTGACCAGAACTGTACACAGTATTCCAAATGAGGTCGCACCAATGATTTATACAGGGGCATGATGATACTGGCTGATTTGTTTTCAATTCCCTTCCTAATAATCCCCAGTATAGCGTTGGCCTTCTTTATTGCAGCTACACACTGTCTAGACATTTTCATTGAGTTATCAAGTACGACTCCAAGATCTCTCTCTTGGTCCGTCTCTGCCAGTTCAGACCCCATCAACGTGTATTTATATTTAGGATTTTTGGCTCCAATGTGCATCACTTTGCACTTGGCCACATTGAACCCCATTTGCCACGTTGATGCCCACTCACCCATCCTCAACAGATCCCTTTGGAGTGCCTCACAATCCTCCCTGGTTTTCACCACCCTGAATAACTTTGTGTCATCTGCAAATTTAGCCACTTCACTGCTTACTCCCAATTCCAAATCATTAATAAAGAAGTTAAAAAGCATAGGACCGAGTACTGATCCCTGTGGTACCCCATTGCTTACCACCCTCCACTGAGAAAGTTTCCCATTTATACTCACTCTCTGTTTCCTATTTATAAGCCAGTTTTTGATCCACAAGAGGACTTGTCCTTTTATCCCATGACTATTGAGCTTACTTAGGAGCCTTTGATGAGGAACTGTATCAAAAGCTTTCCGGAAGTCAAGGTAAATAATATCTATTGGATCCCCCTTGTCCACATGTTTGTTCACTCCCTCAAAAAACACTAACAGGTTAGTGAGACAAGATCTTCCCTTACAGAACCCATGCTGAGTCTGCCTCAATAGTTTTTGTTCATCAATGTGCCTACTAATTCTTTCCTTAATAACAGTTTCCACTAACTTACCCGGTATTGATGTCAGACTGACTGGCCTGTAATTTCCCAGATCTCCCCTGGAGCCCTTTTTAAAGATGGGAGTGACATTAGCTACCTTCCAGTCCTCAGGAATGGAGGCAGATTTTAAAGAAAGATTACATATTTTTGTCAGGAGATCCACAAGTTCACATTTGAGTTCTTTCAGAACTCTCGGATGAATGCCATCCGGGCCTGGTGATTTATTAGTTTTTAAATTGTCCATCAGTTGGAGGACTTCCTCTTTTGTCACCGCAATCTGATTCAGGTCTTTCATACCCCCTCCCGAAATCAGTGCTTCTGGAGTGGGCAAGCACTTCTCCTCTTCCACAGTGAAGACAGAGGCAAAAAATGCATTCAGCTTCTCAGCCATTTCCCTATCATCCTTCATTACTCCTTTTACCCCTTGGTCACCCAAGGGCCCCACTGCCTCCCTGGCTGGCTTCCTACTTCTAATGTATTTGAAAAAAGTTTTATTGTTGGCCATTATGTTTTTTGTTATATGTTCCTCATATTCCCTTTTTGCTTGCCTGATCACAGACTTGCATTTTATTTGCCACAGTCTGTGTTCCCTTTTATCAACCTCACTAAGACTAGCTTTCCACCGCTTAAAGGAATCCTTCTTACCTTTTACAGCTTCCATTACTTTATTTGTTAACCATGCAGGCTTTTTTCTATACCTATTTGTACCTTTCCTAACCTGCGGTATATATTTTTTTCTGAGCTTCTAGGACTGTATTTTTAAATAGTCTCCAAGCTTCCCCAATAGTTTTGACCTTCTCCACTCTTCCTTTCAATTTCTTCCTCACATTTCCCCTCATACCAGAGAAGTTACCCCTTTTAAAGTTAAAAGTGGTTGCGTCAGTCTTTTTGGGCAACTCCCTATCTGTACAAATGTTAAACTCAATGACATTATGGTCACTGTTCCCAAGTGGTGCAAACGAATATCTGTTGATGGGGGCATAGGGGTGGCTTTCCCTTATCGGTGTTTGTTTCTGAGGCACAACGTAGTTGTTGAAGATGCAGCTGGAGCCAAGGCACTCTTTTTGCGAGTTTAAGTGAGACCAGGCCCTTCAACATCTAGAAGGGGAAAGATTGGAATGACCCATCGTTGCCGGATGAAGAACTTCAGTCCCTCGGGCAAACAAAATCTACTTTGACATTTCCCCCATAATGATTATGTAAGTAAGCTAACAATTGCAAAAAGTACCTATGCAATGCTGCATTTTAAAACTGACAATAATTCCATCCAATTCAATATCTATGTGTTGTTGTTGTTAGCCATTCAGTTGCGTCCGACTCTTGGTGATTCTATGGGCCAGCTCTCTCCACATTTTCCGATCTTTCTTTGAGTTTTTCCATGCTCAGGCTGGTGTCGGCTTTTATGGTGTCTAACCACCGTGTTCTTTGGCGGCCCGGTTTCCTTTTCCCGCTAACCAATCCAAACATAATTGCTTTTTCTAGAGAGTATCAGGCCTATAATGCAATACAAATATCCAAACAGCCTGTCCTCCTGCATTATAGAGACTTCTCCTGGGATATATGTCCTGCCCAAATTCACATAAGGCACGATCTAATCCTGAACTTTATTGTTCCAATAGGAAAATGAACATGGACGGATGAATGAATAACCTGGAGAAATTCACTTGCTATGTGTGATCTTACATGCAATCTCCCTGTAGTATGCATGAAAGAAGTCACTGGCAAGAGTCAATGATGTGTCTACATGGATTAAAACCTGCAATCTCTCTGGATCCACTGGTTTGATTAAAATGTGGCAGTGCTCAATATGTCCACTAGGGAGAAGCAGAACACCAGGAAGCAACCTAAACTTTGGTGTCTCGGATGCAAATTGCAGTGAATCTCATAGATTAGACTAGAACCTCTAGTTGGGGGAAACATTAGTGCTGCTCTGGGGCGTTGAACAGCAAAATGAAACTGACCTTTTGGATCCCGTTGCAGTAATATTAACAAAACCGAAAACAAACATGTCTGCAACCCCCTGACCCTTTACCCCTCAATAGGGAGATTGGCTGTAGATTTTTTTTTAAAAAAACCCTGCAATTTTCGAGGAGGGTGAAACATTCAGGAAAGTTGCCTGGAATGCCACCCAGGGAATTCATTTCTCACGGAACCCTTGAACCAAAGTGTTCTGAGAGTGAGCATCAGCGGGAAACAATTCTGGGAATATCCGCGTGTCTGTATATGCCACCTTTCTCCAATTTCTTGTTACTTGGCTTCTGCGTTTTACATCGTCAGGACATGTCTCCAGGCTAGTGCATAGGGTGTTTGCGTTCATTCTAGCTCTGAGTGAGGATTGGGTGTTTTCTTAGAGGGGGAATGAGCCTGGGCACCGGAGAGCCAGAGGGAAGCGCCAGAGGCGGCGGCAATGAGGGGGCAGCCCACGACCGTCCTGGGACCCACAGAGGGAGGAGCCCCGCAGAGGCCTCCACCTGGGTGTGCCCGTGGGCAGCTCCGCAGCACATGCCATGAGTCCCAACCAGCCCCAGTGCAGGGACTACACTTACCTCGCGCTGGGCAACTCCAGGAACAACAGGAAGAACAACTGGCCCCACACCCAACACGGCCAATGAGTACGACGGCATCAGGCCCTGAAACCCAGGAGGGGCAGGGCTTCCAGCCAGCCCTAAAAGGGGAAATGCCTCAGCCAGTGGAGGAGTGAGACGGGGAAGACGGACAGCCCCGAGAGCCTACAGGGTCCAGAAGGAGGAAGGAGGGAGAGACCAGGTGTTGGTGGAAGGGAGTTGGACAGGATATTGAGGTCATATCCAGTTGGACAGGATATTGAAGTCAGCACTTTCTCTCCTGTTAAGTGTTATTTCTTGTCTGTCTCTGGATTTTATTCTGGGTGCTTGGGGGGGCAACCATGGGAGGGGTTATAGTGTCCTGGCCCCACTGCTGGACCTCCTGATGGCACCTGGTATGTTTGGTCACTGTGTGACACAGAGGGTTGGACTGGATGGTACATTGGCCTGATCCAACATTGGCTTCTCTGATGTTCTCATGTTCTTATTGACATTCTTAGGGCGCTATCCTTCTCCTTCTCAGAAGTTCCACATACACTCTTTGGCTGAATCTGCATCTTCATTTTTAAAGCACTCTTGACGCTGTCTTTCTTTATACTGGTGTGATGCTTGTTTCAAAGTGATACGAAAAAGTCTGCTATTTTTTTTCCTGCTTGCTGGCCGGGAATGTTGTTGTTCTTCTCCCTCTTCTCTAGCATGCTCGGCATGTGCCGGCACCCATTAGCTTTATACAAGGCAATAAATTACCTAAGGCAACAAGCCAACAAGCTATAAACTTCTTTTTACATTCAAAGAAAAGGATTTTCTCAGCTTTCAGTTTTGCCCAGCTTAAGCCAAAATAGCCAAAATAGCCAAAAATAGCAAAAAAACTGTAAAGACTGGGTGTTTAGATTGCAGAATGTATGCATGTATGTAGAAGGGATCTTTCTCTAACTTTTCAGGGAATATAAAAATCACAAAACAAGATAAAATCATTCACTCTTAGCTTGTCAAGCAAGGGAAAAGTTTCTTACATTCCTCCATGTGCTGTCAGAAGATAAACAGCAGATAAGCCTCCGATTAGCAACGGGGGTGGGGTGGGGGCTTAGGGTGCTTTTAACCACATCCAGTTGAGCCGCAGAGAAGCCACAATCACGATGGAGCCAAAACCATAGGGCAATAAAATAATGCAGACAGCAGAAATTATAACAGTGCAGTAAGTGAATGAAACCTAAAGAGATGTGGACATCTTTTTTTGGAGACGGAGCAAGAGTGTAGCCAAAGCAGTGGAAAATACCAATGCAGATTCCACCTTTGTCTCCTTCTCAGCCAGGGCTGGCCCGAGGTTTTTTTGTGCCCTAGGCAGGGCTACCTTCTGCCCCCCCCCCCACCGCTGGGGCTCCCCAGGGTGAGGGAAGGCTCCCCTCCTCCTCCTCCTTCTCCCTCTCGCCTGTCCCCGGGGTGTGCCAGCAAGCCAGGGAAGGGGCGGGAGTTTAAACCCCTGTTCCTTCTGTCTGAGCGCCAGCTTGCCGGTGCGTCCCACAGCTGCGGGGTGCGCTGGCAAGCCAGGGGAAGGGGTGGGGGTTTAAACCACCATCCCTTCCATCAGCTCCCTCATGGATCACTGCCTTGTCATGGCGAGGGGGCTTGCGTGGTTTGATGAGGCTGTGGGCTATGCCGTGGAGGGCCACCCAGGACGGACAGGCAACAGCAGAGAACTCAGACCAAGCGTGATCCCCTGGAGAAGGAAATGGCAACCCACTCCGGTATCTTTGCCAAGAAAACCCCATGGACAGTAACAAAAGGCTAAAAGATATGACGCCAGAAGATGAGCCCCTCAGGTTGGAAGGTGTCCAATATGCTACTGGGGAAGAGCAGAGGGCAAGTACGAGTAACCCCAGAAAGAGTGAAGCGGCTGGGCCAAAGCCAAAAGGACGCTCAGTTGTGGATGTGTCTGACGGTGAAAGGAAAGTCCAATGCTGCAAAGAACAATACTGCATAGGAACCTGGAATGTAAGATCTATGAATCAAGGTAAGCTTGACGTGGTAAAAAATGAGATGGCAAGAATGAACATCGACATCTTGGGAATCAGTGAACTAAAGTGGACAGGAATGGGCGAATTTAACTCAGAAGACCATTATATCTACTACTGTGGCCAGGAATCCCGTAGAAAAAATGGTGTGGCCTTTATAGTCAACAAGAGAGTGAGAAAGGCAGTATTAGGATACAGTCTCAAAAATGACAGGATGATCTCGGTCCAAATCCAAGGCAAACCATTCAACATCACAGTAATCCAAGTCTATGCCACAACCACTGCTGCAGAAGAGGCTGAAGTGGACCACTTCTATGAAGTCCTACAACAGCTCATAGAACTAACACCAAAATATGATGTCCTCATCATCATAGGGGACTGGAATGCTAAAGTAGGAAATCAAAAGGTAACCGGAATAACAGACAAATTTGGCCTTGGAGAACAAAATGAAGCAGGGCAAAGGCTAACAGAGTTTTGTCAAGAGAACACGCTGGTCATAGTGAACACCCTTTTCCAACAGCCTACGAGGCGTCTCTACACATGGACATCACCAGATGGGCAACACCGAAATCAGATTGACTATATAATTTGCAGTCAAAGATGGAGAAGCTCTATCCAGTCAGTAAAAACAAGACCTGGAGCTGACTGTGGCTCAGTTCATGAGCTACTCATTGCAAAATTCAGACTTAAATTGAAGAAAGTTGGGAAAACCACTAGGCCATTCATATTTGACCTAGATCGCATCCCCGATGAATATACAGTAGAGGTGAAGAATAGGTTTAAGGGACTAGATTTGATAGACAGAGTGCCTGAAGAACTATGGACAGAGGTCCGTGACATTGTAAAGGAGGCAGCAATCACCACCATCCCAAAGAAAAAGAAATGCAAGAAAGCAAAGTGGCTGTCTGATGAGGCTTTACACATAGCAGAGGAAAGAAGGAAAGCTAAAGGCAACGGTGAAAAGGAAAAATTTGCCCAACTGAATGCAGATTTCCAGAGAATAGGAAGGAGAGATAAAGAGGCTTTCCTGAATGAACAATGCAAAGTAATAGAGGAAAACAATAGATTGGGAAGGACTAGAGATCTCTTCAAGAAAATGGGAGAAATCAAGGGAACGTTCCATGCAAAGCTGGCCATGATAAAGGACAAAAACGGTAGGGACCTAACAGAAACAGAAGAGATTAGGAAAAGATGGCAAGAATACACAGAAGAACTATACAAGAAGGACCTCGATGTCCTTGACAACCACGATGGTATAATCACTGACCTCGAGCCAGACATCCTGGAAAGCGAAGTTAAATGGGCCTTAGGAGGAATTCCTAACAACAAAGCTAGTGGAGGTGATGGTATCCCAGCTGAGTTATTCAAAGTCTTAAAAGAAGATGCTGTTAAAGTGCTGCACTCAATTTGCCAACAAATTTGGAAAACACAACAGTGGCCACAGGATTGGAAAAAGTCAGTTTACATTCAATCCCAAAGAAGGGCAGTGTCAAGGAATGTTCAAACTATCACACAATTGCACTCATTTCACACGCTAGCAAGGTCATGCTCAAAATCCTACAAGCTAGGCTCCAACAGTACGTGGATAGAGAACTGCCAGAAGTACAAGCTGGGTTTCAAAGAGGTAGAGGAACTAGAGATCAAATTGCCAACATTCGCTGGATTATGGAGAAAGCAAGAGAGTACCAGAAAAACATCTACTTTTGCTTCATTGACTACGCTAAAGCCTTTGATTGTGTGGATCACAATAAACTATGGCAGGTTCTTAATGAGATGGGAGTACCAAACCACCTCACATGTCTCCTGAGAAACCTGTATAAGGGTCAGGAAGCAACAGTTAGAACCAGATATGGAACAACTGATTGGTTTAGCATAGGAAAAGGAGTAGTAGTAGTAGTAGTAGAAGAAGAAGAAGAAGAAGAAGAGTTTGGATTTATACCCCGCCCTTCACTGCCCAAAGGGGTCTCAGAGCGGCTTACAAACTCCTTTCCCTTCCCCTCCCCACATCAGACACCCTGTGAGGTAGGTGGGGCTGAGAGAACTTCTGACAGAAACTGTCCTTGACAGAACAGCTGTGCCAGAGCTTGTGACTGACCCAAGGTCACATCAGCAGGTACAAGTGGAGGAGTGGGGAATCAAACCCGGTTCTCCCAGATAAGAGTCCACACACTTAACCACTACACCAAACTGGTGACAAGGATGTATATTGTCACCTTGCTTATTTAATTTATATGCAGAGTACATCATGCGAAATGCTGGCCTGGATGAATCACAAGCTGGAGTTAAGATTGCTGGGGAAAAGATCAATAACCTCAGATATGCAGACGATACCACTCTGATGGCAGAAAGTGAAGAGGAACTAAAGAGCCTCTTGCTCAGGATGAAAGAGGAGAGCTCAAAGGTGGGCTTGAAGCTCAACATCAAAAAACTAAGATCATGGCATCTGGCCCCATCACTCCTTGGCAAATAGAAGGGGAAGTCGTAGAAGTTGTGACAGACTTCACATTCCTGGGATCCCAGATCACTGCAGATGGTGACTGCAGCCATGAAATTAAAAGACGCCTGCTCCTTGGGAGGAAAGCGATGGCAAACCTAAACAGCATGATAAAAAGCAGAGACATCACCCTGCCAACAAAAGTCCGCATGTTCAAAGCAATGGTATTCCCTGTAGTAATGTATGGCTGCGAGAGTTGGACTATAAGGAAGGCCGAGCCCCGAAGAATAGATTCTTTTGAACTATGGTGCTGGAGAAGACTCTTGAGAGTCCCTTGGACTGCCAGGAGATCAAATCAGTCAATCCTAAAAGAAATCAACCCTGGCTGTTCCCTGGAAGGCCAGATCCTGAAGTTGAAGCTCAAATACTTTGGCCACCAAATGAGAAGGGAGATTCACTGGAGAAGACCCTGATGCTGGGGAAGATTGAAGGTCAAAGAAGAAGGGGACGGCAAAGGATGAGATGGTTAGACAGTGTCATCGATGCAACGAACATGAAATTGAGCAAACTTCAGCAGACAGCGGAAGACCGGAGGGCCTGGCATGATGTGATCCATGGGGTCGCGAAGAGTTGGACTCGACTGTGCGACTGAACAACAACCCTTCCATCGGAGCACCGGCAAGCCAGGGGAAGGGGTGGGGGTTTAAACCCCCATCCTTTTCATTGGGGCGCCAGCTTGCCGGTGCGCCTCAAAGCTACGGGGCGTGCCGACATGCCAGGGAAGGGGCGGGGGTTTAAACCCCCATCCCTTCCGTCGGAGCGCCGGCTTGCTGGCACATCCTGCAGCCTGCGCTGCCGCTGCTGGGAGGGAAGGGGCAGGCGTTCTAAGACCGCCCCTTCCCTGGCTCTCCTGGCGCTGGGCTATTTCCAGGCCCCACCGGTAGGTTGGCATCCCCGGTGGGGTGGGCGCCCCAGGCTGTCCTGCCTAGGGCGCCCAGACACCTGGGGCCGGCCCTGGCTCCAAGTCACCCTCTGCAATTCTATGTCTCATTCGGAGCAATGAGTGATGGAAATGCAGAATGTTCTCTACCGAGTTACACAGGTGGGATGTTTGGGAACACGCAGGTAAACAGAATTCTGCTGTGCTTTGCTGGCAGGTCCTTGGTCAGCCACGTCAACCTTCTCTTTCAGTGGTGAAATGGAGGCTGTGAGTTGCAAAAGATCCGCCATCGTGTTGCCTGCAAGCGTTGCTGGTAAAATTTCAAGTCACACCAAGTCACCCCTCGAGAGGAAAACTGCCAGTCAGAAATAAGTTTACTTGTTTGGGAACTACAAAGACTCTCCAGGCTTGCAATCATGTGGCGAAACACAGTGGCTTGAAGCTTCTGCCCGGGTCAGAGTCTGCAGTCAAAACTCTCTTGAGAGCCACAGTGGTGTCGTGGTTATTAGAGTGTAGGACTGGGATCGGTGAGACCCAGGTTCAAATCCTCTCTCTGTTATGGAAGCTCACTGGGTGACCTTGAACTAGCCCCACCCCCTGCAGCCTAACCTAGGTCACAGGGAAATTGTGTAGATTCAGGAAATACAAGAAGGAGGATGTATTGTGTGAAACAATGCCTGAGCTTCAACTAAAAGCTGGTATTGTGTAAAGCACGTTCTGTTTGGCTACTCTGCGCAGTAGACCAATCAGAACATAAGAAAGGTTCTGGAGGGAACCGTAATCATTGGTCTTTATCTAAGCAGTTTTATTGGTTGTTATCTTACTTCGGGGCATGGTTATATTGGCCCGGAAAGATTAAAAGAGAGCCTTCTGCTGTCCTGTTTTTGTGTTAGTTTCTGTCGTGTTCTAATAAAGCTGAATCACTTGTTAAGTCCTGACTGACGTCTCATACTTAACAGAGGATGTAAGCTGCTCTAGGCCCCCTTTGGGGAGAAATTGTATATGAATGAATTAACATACCATACCATACAATACACCCCGCGGAGTAATGTGGGTCAATGATAATAAGCTGCGATACTCAATGTGGCCACATGAGGGCAGGAGAGGAGTAGGAAAGGGTCAAGTTGGGTGGGTGTTTTGGGGAGAAACACAATGAAACCTGTGGTTCCAGTTTGCCTTCCTGGTTCCAGTTTCCCTTCCAACCTGCAAACCTTTGAAATTAATGTTCTGTTTCCACCATTTTCGGCGGTGTGGACGGGGTGCTACGGAATCACAGCACTGATAATAATCCTGTCTTTCAGCACTGTCTCCTATGAGTGGTTTCAGAGACACCACCAATGAGAAAGAAAAATGGTGTCCAAAGTGAGGAGGAAGCCGCATTTCCAGGCTGGGATGGCCAGAGCAGGACTCTTAAAAGTCAATGCCTTGCTAGCTAAGGGAGGGAGACCTCTTGGAGAAGGGAAGGTATCAGTATGTGCCTTCACATCTGGTCTTGAGTCAGGGATGACTTGCATGACAAGGCATGCAGCATATTAGAGAGACAAGATATTTATTTATTTATTTGATTTTTACCCCGCCCTCCCGCCAAGGCGGCTCAGGGTGGCTTACATGAAACCATAAAACCAGCATGAATACATACATGAAACACCTAGAAACCTGGAAAGCGAGCCTGCAGTTGGCATCCTTTCTGGGCTATAGGGTCTTCTTAATAAAGGGCAGACAGAGGACACGTTTGGCAGTGGCCATATTTGAAGGGGCAATGCTGTCTTTGCACTAATGAGATGAGATAAGGTTCTGTCATATCAGCTGTGGGCAGGGCTATTTTTGCGCAGAAACGCACAGGAACAGCGTTCCGGCTGGCTCCCGAGTTGGCCATGCCCAGCAGGAACTCATTAGCATAATAGGCCACACCCAACAGCAGAAACTCATTCGGAGTGGCTACTTTAGGGGTGTGTGGCCCAACATGCAAAGGAGTTCCCGCTACAAAAAAAGCCCTGGGGTTTCAACAACAAACAAGGTAAATGGAATAAGAAGCAAAAGGTGGGTGTGGCTGGATGGCCACACTTCTGGTAACGTGGGGGTGTGGCCTGATAGGCTAATGAGCTGTGATGTCAGGGATGTGACCTGATAGGCTAATGAGTTCCTGCTGTTGGGTGTGGCCTATTATGCTAATGAGTTCCTGCTGGGCTTTTTCTACACAAAAAGCCCTGGCGGTGACTGTGTATGACAAAGTGTGCTTAAGGCTGTGGACGCTTATGTTGCAATTGATGAACTATGTTGTTTTATACTGTTGTTTTAAACTGTTTTTTAAATTGTATTGTGTACTGTATTCAGGTGGATGGAATCTGCCCTGAACCTGCTTGCGGGGAGGGCAGGATACAAGACCGATAAAATAAAAATACACCGTGTTGTCTTTTGGGTGCCATTTGACTTTTATTCAGCCATTGACCACAAAAGAGCACATGGAGATGGTTTGATCGGATGGCAGACGAGCCAATTATTGGGTAGGAGAAAGAAGATACAGCATCGAAACAGGGATGGTCTTCATTCTTCAGCCCGAGTTTTCTCCCTGGTCTACGGGGTGGGCTGAATTTGGAGCCCTTGTTGACGAACGGTACATGAGTAGACATTTCCTGAGAGCGCCGTAGTCCTGGGGAAAGTCAGCGTGCTGTACATAAAAAATGGATCCTCCTTGCTACTGTGGTGGATGGCAAAGCCGTCTTCAGGCAGGGGGCCGAAATTCTCATGCCACATGATGGAGAGGCCTGTTAAGATGGGGTCCTTTCAGGATGCAGCTCATGGACACCTCCTGATTGGCCTCATCCTCCAGGAAGCGGGGCCTGAAGAGGATATGGTTGGAGGCCGAGGAATACAAAACAGGGTGTGGTGGAAAGAAGAGAAAGGTCGTGCCCTTTTAGGCCAAATTAGCGGACTCGGTAGAGGAAGGGAGGGGATGGACTTCAGAACACGCCTCCCTCTGAATTGTCTACATATACTGCAGACAGGAATACTTTCCCCGCGTTCTCCTTCCCAACCATCAGGGTTGCTGTTATGTACTAAGAGAGACCGCACACGTGGTCGGGCCAACACGTGGCCATGCAAACAAGTCAAGCTTCGCATCTGTTCAGTTCAGCGCACGTGCTTCCAATCCGCCCCTCAGCTGGGGCACAGCAGCCTGCTCCATTAAAGGGGTGCTGCTGACCCCCGCCGCCCAAGAGTTTTGTTTCCCAGGAGCTGCTCCTTCTGCCTTGCCCCATCAGGACTTGGAAGTAATTTCAGAGGCGAGTCGCCAACTTGACCCCACCTTCCTGCCAGCGCTCCCGGGGTGTGTGTTGCAGATCTCTTTGAGTTCCAGCCCCTTCTCTCTTTTGATAGTTTGCCTCGGTACCCTTCTATGGGCTTCTGCTGCCGAAGTGAGTGTGTATTTTCTGCTGCTGAGCCCTTCAAGTTCCTTCCAGCCACAGGGGGAGTGGGAAGCCTTTCTGTTTACAAGGAGGTGTAGTATTAGAAGAAGAAGAAGAAGAAGAAGAAGAAGAAGAAGAAGAAGAAGAAGAAGAGATTGGATTCATACCCCGCCCTTCACTACCCAAGGGAGTCTCAGAGCGGCTTACAAACTCCCTTCCCTTCCCCTCCCCACGACAGACACCCTGGGAGGTAGGCGGGGCTTTGAGTCCGGTCACACTGCCGTTTTGATCGGGATTCGCTGCTGTTTACTTGCGCATGTCAGTTTCACGTTCACACGCACCAATCTGCCTCCCGCCGCGAAGTGGGCTTACTTGCACAATGCTTCCGGGTTTTCCTGACCCCTGGAAAAACTAGTGTTTTCCTGGCACTTCCGTTTTGATTGCGCGATTTCGCCTAAGTGGACAGCCCCTCTCTCGCAAGGATTGCGATTAGGGCCGTCTGAACGTTCTTGGTTTTTGTTTTTTTTTTTTTAAAAAAGCTTCCGGTTTGAGCGCTTGAGCAAACATGCGCTTAATGAATCCATTTAAAGTTTAATACTGGATTTATTAAGCGCATGTTTAGTCAAGCGCTCAAACCAGAAGCTTTAAAAAAAAAAAAAGCACAACGACGGCCCTGGAGGCGGGAACGAGAGGTGGGGGCTACGGTAGCCTGGATTGGGCTGGCAAGGAGGATGGCGGAGACAGCGGAGCCTATTTTCGTGGGTCAATGGCGGCAGCGGCAGCGGCAGCACCCCCCCCCCAAAGTGTCGGCAGGAGCAGCAGCCGCCCAAGCCTCCCCGTGGCCGGCAGGATTGCCTGGAAGGACGGCGCAGCAGCAGGCAAGCGGGTGCTGGGAAAGAGGGGCTGGCTGCATGTAGACAGCCCAATGCGAATAAAAATGTTCCCAATTTAAATAAACTGGGAACAAAGCGCATGTCAGTTGCAGTGTGACCAGAGCCTGAGAGAGCTCTGACAGCAATGGCTCTTTTTCAAAAACAGCTGTGCCAGAGCCTGTGACTGACCCAAGGTCACATCAGCAGGTGCAAGTGGAGGAGTGGGGGAATCAAACCCGGTTCTCCCAGATTAGAGTCCGCGCACTTAACCACGACACCAAAACTGGCTCGGATCCCTCTAATAAAACAATTAGGGGAAGGATTTGAGCCTGTTTCTGAAGTTGGCTCTGAACGAATGTGGTTCCCCCATCCTTCTTGGCCTACCTACCCACAGCCTGATGAAAATGCTTTCCTTCTCCAGCTGCACCAGTGTATTGCCCAGTAATTAGTCTCCAGCCAAATAAACTGTGCGTTTAATTAAAGAGAAAAGAGCCAAGCCCCTCCTAGTTTGATTTCTCCCCCCCTTTTGAATTGAAGACAAAAAGGATTCTCTCTTCTGCTTCATGTGGGCTGGAGGTTTCCCCCAACCCCTTTTTAAAGGGGAGGGGGAATCTTCTAAGGAGTGAAAGGGGGCAAGTAGCTTGAGGGAAAGAGAAGCTTAAAGATTTATGACAGGAGGTTAAGCTCAGCAAAATGTCCAACACCAGTTTTGACTGGAGAGTGGCGACCAGGGCTATTTTTGGGCAGGAACGCACAGGAATGGAGTTCCGGCTGGCTCCTGAGTTGGCCACGTCCAGCAGGAACTCATTAGCATAACAGGCCACACCCAACAGCAGAACCTCATTAGGATTGGCTACATTAGGGGGTGTGTGGCCTAACATGCAAAGGAGTTCCTGCTACAAAAAGAGCCCTGGGTTTTGACAACAAACCTGATAAACAGAATAAGAAGCAAAAGGTGGTGGGTGTGGCTGGATGACCACACTTCTGGTAACATGGGGTGTGACCTAATATGCTAATAAGCTGTGCTGTCAGTGGTGTGGCCTAATATGCTAATGAGTCTCTGCTGTTGGGTGTGGCCTATTATGCTAATGAGTTCCTGCTGGGTTTTTCTACCAAAAAAGCCCTGGTGGCGACAACCAGAAGCTGTCAGGACTCTGGGTTCATAAAGTGGAATGAAAAAGCAGGAGAGTTCCCAGCCCAGACTCCCCATAGTATCGGAAGGGAAGAAGAAGGGATTATCTAGACGGCATCCACTGAAGGAGGTGCATGCGGTGGGTCTTTTAAAAAATTTTTTGCGCATGGGTATAGGTGTGACTGCATGTCCTTGTAGATCCGAGGCCCTTGCAGGGATGGATTAAAGGAGTCCCGGCCATCCCCCCTGCCATTGAGATCATGCTCAATGGAGGGACTATTCTGAAAGTTAGAAGATCCATCCTCCCTCCAGGTCCCATCCCATTAACCAATCATCCTTTCTTTCTTTTTTTTTAAGTGCCCCTAAAAGGGGCATTTTTTATTTTTTCCCCCCAACCACAATAACATACAACATTACATACACTACATAACATAACATACACTACATTTACAAAAAAACACCACAAACAACATTAAACATTCACGGGGGGATACAGCTTCTAACTCAAACCAATCCTTTAAGATTCCACCCGCCTTGCCGCCCTTGTTACTAGTTCATTTCTTCCTCTGTAACCTCCAGTTCTATCTTTCTATCTTATCTGTCTCTAACTACAGAAAATAACATAACCAATTAATACAAGATTAAAAGTACTCAGATCTTATTGTCTCTCTCCATCCTGCCCTCTCTGATCATGCCAATCGTAGAACCGTTGCGGAACCGATCGTCCTTAAAGTGACGGGTCACTCATAAACAATACATTCTTTGTGGTGCTGAATTGGGGTTCCGCAGCCTCATTTTAAAATGTGCATATTGGGTAGAAATTTTTTAAAAATCACGCCTGCTTGGGATGGTCTGACGTCCGACCACCCCGACGGGAGGATTGCGTGCTGGTGGCACAATCAGACGGGTGAAAGTCTGCTGTTGTCCTGTCGGGCCCGGAAAACTCCAGATTTAAAGTGCTATCTTTTAAGTTCGGTTACGAGGTGCGGCAAAACAGGATGTCTACAGAACAGGGATGTTTCCCAGATGTTTTGTGTCTGGTCGTTCTGCTTAAATCCACCAGGAAATCGTGCATGTCACGGATCTAAAGAGCCATCTAATCAGGACCCATATCAGCTAATATAGATACTTTTAGAACTCCATGGCCTAGACTAAAGAGAAGTTTAGTGTTCAGCTAGAAAAAAGAAACGTTGCCGGGAAAGACCCAACCCATGGGAAATAGGTGATGCAGTTTAGCGAAGTTTGCTGTAACTAATAATTCTGTTTCATTTCTCTGATGTAATGTGAAATATAAAATGCTATGTCTCCCATTGTAACCTCGGAGATGCTGGTTGGTATCTGAAGGGACCGCCCCCTGTTTATTTGGTTTCTCCCTATTAATCAATTAATAATAAAGACCTCTGTTATATTCCTTCCAGGACTGAGTGTGTGTGTCTTCCTCAGATTGGAACCAGGGAAACACAGGGTTCTTGTTCTACAGGCGGGGGTTTGCCTGCACAAAGGGTCCCCACCCTGCCAGTCCAGATCAGGCCGGTGGGGGAACCCCACCCCCATCGCGTTTTGGGCCAACATGCCCGGCGCAATGACGTCACCTTCTGGGTGATGTCATCACGGTGCACGCACGCGAATGTCCTGGGCAGGGACCGACTCTCCCCCGCTGCAATGTGTAAGTCACTTGGCAACCGTATCATTAATGAACCAAAGTTAATATCTGAATATATATACAAATGGTTATAATTAATGGTTATAATTAATTCCTGTTTATATGGTTAAAATCATAAATGGCATTTAGCCTATGTATTATTATGGGAGTCTGTTAGTGGCAGAGTTTCATAAACTGTGCATACAACAATGGCTTCCAGAAATTTGTTCCAAATCCACTTTCCCCACTCAGTAATCAAAACTGGGCCCTTGTGGGGTTGCTATTTTCCTTTAAAAACACATTTTCAGATTTTGTTTGACTCTAACAGTTTGACTCTAAGCACACTTTCCTGGAAGTAGGCACAACTGGGTATACTTGAACAGGGTTGAGTAGACCTGCTTAATCATATTGCTTTCTAAGTTTCTTTTCATAGGTTTTCTATATGATTCTCAACATTTTCGTCATTATGATCTGGATGAAAAAATAACTGGGGGTCTCCTGCCCCTGCGGTTGCTAACCTCCAGGTGAGACTGTGGATTTCCTGGAGATTTGGAGGTGCAGCCTGGAGATAGTGGCAACTGGGGAGGGGTGGCCAAACTGCCATTCAGGAGCCGCATGTGGCTCTGTCATAGAGTCTAATTTAATGTTAATAAAAAGCAATTTTGCATATTTCCCAATAAAAACGTGTGTGTGATATTTGTTCATGTCGTGTCTCATGTCTCAAACATCTGACATTTATTCTCTGTGGTTGTTACATTAACCAAGTTTGGCCACTGTTATGTATTGTGATTAAAACAATGTCTGAGCTTCAACTTAAACCACCTTAGGCTGGTATCGTAAAAAGCACGTTCTGATTGGCTATGCGCAGTAGACCAATCAGAGCATAAGAAAGGTTCTGGAGGGAACTGAAATCATTGGTCCTTATGTAAGCATTTTAATTGGTTATTAACTCACTAGGGGGCATGGTTATGCTCGCCTGGAAAGTTTAAAAGAGAGCCTTCTGCTCTCCTGTTTCCGTGTTGGTTTTCTGTCATGTTAAGAGCTGACTGACGTCTCATACGTAACAGCCACCCCTGGTATAATGTCATCTAGTCCATCCTCCAGAGCACGTATTTTCCTCAGGGGAACTGATCTCAGTCATCTGGAGAGCAGTTGTAGTTCCAGAGAATCCCCAGGCCCTACCTGATGGTTGGTGACCCTAATTACAACTGATTTCTAGATAACATACGTCTGGAAAAAATGTTTTTTGGGCCAAGGATCAGCAGTAGATTTTTCTCCCCTGAGCATAATGCTCTTTGGGGGGGGACTGCTTAGGAAATTGGAATCTTATGGCTTTATACCCCACAGAAGTCTCTCCCCCCAAATCCCACCCTACCCAGGTTTCACGCCCAGATCTCCAGCACAATCCAAATCTGGAGCCGGTAATTCTCCTAGCTAGGCAATATTTCTCTCCCTCTCTCTCTCCCTCTCCCTTCAACTTTTAGACCATCCTTCCCTGTACATAGGGCTCAGGGAAGTAAACAACATTTCCATAAATACATTCACAGATCAAGTTAAAACAATTAAAACAATAAATTCAGTAGATTAGTTGCTGTAGATTTTCCATGTTGTGTGGCCGTGGTCTTGGCATTGTAGGACCTGACGTTTCACCAGTAGCTGTGACCTCAAAGGTATAACACAGAAAGATGGAAGGTATAACACAGAAAAATGGTAGGTAGGTAATTTATATCTACCCTGGAAGGTGGGGTAGGGCTGAGTCATTATCTTGTAGTAGTTCTCCAGGCCCGGAAAACACAAAATGCTCTACAGTTGACAATAGCACTACAGATAAGACTAGAGTTTCAATAGCCATTCCACACATGAAAGAACCTCCTCAGGAAACAGGAAACCTCCTCAGGAAACAATCCATAGACAAAAGAACCTCCTCAGGAAAGCTCCTTTCCTTAGCATGTTCATAGCCTGGAGAACTACTACAAGATAATGACTCAGCCCTACCCCACCTTCCAGGGTAGATATAAATTCCCTGCCTACCATTTTTCTGCTCACCTTGACACAGAGAGGACTCCATCTTTCCGTGTTATACCTCTGAGGATGCCAGTCACAGCTACTGGCAAAATGTCAGGTCCTACAATGCCAAGACCACTGCCACACAGTCCGGAAACTCTACAGCAACTAATGAACTCCAGCCGTGAAAGCCATTGACAACAAATTCAGTAGACATTACAGATGACGCATAAAATGTGCCAATTTGTATCCTTACCCTGTGGGGAGAGAGGAAAGAAAGGAAGCAGCCAGGCTAGATGGAAACCATTGCTGTCTCTCAACCAATGTCTCACAGGCCGTGCAGAGCACGGATGTCGTTCAGCAGAGAGTGCTGCAGACCAACATGGCTGCCTTCTGTAACTATCTCATAATTAGGCTTGCCAGGTCCTCCCGGCCATTGGCTGGAGATGGGGGGGGGGTTGGGTTGCCAGATGCAGGTTGGGTGACTCCTGGAGGTTTGGGGACGGAGCCTGGGGAAGACAGGAACCTCAGTGGAGTACGACGCCATAGATTCCACCCTCCAGAGCATCTCTTTTCCCCAGGGGAATTGGTCTCTGTAGTCTGGAGATGAGCTGTAATTCCAAGGGATCCCCTGCTTATCACTTGTCCTAGTATAAAATACTGGGATTCAAGGTGCCTTGCTCGGCTCAACAGCTCTGCTTTATTTAGTGTTTTCGGGAACAAGACAGACAAACAGGGGAAACGGCCCTGTTCGAATAGCATCAAAGCCCACACCCATTTCCTAGCAAGCACAACTATAGGTACAAGTGCTGAACCATTAATTCCTGATCAGCCAGGTAGATATTATTCTGTACTCGGAGCAAGAAACTCAGACAGGCTCTGGTAACTAGCTCTGGAATGCCCCAGGCTCCATACACAACATAGTAAGCGCCATGATTGCACAGAATATTTACAGACTGTGAAAGGCTTCTGTACAACACATCTGCCCATCCCCATTCATCAGAGAGCTGATTTTGGAGAACAGTGAGCAGCAAATCTGGTTCTAGGTGGAGAATTTTAAAAGCAAGCACTGGCACCACCATCCAAATCAGTGTTAGTAAACTCATTTGGCAGGCAAGCGCTATTTCGCTCCAACTAAACGAGTGCGGGGGAAAAAAAGAAAACATGTGTCGATGTTTCTACATTTGCCGAACTGTGTTTAGTTGAACTTATAGGCCCAGGGTTTTTTTTTGCTGCACTCATGCACAGGTCGGGACCCTGCTACTTAGCAATACAAAGGTGTCCCGCTGATCTTTGCATCCTAGAGAATAAAGGGTATGTGTGCCTCATCTCCAACACTTGCAGACAGGAATAAGTGCAGCCCACTCCCCCTGGGTCTTAAAACTTATCCCCGTGCTGTCAAAGAGACCAGCAGAAATATCTTAAGGGTTCCAGGTTCGTTATTCAGGCTCTGTTCCTATTCGTTCTTTCTCCATCGGGCTGGTTGGCTCTTTTCAGACCTGGGCACCGGTGGGGGATATGGTGGACAAGGTTGCTAGCTCGACGTTGGGAAACTCCGGAAGATTTGGGGATGGAGCCTGGAGTGAGGAGGGACCTCAGTGGGGTACAATGCCACAAAGCCCACCTTCCAAAGCTTCCATTTTCTCCAGGGGAACTGATCTCTGTAGTCTGGAGATGAGCTGTAATTCCGGGAGATCCCCAGGCCCCACCTGGAGGCTGGCATGCCTAGGACTCTACTTCAGAGCCCCCAAAGTTGCCTGTTGGAGGCATTTCTGTTAATGATCACCCCTCCCCAGCTGCCTTTGACCTCATTGTAAAGGGAGAATTTCTTTCTTCACAAAGCCCCTCCGCCACTGTTGATTCACCAGGTACTAATACCCAGATTCAGGTGGTTTGGCTTACCTGCTACTTTGTTTTCCTGGGCTCCTCTGTTAGCCATGATGGCTATTCACAGACCACTGTAGCCTGGAACTGGGAAGGAACCGAGAAAGGAACAAGCCCCTGGGCTCTTTTTTTGACCAGTCTAAGTGGAAAGGCAGTTTGAGCTGAACCCCTGCGCATTGGCACACCCAATATTCACATCACAAAAGTGGAAAGTCCGTACACAAATACTTTGGGGGTGAGATGTTATTTCATCATAGAGGGCACTTCACCTACGACAAAATTCTTATGCAGAAGACACTTTTCGGCACAAACACATAACACCTATGTGTGTATGTGGTTCCAACATGTGGTAACTGAACAACACCTTGGGGTTGTTGTTTTTTGGAGAATATGCAGGTGCCCCAGGGATCCACAGGCAGTTGTGACTTCCCATTCAAGCCGCAAACCCTGTACACCTGGATTGGCATACAGCTTAGATCTACATACCAGCCTCACAATAAGGGTATTATCATGCCCATCAGATATCCCTTTTTTCTTTGCCCTTTTTCAAAGATCAAGGCGGGGCAAGGTTGCCAGGCAGAAGCATGCCAGAGCATGCCAAGAAAACAGCTGGAATCAGAATTCCGCCCAGATTTCTAGCTAGAGTGGCTGCTGCTTAAGAACTCCGAGCTAAGTCTTTCATCATGAGCAGCTGAAAAGCAGGGCTGGAGGAAACAAACTCTTTGCAACAGTGGGTGAGTGGGATGAAGCAACTGATGGAAACAGCCTTGGGGAAGTAAAGAAAGACCAGCCAGGAGAAAGGAAAAAAATCAGAGCAGTGAATGAGACTTGCTGCTCAACCTCCCAGGAAGCGCAGGAACAGGCCCGTAGGCAATGCTCCCCCTAAGCTGTGGAGTCTTGTGAGTAGAAATTCTACTCTGTGAGCCGCCGGCATTAAAGTTGTGAGTGGGCGGTTTGGCTGCTGCGTAAATCAGTTTGCTTGGGGGCCGTCCTTTCTGAGCGAAGACAAAAATGTCTGAGCCGGAGGCTAAAAAACCGTGAGCTAGCTCACACTAACTCAGAGCTTAGAGGGAACACTGCCCGTAGGTACAGTGGGGCATCTCAGGGCTAGGCCCCCTCACTTAGTGGCAAGGCCCCACAACTCCCCATCTAGCCCAGGGCCCCTAAGCACTGGCAGGTGTGGGGAAGGAGCCAGGTATCCCTTTAATTCGATTAGCCAGTGCCCTCTAAGAAATTTAAACGCCTCCCCCAGATTCTTCTGTCTCCAGCAGTACCCAGGAATACCAGTTCCCAGCTTACTGTAACCGAGGGCTGCCCCTGTTTCTCTGACTCACTGTAGCTCTGTTCCTTTGTAAGCAGAAATTCAATTGCCCCCGGCACTGGGAAGCAGTGATAGGAAGAGGTGCGCCTGTAACCCATGCTCCCTCTAAGCTGTGGAGTCTTGTGAGCAAAAATTCTACTTTGTGAGCTGCTGGCATTAAAGCTGTGAGCGAGGGATTGGGTCGCTACCTAAATTAATTTGCTCTGGAGCCGTCCTTCCTGAGCTAAGACAAAAATGTGTGAGCCGGAGGTGAAAAAACTGTGAGCTAGCTCACACTAACTCAGCTTAGAGGGAAGGAGTTGCTGCTCCTTTTTCAGAAATATGAAAAAAATAAACGCAGGAGATAATAATGAATTTTTGCAATGTGATGTGGTTCTGAAAGTTTAGTTGTTATATAAACATAACTGGCTATAATATACCCTGTACTTGGTTAAAAGGGCTTAAGTTAGCTTTCCTGTGGTAAAAAGGCATCTGTTATCATTCTTTTATTCCAAAATGTCTTTTGTATGCTATACAATATGCCATCTGAACTATTGAGAGATGAACATCCACACTAGCATTTTGCTTATTGGACTGTTCTAATTGTTTCGGAAAGGCTGGAAGAGTTGGGTATGTTTAGCCTGGGAAAGAGAAGGCTTAGAGGGGACATGATTGCAGCCTTCAAGTATTTGAAGGGCTGTCATGTAGAAGCTGGAGCAGATCTATTCTCTCTTGCTCCAGATTGCAAGACTAGATCTAATGGGTGGAAATTACAAGGGAGTCATTACCGGCTAAATATCAGCAGAAACTTCCTAACTGTAAGAGTGGTTGAGCAGTGGAACAGACTGCCTCGGGAGGTGGTGGATGCTCCTTCGCTGGACGTTTTCAAGTAGAGGCTGGACGACCATCTTTCAGGTATGTTGTAGGGCTATCTTTCGGCTACGCTCATGCAGTCTGCAGGGGGTTGGACTAGATGACCTGCAAGGTCCTTTCCAACTCTAACATTCTATGATTCGATATTCTATAAGTCTGCAAATGACGCCGGTTTTGCCCATGTTGTTCACTTTATACAGGACAAGAACTCATATTGTGTCTGTCTGTTTTTCCTCCCCTCTCAGGCTTAAGGAAGCATAGGATAGTATAGTGGTGGTCATGGCGGTGGTAGCAGGGAAATGATCAAATCCTGGGGACAAATAATGGACCATGGTTGTTGACCTGCTCTGAAGAATAGTTGACAGAAATCATCCAAAATGTTAAAACCAGTCCTTTATTAGCTCAAACCTAAACTCCCATAAGTAGGCATGTAAAAATAAGAAAGCAGATCCTATGTTTGTGATGAGTTTTAATGAATGTTACTGTTCCTCATCTGCACAATTGAATATGAGGAGCAGGGGGGGCTTTCCGGGATGGGAACTCGTTTTCCCACTGTATTCCTTCTCCCCACATTATTTCTTCTTTTCTTCCCCTTGGCAATCCCTGCTGCCTCTCCCAATGTTTCCTCTCTCACCCACCCACTTACCTACCATTTTTGTTTTCCCTTCAGCTCTCTCCCCGTTCCCTGTTTCTTATCTCCAACCTTTTACCTTTTTCAGTTTCCCTCTCCCTTTGATTAGACAGTAACCAACCATGGACCCTGGACAATAATCATGTCACAGGGTGCTGTTTTCAAATAAACCCCTTTGAATCCCCCTAAATGTGTGCCTATCTATTCAGTTAGTTATGCACAGGGCGAAGAAGTACTTCCTCTGTCAAAATAAGGTTACTATGGCACTTTTTTTTTTTTTTTTTTGTAAAACTCTCTTAAAAAAGAGAGAATTTTATTCTTTTTATAAGAAACAGGAAGGGTAGACAGATGGAGAAAGAAAAAGATGGAGTGAAATTTTTCCTGTTAGTGAGTGTTAGTTTAGGTTAATAACCAATACCAGTTTTGGCATCTATCGTGGTTAGAAGATCTTCTTTTTAACTATTGCGAAGTCCAAAATCACTCTGTTAATACAGTTAGTAAAGTCCATTGGTGTTAGTAATTAAACAGCTCCTTTCAGATGTTACACGAACAGTCCTCAAAGTATCTTCTTTTTAAATCTCTTCCAGTTATGGATTGAGTCCATTTTAACTTTGAAGTCTTCCGTTCCATCACCACTTTCCCCTGGGCTGCTGTCTTCTTCGCTTGTCCCAGTTTGGAATACTGCATCTTCCTCCCTGCTGGCGTGTCTCTTCAGAAGTCTCTGTATTTTAAAGATGAAATCCTTCTTCTTTCTTTTTTCTTTTTCCTTAAACTTCTGGCTTTCAGGCTTCCTGGGCTCCACAAACTCTTCGGATGAAATTAGATTTCCAGCTTGTCGCTTGCTATGCTCAACATCCCCTTCTACTGGCAGAGTATTCTCTTTTGTAAAAGCGGAATAGGCTTTGGGAGCCTCATCCACCTCTTCTTTTAATTTTATCGCTTCACTGCCAGTTAGGGGTGCCAAGACATTTGTCAAGGTAAATCTGAGATCTTCTTTCTCTTCTTCTTTAATGCCCTGGAAACCTAGAGTCAAATTCGCTTTCTGTTCAATCTCCATCATCTTTCCAGTTGTTTCCGATATCTGTTTCTGTCGACTGATGAGAACACTGTCCATTTTAGACAGAGTTTCGTTGATTTTCCGCAATTGTTCCAGCAGGGGGCACAGCATCTCCTTTTCCTGTTGATTGACAGCAAGCTCTTGGGGGGGCTGTCTGGACCGGAAGTCCCTCCTCTCTTCTCTTCCGGTATCTGCAGGACGTTTTCCATTTTGTTTTTTTGTTTATTTTTAAAAAGTTCGTGCCGCATCCCCCAGGAAGCTAAGATGATCAAAATCTTCCATGCAACCCCAACGGTACTTTCACCAACACTTTTTCTTCTCTCAGCCCCCTTCGCGCTCCCTTTGTAGATCTTGCTTCTCAAAGGGGGTGGGAACTCCTCCCTCCTTCCAACGCTTATACGCATGCAGGGGGCTCCGATTTACGCTTCAAAATAGATCTCCAACTCACGATTCGATGCTACTTCTTCTTTTTATTTTAAGCCATAGCGCTGTCTTCACTCCTGGAATTCGGTGGCGCCGCTAAGTCCCATTACGGGCACGCCGCAGCGGGGCCGATTGGGGCGGGGAGAAAGCCTCAATTTCCCGGCTGTCTGCCGGCAAAGAGGCTACTCCCCAAGCGCCCCCGGTTCGGAGCCTTTACCTAAGGCTCACTAGGGTCTTTCGCACATGCGAAGACCCCCCTAACTGCGCGTGGGCTAACCGCCTCCGGGAGCGTCCCGAGAAGCGGCCGCCATTCGCGACGCCGAAACCGAAACCCCCGTTACTATGGCACTTTAAAGGTGAATGATTGTGAAGTGGTTATGTGTAGCGTCGCCAGTTTGGTGTAGTGGTTAAGTGTGTGGACTCTAATCTGGGAGAACTGGGTTTGATTCCCCACTCCTCCACTTGCACCTGCTGATGTGGCCTTGGGTCAGTCACAAGCTCTGTCAGAGCTGTTCTTGAAAAAGAGCCGTTTCTGTCAGAGCTCTCTCAGCCCCACCTACCTCACAGGGTGTCTGTTGTGGGGAGGGGAAGGGAAAGGAGTCTATGAGCCGCTCTGAGATGCCTTTGGATAGTGAAGGGTGGGGTATAAATCCAATCTCCTCCTCCTTCTTCTCCTCCTTCTCCTCCTTCTCCTCCTCCTCCTCCTTCTTCTGGCTGGTGAGCCAGAGCTCACTTTGTTAGATGCATGCAACATTACATTAAATTGGCACATACATGTACATAGGCAAACAGAAGGGTAATCGAGGGAGGGGCAACTATTACAAAGAGAGGCCAGGAAGCCTTGTTTCCTAGGTGAGTTGTTTTACACTGCAGAGCACAGATCCAGTCCAAAGAGGAAATGATCCAACCTAAGTGGTGGTGTGTGGACCACTCCCAGCTTGTGAGGATTTTTTTTGCAATAATGCTGCCTCCTTTAACCCAAACTCAAGGGCTGTGATGGTTCGCGTGTGAGGCTTCTTGATGGGCAGGGCTCTGACAAACCAAATGCCTCATGAAGCTCAGCCAGTCACTCAAGGTGAAAGTGAAGCTCTGTTTCCAGTGGCCATGCTTTTGCCACTGACGGCCCATAACTCTTCTCAAGTTTGGTGTAGTGGTTAAGTGTGCGGACTCTAATCTGGGAGAACCGAGTGTGATTCCCCACTCCTCCACTTGCAGCTGCTGGATGACCTTGGGCAAAGCCACAGGTCTGTCAGAGCTGTCCTTGAAAGGGCAGTTCTCCAGAGAGCTCTCTCAGCCCCACCTACCTCACAGGGTGTCTGTTGTAGCGAGGGGAAGGGAAAGGAGTTTGTAAGATGCTCTGAGACTCCTTTGGGTAGTGAAGGGTGAGGTATAAATCCAATCTCTTCTCTTCTTCTCTTATCAGGTGGGATTAGCTAGCTGCCATTTGGGGCTAAGAAGGGATTTTGGAGGCCTTTGAAAAGGCTATGGAAGGGTTTTGTTCCCTCACACCTGCTCTGTATTATGAGTGAAGATGGCTTGATCAAGTGTCCACAGATCTGTTGCCATCATTTTAGGGCTGAGCTTGTCCGGTGCTAGTCTTTTTTTATCCCCTCCCCTTCTATATAATTTTATTTTAGATGCTGCTTTCATTTTATTTCCCTTTTCTTGTTTCATTTGGACAGCCTTTGTGGGAGATTATTATCTGTGGATAGCCGGTTCCCTTGCCTCACCCCCTATTAGGTTTAATGATGTAGGGGAGTAGCAGGAAGTTTTTAGTTGTTCTGTAGTTTTACTTGTTTTATCTCTTTTCTTTTTCCTTTTTTGGTTTTCTGACTATCTTGAACTTTTCAGAAGACCTAGGATATTTATTAGCTTGAACTCTGACGACTTCTTTTGTCTTCTCCCAGGCACGGGAGCCCTAGGTGGTGGGAGGCTGCGGCTGTGTGTTTGATTTAGTTTAATTCTTTTCAGTTGAGTTTAGTTTATGTTAGTTCAGGCCTCACTAGGCTGTTATTAGTTTGTATTTTATTTTATTGGACGGCTATTAGTCCTGTTTAGTATTTTATTATTCTTCTGTATTTCAAAGTTCGGGGGGGGGTTTAGTTAGAGGGTGTTTGGGCATTTCCTCATTCCTCCCTCCCCCTGCAGATGCTGAATTTGATTGGTTTATTAGCTGGGTTGGGTGGTGGCAGTGGTGTCTCCCCCCCCCCCATTCATTCAAATGAACAAAAACCGGGGACGACAGGTTAATGATGAATCTTTTCTAAAAGCTAA
The DNA here is from genome assembly GCA_029375565.1 of Gekko gecko. Classification (NCBI taxonomy): domain Eukaryota; kingdom Metazoa; phylum Chordata; class Lepidosauria; order Squamata; family Gekkonidae; genus Gekko; species Gekko gecko. Next base: position 53,611,069 of record JAPDNY010000015.1, on the reverse strand, counting down.
GCAAAGTAGACTGGAAAACTTTTAGATAAATAAATTGCCCTCTGTGCCACTAATTAGTGTGGCAAAGATCATTTCTTTTTTATTATATCGTAAGATACTAGGAGCTGCGGTGGCTCAAGTGGTTAAGACACTGAACTGCAGGCTGTGGAAGGTCAGTAGTTCAGCAGTTCAAGACCCGTGAGTGCCGCATGACGGGGTGAGCTCCCGTCTCTAGTTCCAGCTCCTGCCAACCTAGCAGTTCAAAAGCAAGAAATTGCAAGTAGATAAATAGGTACCACTTCAGTGGGAAGGTAACAGCGTTCCGTGCACCTTGGTGTTTAGTCATGCCGGCCACATGACCACGGAAATGTCTTTGGACAGCGCTGGCTCTTCGGCTTTGAAACGGAGATGAGCACCGCAACCCTAGAGTCGGATTCGACTGGCTTTCGAGCAAGGGAACCTTTACCTTTACCTTTAAGATGCTTATGTCTAATGAGGGGCTCCTAAGTCTTATTAGAAAAGATCTGCTACTGAATTCTTGGGCAAAGATCAATGAAGATATGTTTCAGTTGTTGGGCTTTAATAAAACAAAGTGCAGGAGACAAAAGAAATTAGGAGAGTGGTGACGTCCCTGGATTTTAGAAGTATGCAGGAGAGAGCATGATGAGTGTGATCAGTAGCCGCTCATGGCCTAATCTCCTTTTATTTTATTCCAAGATATTTTTTTTCTTAATGGTGCCCCAGTATAGAAGGGCGTTTATGCTGGCTAGGCTAAATGCCTTTCCGTCAATGGTTACTGAGGGCTATTATGTAGGTATTTCTTATTCGGATAGAAAGTGTGAGTGTGGGGATGGTCAGATTGAGACTTTGGAACATATTTTGCTGTTCTGTTGTTATGGGGAGGATTTGAGGAAGGAATATTTAGGGCAGTTTATATCTCATAAATTTTAACCTTTCTTTGCAGAATGTAATTCAGATGTTTTTATTAGATACAGATAATAGGATCAAATTATTAGCTGCAAAATTTCTGTTGGTGGTAATTAAATGTAAAAGGGGTTAATAAAGGGTTATTTCAGTGTGAAAGCACAGGGGGGACAATAAGAGCTGCTGGTCCCACAGTGCTGGCACCTCGCCACATGTTTAAATGGCCCGAGTGCAGCTGTAAAATGGTGGCAGCATCCACAGGTCAGACCCATAGACCTTGTAACATCTAGGTTGACCCTTAGGTTCTAATAGTTGTATAATATACTGGGTTTGTGGGGTTGCCAAGTCCTACCTGAGAAATAATGGGGGGGGGGGGGTCCACGGCCCTCTCTGGGAGACCTCATGTGCGTGTGTCACGCTGACGTAACCCGGAAGTGACATCATCATGCTGGGTACGTTGCCGGGCTATGCTCTGGCAATTGCCCTGAAACGTTATGGTGCCATAGAGTTTTCAGGGCGATTATTTTATTTATTTATTTATTGTCAAATTTATACCCTGCCCTCCCCGCAAAGCAGGCTCAGGGTGGCTTCCAGGTAGCATAAATACAGAATAAGACATACATAATTAAAACACAACAATTAAAAATAATACAATACAAAGTTCTGGTAGCAATTAAAAGTTTGATTAGATGGAGTGCTTTCAAATGGATTTCCAACAAGTACTAGATGTTCTTCTGCTCGTCGACTTTTATGACAACTACTCGATGGTAAGTGCTAGATGTTCTTCTGCTTGTCGGCTCTCATGGCAGCTGCTCGGTGGTATAATTACGGGCTGGGCGCCACAGCGGTGGTGGCCCCTAATTAAATGCCTGGCGGAAGAGCTCCATCTTGCAGGCCCTGCAGAACTGAGAAAGGTCCCACAGGGCCCTGATCTCCTCCGGGAGCTCATTCCACCAGGTTGGGGCTGCCACCGAAAAGCCCCCAGCCCGAGTAGCAGCTAGCCTGGCCTCCCTTGGGCCAGGGAGGGTCAGCTGGTTTTGAGAACCAGACCATAGTGCTCTCTGGGGTATGTATGGGGAAAGGCGGTCCCGTAGGTATGTTGGACCCCGACCATATAGGGCTTTAAAGGTAAGAACCAGCACCTTGAAGCAGATTCGGTATGCTATTGGCAGCCAGTGCAGTGTCCTTAGCACAGGCTGGAGGTGCTCCCATCTAGGGAGACCCATCAACAGCCTGGCCACGGCATTCTTCTGAATCCGCGACAAAGGCAGCCCCATGTAGAGAGCATTACAGTAGTCTAGTCTCGAGGTGACCGTCGCATGGATCACTGTAGCCAGGTCAGCATGGTTGAGGAAGGGAACCAACTGCCTAATCAGCCTGAGATGATAAAAGGCTGACTTGGCCGTGGCCACTACCTGGGCCTCCATGGCAAGGGAGGGTTCCAGGAGGACTCCCAAACTCTGAACCTCCGGCGCTGGGACTAATCAAGCCCCCCTAAAGGTCGGGAGTGGGATCCCCGCCCCTGAATCACCCCAACTCAGGCACAGGACCTCCTTCTTCGCTGGATTCAGCTTCAGCCGACTCAGTCCTAAGCCAACCAGCCATGGCCTGCAATGCCCAGTTCAGGTCTTCTGGTCCGGAATCCGACTGGCTGCCTAACATCAGATAGAGCTGAGTGTCATCAGCATACTGGTGACTGGTGACTAGAGCATCGCCCGGCAACGTGCCTGGGATGATGATGTCACTTCCGGGCTATGTCAGCACGTTGGGCACGTCGCCACTTCAGGGGTGGGGTTCCCCCTGCCGGCTGGATTTTGGACCGGTGGATTGGGGACCCTTTTAGCAGGGGAATCCTTGGCAGCCCTATGGGTTCGAGATGTGTATAGTGATCAGCTCGTAGTTTATTAGTGATTTCAGCTTAACTCTAAGACAACACTGGCAGGGCCGGAGTCTTGCTTATATGCATGCAAAACACCAGCCCCACCCGAGTTCTTTGTCTTGGTTCTAGCTGTCTGACTCCATTTTGCTCTTTCTGTAGGTGCCCTCGTTTTGGAGCTATGCATCTTCGGGAAAGACACATCTTCTGTCAACTGTTGCTTTTGGTTTGCATATTTTTTTGTAGCCTTATGTTTCTCTCCACATTTTTGCGCCTGCAGGGAAACAATTCCCCCTTGTGGTCATGGAAGATCGGTGTCAAACACGTTTTTGGTCTCCTTGCGCCTGAACTCAATAAAAGTATGTGGACAGTGAATTCTATTGGGCGTTTGGGGAATCAGATGGGAGAATATGCCACCCTCTATGCCCTAGCCAAACTTAACGGGCATCGAGCCTACATCCTTCCAGAAATGCACCAGTACCTATCACCAATATTCAAGATCACTTTGCCCATGATCCCTTCTGAAATAGTTGACAGGATCCGCTGGAGGGACTACAATCTCCATGATTGGATGTCACAGGAGTATGGTCACATCCAGGGCAAGTATGTGCGGTTAGCAGGTTTCCCTTGTTCTTACACATTTTATCACCACATCCGCCATGAGATACTTCAAGAGTTCACCTTCCACGACTACATCAAGGAGGACGCCAATAAATACCTTCTGCAGCTGCGGGGGCAGCGCAAGACAGTAACATATATTGGAGTGCATGTCCGGAGAGGGGATTATATTTATATAATGCCCTTTACCTGGAAAGGTGTAGTGGCTGACAAAAGTTACATAGACAAAGCCATGAATTACTTCAGAGAGAAGTACCACGATGCTATCTTTGTGATAGTCAGCAATGGGATGGCTTGGTGCAAGAGGAACATTGATGCTTCCAGGGGGGATGTTTACTTTGCTGGTGATGGGCGGGAATCGTCACCAGCGAGGGATTTTGCTCTAATTGCTCATTGCAACCATACAATAATGACCATTGGGACCTTTGGCATCTGGGCCAGCTACTTGGCTGGTGGAGAAACTGTTTACTTGGCCAACTACACCCTCCCAGACTCACCATTCCTCAAAATCTTTAAGCCATCTGCAGCCTTCTTGCCTGAATGGATTGGGATCCCAGCTGACCTTTCTCCTTTGATGTCCTGGTTATAACTTAGGTGCTGATTTGTACTTAATTAGATAATAGTAGAAAAATCTGTATGTCTAGGAACTGGTCCCACTAGGTGTGCGTATAAGAAAATATGTTTAAAGTAGGGCTATTTTGGGCAGGAGCGCAAAGGAACAGAGTTCTGCCTGGCTCCTGAGTTGGCCACGCCCAGAAGGAACTCATTAACATAACAGGCCACACCCAACAGCAGAAACTCATTAGGACTGGCTACATTAGGGGTGTGTGGCCTAACATGTAAAGGAGTTCCTGCTACAAAAAAGCCCTGAGTTTTGACAACAAACAAGGTAAAAAGAATAAGAAGCCAAAGGTGGGTGTGGCTGGATGACCACACTTCTGGTAGCATGGGGGTGTGGCCTGATAGGCTAATGAGTTTCTGCTGTTGGGTGTGGGATATTATGCTAATGAGTTCCTGCTGGGCTTTTTCTACAAGAAAGCCCTGGTTTAAAGGTTTTCCTAGCAGGAAACTCAGGGGTTTACTATCTCAGTTCCCGACTGGTTAAGAACTTCCTCAGACCTTTGGGGAGATAGCACCTTATACCTCCTATTGAACTTCATGCACTTTACCAGGATATACAAGGCACTACTGGCACGCCCACACATAATGTTGAACTAGTTTGCCATTTCCTCTTCCTTGGGAATTCTGGGGATTCTAGTTCTATAAGTGAGGATCTGGGAAATGTTGGACAAGAACAAAGAACTTAAGAAGAGCCCTGCTGGGTCAGCCCAGCAGTCCCTCATCCAACATCCTGTTTTACGAAGTGGCCAATTAGAAGCCTCTGAAATGGGTACCAGCAAGGCATGGAGGCCACATTAAGGTCTTGCTTAGCCAAGATGCCTAACGAGTACTTAGGTGGCTCTTATCTCTTGCACATTTGTCTGATCACCTTATTGGTAGCAAATTCCATGATAGTTAAATTTGGGTGAAGGGCTATGTGACAGAACTCTCAGGATCTTGATAGACATCACCTTTCAGGATAGTTGGGGGGGGGGCTCCATGAATATTAAAAATGGGTTAATGGTCCCGGTCACATGAGCAGGATAGTGCGCTGCTGAAGGGAGGCAAATTAGAGCCAGAGTAAAAAGATGTACGGTAGCGCGATCAGACAGGTCCCCGAGATGCTGCACAGACGCGGATAGCCAGCAATCACAGGGTGTCAGATGCCATGTTTCTTCCCTGTCTCGCCTTGGACACTGTGTTCATTGTTTTGTTTTAATTAATTGGCTCGCATGCGTGTAGGTTGCTTGGCTGTAACTCATGGGAGAAGGAATCTGCCGCCGCCTGCTATCTCGTGTCCTTGAGCTCAAGACACAGGCGCATTTCCCAGCCAGTGGAAATATTCATGCCTTAGATAGTGGGAAGGGAGGGGGCCATTTCTCCTGGTCATTATGTATTCTCTCGCAGGGAGTATTCCTGCGCGCGTGCTCAGAGTTCATTCGCTAATAGAGCTTATGCATCATACTATATCTGGAGGCGATTGTGCCTGGTGGCGTATTCCTGACAATGACTCTGCTAATAAAGGGCAACTTACTGGTATTTCAATAAAGCATATCTTTTATGAAGAGTGCCTGGACTTACTTGCAGTTGAACCTGACACACGGCGATGTTGAAGTGCATCAAAGGGTCTTGCGTATCCTCACTCTTACATTGCTTTGCATACTGTGGAGGCTTGGAAAAAACACATCCAGTGTGACGGGATGCATGCGCATGCCGGATGCACCGAATTAACTCTACTTCTGCGATCCGACGCTCGCCTGTGACCCATGTTTTCTGGTTGCTACTACCCTTTTGCTGGAAGGAAAGGAAGGAAGGAAGGAAGGCAGGCGAGAGAGAGATGGAAAGTAAGTAAATAGATGGGGAAGAAAAAGAAAGAAAGAAAGAGGGAGGGAGGGAGGAAGAGAAAGGAAATAGATGGAGAGATAGGAAAGAAAGGAAGGAAGGAGAGAGAGGGAGGGGAGAGATGGAAAGAGGGGGGAGAGATGAAAAGAAAGCAAATAGATGGGGACAGAGAAGTGAAAGACAGGAGGGAATGAAAGAAAGGACCTTCCCACATGGCTGCCCAAGGCAAGCCTTGTGGGGAACGGGAAAGAACAGTGGCAGGAAGGGTGCCTGGCCACCCAGCCACTCCAAGGCCGGTGATCTTTCATGGATGCTGGCTCCCCCCCCCCGATCCCCCAGAATGGCTGCCCAAGCCCCAGACTGGCTGTGACCTCCATAGCCCGTGGGGGAAAGCCTCCTGGCCACCTACAAACATCACAGCCAGCCTGGGTGTTGTCTGTCCACCCCCACCCCTGAAAAATCCCCCCACCATCACTACCCCAGGCCAACCAGCTCCTTACCTTTCTCTGTGAGGCAGTGGGAAAGCAGCAAAGCCACTCCACGTGCAGCCTCCAGCTCCTCCTCCAGGCTGAACTGAGGGCTGCTGGGAGCTGGGGCTTAGCTTCCAGGAAGCAACCCCCACCCTGACTTCCCTTCCAGTTCCAACCCACCTGAAGTCTCAGAAAGCGAAGGGAAAAAACCCTCCACTTTCAAAACGGGGTGGTGGTGCAGGGGAGGTGGCGGCAAGGCTCTGGCTGGCACTGGTTGTCCCCAGGGGAGGCTTAGTGTCCCCTGGAAAATTTGGGAGTGGGCGTCAGCCCCTGAACCCCCTTGTAGTCTATGCCTATGGTATGTGCCTTCACATCTGGGCTTGATTCAGTGATGACTCACATGATGAGGCATGCACTGTATTAGAGAGGGAAGATGGTAGAAACCTGGAAAGCAAGCCTGCAGTTGGCACCCTTTCTGCTGACAGGGTCCTTTTAATAAAGGGCAGACACAGGACAAGTTTGGCGGTGGCTAGATTTGAAGGGGAAATGCTGTCTTTTTCACTTTAATGAGATAAGGTTCTGTTACATCAGCTGTGGGCAACCTGGAGTGCTTTCTCTCTCTGCAGACTCCAGCCCACTCTAGGAAATTACCACGGGGGGGGGGCAGCAGAGAAGTGTGCTTGGACCCCTAGACATTCCCTACCACCCCCCCAAAGATTGCCCGAAGGAGATGTAGACTGGATGGAGCCTATCGGTTTGCATGAGTGTAGATTCTTGTTCATAACTGAAAGTAAACATGTATGGGAGCAGGGATAGAGCCAGCATGGGTTCCTTCATACCCACCCCTTGTATCTGTAGGAGAGAGCTAAGCTATCATGAAGCGATCCTGGCAAACAGAGATTGATCTTCCCCACCATCCACCGTGGAAGTGACTGCATATGACAACGAGCAGTTAAGGCTGTGGACGCTTATGTATGCAATAAACTGTGTTGTCTTTTGGGTGCCACAGGATTTGCTGGGCTTGTCTTTTATTCAGCCATTGACCACAAAGGAGCACATGGAGATGACTTTCACATGGTTTGATCTTGATGGCAGCAGAGCCAATTCTGGGGTGGGAGGAAGAAGAGACAGAGTCGGAACAGGGACGGTCTCCATCCTTCAGCCTGAGTTTTCTCCCTGGTCTTTGGAATAAAGTTGGAAGTCTTGTTGACCAATGGTACATGAGTAGATATTTTCTGACAGCCCCTCAGAGCTGGGGAAAGTCAGGGTGCTGTACTTTAAAAAGGGATCTTCCCTGTTACTACTGAAGATGGCAAAGCGGCTTTTAGACAGGCATCTGAAATTCTCACACCATGCGAAGTTGACGCCTAAGTCACGATGTATGATGCAGCTAATGGAAACCTCTGGGTTGGCCACGTTCTCCAGCAAGCGGGGCCTGAAGAGGGTCTGGTTGGAGGCCGAGGGGCATGGAAAATGAATGGTTTGGAGAACACATTTAAAATTAAAGTTGCTTTCTTTCCACTTCTCCCTTCCCTCTCTTTCCCCCCCATTTATTTGCTTTCTTTCTACCTGTTTCTCCCTCTTTTCCCCTCCCTCCATCTATTTGCTTTTTCCCCACTTCCTTTTCACCTTTCTTTATGATTCTTTCCCCCTTTCTTCCTCCCTCTCCCATCTATTTGCTTTTTTCCACCTTTTTTTCTCTCCTTCTCCCTTCCTTCCTTTCACTCTCTTCCTCCCCCTCCCTCCCCCATCTATTTGCTTTCTTCTCTCTCTTTCTTTCCACCTCTCTCTCTCTTAGACAAATAAATATAATTAGCAAACAAATAAATATCATTGGACAAATAAATATCATCAATATCAGTTTTTACCACTTTTGTTTTTATTTTTGGCAGTCTCATTTAATGATAATAAATGCAAATTTGCATATTTTCCAATAAAAACACATGTCTAATATTTGAGAACACAAAATCTGAATTGCCTGAGGCCGGGTACATGGGCCATTTCTACAGGGTTGCTCCTCCTGGTTCCCACTCCTGGAACCTTTGAACAACTCCCCAAACCAATTTTACCTATGAGTTCTCGAGGTGGGCTTCCATACAATAATTCAGATTTTTGTAAAAACAATTAAAGGTTTGCTAGATGAACTCAGATCAATCAACTATCAAGTACTGTCTCACCACATCTGAGTAGCAAGAAAAACCACCAAGCTAACTGTCTACCTAATACCGTCTACCTGTGTGGCAGACAACAAATCTCCTGAGAACATTACAGTACAGCATAACAATCCAAGGAATGGTACACAGTAGCCTAACAACATTCTATCTATAGCAGTTACCTATAGCTGTCAGGCTCCCAGTCAAGTTACTCTCAACAACTCTCTCTTGGTAGTGAAGTTTATTGAAGAGTATGCATGATCCAGAATATCACTTGTGTTAGAACTAAAAGTTTTGGCAGGTACAAACTTAATACAGGTAATTCAAAAGAGACTGCTTCCAGCCTCCCAGGCATACGTCACTCAGACACTCCATGCCCAGCACTGCCATACCAATCAAATAAAATGATACATGCCTTGGTTATCTCTAGTCTAAGCTGGCACGAATAAGCTTCCAAGGATACCTTTCCTGGGAATGTTATAGCTTTCTAGAAGCAAAGGTCTCATTCTCTCACTCATGCACTCACCCCCCCTCCCTGGCAGGAATTCCCACCCCCAATAACTATGGTGAACCAAAGTGAACAAAGTGAAGCAAGGTCTGACAACAGCAAAACATATCCCTTACTAGCCTATAGCCCCAGTTATAGTCTCCTGCCCCATGAAGTCAGGTCGTCTCTCTTGGCCAACCAAAGGTGGCCTTCTCAAGAATTTTTCAGAGAACGTTGGTCTTTGTTTCCTCTAGAAAATGCTCACTTCTGCTCCTACTTTCCCCCTCGCATCTCACTATGCAAATTCCGTTGATGTAACCCAATTACCACATTCCGTGGTCCGGCCTGGAACGAGATAAGGCTGATGGTAGCAAGAGTTCTGAAATCACAGACACCTGTAACCTCAAACTAGGCCTTACAATATTCACATTAACTCTTCTGATGGAATGAGGGTGCTTGAGCATCACACCTCATACAAATAATAATGTCTTTAATGAGCGATGACCAGGGAGGGGAATGAATCAAACCAGCTAGCTTGCACAGGTTCTGTTCTATACACCCCTGAATCTGTGGCAGTCAAAATGGTCATTTTGACAGGTGCAGGTTCAGGGGGTTCAGGAGTCTACAGAATGGATCCTGGGCAAGCTAGAGATACCAAACTCAAAGGGCATCTCTGGCTTACCCTCCTCTACCTGCCTCCCAGCTCGATGTCTCCAGCATGCTGAGGGGTGTTCTACCATCTCAGGAACACAAACCAAACCAGTTCGTAAGGCGGCTAAAAATTTGTGATGGTTCATGGTTCGTGAATGGGGCATGTCATAAACCATGAACTGAACTGCATTTTCCTAGTTCGTCCCATCCCTAGCTATGACCTTTCTCGGATTGAGAATGAAATGCTTAATCTAAGGTTGCCAACTGCCTGGAGGAAAACAGTATTCTTTCCCTTTGACAGAGGCATTACGCCATGCTATTTAGCTCTTTGGATGCCCATCTCCACAAACCAAGCCTCCGGGAAAGAGGAGGGATTTTCTTTCCCATCCAGGCTTGTTAGCAACTCTTATCTAGATACCTTTTCAAATTAAAGTACTAAGATGGAAAGAGAATTTTCTCAGAGTTCGCCATAAAGGCATAATCTCAATGAAGGAATCCAAGGGGGGTTCCCGAGGAGTCAGAAACAGGAAATAAACCGGAGCCTGGCTGCGGAAACCAGGGTAGATGGTATCAGAGCAGGACAAAGGAATCTTACTTGTCCTTCCTGATTCTCTTTAGGAGAATTTGGCGGTGGGGGGGGTAGGGAAGACAATTGAGATTGGGGAATTCATGTCCCACAAGATTCACCTCCCCATCCATGGATAACAGTCCATTTCCACAATACGAGATGTTGTTGGGGGGGGTCTGATCCCTTCGAACTTACTGAATTGAGAGGCTAGGGGACACAACCTTTTCCTCTCAACCCAAATAAATCCTGTGGCCAGAATCCTTTTGGCTTCAAAGTGGTGAGACCCCAAAAAGCTCACAGGAGGCTGGACTAGGGAGAGATTAAGGTTGGGGGATGTTTCTCTAGAACTGCTTGTCAGATAAAAATGTTTCTGAATTAAGGATGCTGGCTGTTCACACTGTGTTTATGCCAGTAGCATGGAGGCTGTAGATATCTGCTCCTCAACTTGTCAAGTTCTTCAAAGGATCTGAGGAAGGAAATGTTTTTTGCCAGTTTTACATGAGTCAGAAGGAGTCTGCTTTGCAGATAACCTGAAGTATTGAGTTTCATAGAGGAGGGCAAAACACTAAAAATACCCTTCTTTGTGTAACTACTTTCTGAATCTCCAACATCTGGGCATTTGAAGAAGACCCTCATCAGAAGCAGCTATAAGAACATTTTACCCTTGTGTGGATTCTCTAAGGAACATGAAGGTCTGATCTGTGCCTCAGGCTCTTGCCACACTCTGTACACTGATGAGGTTCTTCCTTTGTGCGGACACATCCATACTAAAGGAGAAATGAGCCGCTCTTGAATCTCCTTCAACCGGCAGAGCCCGTCCTTGCTTCCTTCCCTGTGAGATCTATTTGAGGATTCAATCATGGCTAAAGATCTTTCCATACTATAAGCATTTATAACATCTCTTCTCAGTTAGTGTAAGGTTTCTACGTAGACTGCAGGTTTTCAAAACACTTTTCAATACTTTGTATGGTCTGTGGTTGTCTTTTCGGTGTGAAACAAGAGAGAAGCTCTTTTCATGGGCTAAGCAGATACATGGCTTCTCCTTATGTGGTTTCTTTGAGGCTTTCGAAGACTGCCATGATGACTGAATCTCTTTCCACTCTCTAAGAATTCAAAAGGTTTCTCCCGTGTGGGCTCTTTGGTGCTGTAGAAGAGGACCACTGTGAGTGAATCTCTTCCCACACTCTGAGCACTCAAAAGGTTTCTCTCCTGTGTGGGTTCTTTGGTGTCGTAGAAGATGGCCACTGTGACGGAATCTCTTTCCACACTCTGAGCACTCAAAAGATTTCTCCCCTGTGTGGGTTTTTTGGTGCCGTAGGAGAGGGCTACTGTGAGTGAATCTCTTCCCACACTCTGAGCACTCAAAAGGTTTCTCCCCTGTGTGTATTCTTTGATGCAGTTGAAGATATCCACTCTGACTGAATCTCTTCCCACACTCTGAGCACTCAAAAGGTTTCTCCCCTGTGTGTATTCTTTGGTGCAGCTGAAGATTGCTACTCTGTCTAAATCTCTTCCCACACTCTGAGCACTCAAAAGGTTTCTCCCCTGTGTGGGTTCTTTGGTGCAGTTGAAGACTGACACAACTACTTAATTTCTTCCCACACTCTGAGCACTCAAAAGGTTTCTTCCCTGTGTGGTTTCTTTGATGCAGTTGAAGCGTGTCACTCCGAGTGAATCTCTTCCCACACTCTGAGCACTCAAAAGGTTTTTCCCCTGTGTGGAGTCTTTGATGCAGCTTAAAACTGAGACTGTGAGTGAATCTCTTCCCACAGTCTGAGCACTCAAAAGGTTTCTCCCCTGTGTGGAGTCTTTGATGCAGCTTAAGACTGGCACCACTACTTAATTTCTTCCCACACTCTGAACACTCAAAAGCTTTCCCCGAGTGGATCCCTTGATGCTTTTGCAAACTATCACGCAGACTGAATCTCTTTCCACACTCTGAGCACTCAAAAGGTTTCTCCCCTGTGTGGGTTTGTTGGTGCAGTTGAAGACTGGCGCTACTACTTAATTTCTTCCCACACTCTGAGCACTCAAAAGGTTTCTCCCCTGTGTGGTTTCTTTGATGCTGTTGAAGAGCATCACTCCGACTGTATCTCTTCCCACACTCTGAGCACTCAAAAGGTTTCTCCCCTGTGTGGAGTCTGTGATGCTTTTGCAAACTGTCACGATGGCTGAATCTCTTTCCACACTCTGAGCACTCAAAAGGTTTCTCCCCTGTGTGGGTTCTTTGATGCAACTGAAGACTGCTATTCTGACTGAATCTCTTCCCACAGTCTGAGCATTCAAAAGGTTTCTCCCCTGTGTGGGTTCTTTGATGCAGCCGAAGACTGCGACTGTGACTGAATCTTTTCCCACAGTCTGAGCACTCAAAAGGTTTCTCCCCTGTGTGGCTTCTTTGATGCACTTGGAGACTGCCACTCTGACTGAATCTCTTCCCACAGTCTGAGCACTCAAAAGGTTTCTCCCCTGTGTGGGTTCTTTGATGCACTTGAAGACTGCGACTCTGACTGAATCTCTTTCCACATTCCGAGCATTCAAAAGAGTTCTCCCTCATGTGGGTTCTTTGGTGGTGTAGAAGATGGCCATGCTTAGTGAATTTCCTTCCACACTCTAAGCATTCAAAAGGTTTTTCTACTCTGTGGATGTTTTGATGATTTTCAAGAGTGCCACTCAAACTGGATTCCTTTCCACGGAAATGGACGTTATATTGGGTTTGATTTGAAAGGTTCATTCTATGTTTTGAGGATTTGTATGTTTCTTTCGCCATGTGAATGATTTTCTGAAAATCCCCCCCCTTGCAAGGAATGGGTTTCTTGTCCATCTGGCTGCCGTTCGGCCTCTTCAGTCTGCCTTGGTTCCGGAAGTTTCCTTTCACGTCTTCGTTTTTAACTTTATCTGGTGATCGCCGATGAAGTTCCTCACCCTCCTCATTTCTCTGATCATCCTCTGCTGGAATAATAAAAAAAAAGAATCCCGTTAGCAACTGGGAGGGCAGGTAAAGTCCAAAGGCATCTATGTGACAGCGGTAGGAAAGGACGGATGGCCTTTTTGGCCTCATCCAGTCTGGCTGATCTTATCTAACCCTCCCCCATCAGAATATCCAGTATATAAGGATACAGCAGCCCCTCATGAGCCACAGCAGAGCTTTCGTCCAGATGGAGCTTCTGAGACTCTGGATTTTTTCTCTCTCGCTCTCTCTCTCAGATTCTTATTTGGAGAAGGAAAGATATCCGAGCAAAAGTAAAAATTGTTCTGGAAGGAAAGAACTGCGTTCAAGATCAAGGACAAACTCGAGCAGGTCCAGAGGAGGGCGACCAGGATGGTGAGAGGGTTGGAGTCCAAGTCTTATGAGGAAAGGCTGAGGGAGTTGGGTATGTTTAGCCTGGGAAAGACAAGGTTTAGAGGGGACATGATTGCAGTCTTCAAGTATTTGAAGGGCTGTCATGTAGAAGATGGAGTGGATGTATTCTCTCTTGCTCCGGATTGCAAGACTAGATCTAATGGGTGGAAATTACAAGGAGTCGTTACCGGCTTAATATCAGGAGAAACTTCCTGACTGTAAGAGTGGTTGAGCAGTGGAACAGACTGCCTCGGGAGATGGTGGATGCTCCTTCGCTGGACGTTTTCAAGAGGAGACTGGACAACCATCTTTTGGGTATGTTGTAGGTATGTAGGGGTTTTGGCTGTGTTCCTGCAGAGTGCAGGGGTTGGACTAGATGGCCTGCAAGGTCCTTCCAACTCTAACATTCTATGATTCTATGACCACAATCTGAACCAGGACAAGGGAGACATAATCCATAACTGATCACAGTTAGAGTGGATGTTTGTAGGGTGTATTGTAAAGACTGGCAACGAGAGCATTTAGGATGTGGCCCCTTACAGAGCCTTTCTGATCATCTTTCATCGCCACCTTTGCCTCAGGTGAGGACACCCTCTCTGGCTTGGGCGATGGCCACAACACTGGCCCCAGTGTCCCCTGGGCAAGTAGCGGGACGGGCGTCAAAATGACAGGTTCCTATTCAGTATTTTGATTCGTACCTCATCCCAATGACAGCACACCTTGGCTGTGACTTCCCCATACAGAGCTCTTTAGCCCAGAGGGGGGATTGGCGCAAGGGAGCTGCAAACCACAGAAGGAAAGAGGAGTGATGCTTAAGGGGGCTGTACAGGTAAGGTCACCAGCCTCCCGGTGGGGGGCCCCAGGAAATCTCCCAGAATTTGAACTGGTCTTCAGGTGACAGAGATCAATTCCCCTGCAGAAAAAGGCTGCTTTGCAGGGTGGACTCCATCGCAGAATACCCCACGGAGGTCCCGCTCCTTCTCCAAACCCTCCGTGCCTGTGCCCAACCCCCCCCGAAATCCTCAGGTATTTCCCATCCAGGAGTTCGCAGCTCGAGGGGGATGGCCATAAATGCTGCGAGCAAGAGGTAGTGTTTTTTTTTTTTTTTAAGAAAATGCATTTGGGGGACGGGGTGGTCTTTGGGGCTCAGCTGACTCCCAGGAAGGCAAAGCCGAATTTCCCAAGCTGCCAGTCCTCAGCGAGGCCACCTGCTGGAAGGAACTGCCCACTAGAGAATCTTCCTCATTGGAGAGGCGGATCCCAAAATGGATACTGGTCTCTAGTGTTCCCTTTAAGCTGAGTGAGTGTGAGCTAGCTCACAGTATTTTAGCCTCCGGCTCACACATTTTTGTCTTGGCACAGGAAGGACGGCTCCAGAGTGAAATAATTTTATGCAGGAGCCAAGTTGCTCGCTCACAGCTTTAATGCCAGTAGCTCACAAAGTAGAATATTTGCTCACAAGACTCCACAGCTTAGAGGGAACGTTGCTGGTCTCCCGTCACAACCCCCTCCCTCTCCCATGGCGCCACAAGGAGAATGCCGTGGCTTTGAGGGTGAGTTTTTATTTATTAACTTAGCCCTTTTAAAACCCCTCCCTTCCTCCAAGGAACGCAGGGGGATGTATGCCGGTCTCACCTCCTCCATTTTGCCCTACCAGGAACCCTTTGAGGTAGACTGTGCTGAGAGGGTGGCTTGATGACAAGCTTCACAGCACAGCCAGGTGCCTGAATGTGAGTCTCCCAGATCCTCTCTCCCACCCCCTGGCCACTATACCTCACGGCCTCCCATGGCTTCACAGGGGCCACCAGAGAAAAGTCACCGGAAGTGCTCAGTGGTTCAGCAAATGTAGCCAACACAACTAGCTGGTTTCTGTAGAGTGGATGAGGGAAGGCTTAGAAGAGAAAGGAACAAAAACGGGTGGAAGAGAAGCCTGAGGAAAAGTCAGGGGTCAAAAGACTGGCTTTCTATTGGATGAGGAGCACCAATCAAAATGGAACTTGGTGCTGATTGGTTGCGATGGAGTTTCCAGTGGAGGACAGGCGATGGGCCACAAGACTGGAGGAGGGCGAATGTCATTCCAGTCTTCCAAAAGAGGAAGGATGACCCAGGAAACTACAGGCCAGTCAGTCCGATCTCTGTCCCAGGGAAGATACTGGAGCAGATTTCAAAGAGGTCCGTCTGTGAGCATCTGATGGACAACTTGGGTGATCTGGGGGAGTCAGCTTGGACGTGTCCCCAACAGGTCCTACCAGACTGGATCTTGGGAACACAGTCGATGAGGCCTACCTGGATTTCGGTAAAGCTTTTGACAGGGTTACCCATGATACTTTAATGGGTAAACTGGAAGACTGTGGACTGGACTCTAGGATAATCAGGTGGATAGGGAACTGGCTAGAGAACCACACACTCTCACAAATGAGAGTGGAATTGAGTAAAGAGCAAATGAGTAAAGTGTTAATATGAAGCGGTTCTGACTTTGAGAAAAGGGGAATGTTGAAACAGGTTTCAAGACAGCTGCCCATCAGCCGGATCTTGCGGATATCGAATATAGCTGGATTCCGTGAGGATTTGAAGACTGTGGACAACTTGCACGTTATGAGAACATTCTACACACAATGGACATGATCACGTTGTGGTCTTCCTAAGAACTGGATTTGCGGGCGATTAAAATATCTGGATTTGAAACGTTGGGATTCAATGAGCATACAGATACGATCTTATTGGCTTCTTCCGAGTTTTGGAGAGTGACTATAAATACTGAGAGAGTTTATCAGTTGGTTTATGTTAATATGGGTAATTATTTACACCAGTTGCAGGAGTAAAATTTATCCCAGTGGTTTGTCACGGCTGTGATTTTCACATTGGAAAGGTGGGCTGATGTGAATAAGACGCAATACAACAAGGACAGGTGCAGACATCTAAATCCGGGTAACAAACACGAGAAGCATGCACATTGGATGGGGGAAACACTTCTGGGTAGTCATGTGTGTGAGCAAGATCTTGGGATACAGGTGCTTTGGCACAGAGAGAGAGAGAGAGGGAGGGAGGGAGGGAATATCATTCTTATATTGGTGAGAAAAGAAATCCAAGCAAGAAGACAGATTCCTTTGGACGGACAGAAACATGGTCAGGATCAAAGCCCACAATCCCAAGCACTATGAGGGGGATGAATCCATTCCAGATTGAAGTCAGGGCTGATGACAGTCATCCCATCCAGGGGGACGGATGTGTTGTAAAGGCTGGCAACAGAAAGTTTAGGATCTGGCCCCTTCCAGTCGTCTTTCTGATGGTCTCTCATCCCCCCCTTTGCCTCAGGCCAAGACACCCTCTGTGCCTTGGCTGATGGCCACAAGACTGGCCTCAGTTGCCCCGGGGGCAAGTAGCGGGGCAGGCCTGAAAAGGATGGATTGCTGTTCAATATTTTGATTCCTGCATCATCAATTTACACCTTTGGCGCCTACGAAAGAGCCTTACCCAGAGAGGCCACGCTCCGATAGTTCTCCCGCATGACTTTCCTGTAGAGAGCTCTTTGGTCGGGATCCAGCAGTTCCCACTCGGCCATGGTGAAATACACGGCCACCTCCTCAAAGGAAAAGGGACACTGAAAGAAAAAGCAGATTCCCTCACCAGAGATCGTGCCGGGCAGAGACTCCACACCGGAAGGGAGCATTCCAGGGGGGTGCAGAGCTTTGCATGGGCAAAGGGAATGGCGGACACCGCCTTTCTCGCCCGGACAACTTGCAGCAACTGCAGGAGCAAAAGCCCCCTGAGAAAGGAGGGGGGGACCCCGGTAGCCCCCTGCTGGACTCCCTTACCTGGGCTGGAGGTGCAGCAGCTGTTTCCACACCTGTGAAAAGGCAACTTCTCAGCATCACCTCTCCACTGCCTGTTAGTGAGACAAAGGAGGAAGGAAGGGTGTTTGCCTCGCCTTCCCAGTCCATTGGCTTGTTTGTGCCCTCCTTCACTCACCCCCTTCCCAGGGTTGTGAAACCTCACGCTGTGTACACTTGAGAATTTTTTAAACACTCTTTACTAAATTGTGGGAGAGGCAGAAGAGAACGACCAGGTCTCCACCAGCCTCGGGAGTTATAAGTGCTGCCACCATGTTTCAGACTTCTGGGAGACTTGCAACGTGACCTGGGAACTCTGGAGCTCCAAAGAGTACAGCATCCCTGCTGGATCGGACCCAACGTCCAGGCATGCTCTTCGCCTGCTGGCTGGGCCCTCCCATGAGCCCTTGAGTCTGGGCTGGGGGGAGAAAAAGAGGGGGCTGGAAATGACGTCGTCTGACACGTCACCATCACATCCGGTCTCAAACCGAGACGTGACCGGAGAACCGCTTGAGACTCTAGGGTGGTATCAGTGAGTTTCCAGAGGATCTGTTGTCATGCTAACGCCACAACTTTTCAGCAAGATGGAATATCAACATGATTTCACATCTGCCCCAAGAGCATCCCAAAAACTCCCGGGGTGGGGGGGGTGCCAGTCCACAGCCTGCCTTCCCTACTCCTGGATCCTGTTTCCCAGAACAGCTCACCAGATGTCCCTAGACACATGGGCAGCAGAGCCAATTTTCCCCATTGTTATTGGCCCATAGAAAGTGGTTTTCAGAGCTCTGCTGCTCCAGAAGATGGAGGCTTCATTTATTCAGCGCTTACACAGTAAACATGATAAGACCAAAAAACTCCAAAAAACCTTGTTCAGAAGGAATAATAAAACAATTTACTAATGAGTAACAACAAAGTAACTGGTAGAAATATTTCAGTTAAGAATACTACATATGTAGTATTTACAAAAATTCAACGGGTAAATCCACAATTTTGTCAATGGTCCAACAGGTAAGTTTTCAACAATCCAACAGGTAAAATGATACAACAGGTAAGTCTACAGTGAACCTAGTAGTAATTGACATATGCAGTATTTACAAAAATCCCAAAGGTAAGTCCACTATTTTAACAGGTAAGATTTTAACAATCCAACAGGTAAATCTGCAATATTGTCAATCCAAGAGAGAAGTCTGCAATGGACAGAGTTTAACAGGTAAATTACTACCAGTTCTATCGTTTCTACTCATTAGTAAATTGTTTTATTATTCTGTTCTATTCTTAGCATCCTTCTGCACCGTTTTTTTTGGCTTCATTTATTCACCAGGTTGAACTGCTCTGCCCAGGTTTGTCTACCTTTCCCATTCCGAGCCACCTTGAGTCCCTCTTACAAAAGGAAGATGAGTTCGGAATATTTTTATGAATGGGAGGAATTGCCCTCCATGAATTTGTCTAACCCCCTTTGAAAGGCGTCACGATTAGCGGACATTGAGTGTCACAAATTAACTCTGCGTCGTGTGAAGAAATTAACTCTGTATTGTGTGAAGACTTGAACTCTCTACCCACCACATTCACGGGGTGCCCCAATCGCACCCAGGCACAGTGAGACCTTACCACAGGAGAGGGCATCTTGGGCACGCTCCATGGCCTGCGCACTCTGCTCTTGCTCCAAGGAAGCTCCTTCCACCTCAGGGAACGCACCATCTGTCTTCTCAGAAGGTCCCGCCATCTGAAACAGCTGTGAGGGAGATG
This sequence comes from Gekko gecko, assembly GCA_029375565.1. Classification (NCBI taxonomy): domain Eukaryota; kingdom Metazoa; phylum Chordata; class Lepidosauria; order Squamata; family Gekkonidae; genus Gekko; species Gekko gecko. The sequence continues at coordinate 53,591,985 of JAPDNY010000015.1, read as the reverse complement.
GGTAAGAGATGGGATGAACAGACCAAGCAATGGATCTTGCCCCACTCCCAGACTCTTCCCCCTCCTAAGAGCAGACCTGGCGAGTTATCTAGAGAGATAAGAAGTTCTCTAGCAGAAGAGGCTGTTGATGAAGGAGGCTGTTAGATCTCCCATTTGGATGATTAACACTTGGGACCAATCGTCTTCCAGGGAAACCTTAGAATAAGATCAGATATCGTTGCTGGAATTGGACACACCTGGAGGAAACCCCCTCACCTGTCCTGCCTGCCTCTTCTCCTCTGCCTGGCTCAGGAGGAAACCTTCGGCCAGGGCCACGGCCTGGGAACTGGTCTCCGGCCCACATCCTCTGACCCAGCACTGCATCTCCCGGGGCAGGATGGCCAGGAACTGCTCCAGGATCACCAGGTCCAGGATCTGCTTCTTGGTGTGCCTCTCCGGCTTCAGCCAGCGGTTGCAAAGTCCATGGAGCCGGCTGCAAACCTCTCGGGGCCCATCGGCCTCACGGTAGCAGAACTGCTGGAAGCGTCGGCAAGGTACATCGGAGGTCACGGTGTCCTTAGCCAGGAGGATCTCCGGCACCGTTCTTTCCCAGAATTCAGCACCAGGCCAATCTTGGAGGAGAAGGAGGCCTTGGCTTGCTGTCCGGCCAGTTCCAGGCCCTTCTGGGGGCTGTTCTTCCTTTGCCTTCCCCTTCTCTTGGGTCACCTCTAGTTTCCCCTGGCTTCCACCCATGTTCAGCTCTGCCAGTATATCTGTCATGAAAGCAAAAAAAAAATAAGAGGACACCAGACATCTCCTGGGCTTTCTACTTCCAAGGGGAACCCACCCAGTAAACAATATCCCTTGGAGTGTCTTGCCATGTGAAGAAGCAGAGAAGAACCATAGTTTTCCCCTGGCCCTGTATTCTAGCTCACCCTAACAGAAGGACCAGCCTGTCCAGAGTCCACTCCTTGAACACCTTTGGATGGCTACTAAGAGTCTCACTGGTGCCCTGCTGGAGATGGTAGATATGGGGCAGGGAACCAAGCTAAATACTTGGCATTCGGGCCAGCCAATCAGCATGAATGAGTCATCCCATTTGATCCCAGTTGAGACTCCTTTTTGGGTGTCCTTTCTGGGTGTTCGAGAAACCAAAAGGTGAGCCTTGTATTCTTGCTGGCATCCCCCTTAGCGAGACCTGAACCCACGCCTCCTGTGACTGTGCCCTTGGGTTTCTCCCTGTTGCATTGCCTGGGGGGCTCTGCACCAGTTTTCCCTCTGAGCTGAGTTAGTGAGAGCCAGCTCACAGTTTTTTAGCCTCCAGCTCACAGACCTTTGTCTTAGCTCAGGAAGGAGGGCTCCAGAGCAAACCACTTTATGCCGTAGCCAAATCGTTCGCTCACAGCTTTAATGCCAGTCGCTCACAAAGTAGAATTTTTGCTCACACGGCTTCACAGCTTAGAGGGAGCATTGGTCTGCACCGCTCTCGCCTGGCAAAGAGATGCCGTTCCTCCCACCCAGATCCCAGTGCCAGAGGGAGAATTTGGCATCTTGTGAGGGTTCCCTCTGCCAAGGGAGGTGTGGAGTGATGGGGCAGGGGCGACGCAGTTGGAGTGGCCGTGTTCCTTCTCTGGGGGGTCCACTTTGCCAAACACTGCTGCGGGTGGGAACTCGAACCGACATACGCGGCACTCCCTGGTGTGTTTACTCCAGGGGCTCTGTCGCTCATGCCACAGTCCTCACATAGTGCACCATTTGTGTCTCCTGGCCTTGTGCACGTGGGCTGCAGAAGGCTGATGGTGGGCGGTGCCCACATTGGCATGCTCCGCCCCTCTTTGCCTGTCAGAAGAGAGGAGCTTCATGCTACAATTGGTGAGCATTGGGTGGTGTTTCTATGATTTTTGCTGGTCTTGAGAGTCTCTCCGGACCTTCTCAAAAGGTGCTTATTTTCCACTTCTCTGCTGGGTGGTCCTTGCTTGGACACCAGCCGGCAGACCCAGTTCCACACTGGGAAGGCACCAGGGTCTTAGGAAGGCGCTGGGGATGATTCCAAGGCAGGCAGGAGTACCCTTCCCTCCCTCCCCCCTGCCCTTTTCTTTCGCATCCAACCCCCCAAAAAAAGGCCAGCTTTTGTTTGTTGATTAAACTGAGCAGCAGCAGAATGTCAAGTTTCCTAACATTTAACTTCTCTCCTGCTGAAAGACACTGATTATCACCCCCCCCCAACTCCAACCATATAGTGGAGCAATATTGGTGCCAAACAGGGTTGCCATCCTCCAGGTGGGGCCTGAAGTTGTCCCGGAATTACAACCGACCTCCAGACCTCCAACTGATAGAGATCGGTTCCCCTGGAGAAAACAGCTACACTAGAGGGAGCAATCTTAATGCCCAACAGGGTTGCCAACCTCCAGGTGGGGCCCGCAGCTCTCCCGGGATTGCTAACCGACCTCCAGCCGACAGAGATCGGTTCCCCCTGGAGGAAGTGGCCACACTGGAGGGAGGACTCGACGGCCTTGTTCCCATCTCAGGCCCCCGAACTTGGCTTTCCCCAGAATGCCTCCGGAACCTCCAATGCCCAGCAATAGGGCACCCGGCCGGGAGTTGGCAACCTGTGACAAGCGCGGCTGAGCAGGCTCCCCGGCTGCCTCCCCCCCCCTCCAAGATTTGCAAGCGCACCCCCCGCCTTACTTCTCAGGAAGCCTCCCCGGGATCCCGCTGCCAGGCTTTCCCCGGCTGGGGCGTCTCTGCGGCCGCTTTTCCAGGTCTCCTTCCCCGCCCCCCGGAAAAAAGAGCCCCGGTGCTCGGCCTCTCTAGGAAGCGGCTCCGTCCCTTTAACCCTTTCAGTGCTGCAGCTTCAGCCAGGCTGGCGTCAGCAATGCCTCATGTAGCTCGGTGGGGCTGCTCCGGAGTAAATCTGAGCCGGATCGCGCCCCCCCCCGGGTCTCCCGTGCTCTTCAGCCGTCTCAGAAAGGAAGGGAGGCTAAAGCGGGTGCTCAATTCCTAATTTGCATTTCGTTGTTCCTTATTCACGCACCAATATAAGGACCATAAATCTCAGCTGGGGAGGAGGGGATTACAGGGACGTGGTTGGATGATGCCACATGTGCGTGTGTATATATATGTGTGTGTGGGTGTGTAATAGACCGAGTGTGGATTACTAACTTTCTATTTGCCCCGCGGAGAGAAAACGCAGGACCTCAAGTGAGGCCAGAAAGTGCCCTCCTGGGAGGTCTTAACGAGGGGACGTACTAAAACTAAGGACAGCGATTGCCCATAGGCAATACATGATTGCCCACAGAGAACAGAGAATCCATGACTGCTCATAGGGAATAATGGAGAGGACGCTTGCCCATAGGAGATAATGGAGTACATAACTGCCAATAGAGAATCCGTGATTGCTCATAGGGAATAATGGAGAGGATGCTTGCCCATAGGAGATAATGGAGTACATAAATGCCAACAGAGAATCCATGATTGCCCGTAGGGAGTAATGGAGAGTAGGCTTGCCCGGAGGGGACAGTGCAGTACATAACTGCCAATAGAGAATCCATAATTGCCAACAGAGAATCCATGACTGCTCATAGGGAATAATGGAGAGGACGCTTGCCCATAGGGGATAATGGAGTACATAATTGCCAATAGAGAATCCATGATTGCTCATAGGGAATAATTGCCAACAGAGAATCCATGATTGCCCATAGGGAATAATGGAGAGGACGCTTCCCCATAGGGCATAAGGGAGTATATAACTGCCAACAGAGAATCCATGACTGCCCATAGGGAATAATGGAGAGGATGCTTGCCCATAGGGGATAAGGCAGTACATAACTGCCAGCAGAGAATACATGATTGCAAATAGAGAATCCATGATTGCCCATAGGGAATAATGGAGAGCAGAGCACATCTGACCATAGGGTATAATGGAGTCCAGGCTTCCCACAATGAATAAGGGAGACCACATATGAAAGTGGGGAATAAGGGAAACCACGCTTGTCCAGAGGGGAATAAGGGAGACCACACCTGCCCATAGGGAATAAAGGAGACCACACTTGCCCACAGAGGATATTGGGGTTCACGCTTGCCCAAAGGGAATAATACAGACCACACTTCCCCGTAGGGAAAACGAAGCCCATGCTTGCCATAGGGATTAAGAGAGAACACGCTTGCCCATAGGAAATACTGGAGAGCATCCTTGCCCATAGGGAATAATAGAGACAATGCTAGCCCATGGAGAATAATGGTGTTCTCGCTTGCCCACAGGAGGTAATGGAGTTCACGCTTGCCCATAGGGAATAATGGAGACTATGCTTGCCCATAGAGAAAAATGGAGACTATGCTTGCCCACATGGAATAATGGAGAGCACGCTTGCCCATAGAGATTAATGGACACTATGTTTTCCCGTCTCTCCTTGCCTCCCCCTGACAATGTCTATAGCCACTCTCCTTCCCTTCTCTTCCACCTGCCTACCTTTTACTGTCTCTCTCCCTAGCAGCCCTTCCCCCCATCCACCTTTTTTGGTCCCCATCCCAATCATCAGTTTGCCCTTTAACCTTTTAACCCCTCCCCACCTTCTCAACCTAACTTATCTCACAGGATTGTTGTTTGGTGTAGTGCTTAAGTGTAGAGCCAGTTTGTTGTAGTGGTGAAGTGTGGGGACTCTAATCTGGAAGAACCAGGTTTGATTCCCCACTCCTCCACTTGCACCTGGCTGGATGACCTTGGGCAAGCCATAGCTCTAGCATGGCTGTTCTCGAAAAAAGAGCAGTTTCTGTCAAGAGCTCTCTCAGCCCCACCTACCTCACAGGGTGCCTGTTGTGGGGAGGGGAAGAGAAGGGAGTTTGTGAGTTTTCAGTACATAGACTGAAAGCTTCATTTCCCTTTGAGAGTTCCGGCCCCTCTTCCCCCCCCCCCAAAAAAGGCCCTTGGACAGATAATATGATACCTGATGTGAAATGTCCATCATTGACCCTAGCTTGCTGCTGAGCATTCAGCCAGATACCCCCATGAGGTCCGGCCTCTTCTTCCTTCCTGTGGGACTCCTTGCCCTCAGGAACAACCTGCCCAGAACTCCTGGCCAGAAGGTGACAGGCGAGTACTCTACTGGGGAGGGCAGGGGTTGGGGTGTGCTGTCGGAGGTGTGGCCTGTTATGCTAATGAGTTCCTGCTGGGCTTTTTCTACAAAAAAAGCCCTGGATATTATTGTACTAGGGAGTGTTGTCCTCACTTGGTTTTTATATCCATCAGGATTTTGGGGGGGAGGCGGCAGGGTCTCTGAGCCCATCATTTCTGATATACAAAACGTCTCTTCCCTGCTTTGGAGAGGCCATCTGCCCTCCAGCCACAACCGACAAAGAAGACGTGGGGCTGAAGCAGGGGGCTTAGCTTTTATTCAGGCATCGAACACAGAGGGCCCTGTTCTGCCAGCACCAGAGAAGATTCTATGGCAGGGGGGAAGAAGAGACAACGTTGGACCAGGGATGGCCTTCATTCTTCAGCCTGAGCTTTCTCACTGGTCTTCTGGAGGGGGGGGAAGGGGTGTGAATTTGAAGCCTTTTGCTGGCCAATGGCACATGAGCAGACACACCCGGCCCTCATAGGGTAAGGGAGAGTCAATGTGCTGTACATAAAATGGGGGTCCTCACTGCTGCTGTGGATGTCATAGGCGCCTTCGGTCAGGGAGCTGCAGTTCTCCTGCCATGTGATGGAGACTCCGGGAGGACGGTCTCCATACACGATGCAGCTCATGGACATGTTTGATGTGGCTTCACCCTCCTGGGAGCAGGGCCTTCTCTTGTTGGAGGACGGTGGGTTTCCTGGGAGAGGGCCAAAAAGCAGAGCAGGGTGGAACGAAGAGAAAGGTTTCTTTCTTTAGGGGACTCAATGGAGAAAGGGAGGGGGTCTTGGGGGAAGGAGATAGGGGGACTTCAGAACATGCCTTCTTCCCAGGGGTCTACAAACACCCTGCACACAGGAATACCCCCCAACGTTCCCCATCCCAACATCCCCCAACTCTTCGATGCTGCTGAGCCCTCCTGAGTGGTGCTCAATGGACAGGAAGTCCTCATGGTAGCCAGAGGCATTCTGGGAAGAGTTTGGAGTGGCTCTAGTAGTTTAGAACCAGGGCTTTTAAGGATCGGGAGTCGGGTTGGGAGAATCCTGAAGGTTTTTGGGGTGAAGTTTGGGGAGGGCGAGGTGAAAGGAGGGGAGGCCAGTTCGGCAGGATGTCAGGCCACAGAGCCCGCCCTCCAGAGCAGCCGTTTCCTCCGGGGGAAGTGATTGATCTCTGTAGCTTGGAGACCAGTGGGAGATCTTCAGCCCCCCCCCCTTTACCGGGTGTAGAAAGTCTGCTTAGAAGAGGCCTCTGGCATCCTGCGGCCCCTCTCATTTATTCTTCTCACTCTGAGTATACTCACAGCATAAGTGTACAAGTGAAGCCTGTCAAGGAGGTCTGGGGCAGAGGCCTAGACTTCTCGATTACCTGGGGGAGGGCCACAGGGCTGAACCTGCTCCAGGCCCACAATGAGTAATCTATATTAAATTATTTAAATGTGAAATAATTTAAATTTCCAAAAGAAGCTTATGCCCCCAACAATTCATAGAATCCCAGAATCCCCGAGTTGGAAGGGGCCCTAGAGGCCATCCAGTCCAACCCCCGGCTCAATGCAGGACCGGTCCAGGACACCCCTGACCAGTGTCTGTCCAGCCGCTGCTTCAAGACGGCCAGTGACGGGGAGCTTCCCACCTCCCGAGGCAGCTGATTCTACTGCTCAACAACTCTGTCCATTTCCCCCCCTAATATCCAGCCGGTACCTTCCCACCCTTAATTTGAAACCCATTCCTGCGAGTCCTCTGCTGCCCAGAGGAACAGTTCCGTGCTCTCCTCTGAGTGACAGCCCTTTGGGTACTTAGAGGGGACAATCGCCTCCCCTCCTCCTCTGCTGCAGACGGAACATCCAGGTGCCAGGAGAGGTGTCAGCAGATTCCGCGGTGCCCACAGGCACAACGTCGGGGACCCCTGGGCTAGCAGCAAGTGTTGGCCACCACTAGGGAGCCACTGCCAAGGGTCAGCTTACCTGTGTCCTTGTCCTTGGTCTTCTGGACTGTCGGGAGAGGAAGCACCTTTGGTACCACCACACAATAGAAAATTGATTCTGAGTCCTCTTCTGGGATGCCCATCGTAATGTAGTTCAAGGCCTCTTCTAGGGTCTCTCCGTCCTGAAGGGGGTTGCTGGTGGAGCGGATTGAAGTCGCCACTGCCTCATCATTGTGGAACCATCTCAATGCGGTCACCGGGATGAAATCATTTATCATGCACATGAGGATGAACCCACCACCTGGATGGTGCAGAGAGGGGGACAGGGAGGGAAGAGGAGGGCAAAACAGGCTCCCTGTGGCCGAGGGACTCCTTCCCCCCCCAGCATTCTTTGATTCAGGAGACTTCAAGTGGAGCGATGTCCGGGTGGGAGTCCAGCCAGGCCGACCCAGCGGCAGCCAACCTGTCGAGCAGGGGGCTGAGTCATTCGCATGGGGTCCAGCTTTCTCTGCTTACCCTCCACGAAAGGGGGACCAAGAGGGGGCTGCAGGCGGGCAGGTGTGCCCAACAAGCAGGAGAACGGGATCCGTGGTTTCAAGGAAACCCATCAAGATTTGTCTGGCCAGGTGCTGATACTTAAAAAAAGTATTTATCTGTCTTATTCCCTCCCTCCCTCCCTAACTTTCCCCTGTAACTGTCTCTTTTCCTTCCTCCTTCACTCCCCCCTCCCTCCCCTTTCCCTCTCCTTCCCCTTTATTCATAATAGTCTTCGGCTGCAGTCACACACACAAAATAATCCACTTTCAATCCACTTTCAATGCACTTTACAGACGGTTGTTGCCGTGTGAATGGGCAAAATCCAGTTCAAAAGTGCATCAAAAATGGATGATTTAGTGTGTGTGATGGGGGGGGAGTCTCTGAGTCTGGTGGGGGGAAACGTGCCATCCGGTCGCAGCCCGTTTACGGGGATTCCACAGGGTTTCCAAGGCAATGGATGAAAAGAGGCGGTGGGCCATCTGCCTGCCTCTAAGTTACCACCCCGGACTTTCGTTTTGGTGGCCTCCCGTCAAAGTCCTAACCAGAGCCAAGCTTGCTTAGCTTTCGAGGTCTGAGGAGGTTGAGCTAACTTGAGCCAGCCAGGTCAGGACTGAGACAGGTTAGAAATGAGAGAAATCAGTTCACACGAACAGCAGAGACCTCTGATAAGCAACGAAGGAGGGCGAAGAGGGTGGCAGAATGGGGAGAACGCTGCCAACAAGGGGCGTTCTAAGGCAATACAAACACAAGATGCTATCATCAAGAAAATGGGTTACGCAGGAGAAGGAAGGAGAGACATGCAGTTCGCGTTGCGATAGACTACAATCCCGCTTGCTTATAAAACCGACCCCATGAGCTGTTCCATTATACTGCAGTTCAAATCCCTTAATAAAAACACCCTCCTTAAAATTTCTGTTTTGCACCTCCCGAGAAATGGCAGAAGTGCAAGGGACTCCCTGACCCCATCGGGCAGGTTGTTCCACAGGGTGGCAGCCACCATGGAGAATGCGTGTGAGTGGGCAGTTGCGGATCTTACCCATTTGCAGGGTAGCCCCAGAAGAAGAAGAAGAAGAAGAAGAAGAAGAGGAGGAGGAGGAGGAGGAGGAGGAGGAGGAGGAGGAGGAGGAGGAGGAGGAGGAGATTGGATTTATGTCCCACCTTTCACTACCCGTAGGAGTCTCAGAGCAGCTTACAATCTCCTTTCCCTTCCCCTCCCCACAACAGACACCCTGTGAGGTAGGTGGGGCTGAGAGAGCTCTTTTGAGAACACTTCTGCTCGTGAGAGAACAGCTCTGAAAGAACTTGTGACTGGCCCAAGGGCATGCCAGCAGCTGTATGTGGAGGAGTGGGGAATCAAGCCTGGTTCTCCCAGATTAGAGTCTGTGCTTCTCACCACTACACCAACCTGGCTTCAGAGAGCTCAGCTCAGATAAGCCAAGCTGCCGTGGTGGGGCACAGCAGGAGAGGTGGTCTGCAGTTTTGTGGGTCCAAGGCCATTAAGGCTCTGTAGGTGTAGGCCAGAACTTTCAATTGAACCTGGCAACTGATCTGTAACAACTCGAGCATCTGCAAAATGGGTGTGATATACATGTTCCGCCTAGGACCCGATAGTTACTGTACCATCTGGAATTTCCAAGCTGCCTTCGAGGGTAGACCCAGGGGGAAGTATCCAGTGCAGGTTGAGTTGTGGTCCTCACTCTTCCCTCATTCACTTGGATGCACTTTCTGAAGAGTCTATCGCAAGGACCTAAGTGAATTCTGGGAATCGTAGTCCTAGGGCTCCCGCCATTATTATTAGTAGCCTCAGAATTATGTATCTATTGGAAAGAATGTCTGGAGATGGTTAGAGAGAGGCATTCCTTGCCTGGCCTGACTGGATCTCACCCTGCTTGGCCAGAACCAGCAAGAACATTGGCACTAGCCTTATTCCTGGACCTAGTTCAAGACAAAGTACTGGTGCATGTTGAGGTGGAAGAAAGGTTCTGAAAGGGGTGCCTAGGAAAGAGCTTGGCTTATAGAAGAGGTCAGGGGTGTTGCAATAGCTAAGCTGTGGTGTGCAAAGAAGAAGAGAATAAGACCCTGCAGGGGGCAGGAAGAAGACAATTAGATCGGATAGTGAGGCCAGCAGCAGCTTCCCTCCTGTCAAGTGACCTTCCTTGTCCGTCTCCAGATTGCTACTCTTAGGGCAATATCCTGCTCCTTCTACGCTGACTTTCTTCCTCAGCTAGTGATGTAGTTAGGACTATCAAGTATGTTAGTTTCCAAATAAAGTTTTATCTACTAAGGATGGGCACGAACTGCATCGAACTGGGAGGTTCATTCACTAATGGAATTGGTTCGTGCTTTGCTGCCCCGCAAAACCCCGTTGAAAGGGACTGCGATCCCTTTAAACAGGGTTTGCAGAAAGCCCCCCCCCCCAACAGCTGAGCAGTTGGGAGCAACCTGCTTCCTGTGTCACAGCTGTTTTTGCGGCTTTTGCAGGGAACAGAAAGCAGAGGTTTGAAGGGATGAGGAGTCCCTTTAAACCCCTGCTTTCTGCTCTATCTACAAACTTCTAGAAGCTGCTTTAAAAGTTCTTGGAAGTTCATGATCATAGAATCGTAGAGTTGGAAGGGACCTCCAGGGTCATCTAGTCCAAACTCCTGCACAATGCAGGAAATCCACGAATACGCCCCCACACCACCACTGACCCCTGTCCCACACCCAGAAGATGACAGAAACCCTCCAGGATCTCCAGCCGAACTGACCTGGAGAAAATTTTCTTCCTGACCGCAAAATGGCAATCAGCATTTCCCTGGGCGTGTAAAAAAGGGTGACAAGAACTAAGCACTGATGCAACCCTTCCTGCCCTCCCTCTCATGATCTCATGATCTGCCTAAGTTCACATGGTAGGCCTGTCATGAACTTCAGTTCATGAACCACGAACAAAACAACATTTGTGACAAATGTTGCTTCTTGTTTCAGTTTGTGCCCATCTCTTTTATCTACACTTTAACCAGGTTGTGTACCAGTGCTGTGTCAATTACTCTTCCAACAGAGGAGAGGCCTTCAGGAGCATAGGAGGAGAGCAGAGCGGAGCACTCACCTGCAACCTTCTGGCCAGAAGTCCCGGGTAGGTTGGCCCCGAGGGCAAGGAGTCCCACAGAAAGGAAGAAGAAGCTGGACCTCATGGTGGTATCTGGCTGAATGCTCTAGGCTTGCTTGTATAGTATCCCTGGTAAGTTAGGGGAGGAGATTTTCCAGGAAAGATCTGGAGTTCCACCAGAAAATCCAGGAAGGAGGAGGCTGGCCTTCTGGTTGTTATCAGAACTAGGCATTAACTAAGAAGCAGTGGGGTACTGACGGGTTTTTTTCAGAAGAACATACCTGCCCAAACAAAGACACAGGTGTACAAGCAAATTAGGGTGGTGTGCAAAAGATGTTGAGTGCAGAGCGGGGCGAGGTCTGGCAGAAGACGCCTTATGAGGAACTCCATGCCACCCTGGTACAAGAAATCATCATTCAGACCAAATAAGGGCAGACAGTCGGGTCTGACAGGTAAGGCAGAACATGCTACAGTACCAGAGGGGTCAGTCCTCAGCCCAATGCTGTTTAACTTGTTTATTAAGGATTTGGAGTTGAGAGTAAGCAGTGACGTGGCTAAATCTGCAGATGACACGAAGTTGTTCAGGGTGGTGAGAACCAGGGAGGATTGTGAGACACTCGAAAGGGATCTGTCGAGGTTGGGTGAGTGGGTGTCAACTTGGCAAATGGGGTTCAATGTGGCCAAGTGCAAAGTGATGCACATTGGAGCCAAAAATCCTAACTATTAATACACATTGATGGGGTCCGAACTGGCAGAGACTGACCAAGAGAGAGATCTTGGAGTCATAGTAAATAACTCAATGAAAATGTCTAGACAGTGTGCAACTGCGATAAAAAAGGCCAACGCTATGCTGAGGATTATTAGGAAGGGAACGGGAAACAAATTAGCCAGTATCATGATGCCCCTGTATAAATGGATGGTGCGACCTCATTTGTGTACTGTGTATAGTTCTGGCCACCACACCTCAGAAAGGATATTATAGCATTGGAAAAAGTGCAGAGAAGGGCAACTAGAATGATAAAAGGGTTGGAACACTTTCCCTATGAAGAAAGGTTAAAACGCTTGGGGCTCTTTAGCTTGGAGAAACGACGGCTGAGGGGTGACATGACTGAGGTTTATTAGATTGTGCATGGGACAGAGCAGGTTTCTCACAGTACAAGAGCTCACGGGCACTCAATGAAATTGCTGAGCAGACAGGTTAGAACAGATAAAAGGAAGTAAAGGGAGTAAATCTTTGCCGGATCGCGCCCCCCGGGTCTCCCGTGCTCTTCAGTCGTCTCAGAAAGGAAGGGAGGCTGAAGCGGGTGCTCAATTCCTAATTTGCATTTCCTTGTTCCTTATTCACCCACCAATATAAGGACCATAAAGCTCTGCTGGGGAGGAGGGGATTAGAGGGACGTGGTTGGATGATGCCACATGTGGGTGTGTGTAATAGACCGAGTGTGGATTACTAACTTTCTATTGCCCCGCAGAGAGAAGACACAGGACCTCAAGTGAGGCCAGGAAGTGCCCTCCTGGGAGGTCTTAACGAGGGGACGTACTAAAACTAAGGACAGCGATTGCCCATAGGGAATACATGATTGCCCACAGAGAATAGAGAGGACGCTTACCCACAGGAGATAATGGAGTACATAACTGCCAATAGAGAATCCATGATTGCTCATAGGGAGATAAATGCCAACAGAGAATCCATGATTGCCCATAGGGAGTAATGGAGAGTAGGCTTGCCCGGAGGGGACAGTGCAGTACATAACTGCCAATAGAGAATCCATAATTGCCGATAGAGAATCCATGACTGCTCATAGGGAATAATGGAAAGGACGCTTGCCCATAGGGGATAATGGAGTACATAATTGCCAATAGAGAATCCATGATTGCTCATAGGGAATAATTGCCAATAGAGAATCCATGATTGCCCACAGGGAATAATGGAGAGCAGAGCACACCTGACCATAGGGTATAACGGAGTTCAGGCTTCCCACAATGAATAAGGGAGACCACATGTGAACGTGGGGAATAAGGGAAACCATGCTTGTCCAGAGGGCAATAAGGGAGACCACACGTGCCCATAGGGAATAAAGGAGACCGCACTTGCCCACAGAGGATATTGGGGTCCACGCTTGCCCAAAGGGAATAATACAGACCACACTTCCCCATAGGGAAAACGAAGCCCACGCTTGCCATCGGGATTAAGAGAGAACACGCTTGCCCATAGGAAATACTGGAGAGCATCCTTGCCCATAGGGAATAATAGAGACAATGCTAGCCCATGGAGAATAATGGTGCCCACGGTTGCCCACAGGGGATAATGGAGTTCATGCTTGCCCATAGGGAATAATGGAGAGCACGCTTGCACATAAGGAATAATGGAGAGCACGCTTGCCCATAGAGATTAATGGACACTACGTTTCCCCGTCTCTCCTTGCCTCCCCCTGACAATGTCTGTAGCCACTCTCCTTTCCTTCTCTTCCACCTGCCTACCTTTTACTGTTTCTCTCCCTGGCAGCCCTTTTCCCCTCCCCTCCCCACTCATCCACCTTTTTTGGTTCCCCATCCCAATCATCAGTTTGCCCTTTAACCTTTTAACCCCTCCCCACATTCCCACCCTAACTTATCTCACAGGGTTGTTGTTTGGTGTAGTGGTTAAATGTAGAGCCAGTTTGGTGTAGTGGTGAAGTGCGTGGACTCTAATCTGGGAGAATCGGGTTTGATTCCCCAGTCTTCCAGTTGCACCTGGCTGGATGACCTTGGGCAAGCTGTAGTTCTGATAAGGGCTGTTCTTGAAAAAGAGCAGTTTCTGTCAAGAGCTCTCTCAGCCTCACCTCCCTCACAGGCAGTGTTCCCTCTAAGATGAGTTAGTGTGAGCTAGATCACAGGTTTTTAGCCTCCAGCTCACAGATTCTTGTCTTAACTCAGGAAGGAGGGCTCCAGAGCAAACTAATCTATGCAGTAGGCAAATCGCTCGCTCACAACTGTAACGCCAGTAGCTCACAAAGTAGAACTTTTGCTCACAAGACTCCACAGCTTAGAGGGAACATTGCTCACAGGGTGTCTGTTGTGGGGAGGGGAAGGGAAAGGAGTTTGTAAGCCGCTCTGAGACACCTTTGGGTAGTGAAGGGTGGGGTTTAAATCCAATCTCTTCTTCTTCTTGTTGTTGTGAGGACAGAACAGAGGAGAGGAGATTGATGCAAGTCGCAGTGGATCCCCTTTGGGAAGAAAGGTGGGGTGCATAAGTGACTAAATAATAACTACAGCTGAGGTCTGGGGGGGGGATCAAGAAAGGTAGCTTTGTTGGTGGGTGGGAGGTGAAAAGGAAGAAGGGAAAGGTGAGGATATGGGGGTCTACCAAGAGTAGGGAAAGAGGAAATACTGTGAGGGTGGGGATACAGGGTATTATATACTGAGATAGAGGCAGCGTTTCAAACAAGTGATCTCTTTGTTCAGCTCAGAACACGACAACAACCCTCGTAGAACAATCCAACTATATACATTTTGAACTAGCGAGGACAATACTCCTTAGTACAATAATGTCCAGGGCTTTTTTTGTAGAAAAAGCCCAGCAGGAACTCATTATCATAACAGGCCACACCTCCGACAGGACACCCCAACCCCTGCCCTCCCCAGTAGAGTACTCGCCTGTCACCTTCTGGCCAGGAGTTCTGGGCAGGTTGTCCCTGAGGGCAAGTAGTCCCACAGGAAGGAAGAAGAGGCCGGACCTCATGGTGGTATCTGGCTGAATGCTCAGCAGCAAGCTAGGCTTCCTTACATAGGGTTCCTGAGGAGTTTGGGGAAGGGGTCTGCTGGAAAGGATCTGGAACCCCACCAGAAGATTCGTGAAGGAGGAGGAGGTCAGCTTTCCAGAAACCTGGATGTGAGGCTATGGAGGAACTTGGCATCTGTACTGTTTATTTTCCACATGAAGCTATGGAGGAACTTGGCGTGTGTACTGTTTATTTTCCAAATCCATCCTCAGAAGTATCAAAAAGGAAGTGGGAGGGAAAAACAATCTCGGAGCAGAGAAACCACGGTGTCGTGAGCCTTCTGACGGCAGTTTTTGGCAGATGGGAGGTAGGCCCAGAGAATCCCACCAAGTTGTAGTCTCTGTAACTCTCAGACATCTCTGCTTTGAGGTGGAAGTACTCTAAGTCACCCGGTGGTTCTCCAGTGCCAGAAAGGGCAATTCTGTGTCTCATTCAGAGCAACGAGTGCTGGAAATGATGGGAAACCCCGCCTTTCTCCACTGTCTCCCAGGAGCGGTGTGTCACCCAGCCCATCAGTGGGTAAAAAAAAGTTATAGGCAGGGCTCTTTTTGTAGCAGGAACTCCTTTGCATATTAGGCGACACACCCCTAATGTAGCCAGTCCTCCAAGAGCTTACAGGAGCCTCTGTAAGAAGAGCTCTGTAAGCTCTTGGAGGATTGGCTACATTCGGGGTGTGTCGCCCAACATGCAAAGGAGTTCCTGCTACAAAAAGAGCCCTGGATAGGGAAGTCGCATTCTAGACGGCAGTGGCCGGAGCAGGACTTTTAGAAGTCTATACCTTACTTGGTAAGGACGAGAGGCCTTTTGGAGAAGGGAAGCTGTCCTAGCGACTAAACATATGGCCCTGAATGAGTCACGATGATGATGCATGCAGCTTTATAGAAGACAGGAGAAAACCTGGAAAGCCAGCCTCCGGTTGCTGCTCTTTCTTCCTGATTTTGTTGATCAGTCCCGCAGTCGAGTGTTAGTGAAGGGCAGAGATAGGACATGGTGGCTGCGGCCTTCTTTGATAGGGTCAATGATGGACATTTCACATCAGGTATCATATTATCTTGACCCAGGGCCTTTTTTATGGGGAGGGGGGAAGAGGGGCCGGAACTCTCAAAAGGGAAATGAAGCTTTCAGTCTGTGTACTGAAAACTCACGAACTTTTGAACATTTTAAAAATAATTTTGTCAAAGACGTTCCAGAAATTTGTTCTGGAATGTTCCCCCAGTAAAAAAGCCCTGATCTGAATGACCTGAACTTTGTGAACATGGATGGATGACTTCTCAACAAATTGATCAGGGATCGTTAAATCCGCCTGGACTTTTTACATGCTGCTATGCCAAATATGTCCACAAGGAGGCAGCAGAGGAGTAAGGAAGAACCTAGCAAATTCAGTCTGGGTTTATGGAGGTACCGTATGGAATTCTTAAAGGGACGTGCATTCGCTGATAGATGAGTCCGTGTGTGTTTCTGCTGAGGATTGGGCTGCCTTGCTTTCTGCCTGAGCCAAAGGACATTGCCAACCTCCAGGGTGGACCTGGAGATCTGGAATTACAACTGATCTCCAGACTAAAGCGACCAGCTGCCCTGGAGAAACTGGCTGCTTTGGAGGATTGTACCCTGCTGAGGCCTGGATGAATCACAAGCTGGAGTTAAGATTGCTGGGGAAAAGATCAATAACCTCAGATATGCAGACGATACCACTCTGATGGCAGAAAGTGAAGAGGACCTAAAGAGTCTCTTGCTCAGGGTGAAAGAGGAGAGTGCAAAAGTGGGCTTGAAGCTCAACATCAAAAAAACTAAGATCATGGCATCTGGCCCCATCACTCCTTGGCAAATAGAAGGGGAAGTCGTAGAAGTAGTGACAGACTTCACGTTCCTAGGATCCCAGATCACCGCAGATGGTGACTGCAGCCATGAAATTAAAAGACGCCTGCTCCTTGGGAGGAAAGCGATGGCAAACCTAAACAGCATGATAAAAAGCAGAGACATCACCTTGCCAACAAAAGTCCGCATGGTCAAAGCAATGGTATTCCCCGTAGTAATGTATGGCTGTGAGAGTTGGACTATAAGGAAGGCCGAGCGCCGAAGAATAGATTCTTTTGAACTATGGTGCTGGAGAAGACTCTTGAGAGTCCCTTGGACTGCAAGGAGATCAAATCAGTCAATCCTAAAAGAAATCAACCCTGACTGTTCCCTGGAAGGCCAGATCCTGAAGCTGAAGCTCAAATACTTTGGCCACCAAATGAGAAGGGAGCATTCACTGGAGAAGACCCTGATGCTGGGAAAGATTGAAGGTCAAAGAAGAAGGGGACGGCAAAGGATGAGATGGTTAGACAGTGTCATCGATGCAACGAACATGAAATTGAGCAAACTTCAGCGGACAGCGGAAGACAGGAGGGCCTGGCGTAATCTGGTCCATGGGGTCGCGAAGAGTCGGACTCGACTGTGCGACTGAACAACAACGAGGTCTCTCCATTCCCTAAACCTTGCCCTCTCCAGGCTCCACCCCCAAATCTGGAGAAATTGAAAAACCTGGACTTAGAAACCGTATTCCATGAGCATCAGCTGCATTCTGGCCTGGCCTGCTTTTCCCTGCTCCCTGCTGAAAGGAGGAACAGCTCGTCCCTCGAAACCATGGAGGAGGGGAGCCCAAGGGTTAGGTCTAGCAGCTCTGGTTGAGGAAATCCCAGGAGATTCTTGGAGCTGAGCCTGAGGAGGGCAGGGTTTGGGTAGTGGAGGGACTTCAGTGGGGTATAAGGCCATCGGGTTGGCTTTAAATTGTGACAGTACACAATATGTCCACTGGAGGGCAGCAGAGCATTAGGGAGCGATCCTGCTTCGGTTTCTTGGAGAAAACTTGCAGTGAATTTCATAAGACTAGAGCATCTAATCCAGGAACGTAAAATTATCAGTGCAACCCTGAGTTCTTGAACAGGAAGATGAAACCGACCCTTTGGATCCCATCACAGCAATGTTAATAAAAGAACACACACCTGCGAATCCCCCCCCCTTACATCTCCATAAGGAAAATGATTACAGAGAGGTAAATATTGAGCCCCCTCAGGAATGTTGCTTGGAATGCCCCCCAAGGAATTCAGCTCTCACACAGTCCTGGAACCAAAGTGTCCTGAGAATGAGGACTGGAGGGAAGCAGTTTTGGGAACACCAGCACGCTCATATGTGCCGCCCCTCTCCGGTTTCCTGTCATTTGGTTTCCCTATTTTGCGTGGCCAGAACATGTTTTCAATCGAATGAATGCGAAGCACAAAGCATCTGCATTAAGAACATAAGAACCTAAGAGAAGCCAATGTGGGATCAGGGCAATGGCCCATCTAGTCCAACACTCTGTGTCACACATTGGCCAAAAATACCAGGTGCCATCAGGAGGTCCAGCAGTGGGGCCAGGACACTAGAAGCCCTCCCACAGTTGATCCTCACAAGCACCAAGAGTAGAGTGCATCACCTGCCCCGGACTGAGAGTTCCCATCTATACCTTGTGGCTAATAGCCACTGATGGACCTCTGCTCCATATGTTTATCTAATTCCCGCTTGAAACTGTCCATGCTTGTAGCTGCCACCACCTCCTGTGGCCGTGAATTCCACGTTTGAATCGCTCTTTGGGTGAAGAAATACTTCCTTTTATCTCTTCTAACCTGACTGCTCAGCAATCTCATGGAGTGTCCACGTATTTGAAGGAAGTTTTATTGTTGGCCTTTATGTTTTTTGCGATATGCTCCTCATATTCCCTTTTTGCTTGCCTGATCACAGAGTTGCATTTTATTTGCCATTGTCTGTATTCTCTTTTGTCAACCTCACTGAGACTAGCTTTCCACCGCATTCCACCAGCATTCATTCTAGTTCTGTCTCGGCGGGAGGGGAGGGGGCTTCTTAGGCGACCCTGTAACTACATTTAGGTGACCCTGTAACTACATTTAATTTTTATGCGGCAATGCAATCAGAAGTTCAGCTATCTCAGCTGTGGGCAACTTCAAGTGCTTTCTGTCTATGTACCTCTATGGGCGCCACATAGGGCAACAGTGGACTTCATCCCATTCTAGGAAATGGCCACAAGGGGGCAGCAGAGAATTGTGCTTCGATCTCAAAAGAAGAAGAAGAAGAGTTTGGATTTATACCCCGCCCTTCACTGCCCAAAGGCGTCTCAGAGCGGCTTACAAACTCCTTTCCCTTCCCCTCCCCACAACAGACACCCTGTGAGGTAGGTGGGGCTGAGAGAGCTCTGACACAAACTGTCCTTGAGACAACAGCTGTGCCAGAGCTTGTGACTGACCCAAGGTCACATCAGCAGGGGCAAGTGGAGGAGTGGGGAATCAAACCCAGTTCTCCCAGATAAGAGTCCGCGCACTTAACCACTACACCAAACTGGCTCTCAGTTCCTCACCGGACTGCTCGCCGGACTTCAAAACTGTCATCTGGAATTGCATTTGAGAAATCCATCGTCGCTAGCAGACATTGATCTTTTCCAAGATCCTCCACGGATGCGGCTGCACAGTCAATATAGTCTTTCAGGTGCCACAGGATTTTTTTTTTGGATGGTTTCTTTGTGCTGCAACAGGCTAACACCTCCTCCCATCTGAACCTGTTTATACCCTGCAGTCATGTTTGGAGGCCCTGCTTTGGTTGCCTCGGCTGTTTGAGGGTGGACAGGCAGCAACCCCAGACAGGGCCTGCCAGGTTGTGGCTCCAAAACTTTGGAACTCCCTTCCCAGGGAGATTTGGTGTCCTATGCCAGCAGGTGAAGATTTTTTTCCACATGGCATACACCCAATATTAATAATAATGACAATCTCCTTTCCCTTCCCCTCCCCACGGTAGACACCCTGAGAGGTAGGTGGGGCTGAGAGAGCTCTGTCAAGGACTGCTCTTGAGAGAACAGCTCTGAAAGAAGTTGTGACTGACCCAAGGTCACACCAGCAGCTGTATGTGGAGAAGTGAGGAATCAAACCCAGATCTCCCAGATTAGAGTCCGCGCTCCTAACCACAACACCAAACTGTTACTGGCCCACATTCTGGTGGTGACTGATATGTTTTTCATCGACTTATAATTATAATTTATGGCTCAGTTGTATTAATATGTTGTGTGTTTCCCACCTTGGGGACCCTGTTTGGGTGGAAAAGGGCATACATCCTGGTCAGGTGGGAAAGGGGGAAAATATACAGGTTTCAAAGGGGTTCCCCTGACAAAGCTAAGCCAATGAGCAAAACAACAAAGCATGCCTAACACGACGGACTCTAGGTTCCCAGCGTAGCAAGTGGAGATGAGGCGCCAAGGTCACTGGCCAGGGAGAAGAGATCAGGGTCGGTGGGGGAAAGGGGAAGGCAACATTCCAGCACAGAAGATGTTCGCTCCACCAGCACCAGCCTCCTCCCACCTGAGATGGCAGCGTAGCTGACACTGTATGTCTTTGGGAAACTCCAGCAGGCCAGAGTGGGGCTAGGGAGGACGAAGTGAGGTGATGCATTGTGACACACCTCCTAACATCTTGGTTTTTATATCCATAGGGGTTTCGGGGGGAGGCGGCAGGGTCTCTGAGCCCATCATTTCTGATATACAAAACGTCTCTTCCCTGCTTTGGAGAGGCCATCTGCCCACCAGCCACAACCGACAAAGAAGACCTGGGGCTGAAGCATGGGGCTTAGCTTTTATTCAGGCATCGAACACAGAGGGCCCTGTTCTGCCAGCACCAGAGAAGATTCTATGTTGGGGGGAAGAAGAGACAGCGTTGGACCAGGGATGGCCTTCATTCTTCAGCCTGAGCTTTCTCACTGGTCTTCTGGAGGGGGGAAGGGGTGTGAATTTGAAGCCTTTTGCTGGCCAATGGCACATGAGCAGACACACCCGGCCCTCATAGGGTAAGGGAGAGTCAACGTGCTGTACATAAAATGGGGGTCCTCACTGCTGCTGTGGATGTCGTAGGCGCCTTCGGTCAGGGAGCTGCAGTTCTCCTGCCATGTGATGGAGACTCCGGGAGGACGGTCTCCATCCACGATGCAGCTCATGGACATGTTTGACGTGGCTTCACCCTCCTGGGAGCGGGGCCTTCTCTTGTTGGAGGACGGTGGGTTTCCTGGGAGAGGGCCAAAAAGCAGAGCAGGGTGGAACGAAGAGAAAGGTTTCTTTCTCTAGTGGACTTAACGGAGAAAGGGAGGGGGTCTTGGGGGAAGGAGATGGGGGGACTTCAGAACATGCCTTCTTCCCAGGGGTCTACACACACCCTGCACACAGGAATACCCCCCAACGTTCCCCATCCCAACATCCCCCAACTCTTCGATGCTGCTGAGTCCTCCTGAGTGGTGCTCAATGGACAGGAAGTCCTCATGGTAGCCAGAGGCATTGTGGGAAGAGTTTGGAGTGGCTCTAGTAGTTCAGAACCAGAGCTTTTAAGGATCGGGAGTCGGGTTGGGAGAATCCTGAAGGTTTCTGGGGCGAAGTTTGGGGAGGGCGAGGTGAAAGGAGGGGAGGCCTCTTTGGCAGGATATCAGGCCACAGAGCCCGCCCTCCAGAGCAGCCGTTTCCTCCAGGGGAAGTGATTGATCTCTGTAAACTTGGAGACCAGTGGGAGATCTTCAGCCCCCCCCCTTTACCGGGTGTAGAAAGTCTGCTTATAAGAGGCCTCTGGCATCCTGCGGTCCCTCTCATTTATTCTTCTCACTCTGAGTATACTCACATCATGAGTGTACAAGTGAAGACTGTCAAGGAGGTCTGGGGCAGAGGCCTAGACTTCTCGATTACCTGGGGGAGGGCCACAGGGCTGAACCTGCTCCAGGCCCACAATGAGTAATCTATATTAAATTATTTAAATGTGAAATAATTTAAATTTCCAAAAGAAGCTTATGCCCCCAACAATTCATAGAATCCCAGAATCCCCGAGTTGGAAGGGGCCCTAGAGGCCATCCAGTCCAGCCCCCGGCTCAATGCAGGACCGGTCCAGGACACCCCTGACCAGTGTCTGTCCAGCCGCTGCTTCAAGACGGCCAGTGACGGGGAGCTTCCCACCTCCCGAGGCAGCTGATTCTACTGCTCAACAACTCTGTCCATTTCCCCCCCCTAATATCCAGCCGGTACCTTCCCACCCTTAATTTGAAACCCATTCTTGCGAGTCCTCTGCTGCCCAGAGGAACAGTTCCGTGCCCTCCTCTGAGTGACAGCCCTTTGGGTACTTAGAGGGGCCAATCGCCTCCCCTCCTCCTCTGCTGCAGACGGAACATCCAGGTGCCAGGAGAGGTCTCAGCAGATTCTGCGGTGCCCACAGGCACAACGTCGGGGACCCCTGGGCTAGTGGCAAGTGTTGGCCACCACTAGGGAGCCATTGCCAAGGGTCAGCTTACCTGTGTCCTTGTCCTTGGTCTTCTGGACCGTCGGGGGAGGAAGCACCTTTGGTTCCAGCACACAATAGAACATTTTTTTTGAGTCCCCTTGTGGGATGGCCATCGTAATGTAGTTCAAGGCCTCTTCTAGGGTCTCCCCGTCCTGAAGGGGGTTGCTGGTGGAGCGGATTGACGTCGCCACTGCCTCATCATTGTGGAACCATCTCAGTGGGGGCGCCGGGTTGAATCCAGTTATCGTGCACGTGAGGATGAACCCTCCTTTCAAATCCGGGTTTTCTGAAGGAGGGGGGAAATGGCGGACAGTTGGAGGGCTGGGAGCACCACCTGGATGGTGCAGAGAGGGGGACAGGGAGAGAAGAGGAGGGCAAAACAGGCTCCCTGTGGCCGAGGGACTCCTTCCCCCCACAGCATTCTTTGATTCAGGAGACCTCAAGTGGAGCGATGTCCGGGTGGGAGTCCATCCAGGCCGACCCAGCGGCAGCCAACCTGTCGAGCAGGGGGCTGAGTCATTCGCACTGGGTCCGGCTTTCTCTGCTTACCCTCCACGAAAGGGGGACCAAGAGGGGGCTGCAGGCGGGTAGGTGTGCCCAACAAGCAGGAGAATGGGATCTGTGGTTTCAAGGAAACCCATCAAGATTTGTCTGGCCAGGTGCTGATACTTAAAAAAAAAAAGTATTTATCTGTCTTATTCCCTCCCTCCCTCCCTATCTTTCCCCTGTAACTGTCTCTTTTCCTTCCTCCTTCGCTCCCCCCCTCCCTGCCCTTTCCCTCTCCTTCTCCTTTATTCATAATAGTCTTCGGCTGCAGTCACACACACGAAATAATCCACTTTCAATCCACTTTCAATGCACTTTACAGATGGTTGTTGCCGTGTGAATGGGCAAAATCCAGTTCAAAAGTGCATCAAAAATGGATGATTTAGTGTGTGTGATGGGGGGGGGAGTCTCTGAGTCTGGTGGGGGGGAACGTGCCATCCGGTCGCAGCCCGTTTATGGGGACTCCGCAGGGTTTCCAAGGCAACGGATGAAAAGAGGCGGTTGGCCATTTGCCTGCCTCTAAGTTGCAACCCCGGACGTTCGTTTTGGTGGCCTCCCGTCAAAGTACTAACCAGAGCCAAGCTTGCTTAGCTTTCGAGGTCTGAGGAGGTTGAGCTAACTTGAGTCAGCCAGGTCAGGACTGAGACAGGTTAGAAATGAGAGAAATCAGTTCACACGAACAGCAGAGACCTCGGATAAGCAACGAAGGAGGGCGAAGAGGGTGGCAGAACGGGGAGAACGCTGCCAACAATTGGCGTTCTAAGGCAATACAAACACAACATGCTATCGTCAAGAAAATGGGTTACACCTTTACTTTGGATATCTAAAGAAAAATCAAAACAATTATATTGGAGAATTAATGAGGACTTATTGGACCAAAAATTAATTAATGAGACATTAAAAAAGAAACAATTTTTTTTTTTGAAATGAATTTAGACAAAGGTACTGATATACAGGTCGTATGGGATACGTACAAAGTGGTAATGAGAGGTTTGCTTATCTCTCTGAATTCTAAAGATAAAAAACAAAGGATGCAACAACAAAATGACCTTCATGAAAAAATCCGACAAAAAGAAAAGGAGCTAAAGAAAAGACCAGGGAAGAAAAAAATTATTAAAGAGATTCACTTTCTACAGGATCAATTGAATGTTCTACTAAATAGGGAATTATACTGGAATTTGAAGAAATTACAGCAAAAAGCATTTGAGGGTGCAAATAAACCAGGAAAATTTTTAGCGTGGCAATTGAAAAATAGAAAAGAAAGGAACTTTATTATTGAAGATGGAAAAGATGTTGTAAATCTGAAAGGCATAAAAAGAGCTTTTTTCAAATATTACGCCAAACTGTTTAAAAAGAAAGGAATTGATCAACAGAAAATTAAGAGATATTTGGAGAATATTGAAGTACCAGAGCTGGGACAACCAATCAAAGAGCTATTAAATGGATTAGTAACAAAGGAAGAGGTATCAATGGCGATAGAAGATGCAAAGTTGGGCAAAGCTCCAGGTCCAGATGGCTTTACAGCAAAATTCTACAAGAAATTTAAGGAGGAGCTAACCCCTATTTTAGTACTTCTGTCAAACGAGATAAGAATGACTAAACGGATCCCAGATTCATGGAAGGAAGCAAATATTTCACTTATACCTAAAGAAGGTTTGGACTTAACTAATGTAAAGAATTATAGACCAATATCGCTATTAAATAATGACTACAAACTATTTGCAAAAATAATTTCGGAAAGGTTGAAAAAATATTTGAAAGATACTATAGCGGAAGAACAAGCTGGTTTTTTACCAAATAGACAAATTAGAGACAATCTGAGAGTGGTGACTGATGCAATTGAATATTACGACAAACATCCAGAAAAAGAAGTTGGATTCCTCTTTTTGGATGCGGAAAAAGCTTTTGACAATTTAAATTGGGAGTTTATGCTGCAAGTAATTGAAAAAATGGATATAGGACAGTGTTTTTTAAACATGATTGTGGCAATTTATTCAGAACAGAAAGCAGCTTTGAATATAAAGAAAGAACAGATTTTTTCCAAGTTCAAAAGGGAACACGACAAGGCTGCCCGTTATCTCCGTTATTGTTTATCTGGATATTGGAAATATTATTGACAGCGATAAGAAAAGATAATAGCATTGAAGGACTTACAGTGAAAGGCTTTGTGTATAAATATAGAGCATTTGCAGATGATGTAATGTTTATGATTCAAGATCCAATTGAGAATATACCACAATTAATGGAAAAAATCGAAGAATTTGGAACAGTTGCGGGATTCTATGTTAATAAAAGTAAAACGAAAGTGATGTGCAAAAATATGACGAAACAGAGACAAATTGAACTTCAAGAGAAAATTCAATGTGAAGTAGTTACAAAGACTAAATATTTAGGAATTGAATTGACTATGAAAAATATTGATCTGTTCAAAAATAACTATGAAAAGGTTTGGCACAGGATCCAGCAAGACATGAAGAAATGGGACACCTTGAATCTATCGTTATTGGGAAGAATTGCAACTGTAAAAATGAATGTTTTGCCGCGTTTGATGTTTTTATTTCAGACTATTCCAATATTAAAACAAAGGAAAATACTGGATACGTGGCAGAAAGAACTATCGAAGTTTGTATGGGCAGGAAGAAAGCCAAGGATTAAAATGAAAATTTTATGTGATGCAAAGGAAAGAGGAGGACTACAACTACCAAATCTAAGACTGTATTACGATGCCGTCTGCCTAACATGGCTGGAGCAGTGGATTAATTTTGAGAATAAAAAGTTATTGGCTTTAGAAGGTCATGATAACAAGTTTGGATGGCATGCATATTTATGGTATGGAAAAGTAAAAATAGATAAGTTTTTCAAACACCACTTCATAAGACGATCACTGTTCGAGACTTGGACGAGATATAGAAAATTCTTCTTGGAAGAAAGACCACTTTGGATAGTACCAGCAGAAGTGATTAATCCATATTCAAGAAATCAGGGTTTAGATTGGCTACCTTATAAAAGTCTTTTAAAATTAGAAGGGAAAAACTTTGTATTAAAAGATAGAACTGATGTTGAATTTGAATATGATTGGTTGAAGTATAGACAGATTTATGATTTATTCAAGACCGATAAAAGAGAACATGGTTTTAGAGAAAATAATACTGAAATTGAAACTGTATGGGTTGGTAAGGGTAAAAAAATGATTTCTAAACTGTACAAGATTTTATTGAAATGGTATACTGAGGATGAAATAGTAAAAGAGCAAATGATAAAGTGGGCAGTAAATATTAATAATGAGATATTTATGACATCTTGGGAATATTTGTGGAAAAAGTCAATGAAAATTTCAACTTGTGTAAATGTCAAAGAGAATTGCTATAAAATGATGTACAGATGGTATATGACGCCTAAAAAAATCGCTATTATAAATGAAAGTATGTCTAACAAATGTTGGAAATGTAAGAAAAATGAAGGGTCTTTTTACCATATGTGGTGGACATGTGATAAAGCAGTAAATTACTGGACTGAGATCCACAATGAGATACAAAAAATTTTGAAATGTACTTTTAAGAAAGACCCACAGATGTTATTGCTAGGTCTTAAAATGGAAGAAATAAATGTAGCCAAGAGAACATTATTATGGTACTTGATTATAGCAGCCAGACTGACTTTTGCTCAATGTTGGAAACAAGATAAAATACCTGAAACATGGGAATGGATTAAAAAGACGTTGTTTATGGCAGAAATGGACAAATTAACAAGAAAATTAAACAACAAAGAAGATGAAACCTTTTTCGGAGATTGGAAAGACTTTCAAGAATACTTGTTGAAAAATTGGGATGTTAAACGTGGTTTGATTTGCTTTGATAGCTATTGAGGAGAGATTTAGATTTTTTAATTGTTACCATTAGTAAAAGAAAATAAGTTTAGCAGTAAATGTAACCGAATAAGAGAGATATCAATGGGGTTGGAGCACTGCGGGAAGCCTTGTTTGGGGGGAGAGGGCGAAAGAAAAATGGATATGTATTGGTTTGTTTAAATTGTACAAACATGAAAATATATCCAATAATAAACTGTATTTACAAAAAAAAAAAAAGAAAATGGGTTACGCAGGAGAAGGAAGGAGAGACATGCAGTTCGCGTTGCGATAGACTACAATCCCGCTTGCTTATAAAACCGACCGCATGAGCTGTTCCATTATACTGCAGTTCAAATCCCTTAATAAAAACACCCTCCTGAAAATTTCTGTTTTGCACCTCCCGAGAAATGGCAGAAGTGCGCGGGAGTCCTTGACCCCATCGGGCAGGTTGTTCCACAGGGTGGCAGCCACCATGGAGAATGCGTGTGAGTGGGCAGTTGCGGATCTTACCCATTTGCAGGGCAACCCCTGAAGAAGAAGAAGAAGAAGAAGAAGAAGAAGAGGAGGAGGAGGAGGAGGAGATTGGATTTATGTCCCACCTTTCACTACCCGTAGGAGTCTCAGAGCAGCTTACAATCTCCTTTCCCTTCCCCTCCCCACAACAGACACCCTGTGAGGTAGGTGGGGTTGAGAGAGCTCTTTTGAGAACACTTCTGCTCGTGAGAGAACAGCTCTGAAAGAATTTGTGACTGGCCCAAGGGCATGCCAGCAGCTGTATGTGGAGGAGTGGGGAATCAAGCCCAGTTCTCCCAGATTAGAGTCTGTTCTTCTCACCACTACACCAAGCAGGCTTCAGAGGGCTCAGCTCAGATAAGCCAAACTGTCATGGTGGGGCACAGCAGGACAGTTGGCCTGCAGTTTTGTAGGTCCAAGGGCATTAAGGCTTTGTAGGTGATGGCCAGAACTGTCAATTGAACCTGGCAACTGATCAGTAACTACTGGAGCATCTGCAAAATGGGTGTGATATACATGTTCCGCCTAGGACCCGATAGTTACTGTACCATCTGGAATTTCCAAGCTGTCTTCAACGGTAGACCCAGGGGGAAGTATCCAGTGCAGGTTGAGTTGTGGTCCTCACTCTTCCCTCATTCACTTGGATGCACTTTCTGAAGAGTCTATCGCAAGGACCTAAGTGAATTCTGGGAATCGTAGTCCTAGGGCTCCCGCCATTATTATTAGTAGCCTCAGAATTATGTATCTATTGGAAAGAATGTCTGGAGATGGTTAGAGAGAGGCATTCCTTGCCTGGCCTGACTGGATCTCACCCTGCTTGGCCAGAACCAGCAAGAACATTGGCACTAACCTTATTCCTGGACCTAGTTCAAGACAAAGTACTGGTGCATGTTGAGGTGGAAGAAAGGTTCTGAAAGGGGTGCCTAGGAAAGAGCTCGGCTTATAGAAGAGGTCAGGGGTGTTGCAATAGCTAAGCTGTGGTGTGCAAAGAAGAAGAGAATAAGACCCTGCAGGGGGCAGCAAGAAGACAATTAGATCGGATAGTGAGGCCAGCAGCAGCTTCCCTCCTGTCAAGTGACCTTCCTTGTCCGTCTCCAGATTGCTACTCTTAGGGCAATATCCTGCTCCTTCTACGCTGACTTTCTTCCTCAGCTAGTGATGTAGTTAGGACTATCAAGTATGTTAGTTTCCAAATAAAGTTTTATCTACTAAGGATGGGCACGAACTGCATCGAACTTGGAGGTGCATTCATTAATGGAATTGGTTCGTGCTTTGCTGCCCCGCAAAACCCCGTTGAAAGGGACTGCGATCCCTTTAAACAGGGTTTGCAGAAAGCCCCCCCCCCAACAGCTGAGCAGTTGGGAGCAGCCTGCTTCCTGTGTCTCAGCTGTTTTTGCGGCTTTTGCAGGGAACAGAAAGCAGAGGTTTGAAGGGATGCGGAGTCCCTTTAAACCCCTGCTTTCTGCTCTATCCACAAACTTCTAGAAACTGCTTTAAAAGTTCTTGGAAGTTCGTGATCATAGAATCGTAGAGTTGGAAGGGACCTCCAGGGTCATCTAGTCCAAACTCCTGCACAATGCAGGAAATCCACGAATATGCCCCCACACCACCACCGACCCCTGTCCCACACCCAGAAGATGACAGAAACCCTCCAGGATCTCCAGCCGAACTGACCTGGAGAAAATTTAATTCCTGACCGCAAAATGGCAATCAGCATTTCCCTGGGTGTGTAAAAAAGGGCGACAAGAACTAAGCACTGATGCAACCCTTCCTGCCCTCCCTCTCATGATCTCATGATCTGCCTAAGTTCACATGGTAGGCCTGTCATGAACTTCAGTTCATGAACCACGAACAAAACAACATTTGTGACAAATGTTGCTTCTTGTTTCAGTTTGTGCCCATCTCTTTTATCTACACTTTAACCAGGTTGTGTACCAGTGCTGTGTCAATTACTCTTCCAACAGGGGAGAGGCCTTCAGGAGCATAGGAGGAGAGCAGAGCGGAGCACTCACCTGCAACCTTCTGGCCAGAAGTCCCGGGTAGGTTGGCCCCGAGGGCAAGGAGTCCCACAGAAAGGAAGAAGAAGCTGGACCTCATGGTGGTATCTGGCTGAATGCTCTAGGCTTGCTTGTATAGTATCCCTGGTAAGTTAGGGGAGGAGATTTTCCAGGAAAGATCTGGAGTTCCACCAGAAAATCCAGGAAGGAGGAGGCTGGCCTTCTGGTTGTTATCAGAACTAGGCATTAACTAAGAAGCAGTGGGGTACTGACGGGTTTTTTTCAGAAGAACATACCTGCCCAAACAAAGACACAGGTGCACAAGCAAAATAGGGTGGTGTGCAAAAGATGTTGAGTGCAGAGTGGGGCGAGGTCTGGCAGAAGACGCCTTATGAGGAACTCCATGCCCCCCTGGTACAAGAAATCATCATTCAGACCAAATAAGGGCAGACAGTCGGGTCTGACAGGTAAGGCAGAACATGCTACAGTACCAGAGGGGTCAGTCCCCAGCCCAATGCTGTTTAACTTGTTTATTAAGGATTTGGAGTTTAGAGTAAGCAGTGACGTGGCTAAATCTGCAGATGACACGAAGTTGTTCAGGGTGGTGAGAACCAGGGAGGATTGTGAGACACTCGAAAGGGATCTGTCGAGGTTGGGTGAGTGGGTGTCAACTTGGCAAATGGGGTTCAATGTGGCCAAGTGCAAAGTGATGCACATTGGAGCCAAAAATCCTAACTATCAATATACATTGATGGGCTCCAAACTGGCAGAGACTGACCAAGAGAGAGATCTTGGAGTCATAGTAGATAACTCAATGAAAATGTCTAGACAGTGTGCAACTGCGATAAAAAAGGCCAACGCTATGCTGAGGATTATTAGGAAGGGAACGGAAAACAAATTAGCCAGTATCATGATGCCCCTGTATAAATGGATGGTGCGACCTCATTTGTGTACTGTGTATAGTTCTGGCCACCACATCTCAGAAAGGATATTATAGCATTGGAAAAAGTGCAGAAAAGGGCAACTAGAATGATAAAAGGGTTGGAACACTTTCCCTATGAAGAAAGGTTAAAACGCTTGGGGCTCTTTAGCTTGGAGAAACGACGGCTGAGGGGTGACATGACTGAGGTTTATTAGATTGTGCATGGGATAGAGCAGGTTTCTCACAGTACAAGAACTCATGGGCACTCAATGAAATTGCTGAGCAGTCAGGTTAGAACAGATAAAAGGAAGTAAAGGGAGTAAATCTTTGCCAGATCGCGCCCCCTGGGTCTCCCGTGCTCTTCAGTCGTCTCAGAAAGGAAGGGAGGCTGAAGCGGGTGCTCAATTCCTAATTTGCATTTCCTTGTTCCTTATTCACCCACCAATATAAGGACCATAAAGCTCTGTTGGGGAGGAGGGGATTAGAGGGACGTGGTTGGATGATGCCACGTGTGTGTATATGTGTGTAATAGACCGAGTGTGGATTACTAACTTTCTATTGCCCCGCGGAGAGAAAACGCAGGACCTCAAGTGTGGCCAGAAAGTGCCCTCCTGGGAGGTCTTAAGGAGGGGACGTACTAAAACTAAGGACAGCGATTGCCCATAGGCAAGACATGATTGCCCACAGAGAATAGAGAGGACGCTTACCCATAGGAGATAATGGAGTACATAACTGCCAAAAGAGAATCCATGATTGCTCATAGGGAGATAAATGCCAACAGAGAATCCATGATTGCCCATAGGGAGTAATGGAGAGTAGGCTTGCCTGGAGGGGACAGTGCAGTACATAACTGCCAATAGAGAATCCATAATTGCCAATAGAGAATCTATGACTGCTCATAGGGAATAATGGAAAGGACGCTTGCCCATAGGGGATAATGGAGTACATAATTGCCAACAGAGAATCCATGATTGCCCATAGGGAATAATGGAGAGCAGAGCACACCTGACCATAGGGTATAACGGAGTCCAGGCTTCCCACAATGAATAAGGAAGACCACATGTGAACGTGGGGAATAAGGGAAACCACGCTTGTCCAGAGGGGAATAAGGGAGACCACACGTGCCCATAGGGAATAAAGGAGACCACGCTTGCCCACAGAGGATATTGGGGTCCACGCTTGCCCAAAGGGAATAATACAGACCACACTTCCCCATAGGGAAAACGAAGCCCACGCTTGCCATAGGGATTAAGAGAGAACACGCTTGCCCATAGGAAATACTGGAGAGCATCCTTGCCCGTAGGGAATAATAGAGACAATGCTAGCCCATGGAGAATAATGGACACTACGTTTCCCCGTCTCTCCTTGCCTCCCCCTGACAAAGTCTGTAGCCACTCTCCTTTCCTTCTCTCCCACCTGCCTACCTTTTACTGTTTCTCTCCTTGGCAGCCCTTTTCCCCTCCGCTCCCCCCTCATCCACCTTTTTTGGTTCCCCATCCCAATCATCAGTTTGCCCTTTAACTCAGCTGCTTGTGCGCTCAGACGGTTAGGCAGCGCAGCTGAATCGACAATCCCCCCCCCCAATTTACAGCATTTAACCAACGAACGAATCGCCAAAAACGAGAGAATTGTGCTGTTAGATACAGCCATTCACCTGCAGAGATGCGAAGGAGGAAACCCAGCCACTCTCGTGCCTCTCCCCGCAGGGGAGGGGAAACAGAGTGAGCCCTACGATTGCTTACAGGAATTAGATGCAATTACTAACATCCCTGACCCCAGTGCTCTCTGGGGGCACACATGTCTCTTCCTCTCCCCACAAGAGACTCCCTGAGAGGTAGGTGGGGCTGAGAGAGCTCTGAGAGAACTGTGACTGACCGAAGGTCACCCACCAGGCTTCACGTGGAGGAGAAGTGGGGAATCCAACCTGGTCCTCCAGATTAGAACGCGCTGCACTTAACCCGGACACCAAACTGGCCAGATGGAGGGTTTATAAAAAAAACCTCCCCTTCAGAATGATTCCAGCCTCCTGGCAACATGAACCATTTTCCTCAGGGGCAGAGAACCATTTGGATCCATTACATTCGCACATTTCTGTCTTAGCTCAGGAAGGGACGGCTCCAGAGCAAACTAATTTCTGCGGGAGGTGAATCGCTCACTCACAATTTTAATGCCAGCAGCTCACAAAGGAGAATTTTTGCTCACAGGGCCCCACAGCTTAGAGGGAGCAGTGGTTGAACCCCAGTGGACTTTATGCTGAGCTGGGGGACGCATAACTGTTGGGAAAGACAGAAGTATTCAATATGGCCTATAGAAGAAGAAGAAGAAGGAAGAAGAAGAAGGAGATTGCATTTATACCCCACCCTTCACTGCCTGAAGGAGTCTCAGAACAGCCCCACCCCACAAGAGACACCCTATGAGGGAGGTGGGGCTGAGAGAGCTCTTTCAAGAACTGTTCTTTCCAGAACAGCTCTGAGAGAACTGTGACTGACTCATGATCACGCCAGCAGCTGCATGTGGAGGAGTGAGGAACCAAACCCGATTCTCCCAGATTAGAGTCCACGTTCCTAACCCCTGCACCAAACTGGGCCTGGATGACCCCCACATGGCCTGTGCCCACACTGCTTGCTGTGCTCCCCACACCCTCCCTCCAAACGCCATTCGTGCCTAGGTGTGTGTGTGGGTGTAGGGGGGGAGGGGGGTGCCGGAGATTATTGGCAGAGCTTCTGGAGACCCACCATTTCCCATTCAAGTTGAAGTAAAGGAGATTTCCCCTCATTGTTTCCCAGGGGAAAGCCTCATGTCAGGGGCACCACTGGTCATCCTCAAAATCCACACAAGACCATCTGGACTAGGGTGCCGACTGCTTCCACGTGTGGCCTTGAGACCTCCGGGAATTATGGCTCATCTCCAGATGACAGAAATCA
The DNA here is from genome assembly GCA_029375565.1 of Gekko gecko. Classification (NCBI taxonomy): domain Eukaryota; kingdom Metazoa; phylum Chordata; class Lepidosauria; order Squamata; family Gekkonidae; genus Gekko; species Gekko gecko. The sequence continues at coordinate 53,559,512 of JAPDNY010000015.1, read as the reverse complement.
TTATCCCTGGAGAAAAGGGCTGCTTTGGGTGGTTTGGCTCGGGGGCAGTATGCCCAGCAGAGGACCCTCCCCTCCCCAACCCCTGCCCTCCCCAGTAGAGTACTCGCCTGTCACCTTCTGGCCAGGAGTTCTGGGCAGGTTGTCCCCGAGGGCAAGGGGTCCCACAGGAAGGAAGAAGAGGCCGGACCTCATGGGGGTATCTGGCTGAATGCTCAGCAGCAAGCTAGGCTTGCTTACATAGGGTTCCTGAGGAGTTTGGGGAAGGGGTCTGCTGGAAAGTATCTGGAACCCCGCCAGAAAATTTGGGAAGGAGGAGGAGGTCAGCTTTTCAGAAACCTGGATGTGAGGCTATGGAGGAACTTGGCATCTGTACTGTTTATTTTCCACATGAGGCTATGGAGGAACTTGGCGTGTGTGCTGTTTGTTTTCCAAATCCGTCCTCAGATGTATCAAAAAGGAAGTGGGAGAGAAAAATAATCTCGGAGCAGAGACACCACAGTGTCGTGAGCCTTCTGACGGCAGTTTTTGGCAGATGGGAGGTAGGCCCAGAGAATCCCACCAAGTTGTAGTCTCTGTAACTCTCAGACATCTCTGCTTTGAGGTGGAAGTACTCTAAGTCACCCGGTGGTTCTCCAGTGCCAGAAAGGGCAATTCTGTGTCTCATTCAGAGCAACGAGTGCTGGAAATGATGGGAAACCCCGCCTTTCTCCACTGTCTCCCAGGAGCGGTGTGTCACCCAGCCCATCAGTGGGTAAGAAAAAGTTATAGGCAGGGCTCTTTTTGTAGCAGGAACTCCTTTGCATATTAGGCGACACACCCCTAATGTAGCCAGTCCTCCAAGAGCTTACAGGAGCCTCTGTCAGAAGAGCTCTGTAAGCTCTTGGAGGATTGGCTACATTCAGGGTGTGTCGCCCAAGATGCAAAGGAGTTCCTGCTACAAAAGAGCCCTGGATAGGGAAGTCGCATTCTAGACGGCAGTGGCCGGAGCAGGGCTTTTAGAAGTCTATACCTTACTTGGTAAGGACGAGAGGCCTTTTGGAGAAGGGAAGCTGTCCTAGCGACTAAACATAGGGCCCTGAACGAGTCACTGTTGAGGACCACGATGATGTTGCATGCAGCTTTATAGAAGACAGGAGAAAACCTGGAAAGCCAGCCTCCGGTTGCTGCTCTTTCTTCCTGATTTTGTTGATCAGTCCCGCAGTCGAGTGTTAGTGAAGGGCAGAGATAGGACATGGCGGCTGCGGCCTTCTTTGATAGGGTCAATGATGGACATTTCACATCAGGTATCATATTATCTTGACCCAGGGCCTTTTTATGGGGGGGGGGGAAGAGGGGCCTGAACTCTCAAAAGGGAAATGAAGCTTTCAGTCTGTGTACTGAAAACTCACGAACTTTTGAACATTTTAAAAATAATTTTGTCAGAAGACGTTCCAGAAATCTGTTCTGGAATGTTCCCCCAGTAAAAAAGCCCTGATCTGAATGACCTGAACTTTGTGAACATGGATGGATGACTTCTCAACAAATTGATCAGGGATCGTTAAATCCGCCTGGACTTTTTACATGCTGCTATGCCAAATATGTCCACAAGGAGGCAGCAGAGGAGTAAGGAAGAACCTAGCAAATTCAGTCCGGGTTTATGGAGGTACCGTATGGAATTCTTAAAGGGACGTGCATTCACTGATAGATGAGTCTCTGTGTGTTTCTGCTGAGGCTTGGGCTGCTTTGCTTTCTGCCTGAGCCAAAGGACCTTGCCAACCTCCAGGGCGGACCTGGAGATCTGGAATTACAACTGATCTCCAGACTAAAGCGACGAGCTGCCCTGGAGAAACTGGCTGCTTTGGAGGATTGTACCCTGCTGAGGTCTCTCCATTCCCCAAACCTTGCCCTCTCCAGGCTCCACCCCCAAATCTCCAGAAATTGACAAACCTGGACTTAGAAATCCGTATCTCCATGAGCATCAGCTGCATTCTGGCCTGGCCTGCTTTTCCCCTGCTCCCTGCTGGAAGGAGGAACAGCCGTCCCCGAAACCATGGAGGAGGGGAGCCCAAGGGTTAGGTCTAGCAGCTCTGGTTCAGGAAATCCCTGGAGATTCTTGGAGCTGAGCCTGAGGAGGGCAGGGTTTGGGTAGTGGAGGGACTTCAGTGGGGTATAAGGCCATCAGGGTTGGCTTTAAAATGTGACAGTACACAATAAGTCCACTGGAGGGCAGCAGAGCATTAGGGAACGATCCTGCTTCGGTTTCTTGGACAAAACTTGCAGTGAATTTCATAAGAGTAGAGCATCTAATCCAGGAACGTAAAATTATCAGTGCAACCCTGAGTTCTTGAACAGGAAGATGAAACTGACCCTTTGGATCCCATCACAGCAATATTAATAACAGAAAACACACTTGCAAATCCACCCCCCTCCTTACATCTCCATAAGGAAAATGATTACAGAGAGGTAAATATTGAGCCCCCTCAGGAATGTTGCTTGGAATGCCCCCCAAGGAATTCAGCTCTCACACAGTCCTGGAACCAAAGTGTTCTGAGAGTGAGGATTGGAGAGAAGCAGTTTTGGGAACACCAGCACGTTCATATGTGCCGCCCCTCTCCGGTTTCCTGTCATTTGGTTTCCCTATTTTGCGTGGCCAGAACATGTTTTCAATCGAATGAATGAGAAGCACAAAGCATCTGCATTAAGAACATAAGAACCTAAGAGAAGCCAATGTTGAATCAGGCCAGTGGCCCATCTAGTCCAACACTCTGTGTCACACAGTGGCCAAAATATACCAGGTGCCATCAGGAGGTCCAGCAGTGGGGCCAGGACACTAGAAGCCCTCCCACTGCTGCCCCCCCCCAAGCACCAAGAATAGAGTGCATCACCTGCCCCAGACTGAGAGTTCCCATCTATACCTTGTGGCTAATAGCCACTGATGGACTTCTGCTCCATATGTTTATCTAATTCCCGCTTGAAACTGTCCATGCTTGCAGCTGCCACCACCTCCTGTGGCAGTGAATTCTATATGTTAATCACTCTTTGGGTGAAGAAATACTTCCTTTTATCTCTTCTAACCTGACTGCTCAGCAATTTCATGGAGTGCCCACGAGTTCTTGTATTGTGAGAAAGGTAGAAAAGTACTTCTTTCTCAACCTGCTCAATCCCATTCATAATCTATATATCTAATTCCCAAGTGGCCCCCTGTTTGCGGATATCTAAATCCGCACATTGGGGGCACCTGGGGGGCAGGGAGATTTTCCTGCGCACGTGGGGCAGTCCCCACGTGTGCAGAAAAATCTAAAAAGGTTAAAAAATTATACAGGGATATTTAAATCCCCCAAAAAGTAAAACGCTCTACAAACTGGCCATTGCCGCCGCTCCGTCATCACAAGGAATGGGAGGGCGGGAGAAGGCTTGGTGGGCCAGCTGGCCTCGCCTCTGCCACTGCTGCTGGGGAGGGAGGAAGGGGGAGGCTTGGCGGGTAGCCGGCCTCACCGCTGGGGAGGGAGGGTGAAGCTTGGCGGGCCAGCCGGCCGGCCTCCCCCACCTGCTGCCGCCGCCCTGCTGCTTGAAAGGGAGGGAGGGGGAGGCTTGGCGGGTCAGGCGGCCGGCCTCCCCCCCCCGCCGCCGCCCTACTGCTTGAAAGGGAGGGGGAGGCTTGGTGGGCGGCCGCCTGGCCTCCCCCGCTGCTGCCGCGGCCCTGCTGCTTGGGAGGGAGGGGGAGGCTTGGCGGGCCAGGCGGCCGGCCTCCCCCCCGCCGCTGCTGCCACCGCCCTGCTGCTTGAAATGGAGGGAGGGGGAGGCTTGGCGGGCCAGCCAGCCTTGCCGCCCCTCCGCTGCTGCTGGGGAGGGGGAATCTCGGTGGGCCGGCTGGCCTTGCCGCCGCCGCTGCTGGAGGGGGGGAGGGAGGGGGAAGCTTGGCGCCTGGAATACTCCCCCCCCACGAGTATCGCGGGTCCCGCCTCTTGTCTTATAAACCTCGATCATGTCACTCCTCAACTGTCGTTTCTCCAAGCTAAAGAGCCCCAAGCGTTTTAACCTTTCTTCATAGGGAAGGTGTTCCAACCCTTTTATCATTCTAGTTGCCCTTCTCTATAATTTTCCAGTGCTATAATATCCTTTTTGAGATGTGGTGACCAGAACTGTACACAGTATTCCAAATGAGGTTGCACCAATGATTTATACAGGAGCATTATGATACTGGCTGATTTGTTTTCAATTCCCTTCCTAATAATCCCCAGCATAGCGTTGGCCTTCTTTATTGCAGTTACACACTGTCTAGACATTTTCATTGACTTATCTACTACGACTCCAAGATCTTTCTCTTGGTTAGTCTCTGCCAGTTCAAACCCCATCAACGTGTATTTATATTTAGGATTTTTGGCTCCAATGTGCATCACTTTGCATTTGGCCACACTGAACCCCATTTGCCATGTTGACGCCCACTCACCCATCCTTGACATATCCCTTTGGAGTGCCTCATAATCCTCCCTGCTTTTCACCACCCTGAACAACTTCGTGTCATCTGCAAATTTAGCCACTTCCTTGCTTACTCCCAATTCCAAATCATTAATAAACAAGTTAGAAAGCATCAGAACGAGTACTGATCCCTGTGGTACCCCACTGCTTACCATCCTGCACTGAGAAAGTTTCCCATTTATACTCACTCTCTGTTTCCTATTTATAAGCCAGTTTTTGATCCACAAGAGAGAGGACTTGTCCTTTTATCCCATGACTATTGAGCTTACTTAGGAGCCTTTGATGAAGAACCGTATCAAAAGCTTTCCGGAAGTCAAGGTAAATAATATCTATCTGGTCCCCCTTGCCTACATGTTTGTTCACTCCCTCAAAAAATACTAACAGGTTAGTGAGACAAGATCTTCCCTTACAGAACCCATGCTGAGTCTGCCTCAATAGTTTTTGTTCATCAATGTGCCTACTCATTCTTTCCTTAATAACAGTTTCCACCAACTTACCTGGTATCGATGTCAGACTGACTGGCCTGCAGTTTCCTGGATCTCCCCTGGAGCCCTTTTTAAAGATGGGAGGGACATTAGCTACCGTCCAGTCCTCAGGAATGGAGGCAGATTTTAAAGAAAGATTACATATTTTTGTCAGGAGATCCACAAGTTCACATTTGAGTTCTTTCAGAACTCTCGGATGAATGCCATCCGGGCCTGGGGATTTATTCGTTTTTAAATTGTCCATCAGTCGGAGGACTTCGTCTCTTGTCACCGCAATATGATTCAGGTCTTTCAAACCCCCTCCCTAAATTGGTGCTTCTGGAGTGGGCAAGCACTTCTCCTCTTCCACAGTGAAGACAGAGGCAAAAAATGCATTCAGCTTCTCAGCCATTTCCCTCTCCTCCTTCACTACTCCTTTTACCCCTTGGTCATCCAAGGGCCCCACTGCCTCCCTGGCTGGCTTCCTACTTCTAATGTATTTGAAGAAAGTTTTATTGTTGGTCTTTATGTTTTTTGCGATATGCTCCTCATATTCCCTTTCTGCTTGCCTGATCACAGACTTGCATTTTATTTGCCACAGCCTGTGTTCCCTTTTGTCAACCTCACTGAGACTAGCTTTCCACCGCATTCCACTAGCATTCATTCTAGTTCTGTCTCGGGGGGGGGGGGGGCTTCTTAGGCGAAGGATGTGACCCTTTAACTACATTTAACTTTTGTGCGGCAATGCAATCAGAAGTTCAGCTTTCTTTCTATGTACCTCTATGGGTGCCACATAGGGCAACAGTGGACTCCATCCCATTCTAGGAAATGGCCAATAGGGGGCAGCAGAGAATTGTGCTTCGATCTCAAAAGCTGCTCGCCAGACTTCAAAACTGTCATCTGGAACTGCATTTGAGAAATCCATCGTCGCTAGCAGACATTGATCTTCTCCAAGATCCTCCATGAATGCAGCTGCACACTTCACAGTTAATGAACTGTGTAATCTTTCAGGTGCCACAGGATTTTTTTTTTTGGTTGGTTTCTTTGTGCTGCAACAGGCTAACACCTCCTCCCATCTGAACCTATCCATACATTGCAGTCACGTTTGGAGGCCCTGCTTTGGTTGCCTTGGCTCTCTGAGGGTGGACAGGCAGCAAGCCAAGACAGGGCCTGCCAGGTCGTGGCTGCAAAACTTTGGAACTCCCTTCCCAGGGAGATTTGGTGTCCTATGCCAGCAGGTGAAGATTTTTTTCCATATGGCATACTCCCAATATTAATAATAATGACAATCTCCTTTCCCTTCCCCTCCCCACGGCAGACACCCTGAGAGGTAGGTGGGGCTGAGAGAGCTCTGTCAAGGACTGCTCTTGAGAGAACAGCTCTGAAAGAACTTGTGACTGACCCAAGGTCACACCAGCAGCTGTATGTGGAGAAGTGAGGAATTAAACCCAGCTCTCCCAGATTAGAGTCCGCGCTCCTAACCACAACACCAAACTGTTACTGGCCCACATTCTGGTGGTGACTGATATGTTTTTCATTGACTTATAATCATAATTTATGGCTCAGATGTATTAATATTTTGTATGTTTCCCACCTTGGGGACCCTGATTGGGTGGAAAAGGGCATACATCCAGAGTCTGAACTACTGGTCAGGTGGGAAAGGGGGAAGATATACATGTTTCAAAGGGGTTCCCCTGGCAAAGCTAAGCCAATGAGCAAAACAGCAAAGCATGCCTAACACGACGGACTCTAGGTTCCCAGCGTAGCAAGCGGAGATGAGGCGCCAAGGTCACTGGCCAGGGAGAAGAGATAAGGGTCGGTGGGGGAAAGGGGAAGACAACATTCCAGCACAGAAGATGTTCGCTCCCCCAGCACCAGCCTCCTCCCACCTGCGATGGCAGCGTAGCTGACACTGTATGTCTTTGGGAAACTCCAGCAGTCCAGAGTGGGGCTAGGGAGGAAGAAGTGAGGTGATGCATTGTGACACACCTCCTAACATCTTGGTTTTTATATCCATATGGGTTTTGGGGGGGAGGCGGCAGGGTCTCTGAGCCCATCATTTCTGATATACAAAACGTCTCTTCCCCGCTTTGGAGAGGCCATCTGCCCACCAGCCACAACCGACAAAGAAGACCTGGGGCTGAAGCAGGGGGCTTAGCTTTTATTTAGGCATCGAACACAGAGGGGCCTGTTCTGCCAGCACCAGAGAAGATTCTATGCTGGGGGGAAGAAGAGACAGTGTTGGACCAGGGATGGCCTTCATTCTTCAGCCTGAGCTTTCTCACTGGTCTTCTGGAGGGGGGGGAAGGGGTGTGAATTTGAAGCCTTTTGCTGGCCAATGGCACATGAGCAGACACACCCGGCCCTCATAGGGTAAGGGAGAGTCAACGTGCTGTACATAAAATGGGGGTCCTCACTGCTGCTGTGGATGTCGTAGGCGCCTTCGGTCAGGGAGCTGCAGTTCTCCTGCCACGTGATGGAGACTTCGGGAGGACGGTCTCCATTCACGATGCAGCTCATGGACATGTTTGACGTGGCTTCACCCTCCTGGGAGCGGGGCCTTCTCTTGTTGGAGGACGGTGGGTTTCCTGGGAGAGGGCCAAAAAGCAGAGCAGGGTGGAACGAAGAGAAAGGTTTCTTCCTTTAGGGGACTCAACGGAGAAAGGGAGGGGGTCTTGGGGGAAGGAGATGGGGGGGACTTCAGAACATGCCTTCTTCCCAGGGGTCTACAAACACCCTGCACACAGGAATACCCCCCCAACGTTCCCCATCCCAACATCCCCCAACTCTTCGATGCTGCTGAGTCCTCCTGAGTGGTGCTCAATGGACAGGAAGTCCTCATGGTAGCCAGAGGCATTCTGGGAGGAGTTTGGAGTGGCTCTAGTAGTTCAGAACCAGGGCTTTTAAGGATCGGGAGTCGGGTTGGGAGAATCCTGAAGGTTTTTGGGGTGAAGTTTGGGGAGGGCGAGGTGAAAGGAGGGGAGGCCTCTTCGACAGGACATCAGGCCACAGAGCCCGCCCTCCAGAGCAGCCGTTTCCTCCGGGGGAAGTGATTGATCTCTGTAGCTTGGAGACCAGTGGGAGATCTTCAGCCCCCCCCCTTTACCGGGTGTAGAAAGTCTGCTTAGAAGAGGCCTCTGGCATCCTGCGGTCCCTCTCATTTATTCTTCTCACTCTGAGTATACTCACATCATGAGTGTACAAGTGAAGCCTGTCAAGGAGGTCTGGGGCAGAGGCCTAGACTTCTCGATTACCTGGGGGAGGGCCACAGGGCTGAACCTGCTCCAGGCCCACAATGAGTAATCTATATTAAATTATTTAAATGTGAAATAATTTAAATTTCCAAAAGAAGCTTATGCCCCCACCAATTCATAGAATCCTAGAATCCCCGAGTTGGAAGGGGCCCTAGAGGCCATCCAGTCCAACCCCCGGCTCAATGCAGGACCGGTCCAGGACACCCCTGACCAGTGTCTGTCCAGCCGCTGCTTCAAGACGGCCAGTGACGGGGAGCTTCCCACCTCCCGAGGCAGCTGATTCTACTGCTCAACAACTCTGTCCATTCCCCCCCTAATATCCAGCCGGTACCTTCCCACCTGTTGTGTCCTGGGATCAGAAGGCAGAGCTGGCGAAATACAGCCAAGCTTTGCTCTCTGAGAACAATAGGGACTAGGTTCCTGAGCTCGCCAGTAGTGAACCAATGGCAGCATTGGCGGGCGATTCAAACCCGCCAATAGGAATATAGGGCCGTCCCCCCTAACTGTATATAGTTGGCCTCCGGCCGTTACTGTGTTCTTCTTGTCTTATGTGAAGTACGAATAAACGCGTCTTCTTTTATGTCGTCGTCCGAGTCATGAGGCCCGAAACCCAGTACTTTACAGTGGCGACGAAGGTGGGATTTCAACGCCTTCCGTGACTCCATGAGCGACGAAAAGGACACCGCCGAGCGCCGCATCGCTGACCCCGAGAGCAGCACCGCACCGCTCGCCGAGCATCGCATCGCTGACCCCGAGAGCAGCACCGCACCGCTCGCCCCGGCGCACGCCGTTCCAGACAGAACCATGGCCGCTTCCCATGTAACACTGGAGCACTTCGACCCGTCGCAGCCAGAAACCTGGGACGCATGGGTCGACCAGCTCATCAGCTACCTGGAGCTCAACGAAATCCGCCACCCCGACCAGAAACGAGCGATCCTCCTGAACGCCTGCGGCACCCAAACCGTCCGCCTCGCCAAGAGCCTCTTGGTGCCCCGCACGGCCTTGGAGAGCTCGTTTGGGGAGATCCTGGATGTCCTCAATGCCTACTTCAGCCCCCGACCGACCTTCTTGGCCAAGAGGATGGATTTCCAGAGGCGAGTCCAGGCCCAAGGGGAATCCATTGCCAACTTCCTGGCCGCGCTAAGGGCGCTCGCGGTGGACTGCGGATTCCCGAAGGTGGAGGACAACCTGCTGACGCAGTTTGTGTGGGGCCTGGCGGACTCCAAGCTGCGGCGCAAGTTGGTGGGACACCGGAGGCTCTCCTTAGACGAGGCCCTAGACGCTGCAACAGCCCATGAGGTCGCGGAAGGGGATCGCCCGGTCGCGGCCGCCCATGTGGTCGGAAGGAGTCCAAGCCCTGGGTATGCAGATACCGAAGAGGTCTTCGCCCTCAGACCTCAACAACGCCGGCCGGCGCCGTTCCTGCAGGCCAACAGAGAGCCCACCAAGTCCTCCGGCAACCGGACCGTCTGTGCCAGCTGCGGGGAAGGCCACGGAAGGAAATCCTGCAAGTTCCGGGATGCCGTTTGTCACGGGTGCGGAAAGCAGGGACACCTCGCACGGGTCTGCCGGTCCAAGGGCCCCAGAAATGCGAGATCGTCGGTTCCACCGCACCGCGCATCGTCAACTGCCCACGAGACGACGGAAGAGGTCGCCGAGTTGTACCACCTCACCGACCAGCCGCTGCAGGTACTTCGCCTCCCCAACCCCAACCTCTCCTCTGCCCCGAAGATCCAAGTAACCGTGAGGATCGAGGGGTCCCCCTGTTGCATGGAAGTGGACTCGGGATCGGCGGCGTCCATCATTTCCCTAGACACTTTAAAAAGACTGTGCCCATTAGGGGGACCCCCTCTGCGTCCATCGCCACTAAGCTTGGTGGACTTTCAAAAGAACCCTGTCCCCATCCGGGGAGTCGGCACTTTCCGAGTGCAGTACAGAGATTTTGAGGGAAACTTGGAGTTGGTGGTGGTAGAGGGAAATCTCGTGAGTCTCCTGGGGCGGGCGTGGTTCGAAGCCCTAGGTATAACAATTGGGGGAGTGAATAAGTGCGGGGTGCGGGACTGGGGGGCGGTGTGCAATGAATTCCCGGAGGTCTTTGACGGGAAACTGGGGTGTTACAAAGGGCCCCCGGTGTCGCTTCACTTAGACCCCACCGTGACGCCCGTCCGGCGGCGCTTCCGCACCGTGCCCCTGGCCCTCCGCCCGAAAATAGAGGCCGTACTGGACCGGCTAGTGGGCCAGGGAGTCCTAGAGCCCGTCCCGAACGCCCGATGGGAGACCCCGATTGTGACACCCGTCAAGCCAAACGGGGACATCCGCATCTGCGCGGATTATAAGTGCACCATTAACCAGGCACTTCAGGCGCACGCATACCCCGTACCCGTGGTCAGCCATGTCTTAGCCACACTGGCGGGGGCGCGCATATTTGGGAAGCTGGATCTCGCGCAGGCGTACCAGCAACTCCCGGTAGATGAGGCCACGGCCGAGGCACAAACAATAGTGACACACTGGGGGGCCTTCCGAGTGAAGCGGCTGCAGTTCGGGGTCAGTGTGGCCCCAGGGATATTCCAAAATCTAATGGACGATTTGTTGAAAGGGATCCCTGGGGTGACGCCGTTCTTCGACGACGTCCTCATCGCCGCGACCACCCCGGAAAGCTTCGCCGCCCGCCTCCGAACTGTACTGGAACGCTTCCAAGCCGCGGGGCTGAAAGTGAAGCGGGAAAAGTGCCTCCTCGGGGTGCCGGAGGTGAAGTTCTTGGGATACCGGGTGGACGCAACAGGCCTGCATCCGGCGAGGGACAAGGTGAAGGCCATCGTGGAGGCCCCCGCCCCGAAGTCCAAGGCCGAGCTCCAGGCGTTCTTAGGCCTCCTGAACTTTTACCACGCCTTTCTTCCCCACAAGGCCGCCGTGGCCGAACCCCTGCACAGGCTGCTGGATAAGGCGACACCTTGGGCATGGGGAGCGAGGGAGGCGGCGGCGTTTCGGGGGTTAAAGTACTATTGATTTCGAACGCGGTGCTCGCCCACTTTGATGAAAAGCTCCCGGTAATCCTTGCGTGCGACGCATCACCGTACGGGGTCGGGGCAGTCTTGGCCCACAAGCTACCAGATGGGAGGGAAGTCCCGGTGGCTTACTACTCCCGCACGCTGTCCCCCGCGGAGCGGAACTATGCTCAAATCGACCGGGAGGGCTTGGCACTGGTGGCGGGAGTAAAAAAGTTTCACAACTTTGTGTACGGGCGGCCCTTCACGCTCGTAACAGATCATAAGCCACTCTTGGGACTGTTTGCGGCGGACAAACAAACGCCGCAGGTACTGTCGCCCCGGGTGTTGCGCTGGTCCTTGTTTTTGGCGGGCTACCAGTACCAGCTGGAGCATCGGCCGGGCAAGGCGCTGGGTCATGCCGATGCCCTGAGCCGCCTGCCGCTGCCGCATACAGGGGAAGATCCGGCCCCGGCTCCCGCAGTATTGTTAATGGAGGAGCTGCCTAACCCCCCCTTCAGGCTGCAGACGTGGCCGCCCGCACGTCCCGAGATCCCATTCTCTCCCGGGTCCTAAACTGGGTGGTGAGGGGATGGCCAGCGGAACAGACAGGGCCAGAGTTCACGGCATACAAAGCCAGGCGGGAAGAGCTATCCGCTTTAAAAGGGTGCTTGTTATGGGGGGACAGGGTGGTCATCCCGGGGCCCATGAGACAAGGGGTTCTAGAAACGCTACATGAGGCCCACCCCGGTATCGTACGAATGAAAGCTCTGGCAAGGAGCTACGTGTGGTGGCCCGGGATGGACGCCGCAATTGAAACCTGGGTCCGAGGGTGCACACGGTGTCAGGAAGTCCGCCCCAATCCCCCGAGAGCGCCAACCCAAAGCTGGGAGTCTACCCACAAGCCGTGGTCACGCCTACACATAGACTTTGCGGGGCCGTTTCAGGGGCTCCAGTTCATGGTGACGGTAGACTCCTACTCGAAATGGGTGGAAATAAGCCCAGTGTCTACCACCTCTGCCAAAGCGGCAATAAGGGCCCTGCGGAAAATATTCGCGACGCACGGGTTACCCGACACAATCGTGTCGGACAACGGGGCAGCGTTCACATCTGCTGAGTTTCAAGCGTTCCTCGAAAGGAACCTCATCAGGCACATACGATCAGCGCCCTTCCACCCGGCAACCAATGGACAGGCGGAGAGGACGGTACGCACCGCCAAAGAGGCCCTGAGCCGCATAACGGAGGGGGACTGGGAGTTCCGGCTGGCCCGCTTCCTTCTCACATACCGCACCACCCCAAACCCCATCTCCGGGCATTGCCCCGCAGAACTATTAATGGGCCGCCGCCCTACCACTTTATTAGACAGACTCCACCCGGACCGAGCCCCCGAGAGAAAGCTGGTCGAGAACAGAGAGGCGCCCCGAAGCTTCCTACCGGGAGACCCTGTCTACTTCCGGAACTACGGGGCGGGGCCGCAGTGGGGGGCAGGGCGCATCCTAAAACCCACCGGGCCGGTGTCATACGAAGTCCTAACCGATGGGGATCGGGTCCTCCGTAAACACGTCGACCAGCTCCGGAGGCGGCAAGACCCCGACGCAGAGATCCAGTTACCGGGAAATGCCGCCGCCGCCCCATCATCCGATCGACCGCCAGCACCGACAGCGGAGCCAGCGCCAGAAAGTCCACGGAATCCGGAGGGGGCCCCGGTGACAGCTGAACCGCCGCCGCCGCTGCCGCCACCGTTACAGCCGCCACCGTCACCGCCTCGGCTACTACCAGAGGTCCAAGCTCCTTGTGCTGGCGGATCACCCGATAGGGGCCCCGCCAGTCCGGTACCGGCCCCCCGACGTTCGCTAAGAGAAAGGAGGCCACCAGCATACTTAAAGGACTACGTCACCTGATAGGAGACGAACTATGGGGGGAGGGGTGTTGTGTCCTGGGATCAGAAGGCAGAGCTGGCGAAATACAGCCAAGCTTCGCTCTCTGAGAACAATAGGGACTAGGTTCCTGAGCTCGCCAGTAGTGAACCAATGGCAGCATTGGCGGGCGATTCAAACCCGCCAATAGGAATATAGGGCCGTCCCCCCCTAACTGTATATAGTTGGCCTCCGGCCGTTACTGTGTTCTTCTTGTCTTATGTGAAGTACGAATAAACGCGTCTTCTCTTATGTCGTCGTCCGAGTCATGAGGCCCGAAACCCAGTACTTTACACCACCCTTAATTTTAAACCTATTCCTGCGAGTCCTCTGCTGCCCAGAGGAACAGTTCCGTGCCCTCCTCTGAGTGACAGCCCTTTGGGTACTTAGAGGGGACAGTCCCCTCCCCTCCTCCTCTGCTGCAGACGGAACATCCAGGTGCCAGGAGAGGTGTCAGGAGATTCCGCGGAGCCCACAGGCACAACGTCGGGGACCCCTGGGCTAGCGGCCAGTGTTGGCCACCACTAGGGAGCCATTGCCAAGGGTCAGCTTACCTGTGTCCTTGTCCTTGGTCTTCTGGACTGTCGGGGGAGGAAGCACCTTTGGTCCCAGCACACAAGAGTAACTTGATTCCCATTTTTGGATGCCCTTTTTAATGTAGTTCAAGGCCTCTTCTAGGGTCTCCCCGTCCTGAAGGGGGTTGCTGGTGGAGCGGATTGAAGTCGCCACTGCCTCATCATTGTGGACCAATCTCAGTGGGGGCTCCGGGCTGAATCCCTGTACCACGCACGTGATGATGAGCTCGCCTTTCAAATCCAGGTTTTCTGAAGGAGGGGGGAAATGGCGGACAGTTGGAGGGCTGGGAGCACCACCTGGATGGTGCAGAGAGGGGGACAGGGAGAGAAGAGGAGGGCAAAACACGCTCCCTGTGGCCGAGGGACTCCTTCCCCCACAGCATTCTTTGATTCACGAGACCTCAAGTGGAGCGATGTCCGGGTGGGAGTCCAGCCAGGCCGACCCAGCGGCAGCCAACCTGTCGAGTAGGGGGCTGAGTCATTCGCACGAGGTCCAGCTTTCTCTGCTTACCCTCCACGAAAGGGGGACCAAGAGGGGGCTGCAGGCGGGCAGGTGTGCCCAACAAGCAGGAGAACGGGATCCGTGGTTTTAAGGAAACCCATCAAGATTTGTCTGGCCAGGTGCTGATACTTAAAAAAAAAAAGTATTTATCTGTCTTATTCCCTCCCTCCCTCCCTCCCTGTCTTTCCCCTGTAACTGTCTCTTTTCCTTCCTCCTTCGCTCCCCCCTCCCTGCCCTTTCCCTCTCCTTCTCCTTTATTCATAATAGTCTTCGGCTGCAGTCACACACACGAAATAATCCACTTTCAATCCACTTTCAATGCACTTTACAGACGGTTGTTGCCGTGTGAATGGGCAAAATCCAGTTCAAAAGTGCATCAAAAGTGGATGATTTAGTGTGTGTGATGGGGGGGGGAGTCTCTGAGTCTGGTGGGGGGGAACGTGCCATCCGGTCGCAGCCCGTTTATGGGGACTCCGCAGGGTTTCCAAGGCAACGGATGAAAAGAGGCGATGGGCCATCTGCCTGCCTCTAAGTTGCATCCCCGGACTTTCGTTTTGGTGGCCTCCCGTCAAAGTACTAACCAGAGCCAAGCTTGCTTAGCTTTCGAGGTCTGAGGAGGTCGAGCTAACTTGAGTCAGCCAGGTCAGGACTGAGACAGGTTAGAAATGAGAGAAATCAGTTCACACGAACAGCAGAGACCTCTGATAAGCAACGAAGGAGGGCGAAGAGGGTGGCAGAACGGGGAGAACGCTGCCAATAAGGGACATTCTAAGGCAATACAAACACAGCATGCTATCGTCAAGAAAATGGGTTACGCAGGAGAAGGAAGGAGAGACATGCAGTTCACGTTGCGATAGACTACAATCCCGCTTGCTTATAAAACCGACCCCATGAGCTGTTCCATTATACTGCAGTTCACATCCCTTAATAAAAACACCCTCCTGAATATTTCTGTTTTGCACCTCCCGAGAAATGGCAGAAGTGCGCGGGACTCCTTGACCCCATCGGGCAGGTTGTTCCACAGGGTGGCAGCCACCATGGAGAATGCGTGTGAGTGGGCAGTTGCGGATCTTACCCATTTTCAGGGCAGCCCCTGAAGGAGAAGAAGAAGAAGAAGAGGAGGAGGAGCAGGAGGAGGAGGAGATTGGATTTATATCCCACCTTTCACTACCTGTAGGAGTCTCAGAGCAGCTTACAATCTCCTTTCCCTTCCCCTCCCCACAACAGACACCCTGTGAGGTAGGTGGGGCTGAGAGAGCTCTTTTGAGAACACTTCTGCTCGTGAGAGAACAGCTCTGAAAGAACTTGTGACTGGCCCAAGGGCATGCCAGCAGCTGTATGCGGAGGAGTGGGTAATCAAGCCTGGTTCTCCCAGGTTAGAGTCTGTGCTTCTCACCACTACACCAACCTGGCTTCAGAGGGCACAGCTCAGATAAGCCAAGCTGCCGTGGTGGGGCACAGCAGGAGAGGTGTGTACCAGTGCTGTGTCAATTACTCTGCCAACAGAGGAGAGGCCTGCAGGAGCACAGGAGGAGAGCAGAGCGGAGCACTCACCTGCAACCTTCTGGCCAGAAGTCCCGGGCAGGTTGGCCCCGAGGGCGAGGAGTCCCACAGAAAGGAAGAAGAAGCCGGACCTCATGGTGGTATCTGGCTGAATGCTCTAGGCTTGCTTGTATAGTATCCCTGGAAAGTTAGGGGAGGAGATTTTCCAGGAAAGATCTGGAGTTCCACCAGAAAATCCAGGAAGGAGGAGGCTGGCCTTCTGGTTGTTATCAGAACTAGGCATTAACTAAGAAGCAGTGGGGTACTGAAGGGTTTTTTCCAGAAGAACATACCTGCCCAAACAAAGACACAGGTGCACAGGCAAATTAGGGTGGTGTGCAAAAGATGTTGAGTGCAGAGCGGGGCGAGGTCTGGCAGAAGACGCCTTATGAGGAACTCCACGCCACCCTGGTACAAGAAATCATCATTCAGACCAAATAAGGGCAGACAGTCGGGTCTGACAGGTAAGGCAGAACATGCTACAGTACCAGAGGGGTCAGTCCTCAGCCCAATGCTGTTTAACTTGTTTATTAAGGATTTGGAGTTGAGAGTAAGCAGTGACGTGGCTAAATTTGCAGATGACACGAAGTTGTTCAGGGTGGTGAGAACCAGGGAGGATTGTGAGACACTCCAAAGGGATCTGTCGAGGTTGGGTGAGTGGGTGTCAACTTGGCAAATGGGGTTGAATGTGGCCAAGTGCAAAGTGATGCACATTGGAGCCAAAAATCCTAACTATCAATACACATTGATGGGGTCCGAACTGGCAGAGACTGACCAAGAGAGAGATCTTGGAGTCATAGTAGATAACTCAATGAAAATGTCTAGGCCAGGGGTCCTCAAACTTTTTAAACAGGGGGCCAGTTCACTGTCCCCCAGACCGTTGGAGGGCCGCCGCGGTCGCCCCTCCCCCCCACCAGCCTGCTTGCCCCGCTGCCGCGTTCGCCCCCTCCCCCCACGACCAGCCTGCTCGCCCCGCCGCGGCGTTCACCCCTCCCCCCCACCAGCCTGCTCACCCCGCCGCCGTGTTCGCCCCCTCCCCCCCACCAGCCTGCTTGCCCCGCCGCCATGTTGGCTCCCTCCCCCCCACCAGCCTGCTCGCCCCGCCGCCGCGTTCGCTCCCTCACTCCCACCAGCCTGCTCACCCCGCCGCCGCGTTCGCCCCTGCCCCCCACCAGCCTGCTTGCCCCACCGCTGCGTTCGCCTCCTCCCCCACGACCAGCCTGCTCGCCCCTTCCTCCTCCTCAGCTCCTGGGCGCTCTTGCCACCCAGGGCTGCTGGAGGAAGAAAGAGGCCGCGGGAGTGCTGCTGCTGCGCTCCTCGAGGTGGGCATAAACACTCGGCGGGCCGCATAAATGTCCTCGGCGGGCCGCATGTGGCCCGCGGGCCGTAGTTTGAGGACCCCTGGTCTAGACAGTGTGCAACTGTGATGAAAAAGGCCAACGCTATGCTGAGGATTATTAGGAAGGGAACGGAAAACAAATTAGCCAGTCTCATGATGCCCCTGTATAAATGGATGGTGCGACCTCATTTGTGTACTGTGTATAGTTCTGGCCACCACACCTCAGAAAGGATATTATAGCATTGGAAAAAGTGCAGAGAAGGGCAACTAGAATGATAAAAGGGTTGGAACACTTTCCCTATGAAGAAAGGTTAAAACGCTTGGGGCTCTTTAGCTTGGAGAAACGGCGGCTGAGGGGTGACGTGACTGAGGTTTATTAGATTGTGCATGGGACAGAGCAGGTTTCTCACAGTACAAGAACTCATGGGCACTCAATGAAATTGCTGGGCAGTCAGGTTAGAACAGATAAAAGGAAGTAAAGGGAGTAAATCTTTGCCAGAAAGGAAGGGAGGCTGAAGCGGGTGCTCAATTCCTAATTTGCATTTCCTTGTTCCTTATTCACCCACCAATATAAGGACCATAAAGCTCATTTGGGGAGGAGGGGATTAGAGGGATGTGGTTGGATGATGCCACGTGTGTGTATATGTGTGTAATAGACCGAGTGTGGATTACTAACTTTCTATTGCCCCACGGAGAGAAAACGCAGGACCTCAAGTGTGGCCAGAAAGTGCCCTCCTGGGAGGTCTTAACGAGGGGACGTACTAAAACTAAGGACAGCGATTGCCCATAGGCAAGACATGATTGCCCACAGAGAAAAAGAGGACGCTTACCCATAGGAGATAATGGAGTACATAACTGCCAAAAGAGAATCCATGATTGCTCATAGGGAGATAAATGCCAACAGAGAATCCATGATGGCCCATAGGGAGTAATGGAGAGTAGGCTTGCCCGGAGGGGACAGTGCAGTACATAACTGCCAATAGAGAATCCATAACTGCCAATAGAGAATCTATGACTGCTCATAGGGAATAATGGAAAGGACGCTTGCCCATAGGGGATAATGGAGTACATAATTGCCAACAGAGAATCCATGATTGCCTATAGGGAATAATGGAGAGCAGAGCACACCTGACCATAGGGTATAACGGAGTCCAGGCTTCCCACAATGAATAAGGGAGACCACATGTGAACGTGGGGAATAAGGGAAACCACGCTTGTCCAGAGGGGAATAAGGGAGACCACACGTGCCCATAGGGAGTAAAGGAGACCGCGCTTGCCCACAGAGGATATTGGGGTCCACGCTTGCCCAAAGGGAATAATACAGACCACACTTCCCCATAGGGAAAACGAAGCCCGCGCTTGCCATCGGGATTAAGAGAGAACACGCTTGCCCATAGGAAATACTGGAGAGCATCCTTGCCCATAGGGAATAATAGAGACAATGCTAGCCCATGGAGAATAATGGACACTACGTTTCCCCGTCTCTCCTTGCCTCCCCCTGACAATGTCTGTAGCCACTCTCCTTTCCTTCTCTCCCACCTGCCTACCTTTTATTGTTTCTCTCCTTGGCAGCCCTTTTCCCCTCCCCGCCCCCCTCATCCACCTTTTTTGGTTCCCCATCCCAATCATCAGTTTGCCCTTTAACTCAGCTGCTTGTGCGCTCAGACGGTTCGGCAGCGCAGCTGAATTGACAATCCCCCCCCCCCCAATTTACAGCATTTAACCAACGAACGAATCGCCAAAAACGAGAGAATTGTGCTGTTAGATCCAGCCATTCACCTGCAGAGATGCGAAGGAGGAAACCCAGCCACTCTCGTGCCTCTCCCTGCAGGGGAGGGGAAACAGAGTGAGCCCCACGATTGCTTACAGGAATTAGATGCAATTACTAACATCCCCGACCCCAGTGCTCTGTGGGGCACACATGTCTCTTCCTCTCCTCACAAGAGACTCCCTGCGAGGTAGGTGGGGCTGAGAGAGCTCTGAGAGAACTGTGACTGACCGAAGGTCACCTGCCAGGCTTCACGTGGAGGAGGAGTGGGGAGTCCAACCTGGTCCTCCAGATTAGAATGCGCTGCACTTAACTCGGACACCAAACTGGCCAGATGGAGGGTTTATAAAAAAAACCTCCCCTTCAGAATGATTCCAGCCTCCTGGCAACATGAACCATTTTCCTCAGGGGCAGAGAACCATTTGGATCCATTACATTCGCACATTTCTGTCTTAGCTCAGGAAGGGACGGCTCCAGAGCAAACTAATTTCTGCGGGAGGTGAATCGCTCACTCACAATTTTAATGCCAGCGGCTCACAAAGGAGAATTTTTGCTCACAGGGCCCCACAGCTTAGAGGGAGCAGTGGTTGAACCCCAGTGGACTTTTTGCTGAGCTGGGGGACGCATAACTGTTGGGAAAGACAGAAGTATTCAATATGGCCTATAGAAGAAGAAGAAGAAGAAGAAGAAGAAGAAGAAGAAGAAGAAGAAGAAGAAGAAGAAGAAGAAGAAGAGATTGCATTAATACCCCGCCCTTCACTGCCTGAAGGAGTCTCAGAACAGCCCCTCCCCACAAGAGACACCCTATGAGGGAGGTGGGGCTGAGAGAGCTCTTTCAAGAACTGTTCTTTCCAGAACAGCTCTGAGAGAACTGTGACTGACTCATGGTCACGCCAGCAGCTGCATGTGGAGGAGTGGGGAACCAAACCCGATTCTCCCAGATTAGAGTCCACGTTCCTAACCCCTACACCAAACTGGGCCTGGATGACCCCCACATGGCCTGTGCTCACACTGCTTGCTGTGCTCCCCACACCCTCCCTCCAAACGCCATTCGTGCCTAGGTGTGTGTGTGGGTGTAGGGGGAGGGGGTGCTGGAGATTATTGGCAGAGCTTCTGGAGACCCACCATTTCCCATTCAAGTTGAAGGAGATTTCCCCTCATTGTTTCCCAGGGGAAAGCCTCATGTCAGGGGCACCACTGGTCATCCTCAAAATCCACACAAGACCATCTGGACTAGGGTGCCGACTGCTTCCATGTGTGGCCTTGAGACCTCCGGGAATTATGACTGATCTCCAGATGACAGAAATCATTATCCCTGGAGAAAAGGGGTGCTTTGGGTGGTTTGGCTCGGGGGCAGTATGCCCAGCAGAGGACCCTCCCCTCCCCAACCCCTGCCCTCCCCAGTAGAGTACTCGCCTGTCACCTTCTGGCCAGGAGTTCTGGGCAGGTTGTCCCCGAGGGCAAGGGGTCCCACAGGAAGGAAGAAGAGGCCGGACCTCATGGTGGTATCTGGCTGAATGCTCAGCAGCAAGCTAGGCTTGCTTACATATAGTTCCTGAGGAGTTTGGGGAAGGGGTCTGGTGGAAAGTTTCTGGAACCCCACCAGAAAATTTGTGAAGGAGGAGGAGGTCAGCTTTTCAGAAACCTGGATGTGAGGCAATGGAGGAACTTGGCATGTGTACTGTTTATTTTCCACATGAGGCTATGGAGGAACTTGGCGTGTGTGCTGTTTGTTTTCCAAATCCATCCTCAGAAGTATCAAAAAGGAAGTGGGAGGGAAAAACAATCTCGGAGCAGAGAAACCGCGGTGTCGTGAGCCTTCTGACGGCAGTTTTTGGCAGATGGGAGGTAGGCCCAGAGAATCCCACCGAGTTGTAGTCTCTGTAACTCTCAGACATCTCTGCTTTGAGGTGGAAGTACTCTAAGTCACCCGGTGGTTCTCCAGTGCCAGAAAGGGCAATTCTGTGTCTCATTCAGAGCAACGAGTGCTGGAGATGATGGGAAACCCCGCCTTTCTCCACTGTCTCCCATGAGCGGTGTGTCACCCAGCCCATCAGTGGGTAAAAAAAAGTTATAGGCAGGGCTCTTTTGTAGCAGGAACTCCTTTGCATATTAGGCGACACACCCCTAATGTAGCCAGTCCTCCAAGAGCTTACAGGAGCCCCTGTAAGAAGAGCTCTGTAAGCTCTTGGAGGATTGGCTACATTCAGGGTGTGTCGCCCAAGATGCAAAGGAGTTCCTGCTACAAAAAGAGCCCTGGATAGGGAAGTCGCATTCTAGATGGCAGTGGCTGGAGCAGGACTTTTAGAAGTCTATACCTTACTTGGTAAGGACGAGAGGCCTTTTGGAGAAGGGAAGCTGTCCTAGCGACTAAACATATGGCCCTGAACGAGTCACGATGATGATGCATGCAGCTTTATAGAAGACAGGAGGAAACCTGGAAAGCCAGCCTCCGGTTGCTGCTCTTTCTTCCTGATTTTGTTGATCAGTCCCGCAGTCGAGTGTTAGTGAAGGGCAGAGATAGGACATGGCGGCTGCGGCCTTCTTTGATAGGGTCAATGATGGACATTTCACATCAGGTATCATATTATCTTGACCCAGGGCCTTTTTATGGGGGGGGGGAAGAGGGGCCTGAACTCTCAAAAGGGAAATGAAGCTTTCAGTCTGTGTACTGAAAACTCACGAACTTTTGAAAATTTTAAAAATAATTTTGTCAGAAGACGTTCCAGAAATCTGTTCTGGAATGTTCCCCCAGTAAAAAGCCCTGATCTGAATGACCTGAACTTTGTGAACATGGATGGATGACTTCTCAACAAATTGATCAGGGATCGTTAAATCCGCCTGGACTTTTTACATGCTGCTATGCCAAATATGTCCACAAGGAGGCAGCAGAGGAGTAAGGAAGAACCTAGCAAATTCAGTCTGGGTTTATGGAGGTACCGTATGGAATTCTTAAAGGGACGTGCATTCACTGATAGATGAGTCTCTGTGTGTTTCTGCTGAGGATTGGGCTGCCTTGCTTTCTGCCTGAGCCAAAGGACATTGCCAACCTCCAGGGTGGACCTGGAGATCTGGAATTACAACTGATCTCCAGACTAAAGCGACCAGCTGCCCTGGAGAAACTGGCTGCTTTGGAGGATTGTACCCTGCTGAGGTCTCTCCATTCCCTAAACCTTGCCCTCCCCAGGCTCCACCCCCAAATCTGGAGAAATTGAAAAACCTGGACTTAGAAACCGTATTCCATGAGCATCAGCTGCATTCTGGCCTGGCCTGCTTTTCCCTGCTTCCTGCTGGAAGGAGGAACAGCTCGTCCCTCGAAACCATGGAGGAGGGGAGCCCAAGGGTTAGGTCTAGCAGCTCTGGTTGAGGAAATCCCAGGAGATTCTTGGAGCTGAGCCTGAGGAGGGCAGGGTTTGGGTAGTGGAGGGACTTCAGTGGGGTATAAGGCCATCGGGTTGGCTTTAAATTGTGACAGTACACAAGATGTCCACTGGAGGGCAGCAGAGCATTAGGGAGCGATCCTGCTTCGGTTTCTTGGAGAAAACTTGCAGTGAATTTCATAAGACTAGAGCATCTAATCCAGGAACGTAAAATTATCAGTGCAACCCTGAGTTCTTGAACAGGAAGATGAAACCGACCCTTTGGATCCCATCACAGCAATGTTAATAAAAGAACACACACCTGCGAATCCCCCCCTTACATCTCCATAAGGAAAATGATTACAGAGAGGTAAATATTGAGCCCCCTCAGGAATGTTGCTTGGAATGCCCCCCAAGGAATTCAGCTCTCACACAGTCCTGGAACCAAAGTGTCCTGAGAATGAGGACTGGAGAGAAGCAGTTTTGGGAACACCAGCACGCTCATATGTGCCGCCCCTCTCCGGTTTCCTGTCATTTGGTTTCCCTATTTTGCGTGGCCAGAACATGTTTTCAATCGAATGAATGCGAAGCACAAAGCATCTGCATTAAGAACATAAGAACCTAAGAGAAGCCAATGTGGGATCAGGGCAATGGCCCATCTAGTCCAACACTCTGTGTCACACATTGGCCAAAAATACCAGGTGCCATCAGGAGGTCCAGCAGTGGGGCCAGGACACTAGAAGCCCTCCCACAGTTGATCCTCACAAGCACCAAGAGTAGAGTGCATCACCTGCCCCAGACTGAGAATTCCCATCTATACCTTGTGGCTAATAGCCACTGATGGACCTCTGCTCCATATGTTTATCTAATTCCCGCTTGAAACTGTCCATGCTTGTAGCTGCCACCACCTCCTGTGGCCGTGAATTCCACGTGTGAATCGCTCTTTGGGTGAAGAAATACTTCCTTTTATCTCTTCTAACCTGACTGCTCAGCAATCTCATGGAGTGCCCACGTATTTGAAGGAAGTTTTATTGTTGGCCTTTATGTTTTTTGCGATATGCTCCTCATATTCCCTTTTTGCTTGCCTGATCACAGACTTGCATTTTATTTGCCATTTGCTGTATTCTCTTTTGTCAACCTCACTGAGACTAGCTTTCCACCGCATTCCACCAGCATTCATTCTAGTTCTGTCTCGGCGGGAGGGGAGGGGGCTTCTTAGGCGACCCTGTAACTACATTTAGGTGACCCTGTAACTACATTTAATTTTTATGCGGCAATGCAATCAGAAGTTCAGCTATCTCAGCTGTGGGCAACTTCAAGTGCTTTCTGTCTATGTACCTCTATGGGCGCCACATAGGGCAACAGTGGACTTCATCCCATTCTAGGAAATGGCACAAGGGGGCAGCAGAGAATTGTGCTTCGATCTCAAAAGAAGAAGAAGAAGAGTTTGGATTTATACCCCGCCCTTCACTGCCCAAAGGCGTCTCAGAGCGGCTTACAAACTCCTTTCCCTTCCCCTCCCCACAACAGACACCCTGTGAGGTAGGTGGGGCTGAGAGAGCTCTGACACAAACTGTCCTTGAGAGAACAGCTGTGCCAGAGCTTGTGACTGACCCAAGGTCACATCAGCAGGGGCAAGTGGAGGAGTGGGGAATCAAACCCAGTTCTCCCAGATAAGAGTCCGCGCACTTAACCACTACACCAAACTGGCTCTCAGTTCCTCACCGGACTGCTTGCCGGACTTCAAAACTGTCATCTGGAATTGCATTTGAGAAATCCATCGTCGCTAGCAGACATTGATCTTTTCCAAGATCCTCCACGGATGCGGCTGCACAGTCAATGTAGTCTTTCAGGTGCCACAGGATTTTTTTTTGGATGGTTTCTTCGTGCTGCAATAGGCTAACACCTCCTCCCATCTGAACCTATCCGTACCCTGCAGTCATGTTTGGAGGCCCTGCTTTGGTTGCCTCGGCTGTTTGAGGGTGGACAGGCAGCAACCCCAGACAGGGCCTGCCAGGTTGTGGCTCCAAAACTTTGGAACTCCCTTCCCAGGGAGATTTGGTGTCCTATGCCAGCAGGTGAAGATTTTTTTCCACATGGCATACTCCCGATATTAATAATAATGACAATCTCCTTTCCCTTCCTCTCCCCACGGCAGACACCCTGAGAGGTAGGTGGGGCTGAGAGAGCTCTGTCAAGGACTGCTCTTGAGAGAACAGCTCTGAAAGAACTTGTGACTGACCCAAGGTCACACCAGCAGCTGTATGTGGAGAAGTGAGGAATCAAACCCAGATCTCCCAGATTAGAGTCCGCGCTCCTAACCACAACATCAAACTGTTACTGGCCCACATTCTGGTGGTGACTGATATGTTTTTCATCGACTTATAATTATAATTTATGGCTCAGTTGTATTAATATTTTGTGTGTTTCCCACCTTGGGGACCCTGTTTGGGTGGAAAAGGGCATACATCCTGGTCAGGTGGGAAAGGGGGAAAATATACAGGTTTCAAAGGGGTTCCCCTGACAAAGCTAAGCCAATGAGCAAAACAACAAAGCATGCCTAACACGATGGACTCTAGGTTCCCAGCGTAGCAAGCGTAGATGAGGCGCCAAGGTCACTGGCCAGGGAGAAGAGATCAGGGTCGGTGGGGGAAAGGGGACGGCAACATTCCAGCACAGAAGATGTTTGCTCCCCCAGCACCAGCCTCCTCCCACCTACGATGGCAGCGTAGCTGACACTGTATGTCTTTGGGAAACTCCAGCAGGCCAGAGTGGGGCTAGGGAGGAAGAAGTGAGGTGATGCATTGTGACACACCTCCTAACATCTTGGTTTTTATATCCATAGGGGTTTGGGGGGGGAGGCGGCAGGGTCTCTGAGCCCATCATTTCTGATATACAAAACGTCTCTTCCCCGCTTTGGAGAGGCCATCTGCCCACCAGCCACAACCGACAAAGAAGACCTGGGGCTGAAGCAGTGAGCTTAGCTTTTATTCAGGCATCGAACACAGAGGGGCCTGTTCTGCCAGCACCAGAGAAGATTCTATGTTGGGGGAAGAAGAGACAGCGTTGGACCAGGGATGGCCTTCATTCTTCAGCCTGAGCTTTCTCACTGGTCTTCTGGAAGGGGGGGAAGGGGTGTGAATTTGAAGCCTTTTGCTGGCCAATGGCACATGAGCAGACACACCCGGCCCTCATAGGGTAAGGGAGAGTCAACGTGCTGTACATAAAATGGGGGTCCTCACTGCTGCTGTGGATGTCGTAGGCGCCTTCGGTCAGGGAGCTGCAGTTCTCCTGCCATGTGATGGAGACTCCGGGAGGACGGTCTCCATACACGATGCAGCTCATGGACATGTTTGACGTGGCTTCACCCTCCTGGGAGCGGGGCCTTCTCTTGTTGGAGGACGGTGGGTTTCCTGGGAGAGGGCCAAAAAGCAGAGCAGGGTGGAATGAAGAGAAAGGTTTCTTTCTCTAGTGGACTCAACGGAGAAAGGGAGGGGGTCTTGGGGGAAGGAGATGGGGGGACTTCAGAACATGCCTTCTTCCCAGGGGTCTACAAATACCCTGCACACAGGAATACCCCCCAACGTTCCCCATCCCAACATTCCCCAACTCTTCGATGCTGCTGAGTCCTCCTGAGTGGTGCTCAATGGACAGGAAGTCCTCATGGTAGCCAGAGGCATTCTGGGAAGAGTTTGGAGTGGCTCTAGTAGTTCAGAACCAGGGCTTTTAAGGATCGGGAGTCGGGTTGGGAGAATCCTGAAGGTTTCTGGGGTGATATTTGGGGAGGGCGAGGTGAAAGGAGGGGAGGCCTCTTCGGCAGGATATCAGGCCACAGAGCCCGCCCTCCAGAGCAGCCGTTTCCTCCGGGGGAAGTGATTGATCTCTGTAGCTTGGAGACCAGTGGGAGATCTTCAGCCCCCCCCTTTACCGGGTGTAGAAAGTCTGCTTATAAGAGGCCTCTGGCATCCTGCGGCCCCTCTCATTTATTCTTCTCACTCTGAGTATACTCACATCATGAGTGTACAAGTGAAGACTGTCAAGGAGGTCTGGGGCAGAGGCCTAGACTTCTCGATTACCTGGGGGAGGGCCACAGGGCTGAACCTGCTCCAGGCCCACAATGAGTAATCTATATTAAATTATTTAAATGTGAAATAATTTAAATTTCCAAAAGAAGCTTATGCCCCCACCAATTCATAGAATCCCAGAATCCCCGAGTTGGAATGGGCCCTAGAGGCCATCCAGTCCAGCCCCCGGCTCAATGCAGGACCGGTCCAGGACACCCCTGACCAGTGTCTGTCCAGCCGCTGCTTCAAGACGGCCAGTGACGGGGAGCTTCCCACCTCCCGAGGCAGCTGATTCTACTGCTCAACAACTCTGTCCATTTCCCCCCCAATATCCAGCCGGTACCTTCCCACCCTTAATTTTAAACCCATTCCTGCGAGTCCTCTGCTGCCCAGAGGAACAGTTCCGTGCCCTCCTCTGAGTGACAGCCCTTTGGGTACTTAGAGGGGCCAATCGCCTCCCCTCCTCCTCTGCTGCAGACGGAACATCCAGGCGCTCGGAGAGGTGTCTGCAGATTCCGCGGTGCCCACAGGCACAACGTCGGGGACCCCTGGGCTAGCGGCAAGTGTTGGCCACCACTAGGGAGCCATTGCCAAGGGTCAGCTTACCTGTGTCCTTGTCCTTGGTCTTCTGGACTGTCGGGAGAGGAAGCACCTTTGGTTCCAGCACACAATAGAAAATTTTTTTTGAGTCCCCTTGTGGGATGGCCATCGTAATGTAGTTCAAGGCCTCTTCTAGGGTCTCCCCGTCCTGAAGGGGGTTGCTGGTGGAGCGGATTGACGTCGCCACTGCCTCATCATTGTGGAACCATCTCAGTGGGGGCGCCGGGTTGAATCCAGTTATCGTGCACGTGAGGATGAACCCTCCTTTCAAATCCGGGTTTTCTGAAGGAGGGGGGAAATGGCGGACAGTTGGAGGGCTGGGAGCACCACCTGGATGGTGCAGAGAGGGGGACAGGGAGAGAAGAGGAGGGCAAAACACGCTCCCTGTGGCCGAGGGACTCCTTCCCCCACAGCATTCTTTGATTCAGGAGACCTCAAGTGGAGCGATGTCCGGGTGGGAGTCCATCCAGGCCGACCCAGCGGCAGCCAACCTGTCGAGCAGGGGGCTGAGTCATTCGCACTGGGTCCGGCTTTCTCTGCTTACCCTCTATGAAAGGGGGACCAAGAGGGGGCTGCAGGCGGGTAGGTGTGCCCAACAAGCAGGAGAACGGGATCCGTGGTTTCAAGGAAACCCATCAAGATTTGTCTGGCCAGGTGCTGATACTTAAAAAAAAAGTATTTATCTGTCTTATTCCCTCCCTCCCTCCCTGTCTTTCCCCTGTAACTGTCTCTTTTCCTTCCTCCTTCGCTCCCCCCCTCCCTGCCCTTTCCCTCTCCTTCCCCTTTATTCATAATAGTCTTCGGCTGCAGTCACACACATGAAATAATCCACTTTCAATCCACTTTCTATGCACTTTACAGATGGTTGTTGCCGTGTGAATGGGCAAAATCCAGTTCAAAAGTGCATCAAAAATGGATGATTTAGTGTGTGTGATGGGGGGGAGTCTCTGAGTCTGGTGGGGGGAACGTGCCATCCGGTCACAGCCCGTTTATGGGGACTCCGCAGGGTTTCCAAGGCAACGGATGAAAAGAGGCGGTTGGCCATTTGCCTGCCTCTAAGTTGCAACCCCGGACTTTCGTTTTGGTGGCCTCCCGTCAAAGTACTAACCAGAGCCAAGCTTGCTTAGCTTTCGAGGTCTGAGGAGGTTGAGCTAACTTGAGTCAGCCAGGTCAGGACTGAGACAGGTTAGAAATGAGAGAAATCAGTTCACACGAACAGCAGAGACCTCTGATAAGCAACGAAGGAGGGCGAAGAGGGTGGCAGAACGGGGAGAACGCTGCCAACAAGGGGCGTTCTAAGGCAATACAAACACAACATGCTATCGTCAAGAAAATGGGTTACGCCTTTACTTTGGATATCTAAAGAAAAATCAAAACAATTATATTGGAGAATTAATGAGGACTTATTGGACCAAAAGTTAATTAATGAGACATTAAAAAAAGAAACGAAATTTTTTTTTGAAATGAATTTAGACAAAGGTACTGATATACAGGTCGTATGGGATACGTACAAAGCGGTAATGAGAGGTTTGCTTATCTCTCTGAATTCTAAAGATAAAAAACAAAGGATGCAACAACAAAATGACCTTCATGAAAAAATCCGACAAAAAGAAAAGGAGCTAAAGAAAAGACCAGGGAAGAAAAAAATTATTAAAGAGATTCACTTTCTACAGGATCAATTGAATGTTCTACTAAATAGGGAATTATACTGGAATTTGAAGAAATTACAGCAAAAAGCATTTGAGGGTGCAAATAAACCAGGAAAATTTTTAGCGTGGCAATTGAAAAATAGAAAAGAAAGGAACTTTATTATTGAAGATGGAAAAGATGTTGTAAATCTGAAAGGCATAAAAAGAGCTTTTTTCAAATATTACGCCAAACTGTTTAAAAAGAAAGGAATTGATCAACAGAAAATTAAGAGATATTTGGAGAATATTGAAGTACCAGAGCTGGGACAACCAATCAAAGAGCTATTAAATGGATTAGTAACAAAGGAAGAGGTATCAATGGCGATAGAAGATGCAAAGTTGGGCAAAGCTCCAGGTCCAGATGGCTTTACAGCAAAATTCTACAAGAAATTTAAGGAGGAGCTAACCCCTATTTTAGTACTTCTGTCAAACGAGATAAGAATGACTAAACGGATCCCAGATTCATGGAAGGAAGCAAATATTTCACTTATACCTAAAGAAGGTTTGGACTTAACTAATGTAAAGAATTATAGACCAATATCGCTATTAAATAATGACTACAAACTATTTGCAAAAATAATTTCGGAAAGGTTGAAAAAATATTTGAAAGATACTATAGCGGAAGAACAAGCTGGTTTTTTACCAAATAGACAAATTAGAGACAATCTGAGAGTGGTGACTGATGCAATTGAATATTACGACAAACATCCAGAAAAAGAAGTTGGATTCCTCTTTTTGGATGCGGAAAAAGCTTTTGACAATTTAAATTGGGAGTTTATGCTGCAAGTAATTGAAAAAATGGATATAGGACAGTGTTTTTTAAACATGATTGTGGCAATTTATTCAGAACAGAAAGCAGCTTTGAATATAAAGAAAGAACAGATTTTTTCCAAGTTCAAAAGGGAACACGACAAGGCTGCCCGTTATCTCCGTTATTGTTTATCTGGATATTGGAAATATTATTGACAGCGATAAGAAAAGATAATAGCATTGAAGGACTTACAGTGAAAGGCTTTGTGTATAAATATAGAGCATTTGCAGATGATGTAATGTTTATGATTCAAGATCCAATTGAGAATATACCACAATTAATGGAAAAAATCGAAGAATTTGGAACAGTTGCGGGATTCTATGTTAATAAAAGTAAAACGAAAGTGATGTGCAAAAATATGACGAAACAGAGACAAATTGAACTTCAAGAGAAAATTCAATGTGAAGTAGTTACAAAGACTAAATATTTAGGAATTGAATTGACTATGAAAAATATTGATCTGTTCAAAAATAACTATGAAAAGGTTTGGCACAGGATCCAGCAAGACATGAAGAAATGGGACACCTTGAATCTATCGTTATTGGGAAGAATTGCAACTGTAAAAATGAATGTTTTGCCGCGTTTGATGTTTTTATTTCAGACTATTCCAATATTAAAACAAAGGAAAATACTGGATACGTGGCAGAAAGAACTATCGAAGTTTGTATGGGCAGGAAGAAAGCCAAGGATTAAAATGAAAATTTTATGTGATGCAAAGGAAAGAGGAGGACTACAACTACCAAATCTAAGACTGTATTACGATGCCGTCTGCCTAACATGGCTGGAGCAGTGGATTAATTTTGAGAATAAAAAGTTATTGGCTTTAGAAGGTCATGATAACAAGTTTGGATGGCATGCATATTTATGGTATGGAAAAGTAAAAATAGATAAGTTTTTCAAACACCACTTCATAAGACGATCACTGTTCGAGACTTGGACGAGATATAGAAAATTCTTCTTGGAAGAAAGACCACTTTGGATAGTACCAGCAGAAGTGATTAATCCATATTCAAGAAATCAGGGTTTAGATTGGCTACCTTATAAAAGTCTTTTAAAATTAGAAGGGAAAAACTTTGTATTAAAAGATAGAACTGATGTTGAATTTGAATATGATTGGTTGAAGTATAGACAGATTTATGATTTATTCAAGACCGATAAAAGAGAACATGGTTTTAGAGAAAATAATACTGAAATTGAAACTGTATGGGTTGGTAAGGGTAAAAAAATGATTTCTAAACTGTACAAGATTTTATTGAAATGGTATACTGAGGATGAAATAGTAAAAGAGCAAATGATAAAGTGGGCAGTAAATATTAATAATGAGATATTTATGACATCTTGGGAATATTTGTGGAAAAAGTCAATGAAAATTTCAACTTGTGTAAATGTCAAAGAGAATTGCTATAAAATGATGTACAGATGGTATATGACGCCTAAAAAAATTGCTATTATAAATGAAAGTATGTCTAACAAATGTTGGAAATGTAAGAAACATGAAGGGTCTTTTTACCATATGTGGTGGACATGTGATAAAGCAGTAAATTACTGGACTGAGATCCACAATGAGATACAAAAAATTTTGAAATGTACTTTTAAGAAAGACCCACAGATGTTATTGCTAGGTCTTAAAATGGAAGAAATAAATGTAGCCAAGAGAACATTATTATGGTACTTGATTATAGCAGCCAGACTGACTTTTGCTCAATGTTGGAAACAAGATAAAATACCTGAAACATGGGAATGGATTAAAAAGACGTTGTTTATGGCAGAAATGGACAAATTAACAAGAAAATTAAACAACAAAGAAGATGAAACCTTTTTCGGAGATTGGAAAGACTTTCAAGAATACTTGTTGAAAAATTGGGATGTTAAACGTGGTTTGATTTGCTTTGATAGCTATTGAGGAGAGATTTAGATTTTTTAATTGTTACCATTAGTAAAAGAAAATAAGTTTAGCAGTAAATGTAACCGAATAAGAGAGATATCAATGGGGTTGGAGCACTGCGGGAAGCCTTGTTTGGGGGGGAGAGGGCGAAAGAAAAATGGA
Source organism: Gekko gecko (assembly GCA_029375565.1). Lineage (NCBI taxonomy): Eukaryota > Metazoa > Chordata > Lepidosauria > Squamata > Gekkonidae > Gekko > Gekko gecko. The sequence continues at coordinate 53,528,141 of JAPDNY010000015.1, read as the reverse complement.
TATGTATTGGTTTGTTTAAATTGTACGAACATGAAAATATATCCAATAATAAACTGTATTTACAAAAAAAAAAAAAGAAAATGGGTTACGCAGGAGAAGGAAGGAGAGACATGCAGTTCGCGTTGCGATAGACTACAATCCCGCTTGCTTATAAAACCGACCGCATGAGCTGTTCCATTATACTGCAGTTCAAATCCCTTAATAAAAACACCCTCCTGAAAATTTCTGTTTTGCACCTCCCGAGAAATGGCAGAAGTGCGCGGGAGTCCTTGACCCCATCGGGCAGGTTGTTCCACAGGGTGGCAGCCACCATGGAGAATGCGTGTGAGTGGGCAGTTGCGGATCTTACCCATTTGCAGGGCAGCCCCTGAAGAAGAAGAAGAAGAAGAAGAAGAAGAAGAGGAGGAGGAGGAGGAGGAGATTGGATTTATGTCCCACCTTTCACTACCCGTAGGAGTCTCAGAGCAGCTTACAATCTCCTTTCCCTTCCCCTCCCCACAACAGACACCCTGTGAGGTAGGTGGGGTTGAGAGAGCTCTTTTGAGAACACTTCTGCTCGTGAGAGAACAGCTCTGAAAGAACTTTTGACTGGCCCAAGGGCATGCCAGCAGCTGTATGTGGAGGAGTGGGGAATCAAGCCTGGTTCTCCCAGATTAGAGTCTGTGCTTCTCACCACTACACCAACCTGGCTTCAGAGGGCTCAGCTCAGATAAGCCAAGCTGCCGTGGTGGGGCACAGCAGGACAGGTGGTCTGCAGTTTTGTGGGTCCAAGGCCATTAAGGCTCTGTAGGTGATGGCCAGAACTGTCAATTGAACCTGGCAACTGATCTGTAACAACTGGAGCATCTGCAAAATGGGTGTGATATACATGTTCCGCCTAGGACCCGATAGTTACTGTACCATCTGGAATTTCCAAGCTGTCTTCAAGGGTAGACCCAGGGGGAAGTATCCAGTGCAGGTTGAGTTGTGGTCCTCACTCTTCCCTCATTCACTTGGATGCACTTTCTGAAGAGTCTATCGCAAGGACCTAAGTGAATTCTGGGAATCGTAGTCCTAGGGCTCCCGCCATTATTATTAGTAGCCTCAGAATTATGTATCTATTGGAAAGAATGTCTGGAGATGGTTAGAGAGAGGCATTCCTTGCCTGGCCTGACTGGATCTCACCCTGCTTGGCCAGAACCAGCAAGAACATTGGCACTAACCTTATTCCTGGACCTAGTTCAAGACAAAGTACTGGTGCATGTTGAGGTGGAAGAAAGGTTCTGAAAGGGGTGCCTAGGAAAGAGCTCGGCTTATAGAAGAGGTCAGGGGTGTTGCAATAGCTAAGCTGTGGTGTGCAAAGAAGAAGAGAATAAGACCCTGCAGGGGGCAGCAAGAAGACAATTAGATCGGATAGTGAGGCCAGCAGCAGCTTCCTCCTGTCAAGTGACCTTCCTTGTCCGTCTCCAGATTGCTACTCTTAGGGCAATATCCTGCTCCTTCTACGCTGACTTTCTTCCTCAGCTAGTGATGTAGTTAGGACTATCAAGTATGTTAGTTTCCAAATAAAGTTTTATCTACTAAGGATGGGCACGAACTGCATCGAACTTGGAGGTGCATTCATTAATGGAATTGGTTCGTGCTTTGCTGCCCCGCAAAACCCCGTTGAAAGGGACTGCGATCCCTTTAAACAGGGTTTGCAGAAAGCCCCCCCCCCCCAACAGCTGAGCAGTTGGGAGCAACCTGCTTCCTGTGTCACAGCTGTTTTTGCGGCTTTTGCAGGGAACAGAAAGCAGAGTTTTGAAGGGATGCGGAGTCCCTTTAAACCCCTGCTTTCTGCTCTATCCACAAACTTCTAGAAACTGCTTTAAAAGTTCTTGGAAGTTCGTGATCATAGAATCGTAGAGTTGGAAGGGACCTCCAGGGTCATCTAGTCCAAACTCCTGCACAATGCAGGAAATCCACGAATATGCTCCCACACCACCACCGACCCCTGTCCCACACCCAGAAGATGACAGAAACCCTCCAGGATCTCCAGCCGAACTGACCTGGAGAAAATTTTCTTCCTGACCGCAAAATGGCAATCAGCATTTCCCTGGGTGTGTAAAAAAGGGTGACAAGAACTAAGCACTGATGCAACCCTTCCTGCCCTCCCTCTCATGATCTCATGATCTGCCTAAGTTCACATGGCAGGCCTGTCATGAACTTCAGTTCATGAACCACAAACAAAACAACATTTGTGACAAATGTTGCTTCTTGTTTCAGTTTGTGCCCATCTCTTTTATCTACACTTTAACCAGGTTGTGTACCAGTGCTGTGTCAATTACTCTTCCAACAGGGGAGAGGCCTGCAGGAGCATAGGAGGAGAGCAGAGCGGAGCACTCACCTGTAACCTTCTGGCCAGAAGTCCCGGGTAGGTTGGCCCCGAGGGCGAGGAGTCCCACAGAAAGGAAGAAGAAGCCGGACCTCATGGTGGTATCTGGCTGAATGCTCTAGGCTTGCTTGTATAGTATCCCTGGTAAGTTAGGGGAGGAGATTTTCCAGGAAAGATCTGGAGTTCCACCAGAAAATCCAGGAAGGAGGAGGCTGGCCTTCTGGTTGTTATCAGAACTAGGCATTAACTAAGAAGCAGTGGGGTACTGACGGGTTTTTTTCAGAAGAACATACCTGCCCAAACAAAGACACAGGTGCACAAGCAAATTAGGGTGGTGTGCAAAAGATGTTGAGTGCAGAGCGGGGCGAGGTCTGGCAGAAGACGCCTTATGAGGAACTCCATGCCACCCTGGTACAAGAAATCATCATTCAGACCAAATAAGGGCAGACAGTCGGGTCTGACAGGTAAGGCAGAACATGCTACAGTACCAGAGGGGTCAGTCCTCAGTCCAATGCTGTTTAACTTGTTTATTAAGGATTTGGAGTTGAGAGTAAGCAGTGACGTGGCTAAATCTGCAGATGACACGAAGTTGTTCAGGGTGGTGAGAACCAGGGAGGATTGTGAGACACTCGAAAGGGATCTGTCGAGGTTGGGTGAGTGGGTGTCAACTTGGCAAATGGGGTTCAATGTGGCCAAGTGCAAAGTGATGCACATTGGAGCCAAAAATCCTAACTATCAATACACATTGATGGGGTCCGAACTGGCAGAGACTGACCAAGAGAGAGATCTTGGAGTCATAGTAAATAACTCAATGAAAATGTCTAGACAGTGTGCAACTGCGATAAAAAAGGCCAACGCTATGCTGAGGATTATTAGGAAGGGAACGGGAAACAAATTAGCCAGTATCATGATGCCCCTGTATAAATGGATGGTGCGACCTCATTTGTGTACTGTGTATAGTTCTGGCTACCACACCTCAGAAAGGATATTATAGCATTGGAAAAAGTGCAGAGAAGGGCAACTAGAATGATAAAAGGGTTGGAACACTTTCCCTATGAAGAAAGGTTAAAACGCTTGGGGCTCTTTAGCTTGGAGAAACGACGGCTGAGGGGTGACATGACTGAGGTTTATTAGATTGTGCATGGGACAGAGCAGGTTTCTCACAGTACAAGAGCTCACGGGCACTCAATGAAATTGCTGAGCAGACAGGTTAGAACAGATAAAAGGAAGTAAAGGGAGTAAATCTTTGCCGGATCGCGCCCCCCGGGTCTCCCGTGCTCTTCAGTCGTCTCAGAAAGGAAGGGAGGCTGAAGCGGGTGCTCAATTCCTAATTTGCATTTCCTTGTTCCTTATTCACCCACCAATATAAGGACCATAAAGCTCTGCTGGGGAGGAGGGGATTAGAGGGACGTGGTTGGATGATGCCACATGTGGGTGTGTGTAATAGACCGAGTGTGGATTACTAACTTTCTATTGCCCCGCAGAGAGAAGACACAGGACCTCAAGTGAGGCCAGGAAGTGCCCTCCTGGGAGGTCTTAACGAGGGGACGTACTAAAACTAAGGACAGCGATTGCCCATAGGGAATACATGATTGCCCACAGAGAATAGAGAGGACGCTTACCCATAGGAGATAATGGAGTACATAACTGCCAATAGAGAATCCATGATTGCTCATAGGGAGATAAATGCCAACAGAGAATCCATGATTGCCCATAGGGAGTAATGGAGAGTAGGCTTGCCCGGAGGGGACAGTGCAGTACATAACTGCCAATAGAGAATCCATAATTGCCGATAGAGAATCCATGACTGCTCATAGGGAATAATGGAAAGGACGCTTGCCCATAGGGGATAATGGAGTACATAATTGCCAATAGAGAATCCATGATTGCTCATAGGGAACAATTGCCAATAGAGAATCCATGATTGCCCACAGGGAATAATGGAGAGCAGAGCACACCTGACCATAGGGTATAACGGAGTTCAGGCTTCCCACAATGAATAAGGGAGACCACATGTGAACGTGGGGAATAAGGGAAACCATGCTTGTCCAGAGGGCAATAAGGGAGACCACACGTGCCCATAGGGAATAAAGGAGACCGCGCTTGCCCACAGAGGATATTGGGGTCCACGCTTGCCCAAAGGGAATAATACAGACCACACTTCCCCATAGGGAAAACGAAGCCCACGCTTGCCATAGGGATTAAGAGAGAACACGCTTGCCCATAGGAAATACTGGAGAGCATCCTTGCCCATAGGGAATAATAGAGACAATGCTAGCCCATGGAGAATAATGGTGTCCACGCTTGCCCACAGGGGCTAATGGAGTTCATGCTTGCCCATAGGGAATAATGGAGAGCACGCTTGCCCATGGAGAATAATGGACACTACGTTTCCCCGTCTCTCCTTGCCTCCCCCTGACAAGGTCTGTAGCCACTCTCCTTTCCTTCTCTTCCACCTGCCTACCTTTTACTGTTTCTCTCCCTGGCAGCCCTTTCCCCCTCCCCTCCCCACTCATCCACCTTTTTTGGTTCCCCATCCCAATCATCAGTTTGCCCTTTAACCTTTTAACCCCTCCCCACATTCCCACCCTAACTTATCTCACAGGGTTGTTGTTTGGTGTAGTGCTTAAGTGTAGAGCCAGTTTGGTGTAGTGGTGAAGTGCGCGGACTCTAATCTGGGAGAATCGGGTTTGATTCCCCAGTCTTCCAGTTGCACCTGGCTGGATGACCTTGGGCAAGCTGTAGTTCTGATAAGGGCTGTTCTTGAAAAAGAGCAGTTTCTGTCAAGAGCTCTCTCAGCCTCACCTCCCACAGGCAGTGATCTCCCTCCAGGCAGTATTCTCTAGATGAGTTAGTGTGAGCTAGATCACAGGTTTTTAGCCTCCAGCTCACAGATTCTTGTCTTAACTCAGGAAGGAGGGCTCCAGAGCAAACTAATCTATGCAGTAGGCAAATCGCTCGCTCACAACTGTAACGCCAGTAGCTCACAAAGTAGAACTTTTGCTCACAAGACTCCACAGCTTAGAAGGAACATTGCTCACAGGGTGTCTGTTGTGGGGAGGGGAAGGGAAAGGAGTTTGTAAGCCGCTCTGAGACACCTTTGGGTAGTGAAGGGTGGGGTTTAAATCCAATCTCTTCTTCTTCTTGTTGTTGTGAGGACAGAACAGAGGAGAGGAGATTGATGCAAGTCGCAGTGGATCCCCTTTGGGAAGAAAGGTGGGGTGCATAAGTGACTAAATAATAACTACAGCTGAGGTCTGGGGGGGGATCAAGAAAGGTAGCTTTGTTGGTGGGTGGGAGGTGAAAAGGAAGAAGGGAAAGGTGAGGATATGGGGGTCTACCAAGAGTAGGGAAAGAGGAAATACTGTGAGGGTGGGGATACAAGGTATTATATACTGAGATAGAGGCAGCGTTTCAAACAAGTGATCTCTTTGTTCAGCTCAGAACACAACAACCCTCGTAGAACAATCCAACTATATACATTTTGAACTAGCGAGGACAACACTCCTTAGTACAATAATGTCCAGGGCTTTTTTTGTAGAAAAAGCCCAGCAGGAACTCATTATCATAACAGGCCACACCTCCGACAGGACACCCCAACCCCTGCCCTCCCCAGTAGAGTACTCGCCTGTCACCTTCTGGCCAGGAGTTCTGGGCAGGTTGTCCCTGAGGGCAAGTAGTCCCACAGGAAGGAAGAAGAGGCCGGACCTCATGGTGGTATCTGGCTGAATGCTCAGCAGCAAGCTAGGCTTCCTTACATAGGGTTCCTGAGGAGTTTGGGGAAGGGGTCTGCTGGAAAGGATCTGCAACCCCACCAGAAGATTCGTGAAGGAGGAGGAGGTCAGCTTTCCAGAAACCTGGATGTGAGGCTATGGAGGAACTTGGCATCTGTACTGTTTATTTTCCACATGAAGCTATGGAGGAACTTGGCGTGTGTACTGTTTATTTTCCAAATCCATCCTCAGAAGTATCAAAAAGGAAGTGGGAGGGAAAAACAATCTCGGAGCAGAGAAACCACGGTGTCGTGAGCCTTCTGACGGCAGTTTTTGGCAGATGGGAGGTAGGCCCAGAGAATCCCACCAAGTTGTAGTCTCTGTAACTCTCAGACATCTCTGCTTTGAGGTGGAAGTACTCTAAGTCACCCGGTGGTTCTCCAGTGCCAGAAAGGGCAATTCTGTGTCTCATTCAGAGCAACGAGTGCTGGAAATGATGGGAAACCCCGCCTTTCTCCACTGTCTCCCAGGAGCGGTGTGTCACCCAGCCCATCAGTGGGTAAAAAAAAGTTATAGGCAGGGCTCTTTTTGTAGCAGGAACTCCTTTGCATATTAGGCGACACACCCCTAATGTAGCCAGTCCTCCAAGAGCTTACAGGAGCCTCTGTCAGAAGAGCTCTGTAAGCTCTTGGAGGATTGGCTACATTCGGGGTGTGTCGCCCAACATGCAAAGGAGTTCCTGCTACAAAAAGAGCCCTGGATAGGGAAGTCGCATTCTAGACGGCAGTGGCCGGAGCAGGACTTTTAGAAGTCTATACCTTACTTGGTAAGGACGAGAGGCCTTTTGGAGAAGGGAAGCTGTCCTAGCGACTAAACATATGGCCCTGAACGAGTCACGATGATGATGCATGCAGCTTTATAGAAGACAGGAGAAAACCTGGAAAGCCAGCCTCCGGTTGCTGCTCTTTCTTCCTGATTTTGTTGATCAGTCCCGCAGTCGAGTGTTAGTGAAGGGCAGAGATAGGACATGGTGGCTGCGGCCTTCTTTGATAGGGTCAATGATGGACATTTCACATCAGGTATCATATTATCTTGACCCAGGGCCTTTTTTATGGGGAGGGGGGAAGAGGGGCCGGAACTCTCAAAAGGGAAATGAAGCTTTCAGTCTGTGTACTGAAAACTCACGAACTTTTGAACATTTTAAAAATAATTTTGTCAAAGACGTTCCAGAAATTTGTTCTGGAATGTTCCCCCAGTAAAAAAGCCCTGATCTGAATGACCTGAACTTTGTGAACATGGATGGATGACTTCTCAACAAATTGATCAGGGATCGTTAAATCCGCCTGGACTTTTTACATGCTGCTATGCCAAATATGTCCACAAGGAGGCAGCAGAGGAGTAAGGAAGAACCTAGCAAATTCAGTCTGGGTTTATGGAGGTACCGTATGGAATTCTTAAAGGGACGTGCATTCACTGATAGATGAGTCTCTGTGTGTTTCTGCTGAGGATTGGGCTGCCTTGCTTTCTGCCTGAGCCAAAGGACATTGCCAACCTCCAGGGTGGACCTGGAGATCTGGAATTACAACTGATCTCCAGACTAAAGCGACCAGCTGCCCTGGAGAAACTGGCTGCTTTGGAGGATTGTACCCTGCTGAGGTCTCTCCATTCCCTAAACCTTGCCCTCTCCAGGCTCCACCCCCAAATCTGGAGAAATTGAAAAACCTGGACTTAGAAACCGTATTCCATGAGCATCAGCTGCATTCTGGCCTGGCCTGCTTTTCCCTGCTTCCTGCTGGAAGGAGGAACAGCTCGTCCCTCGAAACCATGGAGGAGGGGAGCCCAAGGGTTAGGTCTAGCAGCTCTGGTTGAGGAAATCCCTGGAGATTCTTGGAGCTGAGCCTGAGGAGGGCAGGGTTTGGGTAGTGGAGGGACTTCAGTGGGGTATAAGGCCATCGGGTTGGCTTTAAATTGTGACAGTACATAATATGTCCACTGGAGGGCAGCAGAGCATTAGGGAGCGATCCTGCTTCGGTTTCTTGGAGAAAACTTGCAGTGAATTTCATAAGACTAGAGCATCTAATCCAGGAACGTAAAATTATCAGTGCAACCCTGAGTTCTTGAACAGGAAGATGAAACCGACCCTTTGGATCCCATCACAGCAATGTTAATAAAAGAACACACACCTGCGAATCCCCCCCTTACATCTCCATAAGGAAAATGATTACAGAGAGGTAAATATTGAGCCCCCTCAGGAATGTTGCTTGGAATGCCCCCCAAGGAATTCAGCTCTCACACAGTCCTGGAACCAAAGTGTCCTGAGAATGAGGACTGGAGGGAAGCAGTTTTGGGAACACCAGCACGCTCATATGTGCCGCCCCTCTCCGGTTTCCTGTCATTTGGTTTCCCTATTTTGCGTGGCCAGAACATGTTTTCAATCGAATTTATGCGAAGCACAAAGCATCTGCATTAAGAACATAAGAACCTAAGAGAAGCCAATGTGGGATCAGGGCAATGGCCCATCTAGTCCAACACTCTGTGTCACACATTGGCCAAAAATACCAGGTGCCATCAGGAGGTCCAGCAGTGGGGCCAGGACACTAGAAGCCCTCCCACAGTTGATCCTCACAAGCACCAAGAGTAGAGTGCATCACCTGCCCCGGACTGAGAGTTCCCATCTATACCTTGTGGCTAATAGCCACTGATGGACCTCTGCTCCATATGTTTATCTAATTCCCGCTTGAAACTGTCCATGCTTGTAGCTGCCACCACCTCCTGTGGCCGTGAATTCCACGTTTGAATCGCTCTTTGGGTGAAGAAATACTTCCTTTTATCTCTTCTAACCTGACTGCTCAGCAATCTCATGGAGTGCCCACGTATTTGAAGGAAGTTTTATTGTTGGCCTTTATGTTTTTTGCGATATGCTCCTCATATTCCCTTTTTGCTTGCCTGATCACAGAGTTGCATTTTATTTGCCATTGTCTGTATTCTCTTTTGTCAACCTCACTGAGACTAGCTTTCCACCACATTCCACCAGCATTCATTCTAGTTCTGTCTCGGCGGGAGGGGAGGGGGCTTCTTAGGCGACCCTGTAACTACATTTAGGCGACCCTGTAACTACATTTAATTTTTGTGCGGCAATGCAATCAGAAGTTCAGCTATCTCAGCTGTGGGCAACTTCAAGTGCTTTCTGTCTATGTACCTGTATGGGCGCCACATAGGGCAACAGTGGACTCCATCCCATTCTAGGAAATGGCCACAAGGGGGCAGCAGAGAATTGTGCTTGGATCTCAAAAGAAGAAGAAGAAGAGTTTGGATTTATACCCCGCCCTTCACTGCCCAAAGGCGTCTCAGAGCGGCTTACAAACTCCTTTCCCTTCCCCTCCCCACAACAGACACCCTGTGAGGTAGGTGGGGCTGAGAGAGCTCTGACACAAACTGTCCTTGAGAGAACAGCTGTGCCAGAGCTTGTGACTGACCCAAGGTCACATCAGCAGGGGCAAGTGGAGGAGTGGGGAATCAAACCCAGTTCTCCCAGATAAGAGTCCGCGCACTTAACCACTACACCAAACTGGCTCTCAGTTCCTCACCGGACTGCTTGCCGGAGTTCAAAACTGTCATCTGGAATTGCATTTGAGAAATCCATCGTCGCTAGCAGACATTGATCTTTTCCAAGATCCTCCACGGATGCGGCTGCACAGTCAATGTAGTCTTTCAAGTGCCACAGGGGTTTTTTTTGGATGGTTTCTTCGTGCTGCAACAGGCTAGCACCTCCTCCCATCTGAACCTATCCATACCCTGCAGTCATGTTTGGAGGCCCTGCTTTGGTTGCCTCGGCTGTTTGAGGGTGGACAGGCAGCAACCCCAGACAGGGCCTGCCAGGTTGTGGCTCCAAAACTTTGGAACTCCCTTCCCAGGGAGATTTGGTGTCCTATGCCAGCAGGTGAAGATTTTTTTCCACATGGCATACTCCCGATATTAATAATAATGACAATCTCCTTTCCCTTCCCCTCCCCACGGCAGACACCCTGAGAGGTAGGTGGGGCAGAGAGAGCTCTGTCAAGGACTGCTCTTGAGAGAACAGCTCTGAAAGAACTTGTGACTGACCCAAGGTCACACCAGCAGCTGTATGTGGAGAAGTGAGGAATTAAACCCAGATCTCCCAGATTAGAGTCTGCGCTCCTAACCACAACACCAAACTGTTACTGGTCCACATTCTGGTGGTGACTGATATGTTTTTCATCGACTTATAATTATAATTTATGGCTCAGATGTATTAATATTTTGTGTGTTTCCCACCTTGGGGACCCTGATTGGGTGTAAAAGGGCATACATCCAGAGTCTGAACTACTGGTCAGGTGGGAAAGGGGGAAGATATACATGTTTCAAAGGGGTTCCCCTGGCAAAGCTAAGCCAATGAGCAAAACAGCAAAGCATGCCTAACACGACGGACTCTAGGTTCCCAGCGTAGCAAGCGGAGATGAGGCGCCAAGGTCACTGGCCAGGGAGAAGAGATAAGGGTCGGTGGGGGAAAGGGGAAGACAACATTCCAGCACAGAAGATGTTTGCTCCCCCAGCACCAGCCTCCTCCCACCTGCGATGGCAGCGTAGCTGACACTGTATGTCTTTGGGAAACTCCAGCAGGCCAGAGTGGGGCTAGGGAGGAAGAAGTGAGGTGATGCATTGTGACACACCTCCTAACATCTTGGTTTTTATATCCATATGGGTTTTGGGGGGGGAGGCGGCAGGGTCTCTGAGCCCATCATTTCTGATATACAAAACGTCTCTTCCCCGCTTTGGAGAGGCCATCTGCCCACCAGCCACAACCGACAAAGAAGACCTGGGGCTGAAGCAGGGGGCTTAGCTTTTATTCAGGCATCGAACACAGAGGGCCCTGTTCTGCCACCACCAGAGAAGATTCTATGCTGGGGGGAAGAAGAGACAGTGTTGGACCAGGGATGGCCTTCATTCTTCAGCCTGAGCTTTCTCACTGGTCTTCTGGAGGGGGGAAGGGGTGTGAATTTGAAGCCTTTTGCTGGCCAATGGCACATGAGCAGACACACCCGGCCCTCATAGGGTAAGGGAGAGTCAACGTGCTGTACATAAAATGGGGGTCCTCACTGCTGCTGTGGATGTCGTAGGCGCCTTCGGTCAGGGAGCTGCAGTTCTCCTGCCACGTGATGGAGACTCCGGGAGGATGGTCTCCATTCACGATGCAGCTCATGGACATGTTTGACGTGGCTTCACCCTCCTGGGAGCGGGGCCTTCTCTTGTTGGAGGACGGTGGGTTTCCTGGGAGAGGGCCAAAAAGCAGAGCAGGGTGGAACGAAGAGAAAGGTTTCTTCCTTTAGGGGACTCAACGGAGAAAGGGAGGGGGTCTTGGGGGAAGGAGATGGGGGGGACTTCAGAACATGCCTTCTTCCCAGGGGTCTACAAACACCCTGCACACAGGAATACCCCCCCAACGTTCCCCATCCCAACAGTCCCCAACTGCTGCTGAGTCCTCCTGAATGGTGCTCAATGGACAGGAAGTCCTCATGGTAGCCAGAGGCATTCTGGGAAGAGTTTGGAGTGGCTCTAGCAGTTTAGAACCAGGGCTTTTCCCCCTAATATCCAGCCGGTACCTTCCCACCCTTAATTTGAAACCCATTCCTGCGAGTCCTCTGCTGCCCAGAGGAACAGTTCCGTGCCCTCCTCTGAGTGACAGCCCTTTGGGTACTTAGAGGGGCCAGTCGCCTCCCCTCCTCCTCTGCTGCAGACGGAACATCCAGGTGCCAGGAGAGGTGTCAACAGATTCCGCGGAGCCCACAGGCACAATGTCGGGGACCCCAGGGCTAGCGGCCAGTGTTGGCCACCACTAGGGAGCCACTGCCAAGGGTCAGCTTACCTGTGTCCTTGTCCTTGGTCTTCTGGACCGTCGGGGGAGGAAGCACCTTTGGTCCCAGCACACAAGAGTAACTTGATTATGAGTCCCATTTTGGGATGCCCATCGTAATGGAGTTCAAGTCCTCTTCTAGGGTCTCCCCATCCTGAAGGGGGTTGCTGGTCGAGGGGATTGAAGTCGCCACTGCCTCATCATTGTGGAACCATCTTAGTGAGGGGTCCGGGCTGAATCCCTGTACCACGCACGTGATCATGAGCCCTCCTTTCAAATCTGGGTTTTCTGAAGGAGGGGGGAAACAGCGGACAGTTGGAGGGCTGGGAGCACCACCTGGATGGTGCAGAGAGGGGGACAGGGAGAGAAGGGGAGGGCAAAACAGGCTCCCTGTGGCCGAGGGACTCCTTCCCCCCACAGCATTCTTTGATCCACGAGACCTCAAGTGGAGCGATGTCCGGGTGGGAGTCCAGCCAGGCCGACCCAGCGGCAGCCAACCTGTTGAGCAGGGGGCTGAGTCATTCGCACTGGGTCCGGCTTTCTCTGCTTACCCTTCTTCGGCTGCAGTCACACACACGAAATAATTCACTTTCAATCCACTTTCAATGCACTTTACAGATGGTTGTTGCCGTGTGAATGGGCAAAATCCAGTTCAAAAGTGCATCAAAAGTGGATGATTTAGTGTGTGTGATGGGGGGGGGGAGTCTCTGAGTCTGGTGGGGGGGAACGTGCCATCCGGGCGCAGCCCGTTTACGGGGACTCTGCAGGGTTTCCAAGGCAACGGATGAAAAGAGGCGGTTGGCCATTTGCCTGCCTCTAAGTTGCAACCCCGGACTTTCGTTTTGGTGGCCTCCCGTCAAAGTACTAACCAGAGCCAAGCTTGCTTAGCTTTCGAGGTCTGAGGAGGTCGAGCTAACTTGAGCCAGCCAGGTCAGGACTGAGACAGGTTAGAAATGAGAGAAATCAGTTCACACGAACAGCAGAGACCTCTGATAAGCAACGAAGGAGGGCGAAGAGGGTGGCAGAACGGGGAGAACGCTGCCAATAAGGGACATTCTAAGGCAATACAAACACAGCATGCTATCGTCAAGAAAATGGGTTACGCAGGAGAAGGAAGGAGAGACATGCAGTTCACGTTGCGATAGACTACAATCCCGCTTGCTTATAAAACCGACCCCATGAGCTGTTCCATTATACTGCAGTTCAAATCCCTTCATAAAAACACCCTCCTGAATATTTCTGTTTTGCACCTCCCGAGAAATGGCAGAAGTGCGCGGGACTCCTTGACCCCATCGGGCAGGTTGTTCCACAGGGTGGCAGCCACCATGGAGAATGCGTGTGAGTGGGCAGTTGCGGATCTTACCATTTTGCAGGGCAGCCCCTGAAGGAGAAGAAGAAGAAGAAGAAGAAGAAGAAGAAGAAGAAGAAGCAGAAGAGGAGGAGGAGGAGGAGATTGGATTTATGTCCCACCTTTCACTACCCGTAGGAGAGCAGCTTACAATCTCCTTTCCCTTCCCCTCCCCGCAACAGACACCCTGTGAGGTAGGTGGGGCTGAGAGAGCTCTTTTGAGAACACTTCTGCTCGTGACAGAACAGCTCTGAAAGAACTTGTGACTGGCCCAAGGGCATGCCAGCAGCTGTATGCGGAGGAGTGGGGAATCAAGCCTGGTTCTCCCAGGTTAGAGTCTGTGCTTCTCACCACTACACCAACCTGGCTTCAGAGGGCACAGCTCAGATAAGCCAAGCTGCCGTGGTGGGGCACAGCAGGAGAGGTGTGTACCAGTGCTGTGTCAATTACTCTGCCAACAGAGGAGAGGCCTGCAGGAGCACAGGAGGAGAGCAGAGCGGAGCACTCACCTGCAACCTTCTGGCCAGAAGTCCTGGGCAGGTTGGCCCCGAGGGCGAGGAGTCCCACAGAAAGGAAGAAGACGCCGGACCTCATGGTGGTATCTGGCTGAATGCTCTAGGCTTGCTTGTATAGTATCCCTGGTAAGTTAGGGGAGGAGATTTTCCAGGAAAGATCTGGAGTTCCACCAGAAAATCCAGGAAGGAGGAGGCTGGCCTTCTGGTTGTTATCAGAACTAGGCATTAACTAAGAAGCAGTGGGGTACTGACGGGTTTTTTTCAGAGGAACATACCTGCCCAAACAAAGACACAGGTGCACAAGCAAATTAGGGTGGTGTGCAAAAGATGTTGAGTGCAGAGCGGGGCGAGGTCTGGCAGAAGACACCTTATGAGGAACTCCACGCCACCCTGGTACAAGAAATCATCATTCAGACCAAATAAGGGCAGACAGTCGGGTCTGACAGGTAAGGCAGAACATGCTACAGTACCAGAGGGGTCAGTCCTCAGCCCAATGCTGTTTAACTTGTTTATTAAGGATTTGGAGTTGAGAGTAAGCAGTGACGTGGCTAAATTTGCAGATGACACGAAGTTGTTCAGGGTGGTGAGAACCAGGGAGGATTGTGAGACACTCCAAAGGGATCTGTCGAGGTTGGGTGAGTGGGTGTCAACATGGCAAATGGGGTTGAATGTGGCCAACTGCAAAGTGATGCATATTGGAGCCAAAAATCCTAACTATCAATACACATTGATGGGGTCCGAACTGGCAGAGACTGACCAAGAGAGAGATCTTGGAGTCATAGTAGATAACTCAATGAAAATGTCTAGACCAGGGATCCTCAAACTTTTTAAACAGGGGGCCAGTTCACTGTCCCCCAGACCATTGGAGGGCCGCCGCGTTCGCCCCCTCCCCCCCACGACCAGCCTGCTCGCCTCGCCGCCGCGCCGCCCCTCCCCCACCAGCCTGCTTGCCCCGCCGCCGCGTTCGCCCCTCCCCCACGACCAGCCTGCTCGCCTCGCCGCCGCGTTCGCCCCTCCCCCCACCAGCCTGCTCACCCCGCCGCCGCGTTCGCCCCCTCCCCCCACGACCAGCCTGCTCGCCCCGCCACCGCGTTCGCTCCCTCACTCCCACCAGCCTGCTCACCCCGCCGCCGCGTTCGCCCCCTCCCCCCACCAGCCTGCTTGCCCCACCGCTGCGTTCGCCTCCTCCCCCACGACCAGCCTGCTCGCCCCTTCCTCCTCCTCAGCTCCTGGGCGCTCTTGCCACCCAGGGCTGCTGGAGGAAGAAAGAGGCCGCGGGAGTGCTGCTGCTGCGCTCCTCGAGGAGGAGGCGGCTCTGGGCGGGGGGGCGGGCATAAACACTCGGCGGGCCGCATAAATGTCCTCGGCGGGTTGCATGTGGCCCGCGGGCCGTAGTTTGAGGACCCCTGGTCTAGACAGTGTGCAACTGCGATAAAAAAGGCCAACGCTATGCTGAGGATTATTAGGAAGGGAACGGGAAACAAATTAGCCAGTCTCATGATGCCCCTGTATAAATGGATGGTGCGACCTCATTTGTGTACTGTGTATAGTTCTGGCCACCACACCTCAGAAAAGATATCATAGCATTGGAAAAAGTGCAGAAAAGAGCAACTAGAATGATAAAAGGGTTGGAACACTTTCCCTATGAAGAAAGGTTAAAACGCTTGGGGCTCTTTAGCTTGGAGAAACGGCGGCTGAGGGGTGACATGACTGAGGTTTATTAGATTGTGCATGGGACAGAGCAGGTTTCTCACAGTACAAGAACTCATGGGCACTCAATGAAATTGCTGGGCAGTCAGGTTAGAACAGATAAAAGGAAGTAAAGGGAGTAAATCTTTGCCAGAAAGGAAGGGAGGCTGAAGCGGGTGCTCAATTCCTAATTTGCATTTCCTTGTTCCTTATTCACCCACCAATATAAGGACCATAAAGCTCATTTGGGGAGGAGGGGATTAGAGGGATGTGGTTGGATGATGCCACGTGTGTGTATATGTGTGTAATAGACCGAGTGTGGATTACTAACTTTCTATTGCCCCACGGAGAGAAAACGCAGGACCTCAAGTGTGGCCAGAAAGTGCCCTCCTGGGAGGTCTTAACGAGGGGACGTAGTAAAACTAAGGACAGCGATTGCCCATAGGCAAGACATGATTGCCCACAGAGAATAGAGAGGACGCTTACCCATAGGAGATAATGGAGTACATAACTGCCAAAAGAGAATCCATGATTGCTCATAGGGAGATAAATGCCAACAGAGAATCCATGATTGCCCATAGGGAGTAATGGACAGTAGGCTTGCCCGGAGGGGACAGTGCAGTACATAACTGCCAATAGAGAATCCATAATTGCCAATAGAGAATCTATGACTGCTCATAGGGAATAATGGAAAGGACGCTTGCCCATAGGGGATAATGGAGTACATAATTGCCAACAGAGAATCCATGATTGCCTATAGGGAATAATGGAGAGCAGAGCACACCTGACCATAGGGTATAACGGAGTCCAGGCTTCCCACAATGAATAAGGGAGACCACATGTGAACGTGGGGAATAAGGGAAACCACGCTTGTCCAGAGGGGAATAAGGGAGACCACACGTGCCCATAGGGAGTAAAGGAGACCGCGCTTGCCCACAGAGGATATTGGGGTCCACGCTTGCCCAAAGGGAATAATACAGACCACACTTCCCCATAGGGAAAACGAAGCCCACGCTTGCCATCGGGATTAAGAGAGAACACGCTTGCCCATAGGAAATACTGGAGAGCATCCTTGCCCATAGGGAATAATAGAGACAATGCTAGCCCATGGAGAATAATGGACACTACGTTTCCCCGTCTCTCCTTGCCTCCCCCTGACAATGTCTGTAGCCACTCTCCTTTCCTTCTCTCCCACCTGCCTACCTTTTTCTGTTTCTCTCCCTGGCAGCCCTTTTCCCCTCCCCGCCCCCCTCATCCACCTTTTTTGGTTCCCCATCCCAATCATCAGTTTGCCCTTTAACTCAGCTGCTTGTGCGCTCAGACGGTTAGGCAGCACAGCTGAATCGACAATCCTCCCCCCCCCCAATTTACAGCATTTAACCAACGAACCAATCGCCAAGAACGAGAGAATTGTGCTGTTAGATCCAGCCATTCACCTGCAGAGATGCAAAGGAGGGAACCCAGCCACTCTTGTGCCTCTCCCCGCAGGGGAGGGGAAACAGAGTGAGCCCCACGATTGCTTACAGGAATTAGATGCAATTACTAACATCCCTGACCCCAGTGCTCTCTGGGGCACACATGTCTCTTCCTCTCCCCACAAGAGACTCCCTGCGAGGTAGGTGGGGCTGAGAGAGCTCTGAGAGAACTGTGACTGACCGAAGGTCACCCGCCAGGCTTCACGTGGAGGAGGAGTGGGGAATCCAACCTGGTCCTCCAGATTAGAACGCGCTGCACTTAACCCAGACACCAAACTGGCCAGAAGGAGGGTTTATAAAAAAAACCTCCCCTTCAGAATGATTCCAGCCTCCTGGCAACATGAACCATTTTTCTCAGGGGCAGAGAACCATTTGGATCCATTACATTTGCACATTTCTGTCTTAGCTCGGGAAGGGACGGCTCCAGAGCAAACTAATTTCTGCGGGAGGTGAATCGCTCACTCACAATTTTAATGCCAGCGGCTCACAAAGGAGAATTTTTGCTCACAGGGCCCCACAGCTTAGAGGGAGCAGTGGTTGAACCCCAGTGGACTTTTTGCTGAGCTGGGGGACGCATAACTGTTGGGAAAGACAGAAGTATTCAATATGGCCTATAGAAGAAGAAGAAGAAGAAGAAGAAGAAGAAGAAGAAGAAGAAGAAGAAGAAGAGATTGCATTTATACCCCGCCCTTCACTGCCTGAAGGAGTCTCAGAACAGCCCCTCCCCACAAGAGACACCCTATGAGGGAGGTGGGGCTGAGAGAGCTCTTTCAAGAACTGTTCTTTCCAGAACAGCTCTGAGAGAACTGTGACTGACTCATGGTCACGCCAGCAGCTGCATGTGGAGGAGTGGGGAACCAAACCCGATTCTCCCAGATTAGAGTCCACGTTCCTAACCCCTACTCCAAACTGGGCCTGGATGACCCCCACATGGCCTGTGCCCACACTGCTTGCTGTGCTCCCCACACCCTCCCTCCAAACGCCATTCGTGCCTAGGTGTGTGTGTGGGTGTAGGGGGGGAGGGGGGTGCCGGAGATTTTTGGCAGAGCTTGTGGAGGCCCACCATTTCCCATTCAAGTTGAAGTAAAGGAGATTTCCCCTCATTGTTTCACAGGGGAAAGCCTCATGTCAGGGGCACCACTGGTCATCCTCAAAATCCACACAAGACCATCTGGACTAGGGTGCCGACTGCTTCCATGTGTGGCCTTGAGACCTCCGGGAATTATGACTGATCTCCAGATGACAGAAATCATTATCCCTGGAGAAAAGGGGTGCTTTGGGTGGTTTGGCTCGGGGGCAGTATGCCCAGCAGAGGACCCTCCCCTCCCCAACCCCTGCCCTCCCCAGTAGAGTACTCGGCTGTCACCTTCTGGCCAGGAGTTCTGGGCAGGTTGTCCCCGAGGGCAAGGGGTCCCACAGGAAGGAAGAAGAGGCCGGACCTCATGGGGGTATCTGGCTGAATGCTCAGCAGCAAGCTAGGCTTCCTTACATAGGGTTCCTGAGGAGTTTGGGGAAGGGGTCTGCTGGAAAGTATCTGGAACCCCGCCAGAAAATTTGGGAAGGAGGAGGAGGTCAGCTTTTCAGAAACCTGGATGTGAGGCTATGGAGGAACTTGGCATGTGTACTGTTTATTTTCCACATGAGGCTATGGAGGAACTTGGCGTGTGTGCTGTTTGTTTTCCAAATCCGTCCTCAGATGTATCAAAAAGGAAGTGGGAGGGAAAAACAATCTCGGAGCAGAGAAGCCACGGTGTCGTGAGCCTTCTGACGGCAGTTTTTGGCAGATGGGAGGTAGGCCCAGAGAATCCCACCAAGTTGTAGTCTCTGTAACTCTCAGACATCTCTGTTTTGAGGTGGAAGTACTCTAAGTCACCCGGTGGTTCTCCAGTGCCAGAAAGGGCAATTCTGTGTCTCATTCAGAGCAACGAGTGCTGGAAATGATGGGAAACCCCGCCTTTCTCCACTGTCTCCCAGGAGCGGTGTGTCACCCAGCCCATCAGTGGGTAAGAAAAAGTTATAGGCAGGGCTCTTTTTGTAGCAGGAACTCCTTTGCATATTAGGCGACACACCCCTAATGTAGCCAGTCCTCCAAGAGCTTACAGGAGCCTCTGTAAGAAGAGCTCTGTAAGCTCTTGGAGGATTGGCTACATTCAGGGTGTGTCGCCCAAGATGCAAAGGAGTTCCTGCTACAAAAAGAGCCCTGGATAGGGAAGTCGCATTCTAGACGGCAGTGGCCGGAGCAGGGCTTTTAGAAGTCTATACCTTACTTGGTAAGGACGAGAGGCCTTTTGGAGAAGGGAAGCTGTCCTAGCGACTAAACATAGGGCCCTGAACGAGTCACTGTTGAGGACCACGATGATGTTGCATGCAGCTTTATAGAAGACAGGAGAAAACCTGGAAAGCCAGCCTCCGGTTGCTGCTCTTTCTTCCTGATTTTGTTGATCAGTCCCGCAGTCGAGTGTTAGTGAAGGGCAGAGATAGGACATGGCGGCTGCGGCCTTCTTTGATAGGGTCAATGATGGACATTTCACATCAGGTATCATATTATCTTGACCCAGGGCCTTTTTTATGGGGGGGGGAAGAGGGGCCGGAACTCTCAAAAGGGAAATGGAGCTTTCAGTCTGTGTACTGAAAACTCACGAACTTTGGAACATTTTAAAAATAATTTTGTCGAAGACGTTCCAGAACTCTGTTCCAGAATGTTCCCCCAGTAAAAAAGCCCTGATCTGACTGACCTGAACTTTGTGAACATGGATGGATGACTTCTCAACAAATTGATCAGGGATCGTTAAATCCGCCTGGACTTTTTACATGCTGCTATGCCAAATATGTCCACAAGGAGGCAGCAGAGGAGTAAGGAAGAACCTAGCAAATTCAGTCCGGGTTTATGGAGGTACCGTATGGAATTCTTAAAGGGACGTGCATTCGCTGATAGATGAGTCCGTGTGGGTTTCTGCTGAGGCTTGGGCTGCTTTGCTTTCTGCCTGAGCCAAAGGACCTTGCCAACCTCCAGGGCGGACCTGGAGATATGGAATTACAACTGATCTCCAGACTAAAGCGACCAGCTGCCCTGGAGAAACTGGCTGCTTTGGAGGATTGTACCCTGCTGAGGTCTCTCCATTCCCCAAACCTTGCCCTCTCCAGGCTCCACCCCCAAATCTCCAGAAATTGACAAACCTGGACTTAGAAATCCCTATCTCCATGAGCATCAGCTGCATTCTGGCCTGGCCTGTTTTCCCCTGCTCCCTGCTGAAAGGAGGAAACCATGGAGGAGGGGAGCCCAAGGGTTAGGTCTAGCAGCTCTGGTTCAGGAAATCCCTGGAGATTCTTGGAGCTGAGCCTGAGGAGGGCAGGGTTTGGGTAGTGGCGGGACTTCAGTGGGGTATAAGGCCATAGGGTTGGTTTTAAAATGTGACAGTACACAATATGTCCACTGGAGGGCAGCAGAGCATTAGGGAACGATCCTGCTTTGGTTTCTTGGACAAAACTCGCAGTGAATTTCATAAGACTAGAGCATCTAATCCAGGAACGTAAAATTATCAGTGCAACCCTGAGTTCTTGAACAGGAAGATGAAACTGACCCTTTGGATCCCATCACAGCAATATTAATAAAAGAACACACACCTGCGAATCCCCCCCCTTACATCTCCATAAGGAAAATGATTACAGACGTAAATATTGAGCCCCCTCAGGAATGTTGCTTGGAATGTCCCCCAAGGAATTCAGCTCTCACACAGTCCTGGAACCAAAGTGTCCTGAGAGTGAGGACTGGAGAGAAGCAGTTTTGGGAACACCAGCACGTTCATATGTGCCGCCCCTCTCCCGTTTCCTGTTATTTGGTTTCCCTATTTTGCGTGGCCAGAACATGTTTTCAATCGAATGAATGCGAAGCACAAAGCATCTGCATTAAGAACATAAGAACCTAAGAGAGGCCAATGTTGAATCAGGCCAATGGCCCATCTAGTCCAACACTCTGTGTCACACAGCGGCCAAAATATACCAGGTGCCCTCAGGAGGTCCAGCAGTGGGGCCAGGACACTAGAAGCCCTCCCACTGCTGCCCCCTCCAGCACCAAGAATAGAGTCCATCACCTGCCCCAGACTGAGAGTTCCTATCTATGCCTTGTGGCTGATAGCCATTGATGGACTTCTGCTCCATATGTTTATCTAATTCCCGCTTGAAACTGTCCATGCTTGTAGCTGCCACCACCTCCTGTGGCAGTGAATTCCGTATGTTAATCACTCTTTGGGTGACAAAGGACTTCCTTTTATCTCTTCTAACCTGACTGCACAGCAATTTCATGGAGTGCCCACGAGTTCTTGTATTGTGAGAAAGGGAGAAAAGTACTTCTTTCTCAACCTGCCCAATCCCATTCATAATCTTATAAACCTTGATCATGTCATCCCTCAACCGTCGTTTCTCCAAGCTAAAGAGCCCCAAGCGTTTTAACCTTTCTTCACAGGGAAGGTGTTCCAACCCTTTTATCATTCTAGTTGCCCTTCTCTGCACTTTTTCCAATGTTATAATATCTTTTTTGAAATGTGGCAACCTGAACTGTACACAGTAGTCTAAATGAGGTCGCACCAATGATTTATACAGGAGCATTATGATACTGGCTGATTAGTTTTCAATTCCCTTCGTAATAATCCCCAGCATAGTGTTGGCCTCCTTTATTGCAGTTACACACTGGAAACTGAAGACTACTTGGAAGCAGTTGACAAGTAAAACACTTCAGCCCCATTTCCTAAATGGGACAGAAACATTTTTGTGTGAAATTACAAATATATTCCGGTAGGGAACCGGTTCTAAAATGGTTCTGTCTGAAATGACAGACCAGAAACCGTTTGGGGACCATTCCTCTTCCGGATTATATCGTCTGTCTGAAATTCCTCCTTGTCGATACCTTGTGACTAATAGATGCTGATGGACTTCTGCTCCATATGCTTATCTAATCCCCTCTTCAAGCTGTCCATGCTTGCAGCTGCCGCCACCTCCTGTGGCAGTGAATTCCATCTGTTAATCGCTCTTTGGGTGAAGAAGGACTTCCTTTTATCTGTTCTAACCTGACTACTCAGCAATTTCATTGAGTGCCCACGAGTTCTTGTACTGTGAGAAACCTGCTCTGTCCCATGCACAATCTAGTAAACCTCAGTCATGTCACCCCTCAGCCGTCGTTTCTCCAAGCTAAAGAGCCCCAAGCGTTTTAACCTTTCTTCATAGGGAAAGTGTTCCAACCCTTTTATCATTCTACTTGCCCTTTTCTGCACTTTTTCCAATGCTATAATATCCTTTCTGAGGTGTGGTGGCCAGAACTATACACAGTACACAAATGAGGTCGCACCATCGATTTATACAGGGGCATCATGATACTGGCTAATTTGTTTTCCGTTCCCTTCCTAATAATCCTCAGCATAGCATTGGCCTTTTTTATCGCAGTTGCACACTGTCTAGACATTTTCATTGAGTTATCTACTATGACTCCAAGATCTCTCTCTTGGTCAGTCTCTGCCAGTTCGGACCCCATCAATGTGTATTGATAGTTAGGATTTTTGGCTCCAATGTGCATCACTTTGCACTTGGCCACATTGAACCCCATTTGCCAAGTTGACACCCACTCACCCAACCTCGACAGATCCCTTTGGAGTGTCTCACAATCCTCCCTGGTTCTCACCACCCTGAACAACTTCGTGTCATCTGCAGATTTAGCCACGTCACTGCTTACTCTCAACTCCAAATCCTTAATAAACAAGTTAAACAGCATTGGGCTGAGGACTGACCCCTCTGGTACTGTAGCATGTTCTGCCTTACCTGTCAGACCCGACTGTCTGCCCTTATTTGGTCTGAATGATGATTTCTTGTACCAGGGTGGCAGTGGAGTTCCTCATAAGGCGTCTTCTGCCAGACCTCGCCCCGCTCTGCACTCAACATCTTTTGCACACCACCCTAATTTGCTTGTGCACCTGTGTCTTTGTTTGGGCAGGTATGTTCTTCTGGAAAAAAACCTTCAGTACCCCACTGCTTCTTAGTTAATGCCTAGTTCTGATAACAACCAGAAGGCCAGCCTCCTCCTTCCTGGATTTTCTGGTGGAACTCCAGATCTTTCCTGGAAAATCTCCTCCCCTAACTCACCAGGAATACTATACAAGCAAGCCTAGAGCATTCAGCCAGATACCACCATGAGGTCCGGCTTCTTCTTCCTTTCTGTGGGACTCCTTGCCCTCGGGGCCAACCTACCCAGGACTTCTGGCCAGAAGGTTACAGGTGAGTGCTCCGCTCTGCTCTCCTCCTATGCTCCTGAAGGCCTCTCCTCTGTTGGCAGAGTAATTAACAGCACTGGTACACACCTCTCCTGCTGTGCCCCACCACGGCAGCTTGGCTTATCTGAGCTGAGCCCTCTGAAGCCAGGTTGGTGTAGTGGTGAGAAGCACAGACTCTAACCTGGGAGAACCAGGTTTGATTCCCCACTCCTCCGCATACAGCTGCTGGCATGCCCTTGGGCCAGTCACAAGTTCTTTCAGAGCTGTTCTGTCACGAGCAGAAGTGTTCTCAAAAGAGCTCTCTCAGCCCCACCTACCTCACAGGGTGTCTGTTGTGGGGATGGGAAGGGAAAGGAGATTGTAAGCTGCTCTGAGACTCCTACAGGTAGTGAAAGGTGGGATATAAATCCAGTCTCCTCCTCCTCCTCCTCCTCCTCCTCCTCTTCTTCTTCTTCTTCTTCTTCTTCTTCTTCTTCTTCTTCAGGGGCTGCCCTGCAAATGGGTAAGATCCGCAACTGCCCACTCACACGCATTCTCCATGGTGGCTGCCACCCTGTGGAACAACCTGCCCGATGGGGTCAGGGAGTCCCTCGCACTTCTGTCATTTCTCGGGAGGTGCAAAACAGAAATATTCAGGAGGGTGTTTTTATTAAGGGATTTGAACTGCAGTATAATGGAACAGCTCATGGGGTCGGTTTTATAAGCAAGCAGGATTGTAGTCTATCGCAACGTGAACTGCATGTCTCTCCTTCCTTCTCCTGCGTAACCCATTTTCTTGACGATAGCATGCTGTGTTTGTATTGCCTTAGAACGTCCCTTGTTGGCAGCGTTCTCCCCGTTCTGCCACCCTCTTCGCCCTCCTTCGGTGCTTATCAGAGGTCTCTGCTGTTCGTGTGAACTGATTTCTCTCATTTCTAACCTGTCTCAGTCCTGACCTGGCTGGCTCAAGTTAGCTCAACCTCCTCAGACCTCGAAAGCTAAGCAAGCTTGGCTCTGGTTAGTACTTTGACGGGAGGCCACCAAAACGAAAGTCCGGGGTTGCAACTTAGAGGCAGGCAAATGGCCAACCGCCTCTTTTCATCTGTTGCCTTGGAAATCCTGTGGAGTCCCCGTAAACGGGCTGTGACCGGATGGCACGTTCCCCCCCACCAGACTCAGAGACTCCCCCCCCCATCACACACACTAAATCATCCATTTTTGATGCACTTTTGAACTGGATTTTGCCCATTCACACGGCAACAACCATCTGTAAAGTGCATTGAAAGTGGATTGAAAGTGGATTATTTCGTGTGTGTGGCTGCAGCCGAAGACGATTATGAATAAAGGAGAAGGAGAGGGGAAGGGGAGGGAGGGGGGAGCGAAGGAGGAAGGAAAAGAGACAGTTACAGGGGAAAGTTAGGGAGGGAGGGAATAAGACAGATAAATACTTTTTTTTTTAAGTATCAGCACCTGGCCAGACAAATCTTGATGGGTTTCCTTAAAACCACGGATCCCGTTCTCCTGCTTGTTGGGCACACCTGCCCACCTGCAGCCCCCTCTTGGTCCCCCTTTCGTGGAGGGTAAGCAGAGAAAGCCGGACCCTGTGCAATGACTCAGCCCCCTGCTCGACAGGTTGGCTGCCGCTGGGTCGGCCTGGCTGGACTCCCACCCGGACATCGCTCCACTTGAGGTCTCGTGAATCAAAGAATGCTGTGGGGGGGAGGAGTCCCTCGGCCACAGGGAGCCTGTTTTACCCTCCTCTTCTCTCCCTGTCCCCCTCTCTGCACCATCCAGGTGGTGCTCCCAGCCCTCCAACTGTCCGCCATTTCCCCCTCCTTCAGAAAACCTGGATTTGAAAGGAGGGCTCATGATCACGTGCACGATAACTGATTTCGACCCGGAGCCCCCACTGAGATTGTTCCGCAATGATGAGGCAGTGGCGACTTCAATCCGCTCCACCAGCAACCCCCTTCAGGACGGGGAGACCCTAGAAGTGGACTTGAACTCCATTACGATGGGCATCCCACAATGGGACTCAAAATCAAGTTACTATTGTGCGATAGAACCAAAGGTGCTTCCTCCCCTGACAGTCCAGAAGACCAAGGACAAGGACACAGGTAAGCTGACCCTTGGCAATGGCTCCCTAGTGGTGGCCAACACTGGCCGCTAGCCCAGGGGTCCCCGACGTTGTGCCTGTGGGCACCGCGGAATCTGCAGACACCTCTCCGAGCACCTGGATGTTCCGTCTGCAGCAGAGGAGGAGGGGAGGGGACTGTCCCCTCTAAGTACCCAAAGGGCTGTCACTCAGAGGAGGGCACGGAACTGTTCCTCTGGGCAGCAGAGGCCTCTGCCCCAGACCTCCTTGACAGTCTTCACTTGTACACTCATGATGTGAGTATACTCAGAGTGAGAAGAATAAATGAGAGGGGCCGCAGGATGCCAGAGGCCTCTTCTAAGCAGACTTTCTACACCCGGTAAAGGGGGGGGGCTGAAGATCTCCCACTGGTCTCCAAGCTACAGAGATCAATCACTTCCCCCGGAGGAAACGGCTGCTCTGGAGGGCGGGCTCTGTGGCCTGACATCCTGCCGAACTGGCCTCCCCTCCTTTCACCTCGCCCTCCCCAAACTTCACCCCAAAAACCTTCAGGATTCTCCCAACCCGACTCCCGATCCTTAAAAGCCCTGGTCCTAAACTACTAGAGCCACTCCAAACTCTTCCCAGAATGCCTCTGGCTACCATGAGGACTTCCTGTCCATTGAGCACCACTCAGGAGGACTCAGCAGCATCGAAGAGTTGGGGAATGTTGGGATGGGGAACGTTGGGGGGGTATTCCTGTGTGCAGGGTGTTTGTAGACCCCTGGGAAGAAGGCATGTTCTGAAGTCCCCCTCATCTCCTTCCCCCAAGACCCCCTCCCTTTCTCCGTTGAGTCCACTAGAGAAAGAAACCTTTCTCTTCATTCCACCCTGCTCTGCTTTTTGGCCCTCTCCCAGGAAACCCACCGTCCTCCAACAAGAGAAGGCCCCGCTCCCAGGAGGGTGAAGCCACGTCAAACATGTCCATGAGCTGCATCGTGAATGGAGACCGTCCTCCCGAAGTCTCCATCACGTGGCAGGAGAACTGCAGCTCCCTGACCGAAGGCGCCTACGACATCCACAGCAGCAGTGAGGACCCCCATTTTATGTACAGCACGTTGACTCTCCCTTACCCTATGAGGGCCGGGTGTGTCTGCTCATGTGCCATTGGCCAGCAAAAGGCTTCAAATTCACACCCCTTCCCCCCTCCAGAAGACCAGTGAGAAAGCTCAGGCTGAAGAATGAAGGCCATCCCTGGTCCAACGCTGTCTCTTCTTCCCCCAGCATAGAATCTTCTCTGGTGCTGGCAGAACAGGCCCCTCTGTGTTCGATGCCTGAATAAAAGCTAAGCCCACTGCTTCAGCCCCAGGTCTTCTTTGTCGGTTGTGGCTGGTGGGCAGATGGCCTCTCCAAAGCAGGGAAGAGACGTTTTGTATATCAGAAATGATGGGCTCAGAGACCCTGCCGCCTCCCCCCCAAAACCCCTATGGATATAAAAACCAAGGTGTTAGGAGGTGTGTCACAATGCATCACCTCACTTCTTCCTCCCTAGCCCCACTCTGGCCTGCTGGAGTTTCCCAAAGACATACAGTGTCAGCTACGCTGCCATCGCAGGTGGGAGGAGGCTGGTGCTGGTGGAGCGAACATCTTCTGTGCTGGAATGTTGCCTTCCCTTTCCCCCACCGACCCTGATCTCTTCTCCCTGGCCAGTGACCTTGGCGCCTCATCTCCACTTGCTACGCTGGGAACCTAGAGTCCGTCCTGTTAGGCATGCTTTGCTGTTTTGCTCATTGGCTTAGCTTTGCCAGGGGAACCCCTTTGAAACCTGTATATCTTCCCCCTTTCCCACCTGACCAGTAGTTCAGACTCTGGATGTATGTCCTTTTCCACCCAATCAGGGTCCCCAAGGTGGGAAACACACAAAATATTAATACATCTGAGCCATAAATTATAATTATAAGTCAATGAAAAACATATCAGTCACCACCAGAATGTGGGCCAGTAACAGTTTGGTGTTGTGGTTAGGAGCGCGGACTCTAATCTGGGAGATCTGGGTTTGATTCCTCACTTCTCCACATACAGCTGCTGGTGTGACCTTGGGTCAGTCACAAGTTCTTTCAGAGCTGTTCTCTCAAGAGCAGTCCTTGACAGAGCTCTCTCAGCCCCACCTACCTCTCAGGGTGTCTGCCGTGGGGAGGGGAAGGGAAAGGAGATTGTCATTATTATTAATATTGGGAGTATGCCATGTGGAAAAAAATCTTCACCTGCTGGCATAGGACACCAAATCTCCCTGGGAAGGGAGTTCCAAAGTTTTGGAGCCACGACATGGCAGGCCCTGTCTTGGGTTGCCGCCTGTCCACCCTCAGACAGCCGAGGCAACCAAAGCAGGGCCTCCAAACGTGACTGCAATGTATGGATAGGTTCAGATGGGAGGAGGTGTTAGCCTGTTGCAGCACAAAGAAACCAACCAAAAAAAAAATCCTGTGGCACCTGAAAGACTACACAGTTCATTGATTGTGCAGCTGCATTCGTAGTGGATCTTGGAGAAGATCAATGTCTGCTAGCAAGGATAGATTTCTCAAATGCAATTCCAGATGACGGTTTTGAAGTCCGGCGAGCAGCTTTTGAGGTCGAAGCACAATTCTCTGCTGCCCCCTTGTGGCCATTATCTAATTCCCTCTTGAAACTCTCCATGCTTGTAGCTGCCACCACCTCCTGTGTCAGTGAATTCCATATGTTAATCACTCTTTGGGTGAAGAAGTATTTCCTTTTATCTGTTCTAACCTGACTGCTCAGCAATTTCATGGAGTGCCTACGAGTTCTTCTTTGTGAGAAAGGGAGAAAAGTACTTCTTTCTCTACTTGCTCAATCCCATTCATAATCTTATAAACCTCGATCATGTCATCCCTCAACCGTCGTTTCTGCAAGCTGAAGAGCCCCAAGCGTTTTAACCTTTCTTCATAGGGAAGGTGTTCCAACCCTTTTATCATTCTAGTTGCCCTTCTCTGCACTTTCTCCAATGCTATAATATCCTTTTTGAGATGTGGCGCTGTACACAGTATTCCAAATGAGGTCGCACCAATGATTTATACAGGGGCATTATGATACTGGCTGATTTGTTTTCAATTCCCTTTCTAATAATCCCCAGCATAGCGTTGGCCTTCTTTATTGCAGCTACACACTGTCTAGACATTTTCATTGAGTTATCCACTATGACTCCAAGATCTCTCTCAGTCCGTCTCTGCCAGTTCAGACCCCATCAACGTGTATTTATATTTAGGATTTTTGGCTCCAATGTGCATCACTTTGCACTTGGCCGCATTGAACCCCATTTGCCATGTTGACGCCCACTCACCCATCCTCGACAGATCCCTTTGGAGTGCCTCACTATCCTCCCTGGTTTTCACCACCCTGAACAACTTCGTGTCATCTGCAAATTTAGCCACTGCACTGCTTACTCCCAATTCCAAATCATTAATAAACAAGTTAAAAAGTATTGGACCGAGTACTGATCCCTGTGGTACCCCACTGCTTACCACCCTCCACTGAGAAAGTTTCCCATTTATACTCACTCTCTGTTTCCTATTTATAAGCCATTTTTTGATCCACAAGAGGACGTCCTTTTATCCCATGACTATTGAGCTTACTTAGGAGCCTTTGATGAGGAACCGTATCAAAAGCTTTCTGGAAGTCAAGGTAAATAATATCTACTGGGTCCCCCTTGTCCACATGTTTGTTCACTCCCTCAAAAAACACTAACAGGTTAGTGAGACAAGATCTTCCCTTACAGAACCCATGCTGAGTCTGCCTCAATAGTTTTTGTTCATCAATGTTCCTACTAATTCTTTCCTTAATAACAGTTTCCACCAACTTATCTAGTCTTGCAATCTGGAGCAAGAGAGAATAGATCTGCTCCATCTTCTACATGACAGCCCTTCAAATACTTGACGACTGCAATCATGTACCCTCGAAGTCTTCTCTTTCCCAGGCTAAACATACCCAACTCTTTCAGCCTTTCCTCATAAGACTTGGATTCAAACCCTCTCACCATCCTGGTTAAGGAAGAAAGCCGGGGTGCCATTTGTTTTATTTGGACAGTCTGGTGGGAAGTGTGCTTGGGGCAACTTCAAGCCAGGACTGAGTGTTCCTGCAAGGACAAAGACAGCCCCCCCAGGGTTAGGGAAGGAGGAAGATTGCTAAAAGACCTTTCTTGTTCTCAGATGCTGCAAAACCTGCCTGAGAAGGCCAGATGGCTGCTCTGCTCCCCCCTCCCAGCAGGTCTGGGAATGGAGAGAGAGAGAGAGAGAGAGAGAGAGAGAGAGAGAGAGAGAGAGAGAGAGAGAGAGAGAGAGAGAGAGAGAGAGAGAGAGAGAGATGAGAGAGAAGCTGTTTTACCAGATCCTAACCCCCCCCCTAATTTGGACAGAAAAGAAAGCAAAATAATTGCTTCTCCTATCCCCTACAGAGGAAAGGGGAGAGAGAGAGCGCACACAAATAAATAAAGCAAACAGCCCTCCCCGAGAACAGATTTCAAGCAGTTTACAGGCCAGAGTTTTACCCCAGAATTGTCAGCAGCGAGGGCGGGGAAAATGGCAGCTCATGAAACTGCAGCCTGAGCCCGGGGGCCGGGGGGAGGGGTGGAGTGGGAATGCAGTCCCAGTGGCAGAGAGTCCCTTGCCCCCCCCCATCTGCAGGTCCTCTCAGTGGCCGGGCTTCAGAAAGGGAGGGCTGAGTCGCTGTTGCCTTTATCGTGCCCCCAGGGGAGGGGCGTGGAGGGTGGCCTGGGAGGCACCAGCCAAAGGAAAGTCTCCGGCTCTTCCACACCAGAGCACGCTGGGTCAGGGCCCTTGGGAGTGTTTCTCCTGCCACTTCTGGCCGCAAGGTTGGATCCAGGCCCCACTAGGGGCAGTCTCTGCGCCACACAGCTCTTGCCCCTGCCGGCTTCCCGACTATTTGCAATCATGTTCAAGCCACCCGTCTCCGGCCTTCCCATTCCCTCCACTGCTTTCCATTCCTTACTATCTGCCTGGACCCTGGATGTGCCTGACGGATGGGTGGCCCAGGGGCCCAGGAGGGTGCCGGGCGCTTAGCTGGGCCAGGAAACATGTGGGACTGCTGGGAGACAGGCAGGTGGGGGCAGTGGGCTGTGTGGGGCGTGGGCAGCATTCACCACTCTCAAGGTCCTCACGAGGTGCGTAGTCCTTTTGTGTTGAGGCGAGGGCAAGCGGAGCAGCAAAGTGCGATGTAGAGGCCGGAGGGCCCACGCCACGTGGAGTCCTTTGAGTGCGGCTGAGCGACAAGGACAGGACCGATAGGTCACGTGCTCCCTAGTGCTCGGCTGCTGCTGCTTCTAGGGGGCGGTCGTTGGAGCAGGGCTTTTGGTGAGGGAGGGGCAGCGAGTGCGGGGTGTATGCAGGCCGGCCAGGTGCCCTGATAGGACGGCATCCTTAGGCAATTGCCTAACCCCGCCTTATGGGTGCTCCGGCCCTGAGTCCTTGAGAGATTCTGGCACCAATTTTAGCCGATCACAGAGAAAGGGGACTTATAATAAAAGAGTTGGTAAAGTGTTGTTCTTTCTTCCAAGGGGGCAGAGCCAGAAGAAAGGCTGCTGTAGGGAAGAGACCCTCACCCTGAGAGGAAGGGTGAGCAGACTGAGGCCCATTTGAGACAATGAGCTAGGGACAGTACGTTTAGACGCATTAGGGCATTTGGTTTCTTTTCTTTTCACCCCTTACCGATATTGTTCTTGTACCTTGTTTGTTTCCCATATTGGGCTGACCTCCTGGAAAAATAAACTTTTTCCTTGTTGTTGTTCCTCATGCTTATTTATTTTGGCCAAAGAAGGGAGGTTTGAAGTTCCCTACCTGAGATGTGACAGGAATAAACAGAAATCTGTTGTGCTTTGCTGGCAGGCCCTACGTCTTCATTCTTCTCAGCACTAAAATGGCAGGTGTGAGTTGGGAAAGACCTGTTGTTAGCCCCGACGCCATTATGGGGCCTTGCTATGGACTGCTTGCTGTTGCCACATGGTCTGTGTGCTTGCTAGACTGTAAAATGGATGCCGAGGGAGAAGCCCATAGAGAAGGGAAAAAGCTGCTGCATGTCACATACACGGATTAAAGGCCATACAGCAGACAAAGGACTTTCCCCTCTGCCAGTCGTTTGCATGATGGGATTAAGTGCCTGCCCCACCCGAGCCATACACATGAACAATAGAAGAGCCATCAGCTACCTGAAGAGATCGCCTGCCAGCCAGCCAGCTTCCTCTGTCCAGCCCCCAGGTATCCAACCGACAGCATAGCCAATAAGTATTTGACCCAATCAAGCATTCAAATTGTTAACGACCCTTCCTGATGCTAATCAGGGACAATCAGGAAAGTCTCCCACCTTTTGTTTACCTGGCCAGCAAGTCCTATAATCCATTTAACTAGCTACCCAACACCTGGCTTCTATTGTTTAATCCAGACCCTGCCTCTCTGGAACCTCATTGGTCATACATAAGGTCTGCCTCTACTGACATCACACACCTCTGGGACTCATCATTGGTCCAGGAAATGTTTTGTTCTCACCTGAGACCAGCCCCCTGGGCCACCCATTGGTTTGCATTGTCTTACAGTGGGTATATCCCAGCAGACGCATGGCCTTAGACCGTGTGTCTCTGCCATGAGCCAAAATGGCAGTCCACCCCTGAACCCTCCGGGTTTAGGCCACAATCCTTCTTCATGGGCTTCTGCACATCTGACAGGTAGTATCACCTCTCCATAAGCCATAAATCCCCTCTGCTTCCTTAGTTCTATTTTATGTGTGTGAATATTTGAATATTGTTTGTGTGTTTGTGAATGGATAAATATTCAGTAAAATAATATTTTATTAATTATACCTGGTCTCTGTGTCTTTTACTGGGAACCATTACAGACTAGCAGCATTCTCTGTATATACAGGCGAGAACCCAATAATAATAATAAACCAATTGCTATATTTAAAATAGAGCAATTTGGCTAACACTGTCACTGCGTTGCCAGGCAGTGTTGCTGGCAAGATTTCAAGTCACACCTTGAGGGGAAAGTCATCAGTCAGAAATAGGTATCCTTGATGAGGAATGGCAGAAAATCTCCCGGCAAGCCAGTGTCTCTCGACATTGGTTTTGTGGCAACTGAAAGTCTGGTGGAGGAAGCGTAGCGATGGATGGCCCTCGCTAACAATTGTCTTCCTCAGTTTCTAAGGAGACAATAAACTTACTGAACTGGACTGATGAGGATTGATTTACGTTTGGATGATTTTGTCATTCAAATTCTCTTTAAATCTGCCTTGTGTTATTTTAGTTTTCCTTTATGCCAATAAAGGGATTTGGATTTGGAGCAATGACTCCACCCAGTGTCCTGCGTCACAGTGAGATGTGAGTTTATTGACCTGAGGCCTAGAAGTGAGGGGCTAGAGAGGTTGGATTCACATGAACCACAAGTGTTGTTTCCGTTGTGTATGTGTAGTGTTGGTCGGGCCCAGCTGTCTCGGGTTCTGGTATTCTGCCTTTTGCTCTGGGGAGCAGTCCATCTACCTCATTTTGGCTTGCCACTCCAGTTTGGGAAATTCCTGGAGATTTGGGGGCGGAGCCCAGGATAGTGTAGCCAAGTCCCCCCTTCGCCACCAGCAGGGGATGAGGGGGTGGGGTTGCCAGCTCCAGGTTGGGAAACTCCCAGAGAT
Organism: Gekko gecko; assembly: GCA_029375565.1. NCBI lineage: Eukaryota > Metazoa > Chordata > Lepidosauria > Squamata > Gekkonidae > Gekko > Gekko gecko. Next base: position 53,495,165 of record JAPDNY010000015.1, on the reverse strand, counting down.
TCGGGAATGGAGCCTGGGGAGGAAAGGGACCTCACTGGGGAACATTGTTATCGAGTCCACCCTCCAAACTATCCATTTTCTCCAGGGGAACCGATCTCTGTAGTCTGGGGAGGAGCTGTAATTCCGGGGGATCCCCAGGTCCCGCCTGGAGGCTGGCATCCCTAGCCTAGGGAGGGCAGGGTGTGAGGGATGGAGGGGCCTCCTCTGGGTATAATGTCATTCTGGGAGATCTCTAGGCCCCACCTGGACATTGGCAGCTCTGACCCCTTGCCCCCCGGTCATTTGTCAGCAAGGTTGCTTGGCGAGGAGAGGGCCAGAGGGAAGAATTCCGCTTCTGCCTGTCATAATGTGAAGTTCCATAAAATGATGTACTTGGAAGAAGGACTCCCCCCCCCCCCATGGATCTACAGGGAATTGAAGGGAAGCACAATTCGGCTGAAGATGTCTCTGAAGGAAACACGTTCTTTATTCAGGTGAAGCGAGGAAGCCTCCCAGCACAATGCCCAGAAAGGGGAAAACCTGGAGTGACCCAATGCTGTGAGAATAGTTGCTGGATGAAGGCCTTGAGTCCCCGGGGAGCACAGTTAAGTCCGACTCTTCGCGACCCCATGGACCAGATCATGCAAGGCCCTCCTGTCGTCCACTATCCTCTGAAGTTTGCTCAATTTCATGTTCGTTGCATCGATGACACTGTCTAGCCATCTCATCCTTTGCTGTCCCCTTCTTCTTTGACCTTCAGTCTTTCCCAGCATCAGGGTCTTCTCCCGTGAATGCTCCCTTCTCATTTGGTGGCCAAAGTATTTGAGCTTCAACTTCAGGATCTGGCCTTCCAGGGAACAATCAGGGTTGATTTCTTTTAGGATTGAATGATTTGATCTCCTTGCAGTCCAAGGGATTCTCAAGAGTCTTTTCCAGCACCACAGTTCAAAAGAATCTATTCTTCAGTGCTCGGCCTTCCTTATAGTCCAACTCTCGCAGCCATACATTACTATGGGGAATTCCATTGCTTTGACCATACGGACTTTTGTTGGCAGGGTGATGTCGCTGCTTTTTATCATGCTGTTTAGATTTGCCATTGCTTTCCTCTCAAGGAGCAGGCGTCTTTTAATTTCATGGCTGCAGTCACCATCTGTAGTGATCTGGGATCCCAGGAACGTGAAGTCTGTCACTACTTCTACAAGTTCCCCTTCTATTTGCCAAGGAGTGATGGGGCCAGATGCCATGATCTTTTTTTGATGTTGAGCTTCAAGCCCACTTTTGTGCTCTCCTCTTTCACGCAAAGCAAGAGGCTCTTTAGGTCCTCTTCACTTTCTGCCATCAGAGTGGTATTGTCTGCATATCTGAGGTTATTGATCTTTTCCCCAGCAATCTTAACTCCAGCCTGTGATTCATCCAGGCCAGCATTTCGCATGATGTACTCTGCATACAAATTAAATAAGCAAGGTGATAATATACATCGTTGTCATACTCCTTTTCCTATGCTAAACCAATCAGTTGTTCCATATCCGGTTCTGTTGCTTCTTGACCCTTATACAGGTTTCTCAGGAGACATGTGAGGTGGTCCGGTACTCCCATCTCTTTAAGAACCTGCCATAGTTTATTGTGATCCACACAATCAAAGGCTTTAGCATAGTTAATGAAGCAGAAGTAGATGTTTTTCTGGTACTCTGATATTCTGGATAACACAATACAAATACCAAAACAGCTTGTGCTTCTGTCTTACAGAAACTCCTCCAAGGATTTGTATCCTGCCCAGATTCATACAAGAGACAACCTTATCCTGAATTTTTATCATTCTCGTACAAAAATGATTTTTTTTACATACCGTTGTGCCAAATATGCCCACAAGGTGGCAGCAGAGGACTAAGAATGAGCCTGGGAAATTCCGACTGGGCGAACCTGAGGCACTTCCATGAAATTTGTAAAGAGAATCCCAACCTGACAATTACGACTGCTCTTTAACTGCTGGCGGGAATTGGCTGAGAGATCAGTCTGTTGGTGTTTCTGCTGAGGCCCGCACTGCCTTCCTTTCCCCCTGAGCCCGAGGGCAGTGGCCTGAGGGTCAGCCGGCCTTTGTGAGCTGTGGCGGAACCGGCTGCATTCTGTCCTGGCCTGTCTTTGCCCTTCATCCAGCTGGAAAGGCGGAAGGCTGGTCCCCAGAAACCCAGGGGGAGCGGGGACCCCAAATGTACACCCCAGAACAGCAGCCGCTCTGCCGCGACAGTGTTTCCCGTTTGTCCCCAAAGTTGAGAATCTCATGGAGGACAGCATTTGACACAAAGGTTTCCCCGGTCTTTGAGGCCTGGCTGTTGGCCTAAAACTTTGTTTTACTGATTTACTTTATCTCTAGCCTGCCTTCCTCATGGAGAGTCAAGCCACCGTTCACCAACAGAGATGGCTCTTCAAGACTTGCTTAGGGAGTTGCTGGAGGCCCTGGTCAGAGAGGGTCAGAGCAGGACTTTTTGAACTTGTTAAGTATGAGACTTAAGGCAGCAGTTATGAACAAGTGATTCCAGCTTTATTAACAAGGTAGGAACAAACACAAAACAGGAGAGCAACTCTTTTAAACTGTCTGGGCTGGTATAACCACGCCCACTGCTGTGTTAACAACCAATCAGAACAGTAACAACCAATGGTTCTATCTCCCTCCAGAACCTTTCTTGTACCTTGATTGGTTTACTGCGCAGAGTAGCCAATCAGGTTGTGGCGTTTAGGATACCAGGCTTAGATAGGGGTGAGATTCAAGCACAAACCATTATGTATACACAAGACATAACAGAACTCTATGCCAGGGGTGGCCAAATTAAATGTAAGATGTTTGAGAGCCACAGGACACGAACAAATACTACACAAGTTTTTTATTGAAAGATATGCAGATTTGTTTCTTATTAACATGAAACGAGACTGCCAAAAATAAAAGCAAAAAGGGGTAAAAACAGATACTGATAATGCTATTTATTTGTCCAAGGATATTTGTAGGCTTGGGGGGGGGCCCTTTGCGAATGCATTACAAGCCAAAGCTGTTTTCTTTCTCTGCTCCTGCTCATTTCAAGCCAACCCAGGGAGGGGAACCCTGGCTGGGGAAGGGAAGACCGATTTGGGGAGGCATGCCTCCCCTTCGCTTCCCCAGCCGCCCTGCCGGGAGCTGCACAATATGTGTGAAAGAGTCCCATGTTGCTCCCGAACCACAGTTTGGCCACCCCTTGCTCTCTGCATTAAGGGAGAGAAACATCTTGGGGGACGGCAGCTCCCTGTATTGCATGGTGCCTCCACATTTCGGCGTGAATCAGTGATGATGTGGTTGATGAAGCATGCAGACTTAGAGACGGAGGAGGGCTGAAACCTGCTGGAAAGCGAGCCTCCCGTGGACGCAGTTTCTCACTGTTGGGCCATCTGAGCGGAGGGATGTGTGGGGCTGTGGCCATATGTGGAAGAGGCCACCAGGCTGTCTTTTCACTTTTACAATATACATTTCAGATTCAGGTGGGGTAGCCGCGTGGGTCTCCGCTGGACTCGAACTTTGTTCAAGACGAAGTTCAGGGCAACTGCGGCCTCCCGCCTGTTCTAGGAAATGGCCACAGGGGGGCAGCAGAGGAACACATTTGGACTCCAAACGATTTCGACACCTGATCCAGAGAGGCTGGTGGGAGGTTTGTACAGTGATAGTGAATGGAGCCTGTCTGTCTTTGTGCTCTACTCTTGGTTCACTGGCACGCAGGGGGATTGGGGCGAGGCCAGCCGCCCAAGACTGCTCACTCCCGTTTATTCTGATCAGGCTGTACTTGGTAAACACTCACCTTCTCCTTTGATCTCTTGCAACCGCCACAACCCCCCCCAGTGGCCCGGTAAGAGCAGGGTCCGGCTGTTTCTTAGCCTAACCTACCTCACGGGGTTGTTGTGAGGAAGAGGAGAATGATGCGAGGAGTCACTTTGGGGGTATAAATCAAGTAAGGCAGAACTTGCAGAAATCCCTTTTACTGCGTTTTAGGGATGCCAGCCTCCAGGTGGGACGTGGGGATCCCCCTGAATCACAGCTCATCTCCAGGCTGCAGAGATCAGTTCTCCTGGCATTAGAAAATGGGTGCTCTGGAGGGTGGGCCTTGCGCCCTGCTGTCATTGCACCCCACCGAGGTCCCTGCCCTCCCCAGGTTCCACTCGCAAATCTCTAGGAGTTTCCAAACTCTTTGGAACCTATTCCGGAGCATTAGCAAACACGAGCACAATCCTCCTCCTGGTATTTCCATAAGGAAAACGAGTATAGACTTTTAGGATTTCTATGGAGGGCTAATAGTTCTGGGGAGTTGCCTAGAATGCCATCCAGGGAATTATCCCCTCACAGACAGCCCTGCTGTGATATTACAAGAAGGAACCAAAATGTTTTGAGAGCGAGTGCCTGGAGGGAAGGTTTTCCTGAAACACCAGCCTGGTAGCAATATGTATATGGAGCCCCTCTCCAGTTTCCAGGTTTCTGCATTTCCCATTGTTAGACGGTGTTCCCAGGGGGCTCACGAAAAGGGCAAAAGAGACCTGCATTCATGCTAGCTCTTACTTGATGTGCGGGGTGGATTCCTTGGTCGAGACCGAAGTGACAATTTCACTCCATTTCACTGCCTCACAAGCAGGAAACAAAGATTTGTTATCCCACAAAGCCAAGATATTTATTTATTTATTTATTATTCCGCCAAGATCTTAACCACAGTTGGTGTTCAGCAAGGATGCATTTCAGCGCCTACATTATTTAACCTCTTTTTAAATGACTTGGCCCCTTTCATGAACAGAATTGATGGCCATTGACCAAAAATAGGACATAAGCATGTCCCATTGCTCCTGTATGCGGATGATGTAGTCTTGCTCTCGTTACCTGAAATTGGGCTAAAAGGATGCTAATGCATTTTCTAGCTTATTGTGATAGAAACAGACTTTCCCTAAATTTTTGATAAGTTCAAAATCATGGTCTTTGGGTGGAACTGGAAGCCCAGAGATTGGATTAGACACGGCAAATCCATTGAACGGGTCAAAAGGTTTAAATATCTTGGTATACATTTTTACTATAACTCCAGTATATTCCTGCGGCCCTTTAAGTATTTAACTATAAAAATCTCTGCCAAATTGTTCTATGGTGCCCCTGTCTGGATTTCTGCCTTCAACGCATTGATGGAACAATTTCAAGCTAAGTTCCTCAGGAAAATCTTAGGGGTCCCAACGTGCGTATCTCATGCGCCCATATGCGTGGAGTTGAATCTGAGACGGCTGGTTACAAAGGCTTCGATTATAACCATTAAATTTTGGCCACGCCTCTATTTTAGATGCGCTCCCAACAGCCTCATTATACATATGCTTTCTGAACCTCATCTGTCGGATTGGTTGACCTATATGGAGGAGAAAATTTCAGTAACTGGACTTAACATTAATGACGTGGTTTTGCTCTAAGAGCAGCAAGCTTCTGTCTGGATTAAGCAAAGACTTACTGGTATTGAGACACAAGAACTGAAAAGCCTGGCTTGTGGTTGTTGTCCCCCACTGCATTGGGAGCTTTCATCTGGCCCTTCCCTTCCTGCATACCTCCTGTTATGTATGCAACTCAACAAGGTAGAGATTTCAGCAAAGTGATTCATCTTTATGGTAACAGCAAACTCAACCATCAGGCAACTCAACAACACACACGCAGAATAGTGGAGCACAGCTCCCTTTTCAAACGATCCGGGCTGTCAAAGCCCATACAATAGTTATTAACCAATAGGAAAACAAGGATAAAGACCAATGAGGTCTGTTCCCTCCAAAATGATAGGTATGGTTATGACTGGTTATTTACAAGGTTTTTCAGAAATCGACCAATGGGAATGTGACAGTTTACAATCCCTTCTTAAGTCTGAAGCTTAACATAGGGAAAGATATGGCAGATTCCAGCTTCAGGACAAAACAGCTACCTTGTTTGTGTGGCCCTCACCTGCACAGGGCATTTATGTAAGTCCGTTTTAATGCTCTCCCATCTATGGTGTTATATGGAAGATTCAAGTAAATTCCATATAGAGATAGGTTGTGTCCATGTGGGATGAGTGAGATTGAAGATAACCATCATGTTATTTTGCTTTGTAAGTTTTATGATGACCTTCGTTCTTTATTTTTAAGGCTTTTTCTGCAACCTTTGGAGGGTCGATCCGAGGATCGTAAGACCTTTATACTTTTAGCCTCAAATAAGAGCGAAATCATTGAACCTGTAGCAAAATTTCTCTACCAGGCCTCTAGGAGGAGATGTTCTTTCTGACCACTGATTCCAGTGCATTTTATTTGGATTTGTGGCTGTAATGCCAATAAAGGTCTCTGTGTGTGTATTTATTCTTCTTCTCAATTTATAACCCACCTTTCCTGCACAGGCAGGAAGATTTCAGACATGCAGTAGCACAGGTGCTGTTTTGCATGGGAGACCTTCCTCAAGGCCAGTAGGGCATTTTGCCATTGTTCCCCCGTAGATAAGAAGCAACCAAGAGATGGCTCTGAAAGGCTCTATTAGGGCATTGCTGGAAGCCTCTCAGCTTCCCATCCAGGATGTGGAGATCACAATGGAGAGAAGAGTCTGGCAGAGATTCCAGTTCAAAGCAATGCAGGTTGACGAGAAAATGCTGTGATACTGAATGTGGCCACAGGAGGGCAGCAGAGGATTAGGAAAGGATCACCTTGTATGGGCTTATAGTGAAATGAGTGAAAAGGCAATATTGTTTGTGGTTTCTATTCCAACCTGCAAACATTGGAAATTACTGCTTACTTTGATCAATAACTGTCTTCCATTTCCACCTCTTTTTGGTGGTGTGGATGGAGACTACATGCCGCTACCGAATCACAGCACTGATAAAAATCCTGCCTTTCTCCCGCTGTCTCCCATGAGCTGTTTCACTGAACGCATCAGTGAGTAAGATAAAGTAACAGGAAAGCCGCATTCCAGATGGAAGTGGCCAGAGCAGGACTTTTAAAAGTCTATACATTACCATGTAAAGAAGAGAGCCCTTTCGGAGAAGGGAAGCTGTCTACATTGCATAACATCAAAACATTTGGCCCTGAATTGCTGTTGATGATCGACAATTCAGGGCTCTTTTTGTAGCAGGAACTCCTTTGCATATTAGGCGACACACCCCTAATGTAGCCAATCCTCCAAGAGCTTTCAGGGGCCCCTTTAAGAAGAGCTCTGAAAGCTCTTGGAGGATTGGCTACATTAGGGGTTTGTCGCCTAATATGCAAAGGAGTTCCTGCTACAAGAAGAGCCCTGAATTGATCGTGATGAAGCATGCAGCTTTAAAGACGGGAGATGGCAGAAACCTGGAAAGCAAGCCTTCTGTTGCTGTTCTTTCTCACTCTAGGGCAGAGACAGGACATGTGGGCAGTGTTCCCTCTAAGCTGAGTGAGTGTGAGCTAGCTCACAGTTTTTTAGCCTCCGGCTCACACATTTTTGTCTTAGCTCAGGAAGGAGGGCTCCAGAACCAACTAATTTATGCAGTAGCCAAATCACGCGCTCACAACTTTCATGCCAGTCATTCACAAAGTAGAATTTTTGCTCACAAGACTCTGCAGCTGAAGAGGGAGTATTGTATGTGGGGCTTCGACCTTCTTTGATAGGGCCAAAGATGGACAGTTCACGTCAGGCATCATATTACCTGATCCAGGGCCTTTTTTTTTTTTTTTTTTGGAAAAAGAGGTGCTGGAACTCTTAAAAAGGAAATGGAATTTTCAATCTGTATCCTGAAAACTCATGAGCTTTTGAACATATGGAGCAGAAGTCCATCAGTGGCTAGTAGCCACAGGGTATAGATGGGAGTTCTCAGTCTGGGGCAGGTGATGCACTCTATTTTTGGTGCTGGAGGGGGCAGCAGTGGGAGGGCTTCTAGTGTCCTGGCCCCACTGCTGGACCTCCTGATGGCACGTGGTATATTTTGGCTGCTGTGTGACAGAGTGTTGGACTAGATGGGCCATTGGCCTGATTCAACATTGGCTTCTCTTATGTTCTTATGTTCTTAACATTTTAAAAATAATTTTGTCGAAGAGGTTCCAGAACACTGTTCCAGCATGTCCCCCCAAGAAAAAAAGCCCTGAACTGACCTGAGCTTTGTGAATGTGGATGGATAGATGACTTCTCAACAAACTGATCAGAAATCGTTAAATCCACATGGACTTTTACATGCTGCTATGCCAAATATATCCACAAGGAGGCAGCAGAGGAATAAGGAAAAACCTAGCAAATTCAGTCTGCGTTTATGGGGGTCAGGGGTCTTTTCCCCTGACAAAGCTAAGCCAATGAGCAAAACAGCAAAGTGGGCCTATCACGAATGGCTGTAGTTTCCCAGTGTGGCAAGTGGAGATGAGGCGCCAAGGTCACTGGCTGGCGAGAAGAGATCAGGGAAGGCAACATTCCAGCACAGAAGATGTTCGCTCCACCAGCACCAGCCTCCTCCCACCTGCGATGTCAGCGTAGCTGACACTGTATGTCTTTGGGAAACTCCAGCAGGTCAGAGTGGGGCTAGGGAGGAAGAAGTGAGGTGATGCATTGTGACACACCTCCTAACATCTTGGTTTTTATATGCATAGGGGTTTTGAGGGGGAGGCGGCAGGGTCTCTGAGCCCATCATTTCTGATATACAAAGCGTCTCTTCCCTGCTTTGGAGAGGCCATCTGCCCACCAGCCAAAACCGACAAAGAAGATCTGGGGCTGAAGCAGTGGGCTTAGCTTTTATTCAGGCATCGAACACAGAGGGGCCTGTTCTGCCAGCACCAGAGAAGATTCTATGTTGGGGGGAAGAAGAGACAGCGTTGGACCAGGGATGGCCTTCATTCTTCAGCCTGAGCTTTCTCACTGGTCTTCTGGAAGGGGGGGAAGGGGTGTGAATTTGAAGCCTTTTGCTGGCCAATGGCACATGAGCAGACACACCCGGCCCTCATAGGGTAAGGGAGAGTCAACGTGCTGTACATAAAATGGGGGTCCTCACTGCTGCTGTGGATGTCGTAGGCGCCTTCGGGCAGGGAGCTGCAGTTCTCCTGCCACGTGATCGAGACTCCGGGAGGACGGTCTCCATTCACGATGCAGCTCATGGACATGTTTGACGTGGCTTCACCCTCCTGGGAGCGGGGCCTTCTCTTGTTGGAGGACGGTGGGTTTCCTGGGAGAGGGCCAAAAAGCAGAGCAGGGTGGAACGAAGAGAAAGGTTTCTTTCTTTAGGGGACTCAATGGAGAAAGGGAGGGGTCTTGGGGGAAGGAGATGGGGGGACTTCAGAACATGCCTTCTTCCCAGGGGTCTACAAACACCCTGCACACAGGAATACCCCCCAACATTCCCCATCCCAACATCCCCCAACTCTTCGATGCTGCTGAGTCCTCCTGAGTGGTGCTCAATGGACAGGAAGTCCTCATGGTAGCCAGAGGCATTCTGGGAAGAGTTTGGAGTGGCTCTAGCAGTTTAGAACCAGGGCTTTTAAGGATCGGGAGTCGGGTTGGGAGAATCCTGAAGGTTTTTGGGGTGAAGTTGGGGAGGGCGAGGTGAAAGGAGGGGAGGCCTCTTCGGCAGGATATCAGGCCACAGAGCCCGCCCTCCAGAGCAGCCGTTTCCTCCGGGGGGAGTGATTGATCTCTGTAGCTTGGAGACCAGTGGGAGATCTTCAGCCCCCCCCCCTTTACTGGGTGTAGAAAGTCTGCTTAGAAGAGGCCTCTGGCATCCTGCGGCCCCTCTCATTTATTCTTCTCACTCTGAGTATACTCACATCATAAGTGTACAAGTGAAGACTGTCAAGGAGGTTTGGGGCAGAGGCCTAGACTTCTCGATTACCTGGGGGAGGGCCACAGGGCTGAACCTGCTCCAGGCCCACCATGAGTAATCTATATTAAATTATTTAAATATGAAATGATTTATATTTTTAAAAAAACATATGCCCCCAACAATTCATAGAATCCTAGAATCCCCGAGTTGGAAGGGGCCCTAGAGGCCATCCAGTCCAACCCCCTGCTCAGTTCAGGATCAACCTAGAGCATCCCTGACAAACGTCTGTCCAGATGCTGCTTCAAGATGGCCAGTGAGGGGGAACTCACCCACTCCCCAGGCTCCTGATTCCACTGCTGAACAACTCAGACTGTCAAAAAGTTTTATCCTAATATCCAGCTGGCACCTCCCCACCCTTAATTTTTAAACCCATTCTTGCAGGTCCTCTCCTCTGCTGCCAAGAGGAACACCTCCCTTCAGTCCTGTAAGAGACAGCCCTTCATATACTTCATCTCCCCTCCTCAACCTCCTCTTCTGCAGACGGAACATTCAGGTGCTAGGAGAGGTGTCAGGAGATTCCACGGTGCCCACAGGCACAACGTCGGGGACCCCTGGGCTGGCGGCAAGTGTTGGCCACCACTAGGGAGCCACTGCCAAGGGTCATCTTACCTGTGTCCTTGCCGTTGGTCTTCTGGACTGTCAGGGGAGGAAGCACTGCTGGGTGTGTCAGACAAATGTACTCATTTCCTCTTTTCAAGTCCTTTTGTTGGATGATGAGCTTAGTATAAGTCAAGGGCCCTTCTGGGATCTCGCCCTCCTGCAGGGGACTGCTGGTGGAGCGGATTGAAGTCTTCACTGCTTCATCATTGTGGAACCATCTCAGTGTGGCGTCCGGGTTGAATCCACGTATCAGGCACGTGATGATGAGTCTTCGCCCCAAATCCAGGTTTTCCAAGGGAGGGGGAAACCACGGACGGTAGGAGGGCTGGGAGCACCACCTGGATGGTGCAGAGAGGGGACAGGGAGAGAAGAGGAGGGCAAAACAGGCTCCCTGTGGCCGAGGGACTCCTTCCCCCCACAGCATTCTTTGATTCACGAGACCTCAAGTGGTGCAATGTCTGGGTGGGAGTCCAGCCAGGCCGACCCGGCAGCTGAGTCATTCGCACTGGTTCCAGCTTTCTCTGCTTACCTTCTATGAAAGGGGGACTGAGATGGGGCTGCAGGCATGCATGTGTGCCCAACAAACATGAGAAAGGGGTCCATGGTTTTAAGAAAACCCATCAAAATTTGTCTGGCCAACTGCTGATACTAAAAATATATATATATTTCTCTGTCTTATTTCCTTCCTTCCTTCCTTCCTTCCTTCCTTCCTTCTTTCCTTCCTTCCTTCCTTCCTTCCTTCCTTCCTTCCTTCCTTCCTTCCTTCCTTCCTTCCTTCCTTCCTTCCTTCCTTCCTTCCCTCCCTCCCTCCCTCCCTCCCTCCCTCCCTCCCTCCCCTCCCCTCCCCTCCCTCCCCTTGTAACTCTCTTTTCCTCCCTCTTCCTCCCCCCTCCCCCTCTCCTTCATTTGTAGTCTTTGGCTGCGATCACACACACACGATGATCCACTTTCAATGCACTTTACAATTGGATGTTGCTGTTTGAACGGGCAAAATCCAGTTCAAAAGTGCATCAAAAGTGGATGATTTAGTGTGTGTGATCGCGGCCTTCCTCTCTCTCTGAGTCTCAAAGAAGACGGTTGGGGGGAAAGTGCCATCCAGTCGCAGCCTGTTTATGGGGACTCTGCAGGGTTTCCAAGGCAACGGATGAAAAGAGGTGTGTATAAGAAAAGACTTTCCTGGTTCATTCCTGCTAGGCCCTGCCTGAGATGGCAGCGGACCTCATTCAAAGCATGCGTGAGCACCGGGAGAGGAGTTTTGGGAGACCTCCCTGCCCAGCTGCAGAAAAGCCCTTCCTGAAACCGAAGGACGGCAGCCCCAACCTGTCAAAGTCTACAGAGAAGAAGACCCTTCATCTTTCTTCGCCTGGCAAGACTCGTGTGGATCCAAAGAGTGGAGTGTGTTTTGAGTGCAAGTCTCCCCAACATCGGCGTGTGGATTGTCCTGTGTGGAAAGCCAGGAGAGAGAAGCCCGAGAGCATCCCTGCCACGTCACAAGTCCGTATGATCCAACAGCTTGGACCTGCAGACCCTAGCTCTTGGACCCCTGAAAATGCAGCTGCTGCATCAACGGAGGAGACCACAGTAGCCCGCTCCTTCACCCCACCCATCAACGTTGCATCTGTGTCTGACAAGAAGCAGTTGGACTGGGTTAGTAGGGAGTTTTCTCATGAAATTCAGGTAAATGGCATTAAACTTATGGGTTATTTTGACTCTGGGGCTGATATGACTTCTGTGCACTGTTCCTTAGTTAAACCTGAACAGATCTTGGCTAGAGAAGTTCTAGTTAACCCTTATGATAGTCCAGCCATTTCAAAAAAGCTGGCTGAAATTGATGTGTGTTCTAGAGGTTTTCACGGCAAGGTTAATGTCCTACTCCATACTGCAAATGCTGCCAAAGCTCTTATTGGGATGGATTTAGCTTATAAATCCTTTCTATCTACCATGCAACCCCCCCCCATGTGCCTGAATTAAGAGATGTTTCCATGGATGTAAAATCTGCTGGTGTGTGTGTGGAGGGAAAGGTTGAAGAATCTGTGTCGATCAGTCTGGAGAATGTTGCTCTCCAAGGTCCTAAAGTGCCTGAAAACCCCCTTCCTCCGCCTCCTTGAGAGCTTCTGCTGTCATTCCGGCTTCTGTAAAGAGGGAATCACATATTTGAATTTTTGTTGTTGTTGTTGTAAGTTGTACCTGAAGTTGTGGATAGCAACTTCATGAGAAAGAAATGTTTTCTTGGTGTATACTGATTCTCAGAATCTGATTGCAGGTGCTTTATCTAGAATTTACTGTTCTGAAGACCAAACAACCACTGGTACTTGAATTGTCTAACCTGTATGTTTGCTTTCTGTAACTTGAAAGGTGCTTACCTGTTTTCCTTTCTGTAAAATGGAACCGACTGTGTAAAATGTTTTTGTAAGCTTGTGCCTGAAGCATTGGCAAATTCACTGGCAAATTCACTGGCAAATTCATGAATATTGATTGCTTTCTTGATGTGTACTACGTACGCATTGTATTTTGTACTCTCTGATATATTCTGTTAATGTTTTCTTGATTCTGTTTGATTTCTGTAGGTTGGGACCTGTATCTTCACATGTATGCATGACCCTAAGGAGTAGGTTAGATGTAATTTGAGGTATGCTCCCCGAAATTACATCTTTGAAGGGGGAAGGTGTATAAGAAAAGACTTTCCTGGTTCATTCCTGCTAGGCCCAAATGGTCTGGCCACAGACATATCCCCGTGACTTTTGTCACCTGCACAGTTGGCGTGTCAGATGCCAAACCTGGATATCCATTTCAAAAGCCATTTTGACACCTTTGTGGAGAAGACCAGACATTGAGGCTCTTCTCAAGCTGAGGGGACACAGATGTCCCAAGCCATCTACACTTCAAAGCTCAGCAGACGTGCCTTTAGTAGCATAAGCAATGTCTGCTGGGCACGCCTTTCTATTCTGTCATGATTGGGTAAATGGCCATACTCAGTTATGACAGGAAAAGGAGGGGATTTGTGGTCACCCTATGGAAATAGAGGCAGAACTCTCTTGGGAGGAGGGCCCCTTTTAAGAGTTAGTTCCCTTTTGGATTACAAACCTGCAACACTGAGTTTTGCTAATGGGCAGCAAGCTGGCCTTAACTGCTCACTGCAAGCATGGGGTTCATCCTTAAGATTCCCTGGACAATGGACTTTGTACTACCTGGACAATGGACTCTGAAAGACTGGTAACTATGGCATACTCCCTGTGTAGTAAGAGCTGGAAAAGCTATAGGCCTTGTTAATTGCTTTCTAATCTTTGCAAGTCTCTTGTCATATATATGTTTTGCTGAATAAAATAATATCTCTTAATATTATCTGAGTTTGTGTCCATGTAATTGCAACTGATCTCTAAGCCTAGATCCGGTAGTCTATGCTGCTCGCCTAGAAAGCTATTACTGTGCGTTAATTAATTATCTGCAGCTCTAGCATAGAGCTGGTAAACCTGATATGTCCTCTAAACCAGGCAGAAGCTCAGATTTCTGCTTCTGAACCGTGGTGAGGGCACTGATGTAAGAGATCTTGGTGGCAGACTACTGGATCAAGGACAAAAAAGGGGGGAGGGGAAAAAAACCCTGAACCTAAAACCTAGAATCCAGAACCTGACAAAGGTTAGTCAAATGTAGGAAAGGGGGCCAATGTTAAAAACTTGATGAAGGAAATATAAAAATTCATGTATTTATTGATCACAAATTTAAAAATATATAAGGGCCCAGTCACACGTTATGTAAAAATAACTTCCAATAAAACACAAGGGCTTATAAATCTGACCTGACGCGTTTCGGCCTACATAGGCCTTCCTCAGAGGTCAATAGTGAGGAACATATTGGCTATTATAAAAATATATAGTACAATCATATAAATACAGAGCATGAATACAATAAGGACCAGAAGCAAGTTGTTTCAAGATAACCCACCAGGCACAGAGTAAAAAAAATAAATGAGGTTTCTAATAGTGCAATGCTCTTTGTTTGAGGTTTATTTGGCTCTACAATCATAGGAAGGTGTTTCCTGGACCAGAAGTTTATAGCTGAGAACCACTGGGCATGTGAGGAAGGCCTATGTAGGCCGAAACGCATCAGGTCAGATTTATAAGCCCTTGTGTTTTATTGGAAGTTATTTTTACATAACGTGTGACTGGGCCCTTATATATTTTTAAATTTGTGATCAATAAATACATGTATTTTTATATTTCCTTCATCAAGTTTTTAACATTGGCCCCCTTTCCTGCATTTGACTAACCTTTGTCAGGTTCTGGAGTCTACTGTATCAGCCAGGAGTGTGTGCAGACGTACTCTTGGTTTGTTTAAGCATGTGGGATTTTGCTATCTCTCATTCCTGGATTGGCGTGGGAGAGAAGTAAGATCTTGCCCGTGCTGGTAGAGTATCAGGAATTGTGCTTCTCTTATTCCCTGGACTGGGGGTCAGAAGGTTCAAGAAACCTGTACAAGGCTGTTGGCCATTTGCCTGCCTCTAAGTAGCAACCCCGGACTTTGTTTTGGTGGCCTCCCATCGAAATACTAACCGGGGCCAACCTTGTTTAGTTTTCGAGGTCTGAGGAGGTCGAGCTGGCCTGTGCTGAACTGAGGCAGGTTATAAATGAGAGAAATCAGTTCACACCAACAGCAGAGACCTCCGATAAGCAACGGAGGACGGCCAGGAGGATGGCAGAACTGGGAGGACGCTGCCAACCAGCGACATTCTAAGGCAAGACAAACACTACATGCTATCGTGAAGGAAATGGGTTACGCAGGAGAAGGAAGGAGATACATGCAATTCACGTTGCAATAGACTACAGTCCTGTTCCTTATGAAATCAACTCCCTGAGCTGTTCCATTATACTGCAGTTCTAAGGGTTTATAAAAACGTCCTCCTGGACATTTCTATTTTGCACATTCTGAGAAATGACAGAAATGCGAGGGACTCCCTGACCCACGTTGGCAGGTTGTTCCACAGGGTGGCAGCCACCGTGAAGAATGCGTATGAGTGGGCAGTTGCAGATCTTACCCATTTGCAGGGCAGCCCCTTCAGAAGAAGAAGAAGAAGAAGAGGAAGAAGAGATTGGATTTTTACTATTTATATAGTGAAGGGTAGTCCATTCATTACCCGAAGGAGTCTCAGAGCGGCTTACAATCTCCTTTCCCTTCCCCTCCCCAGAACAGACACCCTGTGAGGTAGGTTTCCTTTTGATAACACTTCTGCTCATGAGAGAACAGCTCTGAAAGAACTTGTGACTGACCCAAGGGCACGCCAGCAGCTGCATGTGGAGGAATGGGGAATCAAGCCCGGTTCTCCGAGATTAGAGTCTGTTCTCCTCACCACTACACCAACCTGGCTTCAGGGGGCTCAGCTCAGATAAGCCAAGCAGTCATGGTGGGGCACAGCAGGAGAGGTGGCCTGCAGGTTGGTGGGTCCAAGCCCATTAAGGCTCTGTAGGTGATGGCCAGAACTGTCAATTGAACCTGGCAACTGATCAGTAACTACTGGAGCATCTGCAAAATGGGTGTGATATAAATTTCTGCCTAGGACCCGATAGTTACTGTACCAACGAATGCTCACTCTAAGCTGTGAAGTTCTCTGAGCAAAAAATTCCATTTTGTGCACTACTGGCATTAACGTTGTGAGCAAGCGATTTGGCTGCGGCATAAATTACTTTCCTCCAGAGCCATCCTTCCTGAGCTAAGGCAAAAATGTGTGAGCTGGAGGCTAAAAAACTGTCAACTAGCTCACACTAGCACAGCTTAGAGGGAACACTGGTACCACCTGGAATTTCCAAGTTGCCTTCAAAGGAAGACCCAAGGGCAAGCAGCCAGTGCAGGTTGACTTGTTGGTCCTCTCTCTTCCCTCGTTCACTTGGATGCATTTTCTGAAGAGTCTGAGGCAAGCACCTAAGTGAATTCTGGGAAATGTAGTCCTAGGGCTCCTTCCATTATTAGTAGTAATTTCAGAATTGCGAACCTGTTGGAAAGAATGTCTGGTGATGGTTAGAGAGAGGTATTCCTTGCCTGGCCTGACTGGATCTCACTCTTCTTGGCCAGAACCAGCAAGAACATTGGCACTAACCTTATTCCTGGACCCAGTTCAAGACAAAGTACTGGTGCATGTTGAGGTGGAAGAAAGGTTCTGAAAGGGGTGCCTAGGAAAGAGCTCGGCTTATAGAAGAGGTCAAGGGTGTTGCAATAGCTAAGTTGTGGTGTGCAAAGAAGAAGAGAATAAGACCCTGCAGGGGGCAGCAAGAAGGCAATTAGATCGGATAGTGAGGCCAGCAGCAGCTTCCCTCCTCTTAGGTGACATTCCGAGTCTGTCTCCGAATTGCTACTCTTAGGCCAATATCCTCAGCTAGTGATTTAGTTAGGGCACTATCTGTCTCTCTTCCCTATCAAGTATCTTAGTTTCCTAATTAAAGATTTATCTAGTAAGGATGGACATGAACTGAATTGAACTGGGAGGTTCATTCGCTAACGGAACTGGTTTGTGCTTCATGGCCCCACAAAACCCTGTTCAAAGGGACTGTAGTCCCTTTAAACAAGGTTTGCAGAAAGCCCAAAAAACAGCTGAGTGGTGGGGAGCAGCATGCTCCCTGCACCTCAGCTGTTTTTGCGGCTTTTGCAGGAAACAGAAAGCAGAGGTTTAAAGGGATCCAGAGTCCCTTTAAGAAGAAGAAGAAGAAGAAGAAGAGTTTGGATTTATACCCCGCCCTTCACTGCCCAAAGGCGTCTCATCAGAGCGGCTTACAAACTCCTTTCCCTTCCCCTCCCCACAACAGACACCCTGTGAGGTAGGTGGGGCTGAGAGAACTTCTGACAGAAACTGTCCTTGAGAGAACAGCTGTGCCAGAGCTTGTGACCGACCCAAGGTCACATCAGCAGGTGCAAGTGGAGGAGTGGGGAATCAAACCCGGTTCTCCCAGATAAGAGTCTGCGCACTTAACCACTACACCAAGCTGGCTTTAAACCCCTGCTCTATCTCCAAACTGCTTTAAAAATCCATGGAAGTTTGTGATCATAGAATCATAGATTTGGAAGGGACCTCCAGGATCATCTAGTCCAACCCCCTGTCAGTGCCGGAAATTGACAAAAAAACCCACCAGTGACCCCTGTTCCACACCCAGAAGATGACAAAAAACCTCCAGGATCTCCAGCTAAACTGACCTGTAGAAAAATTGCTTCCTGACCCCTAAGTGGTGATCAGCATTTCCCTGGGCATGTAAGAAAGAGCCACAAGAACTAAGCACTGACGCAAGCCTTCCCACCATCCCTCTCATGATCTGCCTAAGTTCACATGGTAGACTTGTCACAAACTTCAGTTCATGAACCATGAGCAAAGCAAGATTCGTGACAAATTTTTCTACGTGGTTCAGTTCATGTCCATCTCTATTCTCTACACTTTGACCAGGTTGTGCCCCTGTGCTGTGTTAATTACTGTGCCAACAGAGGAGAGCCCTTCAGGAGCATATGAGGAGAGCAGAGCGGAGCACTCACCTATAACCTTCTGGCCAGAAGTCCCATGTTGGTTGGCCCCGAGGGCAAGGAGCCCCACAGAAAGGAAGAAGAGGCCGTACCTCATGGTGGTATCTGGCTGAATGCTGTAGGTTTGCTTATATAGTGTTCCTGGCCAGTCAGGGGAGGAGATTTTCCAGTAAAGATCTGGAGTTCCACCAGAAAATCCAGGAAGGAGGAGGCTGGCCTTCTGGTTGACATCAGAACTGGGCATTAACTAAGAATCAGGTTGTGGAGGAACTCGGCAGGTGTATCGGTTTTTTTCCAGATTCATCCTCCCAGGTGTCAAAAAGGAAGCAGGAGGGGGAAAAACACCTCAAAGAAGAGATGCCGCAGAGGCGTAGGTCTTCTAATGTACGTCATCACCAGTAGCAGATACAGCAGAGTTTTTACAGGATTACATGGCCATTGCTCTCTCCAGTTCCCCCCCCCCCGATTCCTCTGACCTTGAGAATTTGACTCTGGCCATGTCTCTCTTGCCACCAAATGCATCACTGTTGTCTTGCCACATGGGAGTTTTAATGGTCCTAATGTTACGTTGCCATGAAGAAACTGTCCATGATAAATAAGCCGCAGAATATTCGGACTGCTCACCTGGTCTTCTTCCCAGTCCACTGGCCAGTTATCATATACACGCTTTGCAATGTCTGCTGTCGAATCATTTGGTGAGAATAAGAATCCTTTTGTTTTTCCACTTACCAAGATGAGGCGCAGATTTATCATATCAGATGGGACACTGCTGGACATCTTGAAATTACCCTGCCGGTCTCAAATAACGCAAAACGAGAAATCCTTATAAGCCAGCTAAGAGCATACAGCAAAGCGATCTTCCAGCCAATCAATATTTGGTGTCTGCTAAGTTCTGGGTTTTCTCCCCCCTCCCCCCAAACAAAAGTAGCTGAACCACAGGAAGGAAACTACTGGAGCAGGGAGGAAAAATCCAGGAGGAACTGGTGTTAAATGGCTCGATCAGCAAAGGAACACCAGGGAGACCAGAGATGGCAGCAGATCCCTGTCAGCAGCTGCACTACCAAGCAGCAGTGCCAGGTAGACCAGGCAGAAGGACAAAAGGACATGAATTGTGTGGAGGCTTTCCCCAGCACTGCTCTGTTGCTCTTCCTCTCCAACTTAGACCAATAAAGATGTGCGACAGGCATTCCAACTGATAGAGTAAAGCAACCTCCTTCCTCCTCCTCCTCCTCCTCCTCCTGATCTGGACCCAAAGTCGGTCTTCTAATGATGGTTTTGTCTGTGGGCCATGAGGCACCTTTGTGGTACGCCCCAAGAACCCCATGGAGTTCTGGCCTCTGTTACTCTCAGATGTCTCTGCACTGAGGTTCTCTAATTCACCTCTCGGATCTCCAGAGCAAGAAACAGCAATTACAAGTCCTATTTAGGGTAATGAGGGTGTCAGCTCGCTTCCATAGCGGCTGGTAGGGAGGGGGAAATGGCTCGGAATGTTTAGTTTCATTTTTCTTGCTGTCTTGGTGATGCTCCCTTATCTATATGTTTTATGTGCCTGACCTTGAGTGCCTAGCTGTAACACCATCTTTGGGAAAGCGGGACCATTACATTCTGGCAGCTGTGAGCCCTTTCTATTGCCCTGATTGGCTCTATGCTTCCCAGTGACCCCTTTGAACATTGTATATCCGTTCACCCAGTGCTTTTTCCTTTGGTCTTAACACAGAACCTGAAGTAGAGATGCTCTGCCAATACTGTATCAATAAACTTTCCTTTAATTTTATTGTATCAGCTAGTGTAAGCTGCCCTGAGCCTGCTGTAAAGCAGGGAGGGCAGGGTATAAATTAACTAACTAACTAACTAAACAATAAGAAGCAAGTTGTTGGTTCTGATTGTTGCAGGAGTCTGACAGAGGGCTTGAAACACAGAATGTACAGCACCAAGGTTCACAGAGAACCTGCTCAGAGGGATGTTTGGAAATACATAACTGGAATAAACAGAAATCTGCTGTCCTTTGCTGTCTGGTCCTTGGTCAGCCACGTCTGCCTTCTTCTCAGCACTAAAATGGCAGACGTGAGTTGCGAAAGACCTGTCACTGCATTGCCAGGCAGTGTTGCTGGCAAGATTTTGTGAGAAAATAAAACAAAGTTTCGGCAAGAAACATATATTGAGTGTATTATTATTATGTCAATATAATCTATACCTGATGTATATATGCCTTAAACAGAGAGAATAAAAGATTAAGCAGCTGCTTTTCTGCTGATGTTAGATAAAGGACACACAGACAAAGGTCAGTGTCAAAGGAAGAGTCAGCTGGATGAAAATGTTGGGTATGCAAAGACAAAATAATTAAAGTGTAGGATGAATAGCAATTAATAACCCGTATGTTCTTGCTCCCAGGATCTCAGGAAGGTAAACTAAAGGATACCCCTTGAACAAATTAAAGATGGCTGACAGATGTAGTGGACCATGCCAAGAATAAGAGATCTGATGAAAGATTGGCCTTGAAGTCCATGACATTGATGAATAACCATGTTTAATAACTTAGAAGAATGCATTAAACAGCAAAATATCTGTAACCTTATTTGGAGTTAATAAGTGTATGTACGGGGGGTTTGTCATGATTTAGTGCGCTCGGAGTTAGTCTGTACCCCTCAGCTGACATGCCTGCGTCAGACTGAGGAGGGGCGTTTGTTATTTTCCGGCCGTGGAGAGGTACATAAGGAGGTGCTTTAGAGACAATTAGTGTGCTTGCTTACTAGGTTGCCTCGCACCCTCTTGCAAGAGTATATTCATAAATATTCTTCTGCTTCCCCGAAAGAGGTCTGGCTCCAGTAATATTTGGTACAGTATATTCGTTTCTAACAATTTCAAGTCACACCTTGAGGGGAAAGTCATCAGTCAGAAGGAGGTATCCTAAGAAACTAAACGGACAAATGGCAGAACAATACCTAAAAGACTGGGAAGGCCTGAAACTGTATATGGAAACTGAATATAGAATGAAAGGGAAAATGTACAATCTTGATTCGTATTGAAACTGAATGAGAAATGAAATGAACACTTGATTGTACTGTACCTCTATTGGAAACTATGTTTGAAAGAGTCAGGCTTTTACGTACTAGAATTGTGTTACCTGGTTTGTCGATTGTTACAAGTTTAAACTTGATTACCTTTTAACTCTTTTCTTTTCTGTTATTAGCAGTGTTGGAAGCCTATTAGGGGGTGGGGGGATGGGATGTAAACTTTAAATTGTATTGGTAACAATGTTTAACAATGTTGAATATATTACAATAAAATTTTGTTTCAAAAAAAAAAAAAGAAGGAGGTATCCTCAGTGGGGAATGACAGAAGATCTCCCGGCAAGCCAGTGTCTCTCGGTATTGGTTTTGTGGCAAATGAAAGTCTGGTGGAGGAAGCGCAGCGATGGATGGCCCTCACAATCTCCCTCAGTTTCTACGGAGGCAACGAACTTATTGAACTGGACTGATGAGGACTGATTTACACGTAGCAACTTTGGTCTGGGGTCCCCACCCAGTGTCTGTGTCACAGTGAGATGTGAGTTGTGGGTTCTTCTCAGTTTATTGACCCGAAGCCTAGAAGTGGGTGGTGGGTGGTAGAGAGGCTGGATTCACATGAACTGGAAGTGTTCTTTTTGTTGGGGGTGTGTGTCGTGTTGGTGGGGCCCAGCCGTCTCGGGTTCTGGTGTTCTGCCTGGCGTGCAGGGGAGCAATCCATCCACCCCATGTCGGGTTGCCACTCCAGTTTGGGAAATTCCTGGAGATTTGGGGTGGAGCCTACGGGAGGGTAGCCAGGTCCCCCCATGGCCACCAGCAGGGGATGAGGGAGTGGGGTTGCCAGCTCCAGGTTGGGAAGCTCCCGGAGATTTGGAGACGGAGTTTGGGGAGGATGGGGACCTCACTGGGGAACAGTGCCATGGAGTTCACTCTCCAAAGCATCCATTTTCTCCAGGGGAACTGATCTCTGTAGTCTGGGGATGAGCTGGAATTCTGGGGGATCCCCAAGTCCCTCCTGGATGCTGGTATCCCTAGCCTAGGGAGGGCAGTTTGTGGGGAATGGAAGGGCCTCCGCTTGGTATAATGTCATTGTGGGAGATCTCAAGGCCTGGCCTGGATGTCTGTGACCCTGACCCCGAACCCCCCTAATTGTTTGTCGGCAAGGTTGCTTGATGAGGGTGCAGGAGAGGGCCAGGGGGAACAATTCTGCTTCCGTCTGTCATAATGTGAAGTTCCATAAAATGGTGTATTTGGAAGAAGGACTCCCCCCGCCCCCGATGGATCAACAGGGAATTGAAGTGAGGAAGGCCTCCCAGCACAATACCCAGAAAGGAAAAAACTGGAGTGACCCAATGCTGTGAGAATAGTTGCTGGATGGAGGCCTTGAGTCCCCGGGGGGAAATGAAGTCAGCTTTGATGTCTTCTGCCGAAGAGATTACATGAATGATTCAGGATTTCAAAAAGTATGAATGCAAGGCTTTATTTAAAACTGACGCTAATTCCATCCAATCTAATGTAATACTTATCACACAATACAAATACCCAAACAGCCTGGTTTTACAGGAACTCCTCGACGAATTGGTATCTGGCCCAGATTCACACAAGATACAACCTTTGCCCGAACTTTATCGTTTTTAGTACAAAAATGAACTTTTACGTACTGCTGTGCCAAACGTGCCCACAAGGTGGCAGCAGAGGACTGAGAATGAGCCTGGGAAATTCCGACTGGGCGAACCTGAGGCACTTCCATGAAATTTGTAAAGAGAATCCCAACCTGACAATTACGACTGCTCTTTAACTGCTGGTGGAAATTGGCTGAGAGATCAGTCTGTTGGTGTTTCTGCTGAGGCCCACACTGCCTTCCTTTCCCCCTGAGCCCGAGGGCAGTGGTCTGAGGGTTAGCTGACCTTTGGGAGCTGTGGAGGAACCGGCTGCATTCTGGCCTGGCCTGTCTTTGCCCTTCATCCAGCTGGAAAGGAGGAGGGTTGGTCCCCAGAAACCCAGGGGGAGAGGGGACCTCTGCAGTGACAGTGTTTCCCATTTGGCCCCAAAGATGAGAATCTCACGGAGGACAGCATTTGACTCAAAAGTTTCCCTTGACTTTGAGAGCTGCCGATTAACCTAAAACTTTGTTTTACTGATTTACTTTATCTCTAGTCTGCCTTTCTCATGGAGACTTAAGCCAGGTGACATGGCAGAAGCGCCCTCAGGAGGAGACAACCAATAAAGGTTCCCTTGCTCGAAAGCCAGTCGAATCCAACTCTAGGGTTGCGGTGCTCATCTCCGTTTCAAAGCCGAAGAGCCAGCGCTGTCCAAAGACATTTCCATGGTCATGTGGCCGGCATGACTAAATGCCAAGGTGCACGGAACGCTGTTACCTTCCCACCGAAGTGGTACCTATTTATCTACTTGCAATTTCTTGCTTTCGAACTGCTAGGTTGGCAGGAGCTGGAACTAGAGACGGGAGCTCACTCCGTCATGCGGCACTCTCGGGTATCGAACTGCTGAACTACTGACCTTCGACAGCCTGCAGTTCAGCATCTTAACCACTTGAGCCACCGCAGCTCCCACCAATGGGCTAGGATTACAGAATTAGGAAACGCTGGACTCAAAAAACTCTCCGGGGTTCCCCGCCTGTCTTTTCCATCCCCCATGTGAATATTTTCACACTCTATGTTCTTATGCCCTTTCCCACATCTGAGTGAGAGCCCGTTTTGGAACTGCAGCCTAGAATGTACCCCGTTCCCTTAATTTATTTCTCTTTTTCTGGACATGCAGGATGTGAAGAGAACTGCTGTTGTCGTGTCCAAACCGCTGTTGTTGAGTCCTGTGTTCCCACAGGGAGATCACATTCTCCAGCAATGAATTCAGTGGCAGCATACGGCATTTCTGTAACATCTGCATTGCTAGCTAGATGTACTTCTTTACTGGCTTAGTTGGGAAAAGGAGACAGAAATGGATTACATGCTGCCCAAGTGAATGGAGTACACCGAAGAAAGTTGCTTTCTGTCCACAAGCATATGTGCAATCTCCCATTAGCGTTCAGGAAAGGAGGAACTGGAAAGAGCAAATGATGGGCGTGTGGATTAAAACCCTCTATCGTCCTCCGCGCAGTTTGGGTATGGGTTGGCTTTAAAACGTGACAGTACTCAATATGTCCACTGGAGGGCAGCAGAGCATTAGGGAACAAACCGGCTTTGGTTTCTTGGACAAGACTTGCAGTGAAATTTTCAGAAGAAGACAAGAGCATCTAATTCAGGACAGTGAAATTATTAGTGCAACTCTGAGGTCTTGAACAGGCAGATGAAACTGACCCTTTGGATCCCATCACAGCAATACTAATAAAAGGAAAACACCTGCCAACACCCTTAACAGCTCCAAAGGAAAATGATTACTGACTTAATGAGGCTCCCACGCACTAACATTCAGGCATGCTTGGCATTCAGTTCTCACACAGTCCTGAACTGTCTTCTGGGAGGACTGGGGGAGGGGGCAGCATGTCTATAGGCCACGGCAGAACATTCGGATATGGCAGCACAGCTTTCAATGTCGGCACAATGATTAACTATTCTGTGCAGCAGTATAAGCGGAGGCTCAGTTACCCCAGCTGTGGTCCACGTGAAGGGCTTTCTCTCTCTGTACCTTTGTGGGCGACACTCAGGGCAACAGTGGACTTCATCTATTCTGGGGAATGGCCACAGCAGAGAACTGTGTTTAGATCTCAAAAAGCTTCTCCCCACGCTTCAAAACCGTCATCGAGAATGGCTTTTAAGAAATCTGTCATTGCTAACAGAACGTGACTGTGTATGGCAAAGTGGATGCTCAGTGAACTGTGTAGCCTTTCGGGTGCCACAGGATTCTTGTTTGTTTGGTTTCTTTGTGCTGCAACTGGCTAACACTTCCTCCCATCAGAACCTATCCATACACTCCGGTCACCTTTGGAGGCCCTGCTTTGGTTGCCTCGGCTGTCTGAGGGTGGACAGACGGCAAACCAAGACAGAGCCACCCAGGTCGTGGCTGCAAAACATTGGAACTCCCTTCCATACTCCCAATAATAATAATAATAATAATAATGATAATAAGAAGAGAATAGATTTATACCCTGCCCTTCACTACCCGAAGGGGTTTCAGAGCAGCTTACAATCTCCTTTCCCTTCCCCTCCCCACAGCAGACACCCTGAGAGGTAGGTGGGGCTGAGAGAGCTCTGTCAAGGACTGCTCTTGAGAGAACAGCTCTGAAAGAACTTGTGACTGAACCAAGGTCACACCAGCAGCTGCATGTGGAGGAGTGAGGAATCAAAACCAGTCCTCCCAGATTAGAGTCCGCGCTCCCAACCTCGACACCAAACTGTTACTGGCCCACCTTCTGGTGGTTACCAATGAGTTTTTAATTTAATTATAATTTGAAATGTATTGTTTATGGCTGAGGTGTATTAATATTTGGTATGTTTCCCACCTTGGGGACCCTGATTGGGTGGAAAGGGGCATACATCCAGTGTCTGAACTACTGGTCACGTGGGAAAGGGGGAAGACATACCGGTTTCAAAGGGGTTCCCCTGACAAAGCTAAGCCAATGAGCAAAACAGCAAAGCGCACCTAACATGACGGGCTCTAGGTTCCCAGCGTAGCAGGTGGAGATGAGGCGCCAAGGTCACTGGCCAGGAAGAAGAGATCAGGGTCGGTGGGCGGAAAGGGGAAGGCAACATTCCAGCACAGAAGATGTTCGCTCCACCACCAGCAGCCTCCTCCCACCTGCGATGGCAGCGCAGCTGACACTGTATGTCTTTGGAAAACTCCAGCAGTCCAGAGTGGGGCTAGGGAGGAAGAAGTGAGGTGATGCATTGTGACACACCTCCTAACATCTTGGTTTTTATATGCATAGGGGTTTTGGGGGGAGGCGGCAGGGTCTCCGAGCCCATCATTTCTGATATACAAGACGTCTCTTCCCTGCTTTCGAGAGGCCATCTGCCCACCAGCCACAACCGACAAAGAAGACCTGGGGCTGAAGCATGGGGCTTAGCTTTTATTCAGTCATCGAACACAGAGGGGCCTGTTCTGCCAGCACCAGAGAAGATTCTATGTTGGGGAGAAGAAGAGACAGCGTTGGACCAGGGATGGCCTTCATTCTTCAGCCTGAGCTTTCTCACTGGTCTTCTGAGGGGGAGCGGAGGGTGTGAATTTTTGCTGGCCAATGGTACAAGAGCAGAAACATCCAGGCCTCATAGTAGTAGGGAGAATCAACGTGCTGGATGTAAAATGGCGGTCCTTGCTGCTGCTGTGGATGTCGTAGGTGCCTTTGGTCAGGGAGCTGCAGTTCTCCTGCCACATGATGGAGACTCCGGGAGGACGTTTTCCATCCACGATGCAGCTCATGGACTTCTTCGACACGACTTTAACGTCCTGGAAGTGGGGCCTAGTCTTGTTGGAGGACAGCAGGTTGCCTGGGAGAGGGCCAAAAAGCAGAGCAGGGTGGAATGAAGAGAAAGGTTTCTTTCTTTAGAAGACTCAATGGAGGAAGGGAGGGGGTCTTGGGGGAAGGAGCTGGGGGGACTTCAGAACATGCCTCCTTTCCGGTTGTCTACGAACCCACTGCACACAGGACTACCCCCCCGCAACGTTCCCCAACTCATGGATGCTGCTGAGTCCTCCTGAGTGGTGCTCAATGGACAGGAAGTCCTCATGGTAGCCAGAGGCATTCTGGGAGGAGATTGGAGTGGCTCTAGTAGTGTCAGGACCAGGGCTTTTAAGGATCGGGAGTCGGGTTGGGAGAATCCTGAAGGTTTTTGGGGTGGAGTTGGGGAGGGCGAGGTGAAATGAGGGGAGGCCTCTTCGGCAGGATATCAGGCCACAGAGCCCGCCCTCCAGAGCAGCCGTTTCCTCCGGGGGAAGTGATTGATCTCTGTAGCTTGGAGACCAGTGGGAGATCTTCAGCCCCCCCCACTTTACCGGGTGTAGAAAGTCCGCTTAAAAGAGGCCTCTGGCATCCTGCGGCCCCTCTCATTTTTTCTTCTCACTCTGAGTATACTCACATCATAAGTGTACAAGTGAAGACTGTCAAGGAGGTCTGGGGCAGAGGCCTAGACTTCTCGATTACCTGGGGGAGGGCCACAGGGCTGAACCTGCTCCAGGCCCACAATGAGTAATCTATATTAAATTATTTAAATATGAAATAATTTACATTTCCCTAAAAGCTTATGCCCCCAACAATTCATAGAATCCTAGAATCCCCGAGTTGGAAGGGGCCCTAGAGGCCATCCAGTCCAACCCCCGGCTCAATGCAGGATCCGTCCAGGGCACCCCTGACAAGGGTTTGCCCAGCCGCTGCTTCAAGAGGGGGAGCTCATCAACTCCCGAGGCAGCCAATTCCACTGCTGAACAACTCTGTCAATTCTCCCCCCCTAATATCCAGCCGGTACCTTCCCACCCTTAATTTAAACCCCATTCTTGCCAGTCCTCTCCTCTGCTGCCAATGGGAAGAGCTCCCCGCCCTCCTCCAAGTGACGGCCCTTCAGATACTTAAAGGGGGCAGCCATCTCCCTTCCTCAACCTCCTCTGCTGCAGACGGAACATCCAGGTGCTCGGAGAGGTGTCAGCAGATTCCGCGGTGCCCACAGGCACAACGTCGGGGGCCCGAGGGCTAGCGGCCAATGTCGGCCACCACTAGGGAGCCACTGCCAAGGGCCAGCTTACCTGTGTTCTTCTGGACTGTCGGGGAAGGAAGCATCTTTGGCTCCACCACACAAGTGAAGGTATCTCCCTCCCAGTTGTTTGGTTGGATGATCAACGTACTATAGAGCAAGGTCACTTCTGGGGTCTCGCCCTCCTGCAGGGGACTGCTGGTGGAGCGGACTGAAGTCTCCACTGCCTCATCATTGTGGAACCATCTCAGTGGGGTGTACCCGTTTAATCCAGTTGCCGTGCAGGTGAGGAAGACTTTTGGCCCCAAATCCAGGTTTTCCGAGGGAGGGGGGAAACGGCGGACAGTTGGAGGGCTGGGAGCACCACCTGGATGGTGCAGAGAGGGGGACAGGGAGAGAAGAGGAGGGCAAAACACGCTCCCTGTGGCCGAGGGACTCCTTCCCCCCACAGCATTCTTTGATTCATGAGACCTCAAGTGGAGCGATGTCCGGGTGGGAGTCCAGCCAGGCCGACCCAGCGGCAGCCAACCTGTCGAGCAGGGGGCTGAGTCATTCACACGGGGTCCGGCTTTCTCTGCTTTACCCTCCACGAAAGGGGGACCGAGAGAGGGCTGCGGGTGGGCAGGTGTGCCCAACAAGCACGAGAACGGGATCTGTGGTTTTAAGGAAACCCATCAAGATTTGCCTGGCCAGGTGCTGATACTTAAAAAAAAAGTATTTATCTGTCTTATTCCCTCCTTCCCTCCCTCCCTAACTTTCCCCTGTAACTGTCTCTTTTCCTTCCTCCTTCGCTCCCCCCCTCCCTCCCCTTTCCCTCTCCTTCTCCTTTATTCATAATAGTCTTCGGCTGCAGTCACACACACAAAATAATCCACTTTCAATGCACTTTACAGCTGGATGTTGCCGTGTGAAAGGGCAAAATCCAGTTCAAAAGGGCATCAAAACTGGATTATTTAGTGTGCGTGATCGCAGCCTTAGGGCCAGTCTGCATTTAGCATTTGCTCCGTTGTTTTACCAAACCCACACTGGAACAGAAAAAGATGCCGTTCAAAACCACCTTCAGCTACCCCGGGCCAACGCTGTAGTGACAGCAGAGTCACCTCCGAATGGCCATAAAGCAGCCATAAATTTATGCAGACAGACAGCATAAAACCAGAGATCAAATGAAGAGAAAGCAGCGTGCAGTCTGGACACTGCCATGAAATGCGACACTCAGTCAAAGTGAAAGTGGCATGCAATGTAGATGGGGAATCTCTGTTCCAGCCAGTGTGGGTTTGGTAAGACAGCGGAGCAAATGCTCGATCGGGCCTTCCTCTCTCTCTGAGTCTGGTGGGGGGAACGTGCCATCCAGTCGCAGCCCGTTTATGGGGACTCTGCAGGGTTTCCAAGGCAGCGGATGAAAAGAGGCGGTTGGCCATTTGCCTGCCTCTAAGTTGCAACCCCGGACTTTCGTTTTGGTGGCCTCCCGTCAGAGTACAAACCAGAGCCAAGCTTGTTGAGCTTTTGAGGTCTGAGGTGACCGAGCTAACCTGAGCCGGCCGGGTCAGGACTGAGGCGGGTTCTAAATGAGAGAAATCAGTTCACACGAACAGCAGAGACCTCCGATGGCAGAACGGGGAGAACGCTGCCATCAAGGAACGTTCTAAGGCAATACAAACACGACATGCTATCATGAAGGAAATGGGTTACGCAGGAGCAGGGAGGAGAGACATGCAATTCACGTTGCGATAGACTACAATCCTGTTGGCTTATAAAACCAACCCCATGAGCTGTTCCATTGTACTGCAATTCGAATCCCTTAATAGAAACGCCCTCCTGAACATTTCTGTTTTGCACATCCTGAGAAATGACAGAAGTGCGAGGGACTCCCCTGACCCCTGCTGGCAAGTTGTTCTACAGGGTGGCAGCCACTGTGGAGAATGCATATGAGTGGGCAGTCGTGGATCTTACCCATTTGCAGGGCGGCCCCTTCAGAAGAAGAAGGAGGAGAAGAAGAAGAAGAAGAAGAAGAAGAAGAAGAAGAGATTGGATTTATACCTCACCTTTCACAACCCGAAGGAGTCTCAGAGCAGTTTACAATCTCCTTTTCCTTCCCCTCCCCGCAACAGACACCCTGTGAGGTAGGTGGGGCTAAGAGAGCTCTTTTGAGAACACTTCTGCTCATGCGAGAACAGCTCTGAAAGAACTTGTGACTGACCCAAGGGCACGCCAGCAGCTGCATGTGGAGGAGTGGGGAATCAAACCCAGTTTTCCCAGATTAGAGTCTGTGCTTCTCACCACTACACCAACCTGGCTTCAGAGCGCTCAGCTCAGATAAGCCAAGCGGTCATGGTGAGGCAAGCAGGAGAGGCGGCCTGCAGTGTTGTGGGTCCAAGGCCATTAAGGCTCTGTAGGTGATGGCCAGAACTGTCAATGGAACCTGGCAACTGATCAGCAACTACTGGAGCATCTGCAAAATTGGTGTGATATACATGTTCCGCCTAGGACCCGATAGTTACTGTACCATCTGGAATTTCCAAGCTGTCTTCAACGGTAGACCCAAGGGCAAGTATCCAGTGCAGGCTGAGTTCTGGTCCTCACTCTTCCCTCATTCACTTGGATGCTCTGAAGATTCTAACACAAGCACCTAAGTGAATTCTGGGAATCGTAGTCCTAGGGCTCCTGCCATTATTAGTAGTAGCCTCAGAATTATGAACCCATTGGAAAGAATGTCTGGAGATGGTTAGAGAGAGGCATTCCTTGCCTGGCCTGACTGGATCTCACCCTGCTTGGCCAGAACCAGCAAGAACATTGGCACTAACCATATTCCTGGACCTAGTTCAAGACAAAGTACTGGTGCATGTTGAGGTGGAAGAAAGGTTCTGAAAGGGGTGCCCAGGAAAGAGCTTGGCTTATAGAAGAGGTCAAGGGTGTTGCAATAGCCAAGTTTTGGTGTGCAAAGAAGAAGAGAATAAGACCCTGCAGGGGGCAGCAAGAAGACAATTAGATCGGATAGTGAGGCCAGCAGCACCTTCCCTCCTGTCAAGTGACGTTCCTTGTCTGTCTCCAGATTGCTACTCTTAGGGCAATATTCTGCTCCTTCTACACTTCCTTCCTTCCTTAGCTAGTCATGTTGTTAGGACACCGTCTCTGTCTCTTTTCACTATTAAGTATGTTAGTTTCCCAATAAAGATTTATCTACTAGGGATGGGCACAAACCATATTGAACTGGGAGGTTCATTCGTTAACTGGACTGGTTTGAGCTTCATGGTCCCTCAAAACCCTGTAGAAAGGGACAGCAATCCCTTTAAACAAGGTCTACAGAAAGCCCCCCAAACAGCTGAGTGGTGGGCAGCAGCCTGCTTCCTGCAGCTCAGCTGATTTTCTGGCTTTTGCAGGGAACAGAAAGCAGAGGTTTAAAGGGATGCAGAGTCCCTTTAAACCCCCGCTTTCTGCTCTGTCCACAAACTGCCACAAATTGCTTTAAAAGTCCGTGGAAGTTTGTGATCATAGAATCATAGATTTGGAAGGGACCTCCAGGATCACCTAGTCCAACCCCCTGTACAATGCAGGAAATTCACAAAAAGCCCCCCCCACACCCCCAGTGACCCCCGTTCCATGCCCAGAAGATGACAGAAACCCTCCTGAATCTCCAGCTAAAGCTGACCTGTAGAAAAATTGTTTCCTGACCCAAAGTGGCGATCAGCATTTCCCTGGACATGTAAGAAAGAGCCACAAGAACTAAGCACTGACGCAAGCCTTCCCATCCTCCCTCTCATGATCTGCCTAAGTTCACATGGTAGGCCTGTCACAAACTTTCAGTTCATGAACCATGAACAAAGCAAGATTTGTGACAAATTTTGCTTCATGGTTCAGTTCGTGTCCATCTTTATTATCTACACTTTGGTCAGGTTGTGCACCTGGGCTGTGTTAATTACTCTGACAACAGAAGAGAGGCCTTCAGGAGCTTAGGAGGAGAGCAGAGCGGAGCACTCACCTGTAACCTTTGGGCCAGAAGTCCCGGGTAGGTTGGCCCCAAAGGAAAGGAGCCCCACAGAAAGGAAGAAGAGGTTGGACCTCATGGTGGTATCTGGCTGAATGCTGTAGGCTTGCTTATATAGTGTTCCTGGCCAGTCAAGGGAGGAGATTTTCCAGTAAAGATCTGGAGCTCCACCATAAAATCTAGGAAGGAGGAGGCTGGTCTTCTGGTTGTCACCAGAACCAGGCATTAACTAAGAATCAGGCTGTGGAGGAAATCAGCAAGTGTGTTGTTTGTTTTCCAAATTCATCCTCCCAGGTGTCAAAAAGTAAGTAGGAGGGTAAAAGGAAATCAAAGAAGAGATGCCACAGAGGCGTGGGTCTTCTAATGACGGTTTTGTTTGTGGGTAGAAAAGCACTGTACAAATAACGCAGACCACAAGTGCTCAAGAAGTTATGCACAAAAATCAATTTATATAATAGGGGACCACATATATCAGTAAAATCAGATTACATCATATAATGTGCAAGTCCATAATTAGTAAAGGTAAAGGTAAAGGTTCCGTTGCTTGAAAGCCAGTTGAATCCGACTCTAGGGTTGCGGTGCTCATCTCTGTTTCAAAGCCGAAGAGCCAGCGCTGTCCGAAGATGTTTCCGTGGTCATGTGGCCGGCATGACTAAACACCAAGGTGCACGGAACACTGTTATCTTCCCACTGAAGTGGTACCTATTTATCTACTTGCAATTTCTTGCTTTCGAACTGCTAGGTTGGCAGGAGCTGGAACTAGAGACGGGAGCTCACTCCGTCATGCAGCACTCTCAGGTCTTGAACTGCTGAACTACTGACCTTCCACAGCCTGCAGTTCAGCGTCTTATCCACTTGAGCCACTGCAGCTCCTCCCATAAATAGTACAAGTCCAGAAATGGTACACAGACAAAATGGACGAAGACTCCAGATTTTGATCTTCATTTCGATAATTCTTTTTCAAGACTGCTACAGTTACAAGTAAAAGCAAACTATTAATATCATATATTACAGTCAAACCCATGTTCTAAATACTGAGAGGCAAAAAAATTACCTTCATAAAGTACAGAAGACTCCTAGAAGGAAAAACCCTTAGCCTAGCATTCACAGTGTATAAAAGCCTTCAACCAATTATTACAGGGGAAATTCTGAAACAAGGAAGAATAGGAAAATAATAGTGTAAGAATATTTTCCTATTCTTTCTTGTTTTAGAATTTCCCCCTGTAATATTGGGTTGAAGGCTTGTATACACTGTGAGTCCTTGGCTAAGGATTTTTCCTTCTAAGAGTCTTCTGTACTTCATGAAGGTAATTTTTTTGCCTCTTAGTATTTAGAACATGGGTTTGACTGTAATATATGATATTAGTAGTTTGCTTTTACTTGTAATTGCAGCAGTCTTGAAAAAGAATTATCGAAACGAAGATCAAAATCCGGAGTCTTCGTCCATTTTGTCTGTGTACCATTTCTGGATTTGCACTATTCATTTTGTCTGTGTACCATTTCTGGACTTGTACTATTTATGGACCTGCACATTATATGGTGTAATCTGGTTTCACTGATATAGGTGGTTCCCTATTATATAAATTGACTTTTGTGCATATCTTCTCGAGTACTTGTGGTCTGCGTTATTTGTACAGTGCTTTTCTGCCTACTGTATGTTGTATACTGTGATATCACATTTGTTAATGGTTTTTTGTGTGGGCCATGATGAGGCACATTTGTGACAGGCCCCAAGATCCGCACAGGGCTCTGTTACTCTCAGACTTCAGACTCCTCTGTTTTGAGGTTCTCTAACTCACCTCTTGGATCTTCAGAGCAAGAAACAGCAATTACATGTCTTATGTAGGGTAATGAGGGCTTGCAACACAGAACGTACAGCTCCAAGGTTCACAAAGAATGTTTGGGAAGAAATGATTGGAATGCACAGAAATCTGCTGTGCTTTGCTGGCAGGCCCTTGGTCAGGTGCGCCTGCATTCTTCTCATTACTAAGACCTGCCACTGCATTGCCGGGCAGTGTTGCTGGCAAGATTGGAAGTCACACCTTGAGGGGAAAGTCATCCGTCAGAAAGTAGATATCCTCGATGGGGAATGACAGAAAAATCTCCCGGCAAGCCAGTCTGGGGAGTACACAGAGACCTCACTGGGGATCAGTGTTATTGAGTCCCCCTCCAAACTGTCCATTTTCTCCAGGGGAACTGATCTCTGTAGCCCGGGGATGAGTTGTAATTCTGGGGGATCCCCAGGTCCCACCTGGAGGCTGGCATCCCTAGCCTAGAAAGGGCGGGGTGTGGGGAATGGAGGGGCCTCGGCTGGGTATGTTGCCATGGTGTCCACTTGTCATTCTGGGAGATCTCTAGGCCCAGTCTGGACGTTGGCAACCCTGACCCCTTACCCCCCAGTCGTTTGTCGGCAAGGCTGCTTGGCAAGGCTGCAGGAGAGGGCCAGAGGGAACAATTCCGCTTCCCCCTGTCATCATGTGAAGTTCCATAAAGTGATGTACTTGGAAGAAGGACCTCTCCCCCCCCCCCTGGACCAACAGGGAATTGAAGGGAAGCACAATTCGGCTGAAGATGTCTCTGGAGGAAACACGTTCTTTATTCAAGGGGAAGTGAGGAAGCCTCCCAGCACAATGCCCAGAAAGGGGAACAACTGGAGTGACCCAGTGCAGTGAAAGTAGTAGCTGGATGAAAGCCTTCAGCCCCCGGGGAGAAAAGAACTCTACTTTGACGTTTTCTGCCCAAGTGATCCCATAAGGGATTCCTGATGTCAAAAAGTACCAATGCAAGGCTGTATTTAAAACTGACCATAATTCCATCCAGTCCAACATAATACCGATAACACGATACAAAAACCAAAACAGCTCGTACTTCTGTCTTACGGAAACCCCTCCAAGGATTTGTATCCTGCCCAGATTCACACATGATACAACCTTATCCTGAACTTTATCATTCTAGTAACAAAAATGAATTTCTACATACTGCTGAGCCAAATATGCCCACAAGGTGGCAGCAGAGGACTGAGGATGAACTTGGGAAATTCCGACTGGGCGAACCTGAGCCCCCACCTGACAATTAGGACTGCTCTTTAACTGCTGGCGGGAATTCGCTGAGAGATCAAAAGAAGAAGAAGAGTTTGGATTTATACCCCTCCCTTCACTGCCCAAAGGCGTCTCAGAGCGGCTTACAAACTCCTTTCCCTTCCACTCCCCACAACGGACACCCGGTGAGGTAGGTGGGGCTGAGAGAGCTCTGACAGAAACTGCTCTTTTTCAGAGGACAGCTCTGACAGAGCTTGTGACTGACCCAAGGTCACATCAGCAGGTGCAAGTGGAGGAGTGGGGAACCAAACCCGGTTCTAACCCAGATTAGAGTCCGCACACTTAACCACTACACCAAACTGGCTTTCAGCCTGTTGGTGTTTCTGCTGAGGCCCGCACTGCCTTCCTTTCCCCCTGAGCCCAAGGGCAGTGGCCTGAGGGTAGGCCGGCCTTTGTGAGCTGTGGAGGAACCGGCTGCATTCTGGCCTGGCCTGTCTTTGCCCTTCATCCAGCTGGAAAGGAGGAGGGCTGGTCCCCAGAAACCCAGGGGGAGAGGGGACCCCAAGTGAACACCCCAGAGCAGCAGCTGCCCTGCCGCGACAGTGTTTCCCGTTTGGCCCCAAAGATGAGAATCTCATGGAGGACAGCATTTGACCCAGAAATTTCCCTTGGCTTTGAGACCTGCCGATTGACCTGAAACTTTGTTTTACTGATTTACTTTATCTCTAGTCTGCCTTTCTCGTTGAGACTTAATCCAGAAGACATGATAGAAGTGCACTCAGGAGGAGACAACCAATGGACTCGGATTACAGAATTAGGGAATGCTGGGCACAATGACAAACTCTCGATGGTCCCCCATCTGTCTTTTCCATCCCTCATATGAATATTTTCACACTGTATGTTCTTATGCCCTTTCCCACCTCTGAGTAAGTGCCTGGTTTGGAAACTGCTGCCTAGAATGTACCCCGTCCTCTTAATTGATTTCTCTTTTTCTGGACATGCAGGATGTGAAGACCACCGTTCCCCCGCTGTCATGCCCAAAGGCAGCCACTCTGAAGCCCTTTCGAAGATGTGCTTTCATACCCACGTTTCCATGGGGAGAGAGTCTTCTCCGGCAATGACTTCTGCAGCAACGTGCTGCATTTCTGTAACATCTGCGTTGTTAGGTAGATTTGCTTCTTAACGGATGAGCTGTGAAGCAAAGACGGACGTGAACTACATTCTGTCCAAGTGAATAGAGTGTACCGTAGAAACTTTGTGAGCAGTCCTGCAATTGCCCCAGAGTATGATGGAAAGGAGGAAATGGAAAGAGCGAATGATGAGCATACCTGGATTAAACACAGCAATTTAATTGTTCTTGCTGCAATTTAGTCTGGGTTGATTTTAAAATGGGGCAGTACTCAATGCATCCACTGGAGGGCAGCAGAGCATTAGGAAACAACCTATATTTGGCAATTTCGTAAAAAGACTAAAGCATCTCATCAGTGAAAGCGATCTATTATTGCTGCTCTGGGGTGTTGAATGGGTGTTCTATGCTGATTTGCATGGGAGAGCTTCATCTAGGCCACAGTTTGCCAACAGAGAGCAAGCAAGTGATGGGTCTTCAAGACTTTGCTAGGGAGTTGTTGGAAGCCATGGTCTTGTTTTTCCTTCCTTCCTTCCTTCCTTCCTTCCTTCCTTCCTTCCTTCCTTCCTTCCTTCCTTCCTTCCTTCCTTCCTTCCTTCCTTCCTTCCTTCCTTCCTTCCTTCCTTCCTTCCTTCCTTCCTTCCTTCCTTCCTTCCCAGGACTCAAGGCGGATTATCCAGAGAGAGTCAATACAGTCAACAAGGTGGGACATTCAATGAACAATGAAATAGGACTGGGGTTGTAGAACCAACCAGAAGTCTAAGAAAACAGAACCGAAGGAAAAGGCAAGTGTTAAATAATGCAAAATTACATAACAGGATCCACTTACAGCAAACTGTACCTAGTAGTATAGACCACAGTCCCTAATAATGTATCCAAGTAATTTTGCAAAGCATTTTGTGCAGCGATACCCTGTTGCCTGTGTAGAAAAGCTGTCTTGAATAATTCACTTTTATATTGTTTGAGGAAAGCCAGGAGAGGGGGGGGGGGCCTTCCCGACATCCTTCCTTCCTAACCAACATGGGGCAAATCACAATGGCATGAAGGGTCTCCATGGGCCAGAGCCTCCAGTCCAAACCCCCCTTGACAGCCAGTGTGGTGTAGTGGTTAGAGAGTCAGACTAGGATCCGTGAGACCCAGGTTCAAAATCCCCTCTCTGCTATGGAAGGTCATCAGACTAAAGCAGTTTGGTGTACTGGTTAAGTGCACGGACTCTAATCTGGGAGAACCGGGTTTGATTCCCCACTCCTCCTGGCTGGATGACCTTGGGTAAGCCATAGTTCTGATAAGAACTGTCCTTGAAAAAGAGCAGTTTCCATCAGAGCTCTCTCAGCCCCATCTACCTCACAGGGTGTCTGTTGTAGGGAGGGGGAGGAAAAGGGATTTGTAAACTGCTCTGAGACTCCCCTGTGTAATGAAGGGTGGGGTATAAATCCAATCTCTTCTTCTTCATCATCAGGTGACCTTGGGCCAATCACCTAAGTCACAGCCTAACCGGCCTCACAGCGGAATTGTGTAGATCGAACAAAGGTGAGGAGAATGATGTCAGTTGCTTTGGGTCCTCTTTGAGGAGAAAAATGGGCATAAAATGAATTCATAGTAAAATAAAAATAAAACCAAATAAAATAAAATAAACCCCGTAACTTAATAGGGATCGATTAAAAAGCTGCAGTACTCCATGTGTCCACATGGAGGCAGCAGAGGACTAGGAATGGGTGTCTTGGCGAGAAAAGGTTCTGAAACTCCTGAAAAGACAGTATTGTTTCCGGTTTCCATTCCAACCTGCAGACTTCTGAAACTAATACTTACAGTGAAAAGTAAATAAGTTTCAGGCTTTCACCTCTTTTGGTGGTGGGGATGGGGGACAACATGCTGCTACTGAAGGCAGCACTGATGAAATCCTGGCTTACTTTGCTATCCCCAGAAGCTGTTTCACAGACCCCACTAAGTGTCCCCTCTAAGCCAAGTTAGTGTGAGCTAGCTCAGAGTTTTTTAGCCTCCGCCTCACACATTTTCCTCTTAGCTCAGGAAGGATGTGGCTCCACAGCAAACTTATTGATGCAGCATCCCAATCGCCGGCTCACAACTTTTAATGCCAGGAACTCCCCAAGTAGAATCTTTGCTCACGAAGACTCCGTGGCTTAGAGGGAGCATTGCCCACTAAGGAGAAAAATGGTGTCAAAATGTACAAGGAGCCTGCATTTCCAGGCTGGGATGGCCAGAACTGGACTTTTAAAAAGTCTGCACATCACTAGCTAAGGAAGGGAGCCATCTTGGAGAAGGGCAACTGCCTGTGTTGCACCAAGCGTAAACATTTGGACTTAAACCAGTGATGATGAGGATGATGAAGCACACAGCCCTAGAGACAGAGGATGGCAGAAACCTGAAAAGGGAGCCTCAAATTGGTAGCCTTCCTGGCTATATGGTCATCTTAAGACATGGCAAACATAGGGCATGTGGGGCGGAGGCCATAGTTGAAAGAGGCAACGCTGTCTTTTCACTTGAACATTATAGCAAAAGGTTCAGTCATGTCAGCTGCAGGCAACCTGAAATGCTTTCTCTCTACCCATCTGCGGGTATCACATCAATGCAACCACGGCAATTGTGCACTCCCGCCCATTCTAGGAAATGGCCACAGGGGGCAGCAGAGAACTATGTTTGAACCGCAGTCTGATTTTCATCACTTGTGTGTCCCTGTTGCTTCAGGGTTTCCCACCCCCCTCCAATGCGTTCTGCTCTCTCTAGTAGTCCCAAGAGGGAGCCGAACACATGGGGTGGGTGGGGAACGATGATGACCCAAAGCAATAGGAACAAATGAGGAAAAATGAGAATGTGGAAGACCTAGACTGGATGGACGAATCGCATCTGTTTATGCAGATGTAGACTCTTGTTCACAATTCACAGCAGATGCGCTGACCCCGTGCCCATTCGTTCCCACCAGAATGTAACCTGTCTTTATAGTTACCCCAGTGTAAAAGTGTTAATCCCCCCTCCCCTTATTCTTCAGTTGCAATATTTTCATGGGCATTTTTCTATGGCACAACCCAGATATCTGAAACGTTATGCCATTTTTTTTTCAATCTCCCCTTTTTTATACATTAAGAAACATCAAAAGATGCCAGGTTCAAATCCCCTTCTCTGCCATGGAAGCTCCCTGGCTGTCCTTGGGCAGGCTAACCGGCCTCACAGCGTAATAGTGTAGACAAAACAAAGGTGAGGAGAATGATGTCAGTTGCTTTGGGTCCTCTTTGAGGAGAAGAGTGGGCATAAATTGAATTCATCGTAAAATAAAATAAACCCCGTAACTTAATAGGGATCGATTAAAAAGCTGCAGTACTCCATGTGTCCACATGGAGGCAGCAGAGGACTAGGAATGGGTGTCTTGGCGAGAAAAGGTTCTGAAACTCCTGAAAAGACAGTATTGTTTCCGGTTTCCATTCCAACCTGCAGACATCTGAAACCGATACTTACAATGAAAAATAAATGTTTCAGGCTTTCACCTCTTGTGGTGGTGGGGATAGGGGACAACATGTTGCTACTCTACTACCTCTAGGAGCTGTTTCACAGTGTCCCCTCTAAGCCAAGTTAGTGTGAGCTAGCTCAGAGTTTTTTAGCCTCCGGCTCACACATTTTTGTCTTAGGTCAGGAAGGATGTGGCTCCACAGCAAACTTATTGATGCAGCAGCCCAATCGCCGGCTCACAACTTTTAATGCCAGGAGCTCCCCAAGTAGAATCTTTGCTCACAAGAAGACACCGTGGCTTAGAGGGAGCATTGCCCAATGCCCACTAAGGGGAAGAATGGTGTCAAAATGTACAAGGAACCTGCATTTCCAGGCTGGGATGGCCAGAACTGGACTTTTAAAAGTCTGCACATTACTAGCTAAGGAAGGGAGCTACCTTGGAGAAGGGCAACTGCCTGTATTGCACCAAGCATAAACATTTGGACTTAAATCAGTGATGACGAAGATGATGAAGCATGCAGCCTATAGAGAGAGGATGGCAGAAACCTGAAAAGGGAGCCTCAGATCCGTATCCTTCCTGGCTATATGGTCATCTTAAGACAGGGCAGACATAGGGCACGTGGGGCTGTGGCCATAGTTGAAAGGGGCAACGCTGTCTTTTCACTTGAACATTATAGCAAAAGGTTCAGTCATGTCAGCTGCGGGCAACCTGAAATGCTTTCTCTCTACCCATCTGCGGGTATCACATCAATGCAACCACGGGATTGTGGACTCCTGCCCATTCTAGGAAATGGCCACAGGGGGACAGCAGAGAACTATGTTTGAACCGCAGTCTGATTTTTCATCACTTGTGTGTCCCTGTTGCTTCAGGGTTTCCCACCCCACTCCAATGCGTTTTGCTCTCTCTAGTAGTCCCAAGAGGGAGCCGAACACATGGGGTGGGTGGGGAACGATGATGACCCAAAGCAATAGGAACAAATGAGGAAAAATGAGAATGTGGAAGACCTAGACTGGATGGACGAATGGCATTTGTTTATGCAGATATAGACTCTTGTTCACAATTCACAGCAAATGCGCTGACCCCGTGCCCGTTCACCAGAATGTAACCTGTCTTTATAGTTACCCCTGTGTAAAAGTGTTAACCCCCCCCCATTCTTCAGTTGCAATATTTTCATGGGCATTTTTCTAATGGCACAACCCAGATATCTGAAACGTTATGTCATTTTTTTTTCATTCTCCCCTTTTTTATACGTTAAGAAACATCAAAAGATGCCAGGTTGAAATCCCCTTCTCTGCCATGGAAGCTCCCTGGCTGTCCTTGGGCAGGCTAACTTGCCTCACAGCGTGATTGTGTAGACAGAACAAAGGTGAGGAGAATGATGTCAGTTGCTTTGGGTCCTCTTTGAGGAGAAGAGCGGGCATAAATTGAATCCATCGTAAAATAAAACAAAACCAAATAAAATAAAATAAACCCCGTAACTTAATAGGGATCGATTAAAAAGCTGCAGTACTCAATGTGTCCACATGGAGGCAGCAGAGGACTAGGAATGGGTGTCTTGGCGAGAAAAGGTTCTGAAACTCCTGAAAAGACAGTATTGTTTCCGGTTTCCATTCCAACCTGCAGACTTCTGAAACTAATACTTACAGTGAAAAGTAAATAAGTTTCAGGCTTTCACCTCTTTTGGTGGTGGGGATGGGGGACAACATACTGCTACTTTGCTATCTCCAGGAGCTGTTTCACAGAGCCCACTAACAGTGTCCCCTCTAAGCCAAGTTAGTGTGAGCTAGCTCAGAGTTTTTTAGCCTCCGGCTCACACATTTTCCTCTTAGCTCAGGAAGGATGTGGCTCCAGAG
The DNA here is from genome assembly GCA_029375565.1 of Gekko gecko. NCBI lineage: Eukaryota > Metazoa > Chordata > Lepidosauria > Squamata > Gekkonidae > Gekko > Gekko gecko. The sequence goes on along the minus strand of JAPDNY010000015.1, from coordinate 53,454,169 downwards.
CAAACTTATTGATGCAGCAGCCCAGTCGCCGGCTCACAACTTTTAATGCCAGGAACTCCCCAAGTAGAATCTTTGCTCACAAGAAGACTCCACAGCTATAGAGGGAGCATTGCCCACTAAGGGGAAAAATGTTGTCAAAATTTACAAGGAACCTGTATTTCCAGGCTGGGATGGCCAGAACTGGACTTTTAAAAGTCTGCACATCACTAGCTAAGGAAGGGAGCCATCTCGGAGAAGGGCAACTGTCTGTATTGCACCAAGCGTAAAGATTTGGACTTAAACCAGTGATGATGAGGATGATGAAGCACACAGCGGTAGAGAGAGAAGATGGCAGAAATCTGAAAAGGGAGCCTCAAATCGGTAGCCTTCCTGGCTATAGGGTCATCTTAAGACAGGGCAGACATAGGGCACGTGGGGCTGTGGCCGTAGCTGAAAGGGGCAATACTGTCTTTTCACTTGAACATTATAGCAAAAGGTTCAATCATGTCAGCTGCGGGCAATCTGAAATGCTTTCTCTCTACCCATCTATGAGTATCAGCAAATGGCCACAGGGGGGCAGCAGAGAACTATGTTTGAACCGCAGTCTGATTTTCATCACTTGTGGGCCCCTGTTGCTTCAGGGTTTCCCACCCCCTCCAATGCGTTTTGCTCTCTCTAGGAGTCCAAGAGGAAGCAGAACACATGTGGGGGGTGGGGGACGGACCCAAAGCAATAGGGACAAACGAGTGGCAAAAATGAGAATGCGGAAGACCTAGACTGGATGGACAAATCCCATCTGTTTATGTAAAGACTCTATTCACAGCAAATGTGCTTACCCCGTGCCCATTCGTTCTCACCAGAATGAAACTTGTGTTTATGTAAAAGCGTGTAACACTGCCCCCCCCCCGCTATTCTTCAGTTGCAATATTTTCATGGGCATTTTTCTAATGGCACAATCCAGCTATCTGAAACGTCGTGTCATTATTATTTTTTTCAGTCTCCCCTTTTTATACGTTAAGAATCATCAGAAGATGCCAGGTTCAAATCCCCTTCTCTGCCATGGAAGCTCCGTCGGTGACCATGGGCCAATCACGTAAATCACAACCTAACCTGCCTCACCTCTTAATTGTGTAGACAGAACAAAGGTGAGGAGAATGATGTCCGTTGCTTTGGGTCCTCTTTGGGGAGAAAAGTGGGCATAAAACGAATTCATCGTAAAATAAAATAAAATAAAGCCCGTAATTTAATAGGGAACGATTAAAAAGCTGCAGTACTCCATGTGTCCACATGGAGGCAGCAGAGGACTAGGAATGGATGTACTGGCGAGAAGTGGTACTGAAACTCCTGAAAAGACAGTATCGTTTCCGGTTTCCATTCCAACCTGCAGACATCTGAAACTGACACTTACAATGAAAAGTAAATAAGTTTCAGGCTTTCACCTCTTGTGGTGGTGGGGATGGGGGACAACATGCTGCTACTGAATGGCAGCACTGATGAAATCCTGGCTTACTCTGCTATCCCCAGGAGCTGTTTCACAGACCCCACTAACAGTGTCTCCTCTAAGCCAAGTTAGTGTGAGCTTAGATTTTTAGCCTCCGGCTCACACATTTTTGTCTTCACTCAGGAAGGATGTGGCTCCAGAGCAAACTTATTGATGCAGCAGCCAAGTCGCTTGCTCACTCACAACTTTAATGCCAGCAGCTCACAAAGTAGAATCTTTGCTCACAAGAAGACTCTGTGGCTTAGAGGGAGCATTGCCCACTAAGGGGAAAAATGGTGTCAAAATGTACAAGGAGCCTGCATTTCCAGGCTGGGATGGCCAGAACTGGACTTTTAAAAAGTCTGCACATCACTAGCTAAGGAAGGGAGCCATCTTGGAGAAGGGCAACTGCCTTTATTGCACCAAGCGTAAATATTTGGACTTAAACCAGTGATGACGAGGATGATGAAGCATGCAGCCAGAGGATGGCAGAAACCTGAAAAGGGAGCCTCAGATTGGTAGCCTTCCTGGCTATATGGTCATCTTAAGACACGGCAGACATAGGGCATGTGGGGCGGAGGCCATAGTTGAAAGGGGCAACGCTGTCTTTTCACTTGAACATTATAGCAAAAGGTTCAGTCATGCCAGCTGCGGGCAACCTGAAATGCTTTCTCTCTACCCATCTGCGGGTATCACATCAATGCAACCACGGCAATTGTGGGCTCCTGCCCATTCTAGGAAATGGCCACAGGGGGGCAGCAGAGAACTATGTTTGAACCGCAGTCTGCTTTTCATCACTTGTGTGTCCCTGTTGCTTCAGGGTTTCCCACCCCCTCCAATGCGTTTTGCTCTCTCTAGTAGTCCCAAGAGGGAGCCGAACATATGTGGGGGTGGGGGTGGGGGTGAAACGATGACGACCCAAAGCAATAGGAACAAATGAGGAAAAATGAGAATGTGGAAGACCTAGACTGGATGGACAAATCCCATCTGCAGATGTAGACTCTTGTTCACAATTCATAGCAAATGCACTGTCCCCGTGCCCAATCGTTCTCACCAGAATGTAACCTGTGTTTATAGGTACCCCTATGTAAAAGTGTTACCCCCCCACTATTCTTCAGTTGCAATATTTCCATGGGGATTTTTCTAATGGCACAACCCAGCTATCTAAAATGTTATGTCATTATTATTTTTTAAATCTCCCCTTTTTATACGTTAAGAATCATCAAGATTGACTTGTTATTTGTTTGAACGTCATATGGAAAATAAATAAAAATGTTTCGCACAAAAATAAAAAGGATGTAAAATTGTAACCCAGAAACCAAAACCTGTTCCTGAAAATGGCCACCAGAGGGCAGGAGAGGGCCATGCTTAGCTGCCTCAACCAGGTGACCTTTGTTGTGGCAGTACTCAGAGTGAAAGTGTTTTTGAAGTTTTTGAAGACTTCTGTGCAATTTCTACCACACTTGAAAGGTTGCAAAAAGGCTGTGGAAGTATGTTACTCCCAAAACAATAGCTGGATAAGAATTCTGGCTGTTTTCAAATGTAAGCATGACTCCTTCTCTCGAGGATGCAAGTATAGGAAAAGGCGCCTCTGCTGTGGAGAATCTAATGGGATCAGGGCATGGAATGGCCTCTGTCTCACACAGTCTCTGCAGGAGGGGGAAAAACTTGTAAGGAACCAGTGCTGTGAAGATCTCAAATAGGGGCCTCTCCCCACCATGGTTTCTGCTCCAGCTTGGCTTCTTAACTGTATTGGGTTTCCCCCTCCCTTACATACACTACTGTTTACCATTGTTGCTTTTCCATTTTAAATTTGTCCTCATTTTCCCCCAGACCACTACAAAAACATGGGGGAAACTCAAAGAAACACGTTTAGAGCAATGACTTGGCAAATGATACTGTGTGAAAGGGAAGGGGGGAAACCGATGCAGATAAACAGCCAAGCTGGAGCAAAAACCCAGTGCGAAGAAGCCCTGGATAAAGGCCTCCAGTTGCATTGTTTAAGTGAGCTCTGGTCTGATTTTAAAGTGGTGCAGTACCAGACATGTCCACAAGGAGACAGTAGAAGGTTAGGAGAGAAACTAACACATTTCAGGCTGAAGGGTCCGTGTCAGGGAAAGTTGCCCTGAAGGGAATTCCAGCTGGCAGGCAGAACTTTTGCAGCTGCTATGTAAATGTTGACCTGCAGGTGGCAGTAAAGGGGGCTGCCCATTTGGGACCCAGAGGGACAAGCAGACGGATGCCTTTCCCCACCAAAGTGTTTTGGGATCTGGGTGGAAATTTACAATTGCAGCACTTTTCCTAGTGTGCCAAAGCAGCCAAGATCTTGCTGTCCATGCCAAACTTTACAGCCATGCCAAACTTTACCTCGCAGCCCAGCTGCCAGCCTAAATGCTTTTGGTCCAATACACTTGGAAGGAGCTGGAATCATCACGTAATATTAATTAACTCCAATCGAGTTTCAGTCCCAAGGGCCAAAGTCTTTGCCAGCCATCCGAATGATTTCTCAGGGGACTGGGAGCTGGGAGCAGGCTTATGCCTTACGGAGCAGCTGGTCAGAAAGTAGCGAGGCAGTGGAGTGGAGCGGTTAGGGTGGCAGAGAAGGGCGGGAGGCCGGCACTTAAATCCTCAAGGGGTTTGGAAAACCACAGGAACCCCCCCTCCGAAGAACAGACGGATTTGACAAGATGTTTTTGATATGGAGGTGGACAGAAGGGAGCAGGTGCAGAGGAGAGAGACGGGGATGATCGGGGGCCTGGGAATGTTCAGTCTGGAGGAGAGGAGGCTGAGGAGGGACAGGATGGCCCTTTTGAAGTATCTGAAGGGCCGTCACTTAGAGGGGGAGGGCAGGGAGCTCTTCCTGTTGGCAGCAGAGGAGAGGACTCACAAGAATGGGTTGAAATGAAGGGTGGGAAGGTACCGGCTGGACCTTAGGAGAAGCTTTTTGACAGTCCGAGTTGTGCAGTCGTGGAATCAGGAGCCTCAGGAGGTGGTGAGCTCCCCCGTCACTGGCAGTCTTGAAGCAGCGGCTGGACCAACACCTGTCAGGGGTGCTCTAGGCTGATCCTGCATTGAGCAGGGGGCTGGGCTAGATGGCCTCTAGGGCCCCTTCCATCTCTGGGATTCTAGGATTCTGTGGAAGGTCAACATCCCCCAGCTGCACTTTGGCAGCAAAACCTTAGTAAAAAAGCCTGTCTGAAAGTGACCTTTTGAAGATGCCCTCAGATTCCTCTTGATTTTTGCTGGAACAAAAAGAACACGTGGGGTTGCCAAACTCCCGGGGTGGTGGTGGTGGTCTGGAGTCCAGACGACAGTTTCCCTGGAGGAAATGGCAGTTCCAGTGGGTGGACTTCCAGGAGAACTGGGCATCCCAGAGTAGCGGTCCCCGTGGACACCATGGCACCCGCCAGCACATTTTCTGGTGCTCAACAAGTGTTTTTAGAAAGTGCCCAGCAAGGCTTCTGACTGGCCACTGGAGTTTTGATTGGCTGTGCAGACTTGGGCAGCAGTCGCCCCAGGACCTTTGCTCTGTGACTGACGAGAACACGGGGGTAACCATTTTGTAGCTGGCTGCATCTCCTCCAGCAGCCATTTCACGGCAGCCATTTTGTGGCTGTGCCCGCCATGCTGTGTCAGAACTCCAAAGTGGCCAGCAGGCTCAAAGATGCTGGGGACCCCGATCCTGGAGGGATATCACATCTCCATTGAGTTCCCTCCCCTACTCAAACTCTGCCACCCCCTGGAATCACCCTCAAATCTCCGGGAATTTTCTGTGCTGGAGTTGGCAACTCTAGCAAACATGGCTACTCTCCTGAAATCATTATCTAAGGGGACCAGGTCTTCACAGCAGGTCTGTAGTGACGGCGGGGCTTTTGGGGGCTCTGCCCCCTTTCTTAAAGGCGCAGCCCCACAAGAATTTCTCTTGTAACTGCTTTCTTCAGTCATTTAAAAACATTTTTAAAAAGTTGTGTGCTCCTTTAAGCATAGTGGGGTGCTGTAGTTGACTAATGCCTGCACTGAACAAGGGGGTTGGAGGAGGTGACCTCTAGGATCCCTTCTAACTCTGTGTCAAGAAACTGGTCTCCTTTAAGAGAGTTTTTCCTGCCTAAGTGTTAGCTTTCTTGACTCTAGAAGTCATCGTCTCCACCTGTTGGCTTGTTCTCAGAACTGTTGCTTAGGCTGGCAGGAGTGATTAACTCACGGCAGCTGAGAACGGTCATCTAAAGTGGCTGACAGCTTGCAATTGAGAGATCTCTCCTGGTAACAGCTTTCCATTGGCTAAATGGCTTTTTCTTTCTGCACGGAAAACTTCAGCCACACCAGAAAATAATTTGCCCCACAGGCCACAAAGTCCTGGCTACAGGCCTGCTTTACAGACCACCACTTAAAATGCAGATAAGATTCCCAAAGTTCTTTAAGCGGGTGTAGGAGGGAAGCAGTTCTGGGGAACACCAGCTAAGAACAGAAACCTACGGCAGTGGTCATTTTGAGATGAGTCGGAGGTAGGAGTTGTTGCATGTTGTTTGTTGTTCCATTTCAGCCTCTTGAGGCAGCTTTTTACAGCTGCAAACATTACATCCACCCTGAGCTGACCTTGGGAGCCGAAGAACTTGGGACCCACCAAGTTCAACCAGAACTGAGGTGGGTCCATGGCTCAGTGGTAGAGCATCTGCTTGGCATGCAGAAGGCTCCGAGTTCAATCCCTGGCATCTCCAGAATCAGGAGAGTTTTTGGCTAAACATTAGGAAGAACTTCCTGACTGTTAGAGTGGTTCCTCGGTGGAACAGGCCACCTTGGGAGGTGGTGGGCTCTGCTTTTGTGGAGGTTTTCATGCAGAGGCTATGTGGCCATCTGACAGCAATGTGGATTCTGTGAACTTAGGCAGATTGCGAGAAGGGAGGGCACGAAGGGTCGCCTCAGTGCTTCATTCTCGTGGCCCTTCTTACATGCCCAGGGAGATGCTGATCGCCACTTTGGGGTCAGGAAGTAATTTTTCTCCAGGCCATTTTGGCTGGAGATCTTGGAGGTTTTTTTTGTCATTTTCTGGGTGTGGAGCAGGGGCCACTGGGGGTGTTTGCCGGGGAGGTATTTGTGAGTTTCCTGCATTGTGGAGGGGGTTGGACTAGATGACCCTAGAGACCCCTTCCAATTCTATGATTCAGTTAAAATGCCCAGGTAGTAGATGATGTGAAAACACCTCTGCCTGAGTCCCTGGAGAGCTGCTGCCAGTCTGAGCAGACAATATTGACCTTGGTTGGACCGATGGTCTGATTCAGCGTAAGGCAGCTTCATATGTTCATGAGATGAGAGGGACTCTGACCTGCTGCCACCTCACGATATCTAGCTGCGCATATCGTGTGATGCAAGGTCTGTGCCTGGCCCTGTCCTTGCTGGCCTGAGATTTGAGGCAGGGAAATGTATTAGTGCAACAATGCAACAATGTTGTGTCCAAGCTACTGTTATCAAGGGCGGCGGGGGGAACAGGCTTGCCAAACTCTGGGTTGGGAAATTCCTGGGGATTTGGAGGTAGAACCTGAGAAGTAGGGTTGCCAGGTCCTCTCTGTCCAGTGTCAGGGTAGGGCTGCCAGATCCAGGTGGGGAAACTCCTGGAGATTTGGAGGTGGAGCCTGAGGAGGACAGGGCTCTCAGTGGGATAAAAGGCCATAGAGTCCACCCTTCCTCCAAAGGATTCATTTTCTCTAGGGAAACTGATCTCTGCAATCTGGAGATGAGCTGTAATTCAGGTGACCCCAGGTCCCACCTGGAGCCTGGCATCCCTATGGGACAGCATAAGAACATAAGAAGAACCCCGCTGGTTCAGACTAGTGAGGGCCCATCTAGTCCAGCATCCTGTCTCACATAGTGGCCGACCAGTTTCTCTGGAGGTTCAACAACAGGGCACAGAGGCTGAGAACATCAGAAGAGCCCTGCTGGATCAGACCAGTGAGGGTCCATCTAGTCCAGCATCCTGTCTCACGCAGTGGCCAACCAGTTTCTTTGGAGGTCCAACAACAGGGCACAGAGGCTGAGGCCTTCCTCTCATAAGAGCATCAGAAGAGCCCTGCTGGGTCAGAACAGTGGTCCATCCAGTATCCTGTCTCACACAGTGGCCAAACAGTTCCTCTGGAGGGCCAACAACAGGGCCAATGATAGACTTAACTAGTAGCCATTGATAGACTTATCCTTAGGGTGGGGCTTGGTGAAGGAAGAAACCTCAGTGAGGTACAAAGCCGTACAGTTCGCCCTCTGAAGTGGCCATTTTCTCCAGGGGAATCGATTTCTGTAGTCTGGAGATCAGTTACAATTCTGGGACATCTCCAGGTCTCACCTAGAGGTTGGCATCCCTAAGGGGACACAGAATAGTTGCAGCTTTGTGCCTCTCAGGGAGACCCTTAGATTCTGGACATCTTAGCTTGTGAATGACAATTTTATGTTCTTATTTTTCTGCTTTCTTCCCTTGCATTCACTTTGCTCTGTATCTCTCCCCTTTGTGTGTTTTATGGTAGATTTTGAACCTCTTGGGACTGAGGACTTTACTTTTGAAAAAAAAATAGAAGAATGTTAAAAATAATAGTCACAATAAGGCTGTGTGATTTGAAATCTCTCTTGCACCCCCTATCAGGCTTGTGGGCTTTCTCCTCCTCATTGACAGGCCGGAGCCTCAGAGTTTCTAGTTCTTCTCCAGAACTGATAGCCAGAGCACGTTCAGGAAAGGGCAGATCTCAACATTATTATCAGTCTAAGAGCTACAATGTTGTGTAAAAGCCATCATTTCACACCCGACGGAATAAAATCTGTCCCAGTGCCCAGAAATGTGTGTTCAACATTTTTCTGTGTAATCCCCCCCAGCTGCATCTGTTGATTCACTTCCTTTGCTGTCTTTTCATTAGAAAACACGAATGCTCTCAGCCCCCAGAATTCTTTGCTGCTTCACGCACTACTGACTCCTTAACGGATGGACGGGCCTGTTATGCAAATACCCCACCCCATCCTGCTTTGGGGTGTTTACCGTGCCCAGCACCTGGGCCTTGTTGTGCCTTTCATGTTCTGGGATAATTATAGCCTTGTGTTGGTGGGGCTAGAAACCGAGAGGAACCAAGAGCCGTGGCAGAGAAGCGCCCGGCAAGAACTGGCTCGCTGACATGGCCGTCTCTTGCATCTCCATCTCACGGTTCCCCCTCTCTTAACATTGTGAGCTATATTCGCCCTCCTCCTCCTCCATTTTTTCCACATCCCACATCGTTCTTGCATAGCCTGCAAAGCTGTGTGGGTGACAATAGGAACGTGTGGGTAAGACAGCATGGGTCACTGACTGGCACCTCGCCCCCATCGCACGTTGCTGGAAACTCTGCTTCACTTCTATGGTCCTCTGTCGTAGCTTCTTTTCCGCTAATTGAAAAGAAATCGCTGTGGGTTCTTTTAGTTATTAAAAAAAAATGTTGTTTTCCAATATGTCACCAATGGCTTTAGGGATGCTGGCCTCAAGGTGGGACCTGGGGGTCTCTTGGAATTATAGTTGGTCTCCAGACTACAGAGATCAGTTCTCCTGGAAAAAATGGATGCTTTGGAGGGTAAACTCTCTAGCCCTGTACCCCACTGAGGTCCCTGTCCTCCGCAGGGTCCATCCCGAAATCTCTAGGTGTGTCCTAACCTGGATCTGGCAACCCTACCTCCCATCCCCTACCGGTGGCTGGGGTGGGGGACCTGTCAACCTTGAACAGCTTAAACATATGCCCTGTCAGGCACAGCGTGTGAAATATCCAGTTGTCCACTGCCTGGGGTCTTTAGTGACCATGCGGACACACTTCTAAGCCTGATACATATTTATGTTACATTGGCCCTGATAAGGCAGTTTTACTTGTACTCTTAGGACCTAAACTGGAAGGTACATATTGGCAATATTACTATCTCCAATATATGTAATTGCTTCTGACACAAGGCCAGAAACATTTGTGGCCCCACAAATAAGGGGTTTTTTTTTGTGTGTGTGTCATTAACACTTTCCCTATGAAGAAGGGTTAAAATGCTTGGGGCTTTTTAGCTCGGAGAAACGATGGCTGAGGGGTGGTGTGATCGAGGTTTACAAGATTATGCATGGGATAGAGCAGGTTGAGAAAGAAGTACTTTTCTCCCTTTCTCATGATACAAGAACTCATGGGCACTCCATGAAATTGCTGAGCAGTCAGGTTAGAACGGATAAAAGGAAGTCCTTCTTCACCCAAAGAGTGATTAACACATGGAATTCACTGCCACAGGAGGTGGTGGCAGCTACAAGCATGGATGGCTTAAAGAGGGAATTAGATAAGCATATGGAGCAGAAGCCCATCAGTGGCTATTAGCCACAAGGTATAGATAGGAACTCTCAGCCTGGGGCAAGGGATGCTCTGTATTCTTGGCGCTTGGCAGGGTCAACAGTGGGAGGGCTTCTAGTGTCCTGGCCCCACTGCTGGAACTCCTGGTGGCACCTGGTAAATTTTGGCCGCTGTGTGACACAGAGTGTTGGACTGGATGGGCCATTGGTCTGATCCAACATTGGCTTCTCTTATGTTCTTATTCAATTACAGAATGGAGCATTTCATTTTTGGTCCTATAGCAATTGTTTACTGCCTCACAAGTCTAGCAGGGGCTTTGTTGTATGTTGTATTCTGTGGTATTTGACTTCTGAAGAAGGCTCTCGTGGGCCAAAATGCGTCAGGTCGTATATAGTTCTTTCTGTGCATTTGTCACTTTGATTATTTTGCGAGGCTTTATTTGGGCCTCTACAAGGTTTTTATTTGTTTTCGAAAAAACACGTGCGCTTTTGTCTATACCTATTGATGTTTTGTTTTGTTTTTTACTTTTGGCCCTTTACTAGCGTTCTAAACTTCCTTTGGAGGTTTTTGGCTGGTTGGTTTAGTTTTTCTTCCCCTTTCTTCGTGGGGGCCTCAGCTTGGGACCTCGGGCTCCCCCAGAATTACAGCTGATCTCCATACTACATTGATCAGTTCTCCTGGAGAAAATGGCTGCTTTGGAGGGAGGATGGACTCTCTGGCCTTGTACCCCACTGTGGTCCCTGTCCTCCACAGGGTTCATCCCCAAATCTCTAGGTTTTTCCCAACCTGGAGCTGGCAAACCTACCCCCTCATCCCCCTCTGGTGGCTGGGGTGGGGAACCTGTCAACCTTGAACAGCTTAAACATATGCCATGTCAGCCACAAGGATGTGAAATGTACAGTTGTCCACTGCCTGGGGCCTTTAGTGGCCATGTGTGCACACTAGGGTAGCCAGGTCTGGGTTGGAAAATACCTGGAGACTTTGGGGGTGGATCCAGGAGAGGGCGGGGTTTGGGGAGGGGCCTCAGTGTGGTCCAATGCCACAGAGTCCACCCTTCAAAGCAGCCATTTTCTCCAGGGGAGCTGATCTCTGTCAACCGGGGGTCAGTTGTAAAAGCGGGAGATCCCCAGGCCTCACCTGGAGGCTGGCAACCCCAGTGCACACTTCTAGGCCCGTGTGCATTCCCCGTTCAGAAATTTCACTTCTAGACATGCTGGGGAGGGAACTGAATCCTGGTAAAAGGAGATTGATTTAGGGTGTCCTGGTAGCAAAATTTGGGCAAGGGCACACATGGTGGAAACTTCTCCAGAACAAGGACTAGAAATTTAGGATTAGGTCTGGTAAATGTGTGGAAATGAAGTGAATGTTCCTGTTTCAGGGCCTGAGAAGGTGAAATGCTGAGGTGGCAGAGTCTGTCTCGACCAATTTCAGACTCCAGGCGAACAAATCTTTTTTTAAAAAAGACTCTCTTCCCTACGCTAGCACAACAGAGGCAGGAGTGAGCTCTTAGCTTTCTCCCCAGTGTTTAGTTTTCTCTCTACAGAGAAGGTTTTCTTTCACACAGGAGAACTTTCAAAAATATGACCCTTTTCCCACATCACTTTGATGTGGTGCTGTGCATTGAATTACCCATGGTTGCCAACCTCCAGGAGGGAGGGACGGAGATCTCATGGAACTACAACTGCTCTCCAGACTCCACAGAGCAGTGTGTCCCCACAGAACTGGAGAAAATGGCTGCTTGGAGGGTGGACTCTATAGCACTGGACTCTGCTGAGGTCCTTCTCACCCTCAGACCCTGGCATCCCCTCAAATCTCCAGGAATTTCCCAGCTTTAGTTTGGTGACCCTAGTACTACCTCATTCTGCTAAAGGGGTAGACCTTCGAGCCTTTTCCCCCCGAGAACTGGTGTATCTTTTCCCATCATCCACCTGGCCACCCGTGCCTGAGGCTGGAGACAGATGACAATGTTCTTCAGAGTCAGGAAAGTGACGCTCGGTTTCGAAGAGAGCAAGGGTGAGGTGATGGTCCAGCCAGGAGATTCTGGAATGTAGCTCAGGACACCCCATCAGATGGGCACAAAAGCACCCCGTTACAAGCACAGCTACATGTACCAGATAGACCACTAGCTTGAAAGGGGGTGAAGCTGGAAAGAGAGAGGAAGGGGAAACTGGCCTCAGAGTTCTATGCATTATTTGTTGCTTCTGATCAACAGGGTTTTTGAAGCAATATCAAAATCATTCCCATTTCCCAAACTGAAAAGTGAAGGGGATACGGAGCAAACTTTCAGTGTGATGAAAAACTCGCTCATGAACTCATGAAGCTGTCTTCTGTGGAGTCATACTGTTGGACCTTCTAGTCCAGTTGTATCTACTGTGGCTGCCAGCGTGCCTCCTGGATGATCTTAGGCACAGAAAAGTTTTCCCCAACATTAGCTATAGTGGGACCCTTTGTATGGAGACACCAAGGATTGAACTCTCAACCTTTTAGGCACATGCTCTGCCCCCTGTACCATGGTGCCTGCAGCCTTTATCTTTAGGGAAAAGGCAGGGTTTGGCTTTTGAAGGGAGACAGGGGGAGCTTCCCAAAGGAATTCCTCTGGAATGAACTTTAAAGTAAGTGGCCGTGAGGGAGAATGGGCTCAGATGTTTTTTGAGGGTGGGTGAAACCGCATCTTGCAAGTTTCTGGAGGCGAGAAGATGCCCCCCCCTTCCCGAATAATGCTCCCAAACTCAGGAGATGTGATTTCTCTCAGGTATTTATTATCGTCCAATAAAACACAGCAATCGCTTCAAAACAACTGTAATATACAAAATGTCTCCAAACCAAAAGGAAAAAGCGTGAAAGAAAGAGGAGAGACCTCTGTAAGAAATGACAAAAGGTACTAAGTACCAGAGGCTACGAAAGGAAAAAAAAACAACCCAATTGTCCTTACCTGTGTGAAAACAAATTGTTATTATATACAGTGCAACTTATTCCAGTGCAAACTATAACAATTTTTGAATGTCATGACAAATAAATTCCAGTAAATTATAACAATTTCTGAATGTTAGTTGCTGTAGATTTTCCGGGTTGTGTGGCCGTGGTCTTGGCATTGCTAGGACCTGATGTTTCACCAGTAGCTGTGACTGGCATCCTTAACACAGAGTACTCCATGCTTTCTGTGTTATACCTCTGAGGATGCCAGTCACAACTACTGGTGAAATGTCAGGTCTTACAATGCCAAGACCACAGCCACACAACCCGGAAGATCTACAGCAACTAATGAACTCCAGCCGTGAAAGCCTTCAACGACAATTTCTGAATGTCATGACAAATAAATTCCAGTAAATTATAACAATTTCTGAATGCCCCGATAACAGTTGAATTGATGATCTGCTGACTAAGTCACCATTTATTTTTTGTTGTTATTATTATTTAATTGAAGAACTATATTACTTACAACCAAAAAAGGTACATAAATTATATATAACATCATCTAATGTTTAAACAAAATTTATCAATTCAATTTATATGTCCTTACATTATATTTATATCTCTTTACACAAGCAATGTTCTTCTTTATTTGTTCTTTCAAAATGATCATTAATTATGTATCGAAACAGACATGATAATATTTAAACTCATAAATCCCAGCATCTTCTATCTTCTTGTTTTAATCCGGTAAGGCAGTTGATTCATTGATAAACTAAGTCACCATTTCGATATCTTCTTCAGAATTATTTCTCTCTCTTTGCAGTCCTGGTACTTGTAATATTGCAAAGTTTTATTTATAATATAATATGATCCTTACTAAATCCCTTTGTCATTTATATCACCGGGTTTCCTTGTTTGTTGCATTTCCTGTGTGGAATCCCTTCTTGGTTTTTTTTCTGAACATATTTAGCCAGCAGACTGTCAATTCCATTGTTATCAGGACTACTTTACTTGAATTTATTTGTTATCAGGACATTCAGAAATAGTTACACTTCACTGGGATTGTTTGCACTGTACATAATAACAATTTGTTTTCACACAGTTAAAGACAGTTGCTTTTTGTCCCCTTTTTGTGGCTTCTGGTACCTCGGGCCTGTTTGTGTATAATATGGCTACCTTGCCTTTCCGTCGAAGTCAAGCTCAAGGCAGCTTACGATAATTAAAACCAACCCAAACCAACACAGACTAAAAATGAAACCAGAGTAAACGACAATACGCTTGGGCTGAGAAGGGTGGTAACTCTATTTACGATTCTATCTGCCTCAGAAGGAGCAAGAAACAAGGTTTTCTCTGAAAAGCGGAATCAAACGGCAAGACAGTATAAGCCGCAAGGCTAGCTAAGAGAAACCCCAAACCCTTTCAACCATCTCCTTTTCACGTGGTCTTTGTACCTTGTCTCTGCCACCTGATAGCACAAGTCCATCCACTGCTCTCCAACAGCTGTGGCCCTGTTCCAGATCTTTCTAGGCCTTCTCCATGCCCTCCCCACACCTCCATAACCTGTATGAATCCCTCAAGCCAGCCGACATCCATGAACACATCCTGTCTCTGAAGAGGTTACTCCCTTTAGCATGTCCTGTTCTGTAGGAACCCACTACCTGTAGTGAGCCTGAGGGAACTAACCTCCCTGGGAAATGTTTGCTGCTCTCAGAAAGATATGGAAGGAAGAGAAATGGGAGCCAGGTCTGGTGTCTACATATCCTGAGGTGGGGCGGCTGCCAAGGCCCAGATATTCCAGTGGGGCCCATGGCTGCCACCCCCACCCACTTGCACCCCCTGCAGCCCAGCTGCTTGTTGAGATCCCTGTCATTGCCCAGCTGCACACACTGCCCAGCACAGTCAGGAAAGGGTGCATGAATACTGGAAGGACTGAAAAATGAGCAAGTAGGTGAGGGAAGAATGAATAGCTGGGCAGTGAAGGAAGAGAATATAGGCAGATGAGCAGGGAGAAGTGGGCAGGGGGGTCACAGTGGCAAGCAAAGGAGGGTACAGTGGCCCTGGGCACTCTCAGTCCAGGGACCACCAAAACCTGGATCCAGCCCTGATGGAAGCAGTCAAGAGGCTGAGGAACAGCCCTGACCTGGGTAGCCCAGGCAAACTGGATCTTGTCATTTCCCGGAAGCTAAGCAGGGTTGACTGTGGTTAGTACTTGGATGGGAGACTTCCTTGGAATACCAAGTTGGGAGGACAGAGGCAGGCTTTATTCAGCCACCTCCAGGCCCCCCAGTAGGGGACAGTTACCAGAGGTCAACGTGACTTCCAGATGCAGACACACTCTCACACAAATACAACAACAACAAATTGAGTCTGAGAAACAGGCAATGGTAGATATGTGGAGCAAAAGAGTGGGCAGGCAATGGGGCACAAAACTGGCCTGTTGAAGAATTTGAACTAGGGAAGGGGAGGTAGGATATTCTCTTTTTTCCTCATTATGTAAAGGTAAAGGTAAGGTTCCCTTGCTCGAAAGCCAGTCGAATCCGACTCTAGGTTGCGGTGCTCATTTCCGTTCAAAGCCGAAGAGCCAGCGCTGTCCGAAGACGTTTCCGTGGTCATGTGGCCGGCATGACTAAACACCAAGGCGCATGGAACGCTGTTACCTTCCCACCGAAGTGGTACCTATTTATCTACTTGCAATTTCTAGCTTTCGAACTGCTAGGTTGGCAGGAGCTGGAACTAGAGACAGGAGCTCACCCTGTCATGCGGCACCCGGGTCTCGAACTGCTGAACTACTGACCTTCCACAGCCTGCAGTTCAGCGTCTTAACCACTTGAGCCACCGCAGCTCCTCATTATGCGGGTCTAGATAAAATGGCACTTCAGTTTTCCATGGCTGGCTAAGAAGCCTAATTGTGGGGGACTATGGAATTGTAGCGCCTTGCTTGATGCTTCATTTCCCACAATGCCATGCACATATCCTACTGGAGAGAATGCATTACTTCTGACAAGGGTGATGGGGAATTCATTGGCTATAGAATCGAAAGCTTTCCCCTCTCAATTTCACCTCCTTGGCAGGTTCTTCCAAAATTGCCTGAGCCCACAGAGAGCCCTTCATCTGCTGAGGCAGTTGGGGGAAGGGCTGAAGGAGATGGGTGCAGGGAAGAAGGCCCGGAGTCCTGATAGTGTGGGGAAATGTGTCCATGGCCAGTCTTCTGCCTTGCAATTTGGTGGGCATAGGGTGAGGCCAAGAAGCTTCTATTCCATATTCTGGATTACGTTCTTGTATTCAGGACCTGCCGGCTGCTTCTTCAGGTACACCACAGCAGAGAAGAGCCGTTGTGCCTGTTGGGGAGAGGTGGGGATGAGGGAGACAGAAAACACACATGAATGTAAAAGAAGCTAAATTTGACCAGGTCTTTTACCAAGTTTCGTTTCTGTTTCTTTGTTGCACAGATCTCAGTACATTTCTCTCCCCATCTGTTCTCATCCTTCTCTCCTTTTCCCTCCAACAAAATCGTTTAGCCAACCAATCAGTTTTATCTTTCTATTAATCCCATTGCCCTGTTTTTGAACGGAATGCTTTAATGGAATATCTATCATAATGCCTGCTCTGTTTGTGGAAGCTGAAGGCCCCTGTCTATTTACAATTCACCATTTCAGCATTGATCACTTTGGCCTTCAACCTATGAATAGTTTTAGAAGTGCTTGAAAACCCACTGATTTGGCTTGTGTCAGGCTCTTGGGTCATGATCGTTGAAGCCGAACATTTGACAGATTGTGCAACTTGAGTCTGAACTCCTGGAACATATCTACTACAGAAATGCGTATGCACAGAAAACTTTTAACCACATTAACCTTCTACCCATTGCTGAAGAAAGAAAGAAAGAGAAAAAAATGAGAGAGAGAGAGAAAGCGAGAGAGAGAAAGAGAGAGAGAGAAGAGAGAAAGAAAAGAGAGAGAGCGACAGATAGATTAAGGTGTCACAGAAGTAAAAAATGTAAAGGAAAAACAGTTTTTCCTCTCTATTGGTACCTGAGTCTAAGAACTTGAACATTAATGGTCTGGATCTGGAGAAGTTGATACACGCATTCTCATACATCATTGTGGGAATCATAGTTTATTCCCTCTTCCCCATTATTGAAATAAATTGCTTTTACCATTTTTTTCAGTGGATGTGGAACCTGATTTCACTTACTGTGCAGACACAAAAAATATGCCTCAAGACATCGAAGACCTTGTCCACAAAGTTTACAGCACAAATGCACAGTTGGCATGAGGGAAACCAAGTGGAGGCTAGAGTCACAAGCAAGCTATGGCAATCAAACAAGGCACGTTTGGCTGGAGACCATGTTTGTCACAAAGTTTTTGGCATGCCTATTTGTTCTTTTTGTCCTTCATGTCTTCCCTCCGTCTAAGCTCCACACACCAGTGTAGATAACTTCTCTTCCCTTTCCCCACTGACCTTGAACAGTCTTACGGTGGCACTGTAGCTCATGCTGAGGAGGAAGAGAATGAAGAAAACCAAGATGGTGGCCCACAACTCTTCCTCATTCACATCACTTTCCTCAATTTCTGTTGACACTAATAACTCTGTGAAGGAATAAAGAGGTGTCATTCCCAGCATTCAGTTTATAAAATGTGCAAGACTCTCTTAATCTGTTTACTCACTAGTATATCTATCCATTTTTGTATAAATGCATCCTGCGTAAGTCTTGAGTCCATACATCCTGACTGTACCCATAAATAAAGATACAGGAAACCCTGAGGTAAATTACATCATAAAATAGGTTTTGCAAAGCCATGTATTTCCCTGGAAATTCAGTATGGAATGGTAGATCGTTTATACTCCCATTCACGCTTAACTTACTTAATGTCAAATTACAGTGAAATAATTTTGCACACTTCACTTATAGTCACACTACATCATGGGTTGTGTATTATTATTCCTTTTTTCAACCATGTAACCCATGATGCAGTGTCTTTGAGTGAGGAAAGCCACCCATGAGCTCATCTGTAGCCTCTATAACATCAAACCTTATGAAATATCATTTTGTAACAGTGGCTTGTTACAGGATCTTTGAGGAACATACCAGTTCACTCCAAGTGATTTGGGGCCTAATCTCACAAAATTACTCTGAGAAAGCTCTTTTGATTTCACCTGCTGTACAGGCGTTCCAGTACTGGATCACCTAAGAAGTTCTAAGAACATCTCATGTGATAATCGCTGGACTTGCTGTATTGTTTTTGGAACATTATTGAGAACATAAGTGGCAGTCTGTAGATGTATTGAATAGAGGTGCTTAACCGGTCACCATAGTAATGTAACAGTCCACACCTGGCTGTGCCAAGAAGGAGTTGAGAACAACTACAAATTATCCTGTAAGACAGGTTGTGGTACCTGGGTGACAGGCAGAAATATAAACTGGCCAATACGGAAAAGATTAGGGTGTGTATGGGGTGTCTATATATTTCATGGCCAGGATGATACCTGAAGTATTGTAAATATGATTATTTAGCTTATAGGCCATCCCAGAGTTTTGTTTGTCTGTTCCGATTCTGGTTCTTAAAAACCATTGCCAAACTGCAGATAGTCAGAGCCTTTCAGTATAATATTGTATTTGGGTACACATGTACATTTGTGCATATATGTGCCTGTTCTGTGTACGCATCTGCATTGGGGGGAGGGACAGGGGTCCTTCTGGCCTGGGCTCCCCACCATTGCTCAGAAGGCTCATGGGAGAAATGGGGAGGGATTTGGGATTGGAAACCTATGGTTTAACTGTAGAGTTTTGGGTGATTCCAACAGCATTGCCCCAATGCAATGATGTCACTTCCAGTTTCATGCCGGAAGAGACGTTGCACATTGGCATGGTTCCAAAGAGCTTGTCCCAATCTCCAGATTCTCCAGATGGGGTGCCTGCTACAACTGGCAACCCATTGTGCATATTCTGGGGAAAGTGTGTAGTCTTTCTCTGAGGCTCCTTTCTAATCGGCAAAAACACTGCTGCGAAAATGCGTCAGGCCTGATCTTGTCAGGTCTCAGAAGTTAGTGACTATAGTTCCTCCATGAGCAGGAGGAGATTTTTGTGTCACAAAATGAGTTCTCCTTGTAACTTCCCCCTCATCCTTTACAGCCACACATAACCTAGCTTTGGCTCAACCCTTCCACCCCATGTTTTCGAGAAGCTTTTGGCTTTTTAACAAAAACTAATAATTTCCAGCCCTCCAGAAGCTCACACATTTATCTATTTAAACATTTGTCGCATTTTGAAGCCAATCTATTATTTAGATCCAAGGGAAGGCCTCTTCTTATGTTCCTATACACGACGAGTGATTAAAAGGTAGAATTTGCTGCCAGAGGGTGTAGTGGTGGTCACAGGTATGCACAGCTTTAAAAGAGGGACTAGACAGATTCATGAAAGGTAGGTCTATCAGGGCTACTAAAGGGAACCTCTACATTCAAAGGCAGTAAACCTCTGAATACCAATGCCAGGAGGCAACATCAGGGGAAAGCATCGGCCTCTCTGTCCTCTTTCTTGATGCCTCAGGGCAACCAGTTGGCCACTTACAGAATACTAGACTGGATGGACCACTGGTGTGATCCAACAGAGCTTTTTTAAAAAAGGTAAAGTGACTTTGGGATTGTGACAAAGGCCAAGTCATTATTTTGCACAGACAGATTTCCCTGAAACCCCAAAGACCCAGTGGTTGGTTACGGGTTCCATTCATTTTGGAAGTCAGAGGTCCCCCCCCCAATTATATACTTCTGTTCTTACCCCATGAACACTTTGTTATTTATTCTGCCAACCACCAGGTCTTTTGTTTGTCATAGGAAGCAGCAACCCCTTGGGAATCTGACTCAAGACTTCTCTATGAGCTACTGAGATTTCATCAGCCATTGACCAAAAAACTTCTGAGTTTATTTACACAGCCAAGGCTTTCTTAGGAAGCTAAAATTCCGTGAAGAACTTTGGCATCCTTGGTGTCTGCCATAACCTGACCCATTATCTCAGAATCCATTTAATCAGTTTAAAAACCCTACTGCCCTGTGTGCTTTTCTACATATAAAACACTTGATTTCTGTCTTTGAATTCAACACTCAGTCAATCCCACTTTGGTCAAAGAGAACAGTCCAAGTGATGTTATGAAAGTGGCCTGTATAACTACAGGGGAGACATTTTGTTTACCTCACGGCAGAAAAGCTATGGGCAGTGTTCCAGCCAAATGGTGCTGCAAGGGGGAGGCGCCTGATTTGTAGGATATTGAGAAATAGGGATGGTTTGTAGCTATTTGGAGGCATAAGAGTTGCTGTCCATTAAGGCTAGGCCTGTGGTACCCACTCGGCAGCTCATGGAGAGCCACATTTGCAATTACCATCTACCAAGCTCCACATGGCTATTGTATGCCCTCTGCACAATGCCACCAAAACACACACACACACACACACACAATATAACTATTAATATTAAATATGTAACTGGAATGTTTTATCCAACCAAAATTTGTGGGATGGGAGTGTGAGACACATGTGGATAAAGATCTGTGTTGCCCATCAAGTCTCAGGCAAATTTTGTTGGTAACGTTTTGCCCCCATCAAAATCCTGTGCCCTATTTTTAGCTTTCTTGATTCTCACTTCCTCTTCTTGCCGCCCCATCTGTGGCTCCAGGTATCCTGTTTACGGCCTTCTTACATACAGATTAGAAAGAGAGCTGGCACGTAACAGAGCAAGCAGGGTTTTCAAGACCCAGGAAAACAATCAGCCAAACTGTGGTAGACAACAAATGAGCCCTATTAATGGAAAGCAATCAAACCAAATCATTGTGTACGACTGCAAGGTTTGAACCGTAAACATGTCTATGGGCCCCACTTGGCTCACAAATGTCCATCTGTGGCCAGTCACATTCCTTCTGGTGAATAAACGGTGCCTTTTTGACCGAGTCATCCTTCTCGCATAAGGAGAAAGAAGCTGCTGCCGGAAACAAGGGGAATATGCCATCCATCCATTTGCTCTTAGTAAATATAATGTGCCGACTGAGAACTCTGAAGTTCAGCCCATCATAAGGGCCAAACTACATGTTACACTTTCCATGAGTTGCCAACAGGGACCGGCAGCCATCTTGCAAATGAGAGTTCCCAGTGGCCACTGCTGTGTAAAAGCACAGTGGGGGCTCTGGTTGGATCAGGACCCACAGTGTGTGTGGGGAAAGGGAGCCGATATGGCTCAGGGGTTTTGGGGGGAGCATTATTTCCCCCATCAGCAGACTGCATGTGCAAGCATTCAGAGCACATAAAACCTGCTAATCAGGCAAACAAGTCCCCCCGGGGGCATTTACTCTTCCAAAAATGGCACAAGGAGGAAGGCAGGAAGCAGTCTCAATCTGAATTCGGCCCCTGCTGCCTTTTACACAGGAGCTGCCACCAGGGGCTCACAGCTGCAGTGTGGCTCTAAGTCCCCATGGCAAACTTACGTCAAGCGTACCATGTAGTTTGTCCCTTATAAGTAAAGCAGGAATGTAAGTGGGGAAAGGAGCAGGTATTCAACAGGAGAGGGTGTTTCCCCCCCAAACATGCAGATTCTCATCCTTAGCACATTTTGTCATATTTTGAAAGCAATCTATTTCATTATTTAAAGTGGATGCATTGATTGGTGCTTTGGTCCACTATTCCGAAGCCCTTGGTAATGCTTGGCTCAACCTGAGTCCCTGGTAGCCCCAGTTTCCTAACAGAGCCATGCCTTGGGATCACATCTGTGAGAATTTGGGGTCGTGGGGCGGCAGGCAACTGTTTCTGCAGTGAACAAGGTCAGGGGTGAGTTTCCAGCCCCTGTATCAGTGTCATTCATGGTGGCACATTGCACACATATTAACAGGTGACACTGCCTGCTCCTCTGTATACCACAAAATGCCACACCCAACAGTTTTATGCTAAGACTGCTGCTGCTGAAAGCATAAGAGCAGACGGTGCTGTTTTTTCTTTATCAGGGCTCCTCTCAATGGCATAGCATTTTCAATTATTGACTAACCCATCTTGAGACTGATCCCCTGCCGCTGGAAACTATTTCTCAGGTTGAGACTGATCCCCTGCCTGAAATCCTATTCAACATCCCACACACTCCAACAGACCCCCTAGTCCCATCGTATAGCTGGCCTTTGCTCTATAATATGTTACACCCTTCTCTCCTTCCAACACTGGGGATAGGATGAAGATTGCCAGGCTTTTAATCAGCTGTTTCCTCTGCTGCCTTGAGCAGCAGACAGATCTGCAGAGATTAGTAGGGGATAACCTTGATTTCTAGCTTGTCATAAGCTTTATCTGCCCACATCTAAAGACCAAGCTGCTGTTTGAGAAACGAAGGCAGGCCAGGCTGATATTTTTTTCCTCTGGACAATTGGCAACCCTCAACAGAGCCCAGGAGACTTGTCTACCACCAAGCCCCTTGGCCCATTTGGTCCATTTCCACCCTCTAGGTCTCCCCATATGGTTTTTGAAGCCAGCACTAGGACCCAGAAGAGCTGTTGTCCAGTCCACCTGCTGTAACACCTTGGACCACTGTTCTCCTTGAGCTGGGGCTAGAAATCAGAGGTCCCAGCTATCAGAAAGCCCTACCCCACTCCACTTTGTTAGGCACCTCATCCCAGAAAGCAGACTTGCTCTTTTACATCTGACCAGTTCTTCACTCTCTGCTTATCTGGCAATCTAACACATTTTTTATTTCACTCTCGGCTGATCCTGCATTGAGCAGGGGGTTGGACTAGATGGCCAGTAGGGCCCTTTCCAACCCTATGATTCTAGGATTCTTCTGTGGAATTCAGGGTGGAGCATTCTCTCCTCTGTTTTAACTTCCCAACTACCTGGTGACCAGTGTTCCCTCTAAGCTGAGTTAGTTGCGAGCTAGCTCACAGTTTTTCAGCCTCTGGCTCACACATTTTTGTCTTCACTCAGGAGGGCTCCAGAGCAAACTAATTTATGCAGCAGCCAGATCGCTTGCTCACAACTTTAATGCCAGTAGCTTGCAAAGTAGAATTTTTGCTCACAAGACAACACAGCTTAGAGGGAGCATTGCTGGTGAGGTAGGTTAGGCTAACAGAGAATGCATGACCCAAGGACATTCTTCTACTTGATGCTCAAGTGGTTCCTACTTAGCTCTACGACCCAGGAATCTTAGTTTATAGCCCCCCAGATCTAACCCAGTTGATTCTACCTATTTCAAAGAATTTAAGAACTCTTCCTGGTGGAACTTTCTGCCCTGACATGCTAAACTCTATGCCCCTTGTGAACTTGTCTGAATCCATCATCTCCTTCATGAAAACGTTTATCCAGTGGATGCTTGTCTCACCGATGCTACAGACTTACTCCAGATAATAAACTCTTGCCCATGCTCTATTGTACTCTACTTCCCATGGTGATTGCCCTTTTTGAGAGGATGGGTCATGCTAATCAATCACCAGATGCCCAGTTTTTCTTGGAATAATGAATGGAGGCTACATTTGGAAGCCCAGGACTGCCCAAATAATTCTCTAACTCTATAGCATTGAAGTTCTCATTCCTGCCAAGAAAAGCCAGAATGCTGGTCACCAAACCCTCTCTTCTTCTGAGCATGAGATCTGTCCTCCTAATGCAAGGATCCCATAACTCTGACACCCAGTTCCTCTGCTACAGAACAATTTGTCACTTGAGGAATTAACTCAGGACTATTGGCTACCAGAAAACACCAACTCTAAGTTGCTAGATCTCAGGTGCCTAGTGATGTTAGCTCACTTTTCTTTCATCCACCGTAACCTGGTGACTCCTTCAAAAAATTGAGGGAGATGGATGAAAGACAGGAATTTGGCTTCCCGACACCCTCTGCCCAGTTCCCTAGATCTCTCTGGTCTTGGAAATCTATGGACCTTTGACTCCATTTTGCTATCCATCCCTGTTTCCTGCATGACAGGTCCCAACATTTGTTCTGGATTTACAGAACTCATTTTCCTTCCAAAATCTGACAAAAGCCTCCACCCACATCTTGGCTCCATAGGCTTTCCTCTCTGCAGTCCTGGTGGGGACAGAATCAGAGACTACTCACTACGTTGTATGGCTCAATATAGCGAGCTGTAGTGATAACCCAGAAAGTTGTCTTCCAATGTCTGTCCTGTCTGCCTGGAAAAGATAGTTCGTACTAACAGTTCTGTGTTTTCATCTATTCAGCTGGTGCCTCTCCAGTCCTAAAGGAACCCAGGGTTCCTAGCTTCCATCACACCTTTTGCTCCAACTCTTGGTCCTTTAAAGAGACTGTGGTGTTGCTGCCCTAAAGAACAATTTCTAGTACTCTGAGCATGGGGAAGAACCTTAAGAGTCCAGGCTCCTCCGCCCTTCTTGGTCTAAACCTCTTGTTTCCTTAAAGACGGTTGCTCATTTGAGTGATGAGGAACATCTCAGATGAACATTAGGACTGGGACAGGCTTTCTGATATCCCTCCATTGTCTAGGAGGCAATACTCCCTCTGAGCTGTGGAGTCTTGTGAGCAGAAATTCTACTTTGCAAGCTACCGGCATTAAAGTTGTGAGCGAGCAATTTGGCTGCTGCATAAATTAGTTTGCTCTGGAGCCATCCTTTCTGGGCTAAGGTGAAAATGTGTGAACCGGAGGCTAAAGGACTGTGAGCTAGCTCACACTCACTCAGCTTAGAGGGAACACTGCTAGGAGGTGAGCTGCCCTGAGCTTGCTATGCGGGGAGGGCGGGGTATAAGTCAAATAAATAATAAATAAACCTCCCCATTAAGGATCAGGCCAGGGAACCATTTGGGGCAGCTACCAGGTTCCTAGTTGAATGCTGGAATTGGAGCAGGCTTTCAAGTAATCCTTTCCTCATGCTCTACCAGCTTCAATGGAGCCTGCTGCTCAGCTGGGAGATGAACAACCTTGGGCTTAGAGCCGGCTTTCTGGTATCCCTCTACACGGCAGCTAGCTGACGGCTTCCCTGGAGCTCACGGAATCATAGAGTTGGAAGGGCCCATCCAGGCCATTGAGTCCAACAGGTTTATTGTGGCGTATGCTTTTGTGAGCTCTGACTCACAAAGACTATTAAAAATGTATTAGTCTTTGAGGGGCCACCACATTCTTCGTTGTTGTGGTTGCTTCAGACTAACATGGCTAACCTTCTGGGATTTAACAGGAAACCTAAACCCAAGGCGGCAGCCATTTTGAGATCACTTGATCTACATAGTGTTAAGACAAGTTCGTTATTTCATATGCTTGTGCCATCAATCTATAAACTTTGAATTTGTAAACATTAACTACTGCTACAAGCTAAGGCTCATCTGGTTTAACTAGACATTAAGAGAGGTTTGGAGCTCTTACATGTCATCCCCTCCTTCATCTTAGAACGTGTAGTTAAACAAATTTGATGCATGATATGACATCATTGAAGTATGGGTTGCATGTGATCTTTCAAACATTTGGGACTGAGATCGCTCTAAGAATAGGAGTTTGGACCTGACATGCTTTCATCTCCTGGCTTATATAAAAATGAGGAGCAACTGACTGTTGTGAGCATAAGACCTGAAGTATTCTCTACATGTCAGCAATTCTTGCAGGCCCTATCTCAGACCCTTGACAAAATGTGCTTATCGCTTTATGGAACATTTTGGGCAGTCACGCAATTGGAAACGCTGACTGGAGTACCCAGAACCCTCTGCTGCAGAATCCTTTGCTGCTTTGTGCACTCTTGACTCCTTGCCGGATGGATGGGCCTGTTATGCAAATGTCCCTCTCCGTTCTTCCTTGGGGGTGTTTACCCTGCCCAGCACCTGGGCCTTGCTCTGACCCTCACAGTCTCGTGTTCTGAGATAATTATAGCCTTGCGTTGGTGAGGCTAGAAACTGAGAGGAACCAAGAGCGCTGACAAGGAAATGCCTGGCAAGAACTGGTTTACTGAAACTGCTGTCTGTTGTATCTCATGGTTTCCCTCTTTCTGTTGTGAGTTATGGTCTGTCCGTCTTAAGGTTGCCAACTGCCTGGAGCAAGATGTCCTGTTCCTTTAACAGGGGCTGAATGTGTGGCAATCACCACTGAAGCTTTTCATGGCATGCCGGTGAATAACATCTCATTAGGCCTCTGTTAAAGGGATAGGACTTTTTGTGTGTGTGTATCCAGGCAGTTGGTAACCCTAATCCATTCTCTTCTATTCAGCAAAACTTTCCCCACAACCATAGGTATCAGGGCCTGGTCTAATGGTGGAAGGCACAGACATATCACTTCTAAGTCCAGGTAGGGGGGATTCCTTTTCGAACGGTCCCTACACTTAGAAGACTTTGTAAGAAGAAAACCAGAACAGGGAGAGGGGCTAAGCTAATACCTTTCTCCCTTATCTGCCAGTTTTCTACTCGCAAACACTTTTTATACGTAATTTTTGTATTGAGAAAATGTTACCTCTTGCCCTCAGTCTGATGTGATACTGAGCATTCTAACCACTGCATTCCTACCCCATTCTGCTATAGGGATACACTTCGTAGCCATTTTTTTTTTATTTTAGAAGCACTGTGCCCACCCATGCCTAAGACTGGAATCAGGTCACAATTCCGTTCAGAGCTAGAAAAATGATGGTCACTTAGAAAGAGAGCAGGAGGGAGGTGATGGTCCAGACAGGAGGTTCCGGAACACATCAAATGGGCACCAGGCACCCCATCCACAAGCATAGTTGCACGCACCTAAGGCTGGGATACAGACCATTGGTTTGAAGGAAGGTGAAGTAGGAGAGGATGTGATCAACGGGGCTTTTAAAACAGTATTACAATCAGTCCTGTTTCCCACAATGAAAAGTGGAGGGGAGCATGCAAACTAGGGTTGCCAGCAATGTTCCCTCTAAGCTGTGGAGTCTTGTGAGCAAAAATTCTACTTTGTGATGCTACGGGCATTAAAGTTGTGAGGGAGTGATCTGGCTACTGCATGAATTAGTTTGCTCTGGAGTCACCCTTCCTGAGCTAAGGCAAAAATGTGTGAGCTGGAGGCTAAAAAACTGTGAGCTAGCTCACACTAACTCAGCTTAGAAGGAACACTGGTTGCCAGCCTCCAGGGGGGCCTGGGGAGCTCCGGCACTGTTCTCCCGCTGACAGAGGTCAGCTCCCCTGGAGAAAATGGCTGCTTTGAAGGGTGGACTCTGTGACATTGGACCATGCTGAGGCCCGTCCCCTCCCCTCCCCAAACCCCGTCCTCTCCTGGATCCACCCCCAAAGTCTCCAGGTATTTTCCTGGCAACCCTAGTGTAAACTATGGGGAGGAAATTTCTACAGGTGCTGGGGAAAAAATGGCTACTGTTTGTTTCCGGCCTCTAGTTTACCCTCAGTCACATCTGAACTGAGAAGGGTGAGCTAAAGGCTTCAAGGGAAAAGTGGGTCTGAAATACAGTTGCCAGTATACCACGTTGAAGTCCCTTCCCACTCCAAGCCCCACCCTGTTCAGACTCCACCCTCCAAAAAATCTCCAGGTATTTCCCAACTTAGGGCTGGCAACCCTAGTCTGAAGGGGGCTTTGGAGGAAGAGAGAGAGAAGGTCCCCTATTGCTGTTCTTTTAGGAAGCAGCTGAAACTATCAATGGCAGCTAGGATAAAGTATAAATGGCAGAATTGTCCTTCAAAATGGCGGAAACTGGTTGCTGAAAGCTCCTGAAGGCAGAAAGAAGTGACGTCATTAAACTCAGGAGGAGAATTGGTTTCTGTACATATTTATCATTGTCCAACAAACAAACAAAAAGTAATGATTGCACACACAAAAAGCAATATACAAAACCAGCAGAAATACTTTCAGGAGCATTCATCATTCTGAGGGGCGGAAAGACAATGAGAAGCCAAATGAGGTCACAAGAACATAAGAACAGAAGAGGAGCCAATGTTGGATCAGGCCAACGGCCCACCAAGTCCAACACTCTGTCACACAGTGGCCAAAGATACCAGGTGCCATCAGGAGGTCCGGCAGTGTCATAGCACTGTTTTTGAGTACCCATTGTGGGGAAGGGACATTTACTTTGTGTATACAGGAGGTTAGAGTTTTCCATGTTCAGCTTGGGCTGGAAGCATAATTGTGTATGTGGGAAGAGTTGGTAGAGATGTTGGAGGAGTAAGCCCAGTGCATGGTAGAATGTGTTGTGTGCAAAAGAAAGGGTCTGGTTGCATGGTGGAAATAAGGGATGAGGTCAGTTGAGGTAGCTGAGCCAGAAGGCTTCTTTTCTATCAGTGCAGAGAACTGGTTACATGCGACAGTAGTGACCAGAAAGTTTTCCCTCTGGTGGTGTCATGCCTTAAGTCTTGCTCAGGATCAGGGGTCTCCAACCTTTTTGTGCCTGTGGGTACCTTGGGAATTCTGAGACAGGGTGGCGGGTAGAACTATAAAATGGCTGCTCCGGGAGGCGGAGCCAACCACACAGTGTCAGAGAGTGAGGTCACACATAACTCTAATACTAACTCTTCAACATGTCAAGCAGAAGCTCTATCAGAATGCCTTTTAAAATGAACGTATTGTTAAAAACATTTTCTTGGAAACACACAGCTTACTATCATATCAATCGTACCATGAAGATCCTTGTGCTGTGGTTGCAGTGGCTGCCGAAGAAATTTACAAAATCAGCTCAGGCAACCAGATCTCCAGTGGCCAATCAGAAGCCCTGCTGGGCACAGACCCCCACCTGGCCCTGCCCACTTTCTAAGAACGCTTGACAAGCACCAGGAAAGACATTGGCAGGCACCATGGCACCCAGGGGCACCATGTCGGGGGCCCCTGCTCTAGATTCCAGCACAATTCCCTGCCCCCAGTGATACAATCCTGGACTGAAAGAGACTCATATTCATCTGTTATGGAAAAGTCAGGACAGTTGAAAGAGCAGAGCACAGGGCGAAGGCTTGGGACATCCAGGGTGAAAACTGATGCGTGGTCAATGACTTCTTCTTTGATGCCGCTTCTGAAGTTTTAGGGTGGGGTTCCCGGGAATAGAAGCCTATAGCATCTCCTGGATTACATTCTTGTATTCGGGACCTGCTGGCTTGTTCTTCAGGTGCAGCACAGTGGAGAAAAGCCATTTTACCTGTTGGAGGGTGGTGAGAACGGCAGGAGACACAGAGCAGAGGTGAATACAGGAGACGAGGATCCGACAAGCTCCCTCACAGGTATATCATTCTAGTTGTTCTGCCCTTCCTTCCTTCACCTCTCAGCCCTAGGGTTGCCAGTCTCCAGGTGGGGCCTGGAGATCCCCTGCTTTTACAACTGATCTCCAGTGGACAGAGATCAGCTTTCCAGGAGAAAATGGCTGCTTTGAAGGGTGGATTCTATGGCATTGTACCATACTGAGGCCTCTTCCCCTCCCCAAACCCCACCCTCTCCTGATTTCACCCCCAAAGACTCCAGGTATTTTCCAACCCAGACCTGGCAACCCTACTCAGCCCAGGCAATAAACACTGAGATCTCTTTGTCTTTCTTCATCTCATGGTTCCGATTTCTAGCAGAACTTTTTAATGGAAAGAAACCTTGTAACAGCCGATATACGTCCCAGTGCCCAGTAATAAAGGTGTTCTACATATCTGTAAAACTACACACTTCCCCGAACAGAGGAAACCCCCTTAAAATGGAAAGATAGAAGGTGGTGCATGGAAGGCCGAACCCTGGTTGCCTGAGGGCAGAGGCAAACCCTTCCATCTGCCTAAGAGAAGGAAATGGCCTACTTCTTCCTTCTCTTCATGCCAGGGGCAGGGGTCCCTAATGCCTACTGGAACTTTTGGAATTTTGATACAGGCAGGTGGGCACAATCAAAGATGGTATAGAAGTTTATACGTAAATACGTTAAAGAGCTGTAGAGCAAAGTGGGGTGAGGAGACATAGTCCTGCTACAGCCCAGAACCGGGTTTGTGGTATTTATTTATTAATTAAAACATCCCACGTCATCTCCTTAGACTCAAGGTATCTCAGGAGGCAACAAAGGGAACCCAAATCCAACGGAGCTGGGGCTAGCACATCAGCATTCAAGGCCAGGAAGAACTCGGAACGAGTGCCATACGCAGAGATATTTGACCTCTCAGGCCGTGACAGAAAACCACATACCAATTTACAATCACGGCATTTATCTCTTCGCTCTCTCTCTCCCTTTCCTCTCCCCTCCTTCCCCCCATTGAGAGGCAGATCTGTAACGTCCCTTCCACTCACTTTGAACAGGGTCACGGTGGCGCTGTAGCAGACGCTGAGGAGGAAGAGAATGAAGAAAACCAAGATGGTGGTCCACAGGCTGTCCAGCTCTTCCTCTTTCTCGTCAGCACGATCATCAGTTGCAACAAAAAATTCTGTGACGGACGAAAGAGAGATCAGTTCACAGAGTGGAATGGCTACGCAGTTTGCCCCAAACAAAATTCTAATCTTTCGTTAATACATATTATCAACTTCCACCAATGCTATAAAATTTCGACCCTCCCTGTCTATGCATCATGATTATATCCCTATGAAGGGATCTATACAAACCTGAGGAAAATTCTACCATGAAATTGTCGTGCAAACTTTTCCTGGCCCAACAGATCCTGTTCCTGCTGCTTTCTCTTCCCTTCTTCAGTGGTATGAAGGTGCCAGATAATCTTGCTCATGCGCACTTCATGCTGCATTATGGGTTCTGTCTTATTGTTGCTTCTTTATTTAGACTGCTATAGAGTGCAAAACCCATGATGCAGAATCTTTGCGAGTGAATAAGATACCTGAGAAATCTCTGCAACACCAAACATTGTCACCTGCATTTTGTTATAGTGGTTTGGGGGGACCTTGGGTTGGATCCAACCAGGTTTTCTCTTGGTGAAAAAAGAAAGAGAACCCATAAAGCCATGCTTGGGTTATCATGAGATTTGTATGTACAAAAAAAAAATGTAGGATGAGTGCATGAATAAGAAGGGGAACTGGGCAAGAATGAGCAAAAATGTTGGTTGGATCTGACCCATTGTCTTTTTATCCTTTTTGTATCTGGTGACCTGGTCCTACAGAATAACTTCACTCTGAGAAAACTCTGTTTCTCGTATCACCATATCTGTTTCTTGTATCACCATATCCCAGCACTGGATCATACAATCCTTCTAGGTTAAATTCTTATGGGACAATCCTGTTTCAACTTATTTCCAGACTATGGCTTCCCATGTCACATTTGGAACACTACTGAGGACCTTATGAGTTGCAGTCTATAGATGGGTTGAAAGCTGTCACATGGCTAACTCACCGGCTGAGGACAGATTGGCAATTTGCTCTGGGAGTCAGTCTGTGGGTGTATGCGTGTGTGGGTGCATAAGCGCATTTTGCTGATTGGGGGCGGACCCCGCAGCACCAGCACCACATTGGGCAGTAGAGTGGAGCATGGCCAATCATACCGCTGCTGCCTTCTGCCCAACGCGGGTTGCTCCTGGCTTATTGGCGGAGTGTTCAGACTTCCCGGAAGCGGGGAAACGCGGGACACATGCGTGCTTTCGGGATTTGCTACTGGTTACATGAGGTATCTTTTTAACATGGCAGTGAAGCGGAACAGTGCCGGTTGGCTATGGGTTGGGGACGCCAGGCAGATGTGCCTGTGTGAACGCCCTGTTTACTGCGGGTTTGAAGCATCGCTGAAACGGATCCCTACCGGGGCAAATTGCCAGTCTGAACTCAGCCACCATGTGTCAATTTGGGCTTGAAAACAACCGGAAATAACCCCACAGAACTGTTGTGGTACCTGAGTGGCTGGTCTGAATGTCTTAATTTAGCTTTCATGAGGCAATGATTTATGAAAGAAGGCCATTCAGTGAGCTTCATGACTAAGCAGGGAAGATTGTGGGGCCGAAGCCTCCAAACCTAGCGCTAACTTGGGAGAGGGCCTCCTTGGTGATGGCACCAAGCTCTGCCAGTCTCTTTCCAGGGGGATTCATCTCTCCCCTTCTGTTGCTGTCTTCTGGCAGTTGGTGAAAGCTTTTCTGTTTCATTTGGCATTCCCTTCTTCCTAGCCAATGTTTTAATTGCTATTTTTTATGTTTTGTTATGTATTGTTTTTCAATTGTTTTAATGATGTGTGTTTTCAGGGGGTTGATTTTAATGGTTTTAAAACGTGATTTTATCATGCATGTTCCATGCTTTCTTTTCATGCTCAACATTATCCCTAAGAATTTTTCTCCAGCACCCTTTTCTAATTTGAATCTGTCTTCGTAATGGCAGGGCAGGGGAAATTAAGGAGCCTAATTAAGGAGCCTAATTAAGGAGCCCGGAATGTAGCCTTTATTGTTGCCATCTTCAAATGTTCATGTTTATTTTTATGGCCCAGTGTTAAGATGGTATATACCTCAGATATTTCCAGGCCTGTGCCTGAATGTGGACACGTCTACCACTCTGTGTGAAGTGTTCAGTCCACTCAGTGCCCGTCATTGACCGTTTGTCCCTGCTCGTTATCTCTCATTCAGTGGCTGGTTCCACCATTACCTTTTGTCTATTGCATGTTGGAGAGGAACTTTGTCAAGAGGCAAAGCATAACCAGGGTATGTTTTTCTTACGAATGTTTACTGATGTGTATTCCAGAGGGAGAGTCTAACCTCGCAAGGTCAGTCATGAACCATAATTCTGTGCTAGGTATCCTTGGTGGTGGCAGTTGTCCTATGGCGACCCTGTAGGGTTTTCAAGGCAAGAGATGTTCAGAGGTGGTTTGCCGTAGTGACGCTGGACTTCCTTGGCGGTCTCCCGTTCAAACACTAACCAGGGCTGATCCTTCTTAACTTCTGAGCTCTGATGAGAAGAGGGCTAGCCTGGGCCATTCAGGTCAGGGCTTTGGTACCCTTAGTTATAATTTCTAGGCTAATTTGGGGCCAGAGCAATAGCAGTCGAACTCATTACATTTGTTATGTAGATGCAAGAAAAAAGAAAGGGAGAGAGGCCTCTATCCAAAATAAGGGGTTCCTGAGATCAGGTGTGTCTGGAAATCCCTTCCTCATTTAATATCGAAGTTTATCTCTGTATATGTCAGAGCTATTGAAGCAGATGCCGGCTTCATTTTGGCGAGTCTCTGTCTCGATGGATGAACCATTTATTTCTCCTGATTTTGTGTGCCTGTCTTGGTTGGGCCAGAGATGCATTCCTCTCATGCCTCCCACTGTGCAATATATGTTCTCAGTCCATTAATCCACCTCAGAGAATATACCTGCCCCCTCTCTCAGGGCGCTCAATTATCTATTAATTGTGACTGGGAAACAGCAGTTTGGCCCCACTGAAATCACTTGGTATAAAGCTGTTTAAAGCCAACTTTGAAACCTTTGTGATTGAGCCCATGAACATTTTTGAATTCTTCATTCCCCCCAGTATTCCTTATACCACATCTGTTCACTAGGACTATCCACCTACGTGGTCCACGCCAGCTTGGCTCGTCCATTTCAGTCATTTTGATTAAAATTCCTCCTTGCTTTGTGGGAAGCTCTAGTGTGCTACCGGGTCCCAGCTCCTCCCTGACACATTTGCAACATGGGCTTGTCTGAAGAGAAGTTGTCCACCTGTCATGGTCTTTAATTGACATAGGTATTTAATGTCACTGGTATTTAAATGGTATTGAATTGACACTGGGTGGTCACGGCTTCAGCCATCTTGTGATTTGGAAGATCTGTCTCTCCACGTTCTATTTGTTGGTCTGTCCAATTAAAATGATCTCAGGAAGGCTGGTTGGGAAAGACCTCTGTCTGAGATTGGAAGATACGTCCTGCTAGATCATACCAAGGCGCCATCTTTCCAAGCAAGCTACAGTCCTCCAGATGTTTCTGGGAAGCCCATAATCAGGGCACAGATTCATCAGCCTTCCCTCTCTTTTTTGTCCTTCACCAATTGATTAAGAGGTTCTGTGCCTGAACACAGAAACTCCGTGTGTCTGGCGATGATGCTTATAGACCTATTTGTCTTATCTCCCATTTAAAGTCATCTATAAGATGACAGTAAAGACCCACAGTGGTCAGTGGGCAGCACTGGGCAGGCTGGCCCATTGATGTGATTCATTATGAAGGCAGCTCCCAATCTTTTGCATTTAAAGATCAACATTTAGAGACTTTGTGGAGAATTGAAAACATGAAAAGAGGGAGTTTTCCCGCCATCTTTCTACTATTGGCGGGATGTTATGCATGTGTGTGTGTCCTGATGTTAATTAGACAAAGTTATTTAATATGACATATTATTTATTTCAGAATGTGTGACATTAATGCATTTAGTTATTTCCCTCAGCAATTACGTCAACCTGCTCTGGATTTATCTTGTGGTGTATATGACATCATTGGCTGATTTTAGTAACCCCAAACCACTTATATTTTGCTTCCACGCCCATATTGTGAGTTCATTTGAGTTCAGGCATGTCAGGATCCTGTTTTTTTATTGTGTTTTATATCTTTATATTATATATATTCAACTTTTGTGCGGTAGAATACTGCAGCCGTGCCCCGATTGGCTGGTTTAAATACTCAATGGACCGGTGGCGGTTGGTCAAAAGAGGTGTTTGGTGAGGGAGTGGAGAGGGAGTTGGAGCCACAGTGGAAGCTCTGAGACTTGTGGGAGACTTGTAAGCTAATTACAAATAAATACCTCTTCTTAATATATCAAGTCTCCTGCATTCATGACTTAAAATAAAATGGAGAATGTCTTACTGCATGCTGAGAGAAGTCAATGTGGAATATTGGACACAGGGTTGTATGAAGTGACCCGCGTTCAAATCACTACTTAGCCATGAAGCTCATTGAGTGGCCTGGGACAACTCACTCTTTCTCCCAAATTACTTCACAGGGTTGTTGTGAAGTTAAATGGGATAACTTCACCTACTTTAAGGTCCTTGGTTGAAAAATGGGATACCTATTTGGCTATGGAAAAGATATTTCACTTCCAACACCAACAGTTTACCTTTGAGAAATCTACCCTGACCCGGCTTAGTTCTAGAATCTGTCCACCCACTCTACCCAAATCACTGATGCCCCAGGAAGAGATCATAACAAAGAATATCTGTGAATGAACCTTTGGGTGAGTTCTCTTTTATTTGGCAGTTAACCACGAAAGAATGCACGGAAATTATTTACACAGGGTTAAATCTGACAATGCTAGAGACAATTCAATTGGGATCGGGGGGAGGAGGGTAACAATGTTGGAATGGAGATGTCTTCATTTTTTACCCAGAGTTCTCTCAATGGTCCTCTGGGTGTACTTCATGTCGAGCCCTTCGTGGACAACATGGCAGGTGTAAGAATTGCCGTCATTCCAGTTAGCTTTGGGGACTGTCAGCTTGCTGTAGACAAAATAGGAATCTTGACTGCTGTCCAGCTGGACTGGGGTGGTAACATGGCTGCCTTCTGTCACAACGTTGTGATTCTCGAGCCACTTGATGGAGATTTCCTTAGGATTGAACCCTTTGACCAGGCAGGTAAGGCACACATTTGGATCACGAGATTTCAACTCTTCGTTGTGGGGGCGGAAGAGGTACACGTGGGGGCGGGTGCGTGGGCCTTGTCATGAAGAGAAAGAGAGTGTAACAGAGAGAAAGGTAACCATTATTCAATTTAGGACAAAGGCAACGTGACCCACCCTCGTCGTCAGCTCCACACACCCACAAACTTTATGAGAAGGAAAACATTCCTTGTTATTTCCTGCATCAGGTGGGGTGTGTTCACTGAAACTACCTGATGACCTCCTAGACTCCCTCTGGTGCCCTGCCTTTCCCCCCTCAGGAAGTAGTAACCTTCTCTGGGAAATAATAAAGCAGGCCCTATTCACACAGCATTCACATCCAAAGACATAGGGACACATTCTGCTTTAGAAACAACCTGTAAAGGAAGGCCTCACTTTAGCACCTCGCTTTGAGTATGCCTGCATATGAGTAGACAAGAATATCTTGTGATATGTAAGGGGTTTTGAGCTAGAAAAGTAAGCAAGAGCAGAGACTGGGTACATTCCCATAGCCCAGTTTCTCTGACAGTATGTAACTGCCCATCTTATTACCCATGACTGTCCATGAGGCATGATTTGGGTGTTCAAGGAGCTACACGGCTGGACACTTGGAAGAGAGGAAAGACTCACATTCACATCTACCACCTCTCACAGGGAGCCCCTTCACACAGCATCTTGGCCTCTGCTAAGCTGCCCTTCAACTGCCCATGGGGCTGCTTAAATATATATATAAAATTATCCTTGAGCACATGAACACAATGCATTTTGGGGGGGCAAATGGTCCATTGAGGCCTATGCTGGGTAAAAAATATCAAAGATGGAAAGTTGCCATGTGGATGGATACTTGGATGGTGACAGACACCATTTTTTCTTTTCATTTGCTATAGGTAGTATAATAGAGGCACTGGTCCTTTCTCTGGTCTCACAATCAACCCCTGGTAAGACTTTTTCAGAAAACTACAGAACCCCTTGAAGGGAAATGGTGAG
This sequence comes from Gekko gecko, assembly GCA_029375565.1. NCBI lineage: Eukaryota > Metazoa > Chordata > Lepidosauria > Squamata > Gekkonidae > Gekko > Gekko gecko. The sequence goes on along the minus strand of JAPDNY010000015.1, from coordinate 53,418,089 downwards.
ATGACTGTGTAGACCCCTGGCAGGAAACAGTGTCTCTATCAGACAATTGTTTACATGTGGAAGAAAATGAGCGTCTGCCACCATCCACCTTGATCATGGGGAACTGCAGATGTTGCAAGGTAGGTTGATGTAACTCTTGCAGAGATCCCTGCTCAGGGGCAACTGGAAAATAAGGCCAAGAGTCACATAGTGGAGAAGACTGCTTCCCCTCTCCTTACCTCCATTCTTTTTAATCGGCTTACTGAGGGGAGCAACAAAGGATGGATGTTCTGCTTTGCAAGTGTAGATGTTCCCGGCCAGCCAGCTTTGCTTGGGGATGATCAGGGTGCTTTCAGCGATGAAGGTGCCATCTGAGTCTGAGGAGGTTTCCAGTGGCTCGGGCTCCAAGGCTCCTGCTTTCTCCCAGGTCCAGCTCACTCTTAGACCCACATCACTTTCAAGATGACTTATCACGCAGATGAGCTTGGGGTCTCCATTCATGTACAGGTCAGCCGGAGTTGGAGGTTTGACAGACATCTTAACACCATTGGTTGCACAGGCACCACTGTCACCTGGGGATTCAAGAGCCCATGTCAAGCCCCTAGGCTCCCTGCACCATTTTCCCCCAGCCTGTTAATTGTCTCTTGGTCTAATCTGCCATTTCCTCCTCTTTCTGAGTCATCACTACAACTCAGCCATGTCAGGATTCCCTGCTCGATTACCCTAGTTTGTTTGTTCACCTCTTTCCTTAACCCGGGGTCTTGTGAAACAGCAAATCTGGGAAGAGCCCAGGACAGCTGTTGTAGCGTATTGCAGTTCTTCACAATTTAAGGCGTTAACATCCATTTAACAAAAGTGTGCTCCTTGCTACTGCTGGTTGTAGTGGAAAAGTGCTGTCAACTCATAGCTAACTTTTGGTGGCCCTGCAGGGATTTCAAGGCAAGGGTCAAACAGAGGTATAGCCACAAGGTATAGATAGAAACTCTCTGTCTGGGGCAAGGGGTGCTCTGTATTCTTGGTGCTTGGGGGGGGGGGCAACAGTGGGAGGGCTTCTGGTGTCCTGGCCCCACTGCGGGACCTCCTGATGGCACCTGGTATTTTTGGCCACTGTGTGACACAGAGTGTTGGGCTGGATGGGCCATTGGCCTGATACAGCATCGGCTTCTCTTCTGTTCTTAGAGGTGGTTTGCAATGGCCTACCGCTGGCATAGCAACTGTGGACTGTCTTGGAGGTCTCCCATCCAAGTACTAACCAAGGCTGACCCTGCTTAGCTTCTGAGATCTGATAAGATCAGACTGGTCTGGTGTGTTTCTTGGAGCAGAATGAAGGAAATAAAGAAGCAGGTAGGCATCTAGGGCAACTGGGGTGTACCTTGGTGATGATCAATTGATGCACCTCAAATGTGGAAAGGGGGAGGTAAATGGCTGCTCACGGGACAATTAATGGAGGTTGCACAGTAATTGGAGTGCACTGGGGAGGCATTCGGAACTAAGACAATCGGCCCTTCAACCAGAATGGAAGCCACCAACCAGAAGACAGTATGGGTATGGAGACAGAGTGAAGGGGGAAAGGAGCCCTTCCTAATTCCAATGGACCATAATGGTAACTAATTCTGTATTTTTAGATGATGGCAAGAAGCTGCTCTTACGGTAATCCTCCATGACACTGATAGATCTCTCCCCTATTTCTCACCCTTCTCTCCTCAATTCATGCTGAGCAGCACAAACCCAATCAAGTCCCAACTAAGTAGTTATTACCTGGGCATTTTGAGGCATGTTTTTCCACTTTGGTACCCTGGTGGATCACCTGGCAGGTATATATCTTCCCCTGTTTCCATGCTACTTGAGTAACGTTGGCAGTGCTGGTAGTGCTGAAGGTGCCTCCAGTAGCATCTTTCTTGGGGGACTCAGTGTGGGCAGCCAGCACCCCGGATACGCCATCCACCAGCCAATTCACTGTGACTGTGTTAGGGTAGAAGCCTGAGATAAAGCACACAAGCTCAACGGTGGAGTCATCAGTCTTGCGGCTGCAGGAGGAATGGAGGAGCTGGACATCTGGAGTCCTTGGTTCACGACTAGAGCAGGCTGAAAGGAGAGAAGGTACATGAAAATTATGAATGTTCTCTTTCAGATGACTGAGCATGTACCATACTATCTCTGAGCTCCAACTCTATATAACCTTTAAAACGTCAAATATCTCTGGGGGTGAAGAAGAGATAGGACCACCCTTGTGGTATCTGTGGAGGCATCAGGACCATGATCAGCTGCCATTTTGTCCCATTCACCATCTTCCTGATTTTGCCACACAGCTCCTCAGACTTGGGAACAGCCTCACCCTCTGTGCTTATCAGACTTGCTTTCCTGCCATGACTTTTCCCTCAAAAGGTGTCTTTTCTCCAAACCAGTGAAAACATCACCTTTATTTATATTTATTTATTCATATAATTTATATCCCGCCCTCCCTCCCTGCCATGGCAGGCTCAGGGTGGCTCACATAAAACAATTAAAACAGAATTAGATAAAAACGGAACAATGCAGTCAAGAATATTATAAAATATAAAGTGCTAGTTGGGGTCAAATGGCGGGTTTAGCAGCATCCTCAGACAACAGCCGGCCAATAGCGTAGTCTGGGTTAACTGGCTGTTGACAATGTTGCTAGTGTTGGGCCAGGGCCACAATTTCTTGGGTACGGCTCCCTAATCGAAGGACTAGTGGAAGAGCTCCGTCTTCCAGGTCATGCAGAACTGTAACAGGTCCTGCAGAACTGTAACAGGTCCTGCAGGGCCCTGATGTCCTCTGGGAGCTCATTCCACCAGGGAGGGGAGGGCAGTGGCTCCACCCATTTCACTTTCATAGGATTGCTGAGACCTCTGGTATGCTCGCTGGTTCTCCATGCCAACCAGAGACAATTAAAAGGTTTCATGTACACGACAAGCCATCCATCACTTGGACTCAGCAACTATAAATACCTCAGTGGTAAGAAGTGTGTGTATGTGGCTGTGTGTAAAGGAATTATAGTTTTGGGAGGGTAGACACATTGGTCTGCCATGGAAGAGCTAGATTCGACTCCCATCGCACCATAGAGGCCAACAAGATTTTGGGGGTATAAGCTTTCAAGAGTCTAAAAGAGCTTTGACTCTCAAATGCTAATACCTGGAAAATCTCGTTGACCTCTAAGGTGCTAAGGACTCAAATCTACTTCCTCTATAGGAATCATGAAATACAGAAGAAGAAAAAATAAATAAATTATGACCAATCATCTTAAAATTCAGGGGGGGGTTTGGAAAAAAATCCTGAATGTATTCGAGTTTAGGTCACTGGGTCCTACTGAAACTTTCCCCCTGCACTGAAACTTGAAATGTCTCTCTTCATTGTCAGCGCCAAGCTCCCTACTGAGATGACATGCCTCCCTCCTTTCTTCCATCCTTATCTAGTATCTCTCATGTAGATTGCAAGCCACATGGGGCAGGGACCATTACCTGTGCTTCATTTGCTGCTGGCAAGAGACAGCAGTTAGGTAGCGCTGTCAGAAGCGCTGGGATGGATCCTATCCCATCCTACCATTCCACTGTTTATTGACTTATTTATTATAATATTTACCCCGCACTCTTCTTTTTGACTCAAGTTTGAAGCCTTCCCCCAATCTAAGGAGACTTCCTCCAAATTAAGTGGCTGCTCTGTTTGAGGGTGATTGGTTCCCCTGGAACTCTTCCCTGTCTAGGGTTGACAACGAGGGCCATCTGACAGCAATGCTGATTCTGAGAACTTAGGCAGCTCATGAGAGGGAGGGCAGCAAGGCTTGCATCAGTGCTTAGTTCTGGTGGCCCTTTCTTACATGCCCAGAGAAATGCTGATCACCATTTGGGGTCAGGAACCAATTGTTCTCCAGACCAGTTCGGCCAGGGATCCTGGAAGGTTTTTGGGTCATCTTCTGGGTATGGAGCAGGGGTCACTGGGTGTGTGTGTGTGGGGGGGAGATAGTTGTGAATTTCCTGCTTTGTGCAGGGGGTTGGACTAGATGACCCTGGAGATCCCTTCTGACTCTATGATTCCATACCTCCAGGTTTGGAAATGGCTGGAGATTTGGGGGCGAGACCTGGGAAAGGTGGAATTTTGGGGAGGGGAGGGACTGCAGCAGTGTCTAATGTCACAGAATCCACCTCCTAAAGCAGCCATTTTCTCCAGGGGAACTGATCTCTGGGGTCTGGGGATCAGTCGTAATTCTCGGAGCTCTCCAGGCCCCACCTGGGGGCTGCCAGCCATATACAAATCCCACTATCAACCCAGTCAGCTTTCCTTCCCTCCTGTCCACCTACTCTCCATTAAAGATAGGAGAAAGGAAGCAGCAAAGATCCTGCCAGGCTTACGTTCAATCCGTTTGTTAATTGCGGAGCTGGTAGCTGCGTGTGCGACATTGCATTGGTAACTTTCGGATAGCCATTTGGAGGCCTGGATGGTGAGTTGGCTACTGCTGAGGTAGAGGCTGCTGGATGGCTGCAGTAGCGCAGGGAAGTCCTGGATGCCGGAGGTGATGGCGCCCGAATTCCACTTCACGATGGCTGGTTGAGGGAAGTAACCGGAGACCAAGCAGGCCATGGAGACCTGGGAGGCGGAGGACATGTCTTGGTTGCATGGGGACAATGGGAACACAGATGGGGCTGTGGCTGTTGCTGTGGGAACAGAAAAGAGAGAGGGTGATAACATGCTCCCCACAGAGGAATACACACATGCCAAAGGCGGAAGGTAGCTTCCAAGATAGCATTTTGTCATCCCTGGAATCGCTCTGTTATGACTGGTTAAACTGAAGATAGCTAGACAGGACTCTAAACAGATTAAACTGACAGATACTTTCATGCCCAAATCCTTTCAGGGCCCTGCTCTGAAGCTTCCAAATTGCCTGGCTTTAAGACAATTGCATAATTTCTGCTGCTCCTTTTCCTAAAAGGTGATACCTCGGGGCACTGGAAACACTAAACTGCCTATACTAGTCTGGGAGATTTCACCCGGTACTTTCTGTGCCAACATTTTCAAGTTTATGCTTTTTTTCTCAAAAAGGAAAGAAACAGACCGTTGTACAATGCCGAATTCTGTTCAGAATACCCACAGGCCCTGACACTCGTGACTGGTGCGTCGATTCCCTCTGAATTTTGCCTAAATCATTTTTTAAAAGCTACACATCCGCTCACATTAAAAAAAAGCTTTTCGACTCCCATCTGTGAACTGGCATTTCACGCCAATTCAGTTCGTTTCACATCGATCAAGTAGTGTGTGTGTGTGTGTGAAACTGAACATGTGGTGATATGGGAGACTATGGTGGGTAATGAAGTGTGTGGGTAGTGCTTACAGCCGCATTGGAAAGGAGCACGCTTTTGTGGCAAAGGGGAGGGAACAGTGGCATATGGGAGGGGTTTGGGGACAGTGGGCAAGGGTATCTACTACTGAATGTGGGACTAGGGCAGGGGTCCCCAACCTTTTTGAGCCTTGACACACTGTGGTAGGCACTGCCACAAAATGGCTGCCAGAGGAGTCAGACAAAAAAAATGGCTGCCACAGCTGATCTTCAGTCACATAGCGAAGGTTCTTGTGCTGAGGTGGCAGCTGATGCCAAAGAAACATTTTAAAAAATCCGCCCTGCCCACTTTCTAAAAACACTTGGTGGACTCCAGGAAGAGTGTTGGCGGGCACCACAAGGGGGCCCCTGGACTTGAGAAAACAGGTAGTTGCCCCTGAAGTGGTAAACCTGGATGGTACTATTGCTGAAAAAGAAGAAGAGATTGGATTTATACCCTGCCCTTCGCTACCTGAAGGAGTCTCAGAACGGCTTACAATCTTTTTCCCTTCCCCTCCCCACAACAGACACCCTGTGAGGTAGGTGAGGCTGAGAGGGCTCTCTCAAGAACCGGTCTTGAGAAAACAGCTCTGAAAGAGCTTATGACTGACCCAAGGTCACACCAGCAGCTGCATGTGGAGAAGTGGGGAAATCAAACCAGTTCTCCTAGATAAGAGTCCATGCCCTTAATCAGTACACCAAACTGACTCTCTCTTCTCTGAGGAGGGTTCAGGGAACTGGAAGCTCCTTCATGTAAAAAAACCTTTACACAAAAGCTATCAGGGATAAACATTCTAGCCTAGCCTTTTTCCTGGCATGAGAATTTCTTTTCCGGAGGGTTTTTTTTTGGGGGGGGATGAAGTCCTTTGAACTCTTACCTGCAGTCTAAGAAAGTACAGTCCAGACACATTTTTCCAAGGTGGGAGAAAAAGCCATTAGAGGTGGCAATTTTTGTCGGGAAAATTGGATACGGGGGAAGAGATGGATACTTCCCCTAGCTATTTTCCTCCCAAAACTGCAGACACCCTGTGAGCTAGGTGGGGCTGAGAGAGCTCTCCTGAGAGCTGCCCTTTAGAGAACAGCTCTGAAAGAACTTGTGACTGACCCAAGGTCACACCAGCAGCCGCACGTGGAGGAGAAGTCGGGAATCAAACCCGATTCTCCTAGATTAGAATCTACTCTGCTAACCACTACACCAAACTGGCTCTTGATAACTGATAACTCATAGTCCCATCCCATCTCCCTTTTATTGGCCATGCAGCTATGTAGAGTTGCCGACTCTGAGCTGAGAAATTCCTGGAGATTTGGGGGTGGAGCATGGGGAAGGCAGGGGTTAGGGCTAGGATGTAAAGCCCCCCCCCAAAAAAACCTGCCATGTTCTCCTGGGGAGCTGATCTCTGTAGTCAGTTGTAATTCTGGGAGAACTCCAGGCCCCACCTGGAGGTTGGCAGAACTACACTTGGGCCTGACATTTAGCATATGAAGTTTTTCCTAGCATGAAAATAAAAGGTTGGATGTTAAGTCCCTGTGTGAAGAAGCACGCTGCTATAAAAGGCCTGGAAAACATGGCCGCTGTAACTTTTTGCCCCGTCTAGCCAATCTGCCCCTTTTTGAGTCCTTCTATTTAACCCCCGTGTTTCAGCCAGCTGATACTGAAGGAATGCAATTGTGATCCACGTGGGCTTTGACTTTGCGTGAAGACTTACATCCCTCACTGGTTTGGGCAACAGAGCGTGTGGTCATATCTCTTAGAATTTGGTGCCCTGTTTTAACTTTTAGAGTTCTCACTTCCACTTATTTCATCTTCCATCTCTTGCTACGGGCTTTGTGTTCTAAATGCAGAAGATTCAGTGTCTCTTTTCACCAGTTGGTAGTCTGATATCCCTGCCTGCCCCACAAACGTTACTCAGTTTCTTACCATCTGCTACTCCACTACTTCATAGAGAATAAATTATACCTTTTCGCTCTGGTCAAGATTCTCACAGCTGGCTTAAGAAGCAAGATGACACACCCAGAAACACGAGGCCTGAACCATCCATACCCTTCCCAACAGAACAGACAACATCCACCCTTAGTGCTGCTAAGCTCAGCCAGCTATGAGTGTGTAGCGTAGGAGAAATAAATAGGGAAGGGGCAGAAATTCAACTGATAGAGCACTGGAGTGCACCATACTGTGGGAATCCTAGTCATGAAATCAAACACTGTCAATTTCCTGAATGGTGACATTTGTCCTTTTAGGAAAGAGAATCAATGTTACTAAGCCCATCATGGGATAGGGTGGGATATAAATGCAACAGATAAAAATAAAATAACCAACAGCAAGAGTTTAGTGGCTGAAGCACTAAGCAAGCTTGTCTTGAACTAATTTTTGGGCCATCTCCATGTTAGAAACATAAATCAAATTTATGATAATTTTGACATTCAGGGTTTAGCCAAATAATCCTGGGAACTGATGTTTGGTGGTGATGCTGGGAGATTTCCCTAGCCATCTCTGAACTACTGTTCCCAGGATTCCCTGGCAAGAAGGCATATCTGTTAAGCTATTTCATTCCTGTGGTTTGGGTTGTTCTGCTTTCCATCATGGGATCTGAACTGCCTTGGCTGCCTGTTGCTACTCTTTCAGTTTATTTTGTACCTGCTAACAATTCACAGTGAAAAGACACCATCACCCCTTTCTCAAACCAGTCTCGAGCTCTCCCCATCACACACTGCAGAAGACTTTGATGGAGCTAATGTATTCATTTGTTCTGCAGTAACCTGCCCTGTGCTATTTAACAAGCCAAGAGGGTAAAGATATGTTTAAAAAATTGTGTGCTTAAAAACACGTCCTACAATGCTACCTAATAGCCCCCCTCTCCTCAGCCATATCTCCCCCAAACTATTCCAGCTCTGCTCTCTTATCCATTATTCCTAGTTGGCACAACTAGGCTGATGATGGGCACCCCTGGCCGAATGTTATTTGGCTGGCCGAATGAGCCCCGAATCAGCTTAAATAGCCGAAAGTGGAATTTGGGTGTCATTCGGCCAGCCGAATCAGATTCGGCCGAACCGAATCGGGCCGAATCTTTTTTTTGCACATCCCTAGTTGGCACCACTCAGTTTATCAGGGTCCTTGAATAGCATCTGTCCATACTATTTTAATAAACTTTTCGGGTGTCCAGATTTTCACCTGACCCCTGCGGCTATGTCCTTAACACTAGTATAGTCTGCAGGCCTTAAGAGGTGATACTGCTAAGCTCCATGCTATGACATGCTTCAGATACTAATTTTCTGTAGATCAAACTGCTGTTTAAGGCAAGTGTATTTTTCTGGTCAGTTGGTAATCCTACCAGTGCCACTCTGTCCCCTCACATATTCTAAGACACATCTCCTGGCACTAGAAACAATGACTAGAGCTTGGCCTAGGGCTATGAAATTCTGGGCTCCATCTTCCCCATTCTGGATCTGTTGAAATTCTCACCTGCAACCTCCTGTCAATGCTCTCCCCAAGCTGTGGAGTCTTGTGAGCAAAAAAATCTACTTTGTGAGTGACTGGCATGAAAGTTGTGGGCAAACAATTTGGCTACTGCATAATTTAGTTTGCTCTGGAGCCCTCCTTCCCAGGCTAAGACAAAAATGTGTGAGCTGGAGGCCAAAAACCTGTGAGCTAGCTCACACTAACTCAGCTTAGAGGGAACATTGCCTCCTGTCCACCCATTTCCCCCCCTACTCTTTTGCCTCTCTTATCACATGGTATGATTGCCACATTTTTCATTGGCCTGACTCCTATGCATTTAGAGCAACCTGCCACACACAAATCAGCCAGTGATGTCTGAAAGAACGGTGCCCCTGTTTCACATACGAACAAGAGAACACTTTTGAATACACAGAACTGCTCTCAGCTCCCTGAATGAAACCACTAGGCTATAGTATTGTCTGTGAGTTGAAAAGAGAACCCAGAAAACTGTGCTTTAGTGCATCCTAGCAGTCTTCCCAGAAGTAGCACAGAATCCAGCGCCAGGAGTTCTGACTAGACACTTTCAATGCACTTTGCAACTGGATTTTACAGGGTGAAACAGCAAAATCCACTTGCAAACAATTGCTGAAGTGCATTGAAAGAGCAATATTCAGCTCTTAACCCGATCAGCCTTGCTGACCTGTTCAGGTTAGCAACGTGGTGTCAGGACTCAAAGAAACCACCCCAGCAGCTACCCTGAAACCATCTGGAAATGTCACAGGCCTACAGATTCCCTGAATCCCAATTCTCAGCTCAGATTTGGAATTCAAGAGGCAGCCAGTAGAAATTCAGGCTGGGATATACTTCCAGGCCCCCCCCTGCTTTCTGGGAGGCAGTTCCTTATGAGGAGGCCAGGTGGCGCTCTTAGCAGAGCACTGAACTTGGAATGAGCATTCAGGGAGTTCTCAGCTCACCTGTAGCTTGCTCGGGGAAGAGGAACCTCCCCGGCTGTGGACAGGATTTTAAGCACCCCTCCCTAGCGCCCTGTGGTCTGCTGCTCAGCTGGAAACCCAAGGAAGATACTGGAAGAAAATCTGCCTCAGGAGAAGACCCTCCTGGGGGAGGACACAGGCTGGGAGCAGGCATTCAGGAACCCCTTGTTCCCAAACTAGCTCCCCAGAACTGGGCTGCTGATCTGGGAGGTGAGGAACCTCTTTACAGGACCCTCAGCCTTGGAGTGGCCTTTCATGTAGCCCCCTCTCTCCCAGCTAGCTTCCCTGTAACTTGCTGCTCATCTGGCCTATTCAGAACCTCCCAAGCTTTGGGCAGGCTTTGAAGAGTCCCAGCTCACTCCCCACTAGTTTCCCTGCAGTTTCTGCTCACTGGCGAGCTGAAAAAGCTCCCAGCTGAGAGTCAGGCTAGGCTCTCAGGAACCCCTTGCTCCAGTCTGGCTTCTCCCCAGCTTGCCACTCACCTGTACAAGCTACTTTGTAGCTTGGGAGGGGCTTTTAGTCAGCTGCCTCACTCCCTGAAAGCTTGACTGGAGCCTAAACTTTAAGGACCCCCCCTTGCTCAAGGCTAGCCTCCCTGGAGCTGGGAGGTGAGGAACCCAGTAGCAGAGCTACAGGCTCGGAATAGGCTTTTGGATAGCACTCTTGCTGCCTCCCAGCTTCCCTGGAACCTGTAGCTTACTTGAGTGAGGATGGCCATCAAGCTTGGGATGGGCTTTCATGTAGCCCCCTTTCTCCCAGCTTTAAGGAGCCCTCCTCACTCCCTACTAGTTTCCCTGCAGCTCCTGCTCATTGGTGAGCTGAAAAAGCTCCCAGGTGAGGGTCAGGCTAGGTTCTCAGGAACCCCTTGCTCCAGCCTGGCTTCTCCCCAGCTTGCTGCTCACCTGTACAAGCTACCTTGTAGCTTGGGAAGGGCTTTTAGTCAGCTGCCTCACTCTCTGAAAGCTTGACTGGAGCCTAATCTTTAAGGACCCCCCCTTGCTCAAGGCTAGCCTCCCTGGAGCTGGGAGGTGAGGAACCCAGTAGCAGAGCTTCAGGCTTGGAATGGGCTTTCAGATAGCTCCCTTGCTGCCTCCCAGCTTCCCTGGAGCTTGTAGCTTATATGAGTGAGGATGGCCATCAAGCTTGGGATGGGCTTTCATGTAGCCCCCTTTCTCCCTGCTTTGAGGAGCTCTCCTCACTCCTTACTAGTTTCCCAGCAGCTTCTACTCATTGGTGTGCTGAAAAAGCTCCCAGCTGAGGGTCAGGCTAGGCTCTCAGAAACCCCTTGCTCCAGTCTGGCTTCTCCCCAGCTTGCTGCTCACCTGTACAAGCTACCTTGTAGCTTGGGAAGGGCTTTTAGTCAGCTGCCTCACTCCCTGAAAGCTTGACTGGAGCCTAAGCTTTAAGGACCCCGCCCTTGCTCAAGGCTAGCCTCCCTGGATCTGGGAGGTGAGGAACCCAGTAGCAGAGCTACAGGCTCAGAATGGGCTTTTGGATAGCTCTCTTGCTGCCTCCCAGCTTCCCTGGAGCTGTAGCTTGTCTGAGTGAGGATGGCCATCAAGCTTGGGATGGGCTTTCATTTAGCCCCCCTTCTCCCTGCTTTGAGGAGCTCTCCTCACTCCTTACTAGTTTCCCAGAAGCTTCTACTCATTGGTGAGCTGAAAAAGCTCCCAGCTGAGGGTCAGGCTAGGCTCTCAGGAACCCCTTGCTCCTGTCTGGCTTCTCCCCAGCTTGCCACTCAACTGTACAAGTTGCCTTGTAGCCTGGGTAGGGCTTTTAGTCATCTGCCTCACTCCCTGAAAGCTTGACTGGAGCCTAAGCTTTAGGACCCCCTTGCACAAGGCTAGCCTCCCTGGAGCTGGGAGGTGAGGAACCCAGTAGCAGAGCTACAGGCTTGGAATGGGCTTTTGGATAGATCTCTTGCTGCCTCCCAGCTTCCCTGGAACCTGTAGCTTACTTGAGTGAGGATGGCCATCAAGCTTGGGATGGGCTTTCATTTAGCCCCCCTTCTCCCTGCTTTGAGGAGCTCTCCTCACTACCTACTAATTTCCCTGCAGCTCCTGCTCATTGGTGAGCTGAAAAAGCTCACAGCTGAGGGCCAGGCTAGGTTCTCAGGAACCCCTTGCTCCAGCCTGGCTTCTCTCCAGCTTGCTGCTCACCTGTACAAGCTACCTTGTAGCTTGGGAAGGGCTTTTAGTCAGCTGCCTCACTCCCTGAAAGCTTGACTGGAGCCTAAGCTTTAAGGATCCCTCTCTTCCTCAAGGCTAGCCTCCCTGGAGCAAGGAGGCGAGGAGCCCTGTAGCAGAGCTTCAGGCTTGGAATGGGCTTTCAGATAGCTCCCTTGCTGCCTCCCAGCTTCCCTGCAGCCTGTAGCTTATCTGAGTGAGGATGGCCATCAAGCTTGGGATGGGCTTTCATGTAGCTCCCTTTCTCCCTGCTTTGAGGAGCTCTCCTCACTCCTTACTAGTTTCCCAGCAGCTTCTACTCATTGGTGAGCTGAAAAAGCTCCCAGCTGAGGGTCAGGCTAGGCTCTCAGAAACCCCTTGCTCCAGTCTGCCGCTTCTCCCCAGCTTGCGGAGCTGGGAGGTGAGGAACCCAGTAGCTGAGCTACAGGCTCGGAATGGGCTTTTGGATAGCTCCCTTGCTGCCTCCCAGTTTCCCTGGAATCTGTAGCTTACTTGAGTGAGGATGGCCATCAAGCTTGGGATGGGCTTTCATGTATGCCCCTTTCTCCCAGCTTTAAGGAGCCCTCCTCACTCCCTCCTAGTTTCCCTGCAGCTCCTGCTCATTGGTGAGCTGAAAAAGCTCCCAGCTGAGGGTCAGGCTAGGTTCTCAGGAACCCCTTGCTCCAGCCTGGCTTCTCCCCAGCTTGCTGCTCACCTGTACAAGCTACCTTGTAGTTTGGGAAGGGCTTTTAGTCAGCTGCCTCACTCTCTGAAAGCTTGACTGGAGCCTAAGCTTTAAGGACCCCCCCTTGCTCAAGGCTAGCCTCCCTGGAGCAAGGAGGCAAGGAGCCCTGTAGCAGAGCTTCAGGCTTGGAATGGGCTTTCAGATAGCTCCATTGCTGCCTTCCAGCTTCTCTGGAGCCTGTAGCTTATCTGAGTGAGGATGGCCATCAAGCTTGGGATGGGCTTTCATGTAGCCCTCTTTCTCCCAGCTTTAAGGAGCCCTCCTCACTCCCTGCTAGTTTCCCTGCAGCTCCTGCTCATTGGTGAGCTGAAAAGCTCCCAGCTGAGGGTCAGGCTAGGACCTCAGGAACCCCTTGCTCCAGTCTGGCTTCTCCCTAGCTTGCCACTCACCTGTACAAGCTACCTTGTAGCTTGGGAAGGGCTTTCAGTCAGCTGCCTCACTCCCTGAAAACTTGATTGGAGCCTAAGCTTTAAGCCCCCCCTTGCTCAAGGCTAGCCTCCCTGGAGCTGAGAGGTGAGGAACCCAGTAGCTGAGCTACAGGCTCGGAATGGGCTTTTGGATAGCTCTCTTGCTGCCTCCCAGCTTCCCTGGAGCTTGTAGCTTACTTGAGTGAGGATGGCCATTAAGCTTGGGATGGGCTTTCATGTAGCCCCCTTTCTCCCAGCTTTAAGGAGCCCTCCTCACTCCCTACTAGTTTCCCTGCAGCTCCTGCTCATTGGTGAGCTGAAAAAGCTCCCAGGTGAGGGTCAGGCTAGGTTCTCAGGAACCCCTTGCTCCAGCCTGGCTTCTCCCCAGCTTGCTGCTCACCTGTACAAGCTACCTTGTAGCTTGGGAAGGGCTTTTAGTCAGCTGCCTCACTCTCTGAAAGCTTGACTGGAGCCTAATCTTTAAGGACCCCTCTCTTCCTCAAGGCTAGCTGCCCTGGAACTGGGAGGTGAGGAACCCAGTAGCAGAGCTTCTGGTGAGCCCCTTGCACCAACGCAACTTCTTTGAAGCTCCTTGCTCTTATGGGAGATGAGGAACCTCTTAGCAGAGCTTCAAGCTTGGGATGGGCTTTTCAATAGCCCCCCGCACTCCCTGCTAGCTTCACTGAGCCTGCTGCTTATCTGGGCAATGAAGGGTCTCCCAGGGCTGGATTTGAAATGCCTTCCTATGTCCCTGTGGCTTGTTGCTTAGCTGGAAAGCTAAGAGCTCCCAGCAGAAAATCTATCTCAGAATAGGCTTTCAGATGCCCCCTTGCTCCAGGCTAGCTTGGCTGGAGCATACGGACTTTCTGGGAGATGAATAACCTTCCAGCTGACCATCAAGCTCCTGGGCAGCCCCCTTCCTCCCCACTAGCTTCCCTAGAGCTTGTTGCTCATCTAGATGAGGAGGAACCTCCCAGAAGAGCGTCATGCTTGGCACAGGCTTTTAGAAACTCCTTGCTCTGTGATAGCTTGCCTAGAGCTTGTTGGTCATCTGGGTGTTCAGGAACCTCCCAACTGATCAGCAAGGCCTGAGGTGGCTTTCTGGGAGCTCCCTTGCTTAGACTGGCAGCTAGCATGGAATGGGAAGAACCTCTGTAGCTTGCAGCATCTTTGGGAGTACCCCTCTCTGCCAGCTTACCAGAGCCTTCTGGAGCACCAGGAGGCTACAGCCAAAAATTAGCCTTTCAGGTTGCACCTCACCACCTTCAAGGAGCCTGCTACCCACCTGGGCAGTGTAAAGCTTCCCAGTTGAATGTCAGCCTTGAGAGAAGTATTCAGGCAGCTCCTTGCTCCTCTCAAGCTTTCACGGAGCCTCGTGGTCAGTAGCCGGAACCAGAGGTCCATCTAAGGTTGAGCACCTTGAAAGGTGCACTCAGCTGGAAAGTACCGAGTTTCCCAGCTGAGCGGCACTCTTTGGACAGACTGGGATTGCTGGCACCTTTCCCAAGGCGTCACACATCTCTCAGCTGCGTGTGATGCTCAGGCAGGTTGATATACACCCCAATCTCCCTGCCACAGGAGTTACTCAGCAAACTAATCTTGCCGTGTCACCCGAGAGGCCTGAATTTCAACACAAGACTCCTGAACACAAAGAGAGATGCTAAGCTACAAGCCTAAGCCTATTACCAGCCTTTCACTTCCTAGAGAAAGGGCTTTAACCCAGGAAAATCCCTTCTCTTCCAGCTAATCCATGTGTCTGTCTTCCCAGGATATAGAAAGTATAGGGGAAAAAAAATCCTTCTACTTACCAAACCAAAGGCGGCCGCCGAATGAAGAAACCTGGCCTTTGTCATGGACCCATGTCTGCTTCTGTTTGGGAGTCATCTCATAATGGGTCTTTGTTCTCAAAAACTCCTTAAAAAAGAAATGCAATTTCACACCTTTAATGCTGGTGTGAAAAAAAATAACATGGTTGAGCGAGAGCTGGAGTTATAATTGGGAGCTGAAGGGCTATAATTGGGATCCAAAAGGGGTGACGTGAAACATTTGGCCAACTTCCCCTTTTTGTCTGCTTGTTTTTTTGGGGACTTTTTCACATGTTTCTTTTCAAAGTCCAGAAATTCAGCTGTGAGGAAAACAAGACATACCAGAGATTGTTTGTATTAAACTGGCCACTTATTTGGGTTTGTTAAGTATTGGTTCATAATAAAACCTATTTACACATTGCAGTCCAAAGGCACAGAAAGAGTTATATAAAGCCATGAAGCAGTCCGGAGTATCAAAACAAATATTAACTGGCTTGAGAGTAGGGCTAGGCCTCATTCTCAGATGAGAATCCTCACCTAAGGCACTGTCATGAATAATTGTCTATTTCTTTTCAGTGCCCCAAACGTTTTACATTTCTTATCTCTTTCAGTCCCATGGGGATAGGGTTGCCAAGTACTTACCGTAATTCGGTGGGGGGGGGGGCCACAATCCCTGACTGGAACATTCCTCCTTGGAACACCCACACCGCACGATGCCATCGCCAGGAAGTGATGCCGGGCGATGCTCTGGCAATGGGGCTGGAAACTCGATGGTACCATCAAGTTCCAGTCCCATTGCCAGAGTGTCACCTGGCATCACTTCCTGGTGACGGCGTCGTGCACCATGTCTCCCCCCCAGAATGGTCATGCCAAGAAGTATGCGTCCCCTGCCAAAGTACGGTAAGTTCTTGGGAAGCCTGCATGGGGAAGTGGGGACAATTTACCCAAGGCATAGGGTTACCAACTCCAGGTTAGGAAATTCCTGGAGATTTGGGAGTGGCACTTGGTGAGGGAAGGGACCTCAGTTGGGGTATAATGCCATAGATCCCACCCTCCAAAGCTGCCATTTTCTCCAGGGCAATGGATCTCAGTAGCTTGGAGATTGGTTGTAATTCTGGAAGATCTTTAGGCCCTACTTGGAGGCTGGGAACCCTAAGACTGCTTAAGGCACATTCTCACAGAACACTACTGTTGTTGGACAAAGTGTGCCTCAGCTTTATTCTATTTTTATCGAGGGCCAGCGTATGTATGATTGTGGTTTTCCTTGGCCATACCTGAGTGATGGTGAGGAAGCCATCTCAGCTGTCAGATTATGAGAGTCACTGAGCATGGCTGCTTGGGGGGCAGGAAGAGCTGAGCTGGTACTGGCCACGTAACTCTTCCTGCATAGGTATCCTTGAGCCCTGAACTGGATAGCTCAGGAAGGAGGGCTCCAGAGCAAACTAATTCATGCGGTAGCCAAATCGCTCACTCACAACTTCAATGCCAACAGCTCACAAAGTAGGATTTTTACTCACAAGACTTCACGGCTTAAAGGGAGCACTAATTTGAAGTCCGGTAGTCTCTTAGAGGCTAACAAAATCTTGGGGCTTTTGAGGGACAAAACGCCCTTAGTCAGATACCAGTTAGTGAACTGTGAGTTAGTGAATTGCCAAATAGAAGAAGAAGAGATTGGATTTATACCCCACCCTTCACTACCCAAAGGAGTCTCAGAGCGGCTTACAAAATCCTTTCCCTTCCCCTCTCCACAACAGATACCCTGTGAGGTAGGTGGGGCTGAGTGAGCTCTTGACAGGAACTAGGTTTGCCAAGTCCCCCTGGGGGGCAGGTAAACCCCTGCCTGAGAGGCCTGTTACCCGACGCCAGCAAATCGGGCCCCGGGGGGAACTTCACCCCCTTCCGGCACACGTCCCCAGCGTGATGATGTCACCCGGAGGTGACATCATTACGCTGGCCATTTTGGGGGTGGAATGCTCTATGATTTGAGGGAAAACTCTATGGTTTTCTCTCAAATCCTAGTGGCCTGGCCCCAACATGCCGACATGATGGCGTCACTTCAGGGTGGCATCATTGTGGTGGTGCACGCACTTTGTGCATGCGCACGGACTCCCAGAATGGCGCAGGACTCCCCCGCGGTAAGTGAATTTGGACTTGGCAACCCTAACAGAAACTGCTCTTTTTCAAGAACAGCTGTGCCAGAACTATGGCTTGCCCCAAGGTCATCCAGCAGGTGCAAGTGGAGGAGTGGGGAATCGAACCTGGTTCTCTCAGTTTAGAGTCCGTGCACTTAACCACCACACCAAACTGACACAACTGAGGCACACTAGTGGAGGACAGCAAGTATTGTGCTTGGCACCCTCTTCTGTCACCTTGGGCCCTCTCTCCATGGTGAATGTCTGCATGCAACCCCATTCCAGAGCCATGCAGTGAGAGCCATACTTCTTCGCAGGATCCTGGCCAAAGCACAGTACAGCTGTAGGAGCTGAACCTGACTACCTCCTTGCCTACTTTAGAGGTTTAGGCCTGGGAAGTCTCTCTTGCTGGATCATCCTATCCCCTAGTTGCAAGCTTGTGTTCTAGTTCCTTGTTGGCAGGCAGAGGCCTCAAGCCTTACTATCCAGGCTAGAGAGCATTACTCCAGAGGAGCGCTGACTGGGTCTGCCTGCAGAGCCCAGGGGAGTGGGTGTCACAATGAGGCTGGTGTTTTGTCTAATGACATGGTTAACATGGCTGCCTCCATGATATGGTAATTTATTATCATTTCAAAATTGTATCAGTTGAACAAAGGCATCGTGTGCTTCAATTCCAGCGTTACTTTTTAAAGAGTAGTGTAGATGCTATGCGGTTGTACAGAGGGGTTTTAAATTTTTAAGCAGGAATGCAACCTACCGAGGCCCTTGCTCTCTCTTCTGTTGGCTCCTCTAATTTTCTCCGAGCAGCTTGGTCAATATTAAAAGCCCTTTCCCAGTTGTATGTTTTCAGAGTAACAGGCAGCTGCTCAGGAATTGAGCATCCATAGGTATCTCAGCCAGTTTTATTTGGATGTTTGGGAGGATAGTCCTCAAAAAAGAGGACATCTGACCACACTAGAAGGTACAACCCCCTGGGAATTACTTCTGTGTAAGTGTTACTGAAATAAATGGGAGCTGCTGGATTCTACCTCAGGTTACTTAGTAAGGACCAGAAGTCTATCTTTTCAGATGTCTGCCTCTTGCACAATGCTGTATTTAATGGCCAAGGATGGCAACTCTGGCCCCACTGCTGGACCTCCTGGTGGCCCCTGGTATTTTTGGCTGCTGTGTGACACAGAGTGTTGGACTAGATGGGCCATTGGCCTGATCCAACATT
Source organism: Gekko gecko (assembly GCA_029375565.1). Taxonomy (NCBI): domain Eukaryota; kingdom Metazoa; phylum Chordata; class Lepidosauria; order Squamata; family Gekkonidae; genus Gekko; species Gekko gecko. The sequence continues at coordinate 53,399,883 of JAPDNY010000015.1, read as the reverse complement.
GGCTTCTCTTATGTCCTTATGCCTTAGGCAATGCCTGGAAATCCATGGGCGATGCCTCGGGAGGGTGGTGCTTGGGAAGGAAGAGCAGCAGAGATTTTGTGATGCCAAAGAACCCGTCCTTCAAAACAGCCATTTTCCTCACAGGCGGTGAGTGGATACTTAGTGGTTTGGAAGCCGCCTATGGCTCTTCTGAGGACCAGTTCCCAATATGGCACCTTCCTCATATTTCAGGAAAGTGGACAGGGCCCTTGCTTGGTGGGGCTTGTGATTGACAGGTGATTCCCACCCTGGAGAAACAGGTAAACTGTAAGCTTCCCCAAGATGCAGACAAATAAATATAGACAAGTAAATATAGCTCTTTTGGTTAATGGTACTTGCATGTCATGTTCTCCATAAGCCACCCAGTGAGTACTGCTGTTCCAGGGAAACTTATTGCTGTAGTCTGGAGTTCCTGGGGAAATTCCAGGCCCTACTTGCAGATATCCCCCCCCCTTTTGTTGCCCAAATAGCTCTAGGACCTCACTTGGATATATCCAGAGGCTGGAAATCTTGTTCCAAGGTATGGAAGTAGACTGATACCAGAAAGAAGAAGAAGAGATTGGATTTATATCCCACCCTTCACTACCCAAAGGAGTCTCAGAGTAGCTTACAAACTCCTTTCCCTTCCCCTCCCCACAACAGACACCCTGTGAGGTTGGTGGGGCTGAGAGAGCTCTTGACAGAAACTGCTCTTTTTTCAAGAACAGCTCTTATCAGAACTATGGCTTGCCCAAGGTCATCCAGCCAGGTGCAAGTGGAGGAGTGGGGAATCAAACCCGGTTCTCCAAGATTAGAGTCCGTGCACTTAACCACTACACCAAACCGGCTCTTTTCTTCTGCACTGTACTGAAGAGTAAGTGTATGACATTTTCATCACCCTCCCAGACACTGGTGGGAATAATAATTGTGTGTGTGCAGGTGTAAAGCAAGAGTCTTCCAAGGCAAGTGAGAAGCAGAGGTGGTTTGTCAGTGCCTTCCTCTGCAGAGTCCTTGTTGGTGGTCCCCCTTCCAAGTACCAACCCTGCTTAGCTTCTGAGTTCTGACCGGATTGGATTATCCCATGCTGCCTTCCCTCTCCCATTTCCACATTGTCATTTTTGTCATTCATTTGTCCCTATTGCTTGGGGTCCCAACCCTCTTTTCCACATATGTTTTGCTCCCGCTGGGACTACTGGAGAGAGCACAACATACTAGGGGGGGAAGCCCTGAAGCAACAGGGAGAAACGAGTGACCAAAGTGACAAACCATTTCCTCCCACAAAGAAGAACATCAGTTGTGAGGTAAGTTATATAATTTTCACCAAGTCAGACCAAAGTAGATCGAATGTGTAGGAAGAACTTCACCTTCTAAATATCTGTATCCTAGGCTTCTGTTAAAACACAGGAAAAAGCGAGTGATCATCTGTGAACCTTCTTGAAAAACTTGGATATTCTGCCAGCCCTTCCCTTTTCTGGAGAGCAGTTAATAAAAACAGCCCAGCTGTCTAGAGAAATTTTGCCGTTGATAACCTGAAGTTCAACAGACTTCCCTCCCCCTCTTTAGCTGCTATGGCAGAAAGAAATGAATTAATTCCCCCAAGCCTGAAATCCATGGCATGAATTTCCTGTTGATACTTGCTGCTGGTACAACATGGCTGAGACCAAAAGGCCACACTCAACGTTTCGGTAAGTCATCCTGAGAACAGATGTGTCCTGTTTATACCAACAGCTGTAGATAAGCACTTCTAGTTTGAACCAAGGGCTACTTCTGGTGTTGGTCACCGGTGATATAGGAGGCTCTGAATAGAAACTCAGTTCCTTGTGTGCTGTGACTCAGCTCAAGGTGCCAAAATGTTGGTTTGTTGGGGGAAAGCCAGCGAATAACAAGCTTGGTAAAAAAACATGTTTTGTCTTTTTCATCCAAGAGTTTCATGGTGCCCTGTCAAAAATAAGTACTATTAAGTAGCTCACAGATACTATGTGAGCTAAAGTGATTAGAGGTTGACCTATAGCCTTTTCCATGGAGGGAAACCAAGGCACAGCTTATGCTTGGCTAGGGTTGCCAGCCTCCAGATGGGGCCTGGAGAACTCCCACTTTCACAACTGATCTCCAGGTGACAGAGATCAGCTCCCCTGGAGAAAATGGCTGCTTTGAAGGGTGGACTCTATGGCATTGTACCATGCTGAGGCTCCTCCCCTTCCCAAACCCCACCCTCTCCTGGATCCATCCCCAAAGTCTCCAGGTATCTTCCAACCCAGGCCTGGCAACCCTATGCTGGGCTGCCAGAGAAGTTAGAAGGTTTCCATACATTTATGGTGCCACCCTAAGCAGAACTGTATCCTTCTAAACCCATTGACGTGAGTGGACTTGGAAGGGTTTAACTCTGTAGGATGATGTTGTTGTATCCCTTGGCACAGAACAACATTCTTCCCTGGCCATACACAAGCAGTCCAGATATTTTAGCATAGCAGGTGATGATAAAACTCCCATGTTTTTTGACACCTCAGACTGGAAGTTCTTAAAGTCCAAACTAGCAGGGTTATGAAGCCTCCTTGGGATTGTAGCTCATGCCATGGAAAGCTAGATCCAGCTACTCCAACTGGTCCTTTTGTAGGACTGCCAACTTTTCAAGAGGTGCCCCTGGAGATTCTCTTGAATTACAGCTGATCTCCAGACTGCAGAGAACAGCCCCCTGGAGGAAATGGCTACTTTTGAAGGTGCATTTTCCTCTCCCCAGGATCCACCCCCAAAAATCTCCATGAATTTCACTACCCAGAATTGGCAGCCCTGTTCCTGTTGCCTGGTGGGGGAGGCTCTTCCACCAGAAGAGGTCTCAGTGTGCTGAAGGAGAACTGTGCCCTTAGCTGGGTAGGAGACCACTTCATGAGTTGATCTTTTGGTACGATCTCCTCAGTTTGTGGAATACTGTCAGGGCCAGCCCAGGGGCTTTCATGGCCTAGGCCAGCTGACCCAGGTGCACCCAAGTCACCAGCCAGCTGGCTTGGGAACCCTCCAGGCCTGCTGATCATTGTGGCCTTGGGCCAGCTGGTGGGCATGCCACCTCTGCACTCCCACCTCTGTGGGAGTAATGTGCCATATAGTGGCCATGAGTTTTTCCCTTGACTTTAACAGAAGGCAGCAGCTGAGGATACAGCATAAAGGAAGTGACCAGCATAGGAAAGGCTTCTCTTTTCCTCTCATGCCTTTTTACTTGTACTGGGACAAAATATGGCAGGTGAAGGGACATCTGGTGAAATAGCCTCCATCTTCCTTTGCTAACGGAATCTGTAAGCTCTTGTTGCTCAGTGCCACATCCTGTGGCACATTTTTTTTGTCAGGCTGCCCTAATCCCCAGAGAAGAATTTCAGGACACTTAGCAAGCTATTTGGGGAAGTTGGGGAAAAATCTGGTCTGCTAACTCCTTCAGGGAACTCTCCTGTTGCATTTGACTGGTTTGCCCTTCACCACAATCTGTTGAGCTATGTCCTATGACTGATGGGTAACTGACCCCACTTGAGGTCACTTATGTAGAACATGTATAGAATGGAAATCCCACTCATCTCCTCTAGCTTTGAAAGCCTGAATCCAGCCCTGTTTCACAGGCTCTCAAACTAGTCTACATCTCAAAGAGCAATGATAGCTGTTACTCTTGGTAACACCGTCTTTCCTCTCCCAGGCTTTAAAAAGGGATTGGGTAAATTCATGGAGAATAGGGAAGAGTGTTAATGATGTGAAAATGGACTTTAATTTTGTCATTGTAGAATGTCTGATAAGCTTCTGTAGAGACCAATCTGGAAACCAGTGCTTAGACTGAAGCTTCAAACCAAGGAATGGCGGTAGGCTAAATTTTCCAGAAAGAAAGATGTCCTGCTCCAACTGATTCAGAGGAGTCCCATTCCTTATCATATAAAAATATCTTGCTCTGAAAGAACAGGCCATATGCTCTTAAAACCGTTTATCCAGATGTCACATCACAGGTAGAATTCTGTATAAACTCTCCTGTAAATACAATTTTATTATTGGATATATCACACGTTCAAACATTTTCAATCCACCTACATACCCATTTCTCTAATTTTCCTCCCCCCCCCCAAACAAGACTTCCCGCACCGCTCCAACCCCATTAATATCTCTCTTATTCTATTACAATTATTTCTAAACTTATTTTCTCTATCAAACGGTAACAATTCAAAAATCTAATTCTATTTCATTTTCCACTTAATAACTATCAAAACAAACCAAACCACGCTTAATGTCCCAATTTTTCAACAAGTATTTTTGAAAGTCTTTCCAGTCTTCAAAAAAAGTTTCATCTTCTTCGTTGTTTAATTTTCTTGTTAATTTATCCATTTCTGCTAAGAACAACGTCTTTTTAATCCATTCCCATGTTTCAGGTACTTTATCTTGTTTCCAACATTGAGCAAAAGTCAGTCTTGCTGCTGTAGTCAAGTACCATAATAATGTTCTCTTGGCTACATTTATTTCTTCCATTTTAAGACCTAACAATAACATCTGTGGGTCTTTCTTAAAAGTACAATTCAAAATTTTTTGTATCTCATTGTGGATCTCTGTCCAATACTTTACTGCTTTATCACATGTCCACCACATATGGTAAAAAGACCCCTCATGTTTTTTACATTTCCAACATTTGTTGGACATACTTTCATTTATAATAGCAATTTTTTTAGGCGTCATATACCATCTATACATCATTTTATAACAATTCTCTTTAACATTTACACACGTTGAAATTTTCATTGATTTTTTCCACAAGTATTCCCAAGATGTCATTAATATCTCATTATTAACATTTACTGCCCATTTTATCATTTGCTCCTTTACAACTTCATCCTCAGTATACCATTTCAATAACACCTTGTAGAGTTTAGAAATCATTTTTTTATCTTTCTCAAGCCATACAGTTTCAATTTCAATATTCTTTTCTCTAAAACCATGTTCTCTTTTATCGGTCTTAAATAAGTCATAAATCTGTCTATACTTCAACCAATCATATTCAAATTCAACATCAAATCTATCTTTTAACACAAAATTTTTCCCTTCAGATTTTAAAAGATTTTTGTAAGGTAGCCAGTCTAGTCCTTGGTTTCTTGAATATGGATTAATCACTTCAGCTGGTACAATCCAAAGTGGTCTTTCTTCTGAGAAGAATTTTCTATATCTCGTCCATGTCTCGAACAGTGATTGTCTTACAAAGTGGTGTTTAAAAAATTTATCCATTTTTACTTTTCCATACCATAAATATGCATGCCATCCGAATTTATTGTCATGTCCTTCAAGAGCCAATAACTTCTTATTCTCCAAATTAATCCACTGTTGCAACCATGTTAAACAGACGGCATCATAATACAGTCTTAAATTTGGTAGTTGTAAGCCTCCTCTCTCTCTTGCATCACATAAAATTTTCATTTTAATCCTTGGCTTTCTTCCTGCCCATACAAATTTGGATAATTCTTTCTGCCACGAATCCAGTATTTTCCTTTGTTTTAGTATTGGAATAGTCTGAAACAAAAACATCAAACGCGGCAAGATATTCATTTTTACAGTCGCGATTCTTCCCATCAATGATAAATTCAAAGTATCCCATTTCTTCATATCTTGCTGAATCTTATGCCACACCTTTTCATAATTATTTTTAAACAAGTCAATATTTTTCATAGTTAAATCAATTCCAAGGTATTTAGTCTTTGTGACTACTTCACATTGTATTTTCTCTTGAAGTTCTGTCTGTCTTTGTTTCGTCATATTTTTGCACATCACTTTAGTTTTATTTTTATTAACATAAAATCCCGCAACTGAACCAAATTCTTCAATTTTTTCCATCAATTGTGGTATTTTCTCAATTGGGTCTTGAATCATAAACATTACATCATCTGCAAATGCCCTATACTTATAGGCAAAACCTTTCACTGTAAGTCCTTCAATACTGTCATCTTTTCTTATCGCTGTTAGTAGTATTTCCAATATCCAAATAAACAACAACGGGGATAACGGGCAGCCTTGACGTGTTCCCTTTTGGACTCGGAAGAAGTCCGTCTTTTCTTTGTTTATATTCAAAGCCGCTTTTTGTTCTGAATATATTGCCACAATCATGTTTAAAAAGGACTGTCCAATATTCATTTTTTCAATAACTTGCAGCATAAACTCCCAATTTAAATTATCAAAAGCTTTTTCCGCATCTAAGAAGAGGAATCCAACTTCTTTTTCAGGATGCTTATCATAATATTCAATTGCGTCTATCACCACTCTTAGATTATCTCTAATTTGTCTATTTGGTAAAAATCCCGCTTGTTCTTCCGCTATCGTATCTTTCAAATATTTTTTCAGTCTCTCTGAAATTATTTTTGCAAATAATTTGTAGTCATTATTTAATAGCGATATTGGTCTATAGTTCTTTACTTGAGTCAAATCCAAACCTTCTTTAGGTATCAATGAAATATTTGCTTCCTTCCATGAATCTGGGATCCGCTTGGTCTGTCTTATTTCATTTGACAGAAGTACTAAAATAGGGGTTAGCTCCTCTTTAAATTTCTTATAAAATTTTGCTGTAAAGCCATCTGGTCCTGGAGCTTTGCCCAACTTTGCGTCTTCTATCGTCATTGTCACTTCTTCTTTCGTTACTAAACCATTTAATAGTTCTTTAATTTGTTTTCCCAGCTCTGGAACTTCAATCGTCTCCAAGTATTTCTTGATTCTCTGTTGGTCAATTCCTTTCTTTTGGAATAGTTTGGCGTATAAACTCTCTATAATCTGCTTCCACTCATGTGGCTCAAAATGGAGCCATCACCCGGGCATAAACCACCTTCATTATTAACTGATTTCTATAATAGGCTAAAAAGGTATCTTGACTTTGGTGCTCAGTGGCTGAGTTCAGACTGGCAGTTTGCCCCGAGATAGGCACGTTTCACAACTGGATTAAAGGGGCTGTTCACACAGGCACATCTGTCCAGCGTTCCCCAGCCGTACTCAACCTGTCTTGTAACGCTTCCCTCCCGAGTTTAAAAGATACTTGGTAAAAGTGGTATCAGACCCTGGAAAGCTTGTCTATCCCGCACCAACAAAGTGTGAACGCTAAAATTCACGATTTTTGCTTGTGTGCATGTGCGCATATGCACTCATGCGCATAAGCATGTATCTCCAGATTAGCAAAAAAGACAGACGCACCATCGGGCCAACAATGTGAATACTCCCTCATGCCTCCTCCCGGTATGCTCCTGCATCAGTCGGCGCAGTGTGACCGGGAAAACCCAGAACAGTTTGTTCCGGGGCTTTTTTGCCACGACTCCCTCCTGCTTCAAACTGCCAGTCTGAACTCAGCCAGTGTCTCCCTTATCTGGACTGTTGTTCTTTTACATGATCCCGTTCAGTATCATGGCTTCCCTCCTCAAATATGCCATCAGTTTTCATCTCCAAAAGGAGATGAAGGTATGGAAGAACACCCCATATCTTGAAAGTAGTGCTGATTTTAATCCTTGTCACTAGTAACCCACACGTCAGGGCTCTTTTTGTAGCAGGAACTCCTTTGCATATTAGGCAACACACCCCTACTGTAGTCAATCCTCCAAGAGCTTACAGAGCTCTTCTTACAGGGGCTACTGTAAGCTTTTGGAGGATTGGCTACATTAGGGGTGTGTCGCCTAATATGCAAAGGAGTTCCTGCTACAAAAAGAGCCCTGCCACACGTTATTGCCCTTGGCAACTACAACAATTCGACATTCAATAGATAGGCTTTAGGAGTTAGTTTTGGTAACTTCTGTATTGAACTGGGTGATCTTGACGTTCTACGGAATGGTGGGAGATTTGCATGTTAATATATCAACAAAGGAAATGAACCCCAGTTAACAAGCAAAGTAAGCGATGAATGCATTAATTAGGAATATAACTTTATTACAGTATTGTACTTGCAACCACAATAAACACGACTAATCTCTAGTTTCTAGGCACAATCATTCTGTCTCTTGTTAAAAGTAAAGTATCCTCTTTATGGCTTCAGACTAGATATACAACAAAAACTGGAATAAAATGTTTCCACCACAGAGACACAAAAAACATGCACATGTGCAGTAGAAAAATATATATTTGTGAGGGATTTAAAATGTAAACAGCTGTCTCCAAATGGAATCTTAAGACCATGATAAATTAAGAAAGAGAATAATGTACCACTTCCAAACAATCCTCTCAAAGAAGAGAACAAAGAGGCATAAATCTTTCATTAGGTTGGTAATGAAAGACGTGATAGAAAGTGGAGCTTCACTTCTTTAGACTTTGCTATTTCACCTAGAATTGGGACAGAAGAATAATTACCATTGACATAGAGAAAAAATGTTATATACAACCACCCACTCTTATTTTATATAACCACCCACTCTTTTGTGATCTTTTTTTATTGGGTTGAACGTCACTATTTGGTAAAACAGTGTCTTCCAAGGGCATGATTTTTTTTTTTTAATAAATTGTCAACAGGGGGGTTAGGAGTTAGTTTCGGTGACTTTTGTTTTGAATGGGGTGGCCGAGTGCCTGTGTACTTCACCCAAAGTTTATGCCTTCTCATCCCCTTTATTTTACCTTTATGACAGTCACGGTGGCGCTGTAGAAAAGGCTCACGAGGAAGAGGATGATGAAAGTGGAAAGGATTGATGAGACGTTTAGGAGTCCTTCGTCATCTTCAACCGTCACTATCCCATCGAGGTAAACTTTGGACAATAAACAGCAATCAGTTGCTTTAGAATTTTGGAAAAAAATAGAAGAGTTTTATTGTAGTTTGACATAAGTTGGATCCAGCCGGCTTTTTACCCAGTCTTGCTCACTTCCCTTCCTTACTACGACCGTGTCACATGGCTTTTGTACATGTAGCTCCCATGATCCCCACCATAGCCTTTTGTTGGTGGTCAAATGGACTTCCCCTTTCTTTGAACTGCTAAAAAGCAGGTTGGCTCCAACCCATAGAAAACAAGACAGTAACATAACCAGGGCATCTATCTGGTCTGTAATATCAATTTACTAGAATCTTCTAAAAGTCCAGCTTATAGGGCTGTTGGGTTCACTTAACGTGGAAGTCCACAGGGTGGTGCCTGAGGGTGCCATAGTGCCTGCTGACATGTTTCCAGGTGCTCAACGAGTGTTTGTCGAAAGTGAGTAGGGCCAGCAGAGCTTCTGATTGGCCATTGGAGATATGACAGATACTGCCAGATGAGTGTTTCTTAGCTAACGCAGAGTGTATATACAAGAAAGTATTTTTCAACAATAAATACATTTTTTTAAAGCCGTCTGTTAAGGATGGCTTCTGCCTGAAATGCTGAAGAGTTACAATCGGAGTTATGCATCACCTCATTCCCTGAAATTCTGTGCCTGATCCCCCCTCTTGCGGTAGCCATTTTGTGGCTTGTACCCTCCACCCTGTGTCAGAGTTTCAAAGGTGCCTGCTGACTCAAAAAGGCTGGGGACCCCTGACCTAATGTATGCTTACTACTACCACTTACACTTTGTCCGAACACCAATCTTGTAGCTCCCACTTCTGTTTCAAGGCGGACAATTTCTTCGCTTGCTTATTTAACAAGAGTCCTTTGCCCCTATTACCACATTCTTGAACAAACATCTTAATTAGAACCTTTGCTAGTGTGATAAAGCATTAGGCACAGAGATTGTATAAACTGGATCTTTACAGTCTTAACCTTTAAATAACCACCTGTTTCGTATATGGTTCTTAATAGTTAATCAAGCTGAGCTTTTTCTGTTTAGATAAAAAAAAAAAGGTCATACAGTTGAGGAGAACATTATAAAACTAAACCGAAGATAAACACATCCTGCCCTACTTCTGACACTGCTACATTTCAAACCATTGCTCCTAACTTCGCTAAGTGGTTGACTTTACTTCACATGTTTAAAAAACATAACCTTCTCTTCAGAAACTCTTTGTCCTTTGTGTCCCAACTTTCACTTATAAATTGTCATTTTCCAACTATCGCTCAGGTTCTGTGAAAGGAGCCCCTTCATTCTTCCCCCCACCCCCCGGCAGAGAAGCTCTTGTTCATCGAGTCAACACAAAGTTCTTTATTTGACTGGTATTTATTATCCAACAGAAAGCAAGCTTTTTTGACTCAGGCTCCTCTTTAATCTTTTATGTTTACTCCTTTTCAATATTTTCTTGTGTTGTTCTCTCTTTTAAACCTTCCTGCTCCATTCTTCTAAACCCAACAAAACCCATTTTCGGCCCCGTTCACACGGAGCATTTGTCCCGCTGAAGGTACAGTAGCCCTGCAGACTTTCTGTGCGCGATCACACCAGCACATCTGGGAGGCGTAGCACTCCTATGGCCAACCCGCGGCTTCCTGTGGAAAACGTGGAGTAAAAAACTACTAGGGTCGAAGTACTAGTTTCCGGAAACCCCGGGGCAAAGGCCGGTGTCTGATCGCGGGAGCGCCAGTATCCCGCGGCTTCCGACCCTGGCCCATGTCCCGGGGTTTCCGATGTTGTAAGTTTCCATGGGATGCACACCAACACTTAATGAGGCATGTGCATATGCAAGACACCGACAGTGCCCCCCCCCCAACGGCACATGCGTCCTTTGCTACATTGCGGCTTGCTGATCTGCTGCGCTGCTTTTTTTCCACGCTGTAGCAGCGCTTTGTGATCGGCGCTTGGTGCCGGAGCGTGGCAACCCGGTGGACCATGTGATTGGGCTACCGTGCCTTATTTTGCTCCGGGGCGAACTGCCATGCCTCCCCCCGCGTTTTCTGGCCCGTATGACCGGGGCCTTCAAATCCTTCTTATTTTGCTGCCACACACGACAAGGGCAAAGTCAGAGAAAACCAGCAAAGCATGGGAAAGGGAATGGGAAAGATGTGCCACGACAGGTGATGCCCCCCCAACCCACTAAACTGTGGATGATGCCAAGTGAAAAGCACAGAATTCGTGAAGAGGGAAGGGGAACAGGAGAAGAGCCGATTTTTTTATCCTTGGGAAAGTGGCAAATGGTGGCATTTCTCTGTCTTGAAGGAATGAAAAAAAAGGCCTTCTTAAGACAGAAGGATCTGCAGTTATTTCTGGCTAAGCGATGAAAAACTTCTTGGTTTTTTGTGGTCCCACAATTCTGCAACCGGATTAAAGGAATTTGTTTAAATTTCAGTATATTACAGGGAATTAAAGTGTTGGGGAATAAACAGTTACATTGAGCAGTAAAATGCTAAAACCTTGAATAGTTTGGGCACTGTGTGGTGGTGATCTGGTGTATATCTGTCAGGCAAGCAGCCCATGAGTGGAGTTGCAGATTCTTTGGTGTAGTGGTTAAGTGCGCGGACTCTAATCTGGGAGAACCGGGTTTGATTCCCCCACTCCTCCACTTGCACCTGCTGACGTGACCTTGGGTCAGTCACAAGCTCTGGCACAGCTGTTCTTGAAAAAGGGCAGTTTCTGTCAGAGCTCTCTCAGCCCCACCTACCTCACAGGGTGGCTGTTGTGAGAAGGGGAAGGGAAAGGAGTTTGTAAGCTGCTCTGAGAATCCTTTGGGTAGTGAAGGGTGGGGTATAAATCCAATCTCTTCTTCTTCTTCTTCTTTGAGTTTCAACTGTGATGTGTCCAGTGCTCCCTCTAAGCTGTGGAGTCTTGTGAGCAAAAATTCTATTTTGTGAGCTACTGGCATTAAAGTTCTGAGCGAGTGAGTTGATTACTGCATAAATTAGTTTGCTCTGGAGTCACCCTTCCTGAGCTAGGACAAAAATGTATGAGCCGGAAGCTGAAAAACCGTGAACTAGCTGGCATTAACTCAGCTTAGAGGGAACACTGGCAGGTGTCTCCTTCGAGCATTGGACATCTTCCTAGAACTGCACAGGATTCTTTCAACTTGTACATGTGGACTATAGCAATAAAGACCCTTATAGTTATAATCTAATACTATTCTGAGGGATGGTGAGGATAGTGTAGTGGTGAAATTGCGGGCCAAACTACCTTAACATTGGGGCTCTGTTTGCAGCTTTTTGCCCAACTACTTTACACTGTATCTTCAAAGACCAACTGAAGGGAGCAGGGATGTGTGGGTTTGATTTCATGATGCTACGGATTATTTGTTTTAAAAAAACTCTAATTACCCCATTCCATTGTTCTGATCAAAAATGGCCCTCCTGAGCTACTTGAAGCTCCGTTAAGGAGAGAAAAAAATGTCCCTTCATCTCTACAAGGGTTAAAGCAGACTTGGGAGACGTCTATTTTTGTCTGGCAAAATGGCAGTGGTCAAAGAGGTCCAGAACTATGCCACCGATCCGTGACAGGCTCTTCCCTGGCTATTTTTGCAGCTAAATCATGCAACTTGAGTTCCACCACAGATCTGCAATGTCATAGACAGCACACGAGAGAGGGAGGAGATGACTTTTTTGTGTGTGGGTATGTGCTTGCATGCCTGGGAGTCATGGCGACTTCTGGCAACCCCTAGTGGGGTTTGGGCATTTGCAGAGGGGTGGCTTGATAGCCTGCTTCTGCATCCTGAGCACTGGTATTCCTTGGAGGTCTCCCTTCCAATTACTTGCCAGGGTCAGCCCTGCTTAGTTTTCGACGTCTGAAGAGATCAGGCTTGCCTGGGCTATCCAGGTCAGGGCAAGGGAGGAGATGTCTTACTCTCTGTGTGAGATCTTTTCTCTGGCATTTGTAGTTCTCAGCTGAAAATTTCTAACAAGAAGGAGACACGGGCAGCAATTTAGCTTTTTAACGTAGAAAGTGGTTTATAACTTGAACTTGGGGTTCCTATGTGTGTGCATGTTTCTGCCGAGCAGTGTCCCCTCTAAGCTGAGTTAGTGTGAGCCAGCTCACAATATTTTAGCCTCTGGCTCACACATTTTTTTGTCTTAGCTCAGGAAGGATGGCTCCAGAGCCAACTAATGTATACAGTGACCAAATCGCTCACTCAGAACTTTCATGTCAGTAGCTCACAAAGTAGAATTTTTGCTCACAAGACTCCACAGCTTAGAGAAAGCACTGGTGCAGAGAGAGAAAGAATAGGGCGAACAGGTGGATTGGGTAGGGTAGGGTGTGGAGATGAGATTCTGTTTGTTTAGTCTATGTTCCATAGTTTGCTTTTATTAGAAAAAACTGGAGAATGATCCTGTATTTTTAAGGGATGGAGGAGAAGGGCTAGAAGGACTCAGGTAAGTGGTCCATGATCCTGTTGGAATTGGCTCAGCGTATTGCTAGAATAATAGCTTCAATACCCTGACTAGCCAGAGTTCATCTGAGCTTGGACACTAAGCAGGGTTGGCCACAGTTCATGCTTGGATGGGAGACCAGACCACCAAAGAAGACCGAGGTTTCCTATGCAGAGGAAGGTAATGGCAAATCACCTCTGATCACTTCTTGCCTGGGATTGCCAAGAGCTGAACCTTGACGACATACAATTATTTTAATTAATTGCTAAGAGTGGAGAGAAATTGAACTTTTATATCCCTGTGATCATTTCTCAAGCTATATTAGCTATTCAGGAATGAAACAAGTGACGGCTGGCCTAGTTGTGTTCTAGTCAAACGTAATTCCAAAAATTAAGAAGAGTCTTGTGGTACCTTGAAGTCTAACTGTAGCCAAATCACTAATTTGGAAGAGAAGAAAGAACCTGTGTTGTATAGATGACCTATGCCTCCCACTGTGCATGTCAGTTTCAAATGTACTTTCCTTCTGTGACTTCTTCTAGAATGAAAGTAACCATGATGGTCATCTTCTGGGTCCCCTTTTTGGTTACCTCCCTATGGCCAAGATGATGGAAAATAAATTTCTCAGTAGGTATCTGTCAGGGACATTTTGGGAACGTAACATTCAGGCTTATAACAGAGAGTTAAAAGTAGGAGCATTTCAGGGTTCCATCATATGATTCTGTGAGTAACAAGTCCTCTCTACAGGGATAATGGGAGTTGTGATGTGGCTGAAGATGCTAACAGACTCAGGTGTTTGGCTGTGACTGTCTTAATGGTTTCAACATTTTTCTGTTGTTTTTTTTAGTTCAGTTGTATGCTTGTTCCATATTCTAAAGCTAATGATTAGAACCCAACTGAACCGCCAATTTTTACTTTTTAATAGTAGGTAACATGACCCTTCCTGTTACTTAGCCTAGTTTATTCATCATAATGCATCATATTGTGTTGTTTCTGTTGATGGACATGTGTGCAAGCGTTTGCAACTCAACTGCAAACATGTACTCTAGGAATGTACGGAAGACAACTTTGACGCAGTTATTGCAATCAGTATAATATTGTGCATTTGCTTACTTGACAGATATCAGTTTGTTTTGAGTGAGCCCGAACAGCAGTTCCTGGTGCTCACTGTAGAGCTGCTTTGTTCAGGAAAGCCAGGTTCCATGACTGTTTACATGTATGTATAGCTATCCTTGGCTTTTGTTTCACTGGGAATACAATAAGCCACTTTGGTGTAGTGGTTCAGAGTGGCGGACTCTACTTGGGAGAACTGGGTTTGATTCCTCAGTCCTCCACATAAAGCCAACTGGGTGACATTGGGCCACTCGCAGTTCTTTCGGAGCTGTTCTCGTAAGAGCAGCTCTCTCTGGGCTCTCTCAGCCGCACCTACTTCACAGGGTGTCTGTTGTGTGGGTAGAGGAAGGGAAGGAGGGTGTACGCTGCCCTGAGTGAAGGGAGGGGTATAAATCCAACTCTTCTTCTTCTTCTTCAATAAAGAGGAGAAGTTGAAATGATTTTTTCCAGAGATAAACCTCAACGGAACCACTACTTTTGTGCATAAAGTATACTTATTTAAGTGCTGCTCATATGTTGATGTGAAAAGAAGCCTATTTTCTCTATATACTTTGGTCATAATTCCTGGGAGTTTCTGATTCCAGTGGGTTGGTCTTAATGAAATCTTAATGAACATAATCATGGATCCCTTACTAAGTGAGTGAGATCTCCTGTCTTACAGAGATGTTCAAAAAGAGATGAATAGAAGGTGCTTTCATGGTCTTAGTCCCTGGGTATTCATACTGGCTTCTTAAGATGCTACAGATTTGACATCCAAGTACCCACTGCTGGACCTCCTGATGGCACCTGGTATATTTTGGCTGCTGTGTGACAGAGTGTTGGACTAGATGGGCCATTGGCCTGATCCAACACTGGCTTCTCTTCTGTTCTTACCATTGGAGGACAAAATTATTCTACAATGCTAGGGCCAGAAAATCCACAATGTGAGAAAGGGTCATTTACATCTTCCTAAAACAACTTTTCACAATTCTAGAATTAGGGATATAACCATTTAGGGCAATGACTATGGTTTCTGTTTATGGGGAAGGAGATGAAGAGGAAAGGCTGGCACAAGAAAATGGCCAAGGAGGAACAGAGAATGATTAGATGGGAGTAGATAGCAGCGGCACTGCAAATTTGATCCCTGCAATGGTGGGCAACTGTGGACCACCTGCTCCCATACAGGCCTACCTGTACAGGCCCATGTGGTGTGTACCCACCTTCTTATGTAAGGTGGGTGTTCACAATGGACAGGGTCTTTTCTGCATTGGCACCATGGCTCTGGAGTTTCTTCCCTAAATCAACGTGCTGCAAGTTTTCTTTATCTAGGTATCTTGTTGATGTGTGGCTTCATAGCATTTCTCTTGTATTTTGACATCCTTGCTGTGGCTTTTGAAATCATTCTTACTGGTTTTACTGCTGATGCTTTATCAACCCATGTATCTGCTGCTTGTTACCATTGTTATTAGGGATTCTTTTAAAGATCTTTAATGTTGTCATGTTTAATTTTCGCGTCAGGGTTTAAATGTCTTCTCAGGGATCACTGGTAGAGAGTGGGGTATTATTGCCTTAGAAAGATAAAGCAATAAATGTTTTTAGCATCCTTTGAAAATCGTAATAGTTGGGAGCATTATATAGGCAGGACGTGCTGAGAAGCATTATTTCTCCCCGAATCCCAGTGGTGTTGGGTGCCTCATTCCATAATTATGCAGTGGAAAAGTGATAATAACCCCTCTAACACAGCAGGGCAGATTTTCCTTCTCTTGGATTGAAAAACATACTTTATTGCAGATGGTTATTCTTTTTTGAAAAGTCGCAGCCCACCAATGACTTAATGTCTAAGATGCATCCTTTCAGACATCCCAAATTGCTCTTCCTTTTCATCTAATGATAAAGATCTAACAATTAGACAAGAGGACATGCAACAAGAGAAAGATGCTGATATGGGGGATGGAGGGGATGGAGGGTGCTTTAGCAGGAATGGCAACGGTGGTCACTAGCAAGTGGAGGCCATGTCGGAGAGCACAAGGGAGACGTTGACAAGGGTGGGTTTACCCGTTTTCTTGTCTACAGTCTTCTGAGTTGTCTGGAAGGGAAGTGCCTCGTGTCCCACCATGCAAGTGTAAGTAGCTCCGTTACTCCAGTCCTGCTCGGTGACGGTCAACATGCTATAGATAAAGTACCGCTCGGGGGACTTGGATTCCTGTACAGGATTGCTGGTGAAATACCCAACTTCTATGGGCTCATTATTCCAGAGCCATTTTACAAAGATGTCATGGGGATAGAAACCTTTCACCAGGCAAGTGAGGGTGGCTGTTTCCTGCAAAGCCAGTTCTTCCGGGGCTGGGGGGAGGACATAGACAGCTGGAAGACTGGGAGTACCACCTGGAAGGCGAAAAGAAGGAAGGATTAGTCAGCTAAATGGACTAAACTAGAGTTTAAATGTAGTTATATGTGAGGGAAATAAATGATGACACAGTGGACATTTTGTGACCATTCTGTGGAGCACGTCAGGCTGAAAGACCTTCTCAAATCAATGACATTGAACATTCCTTCACCTCTTTTGGGAACAATAGAAAATGGGTGCCTACCATGAAGCTTTGTCAGTGTTGTTGTTTTAGCTGTGGCAAGAAGGGGATGTGTAACTTTGCACTCAAAGGTATCCTCGCTTTCCCACTCCTCTTTGCAAATGGTGGCTGTTGCGTCCACAAAAAATGTATCACTGTTTTCTTGCTTCTGAGCCTGTCCAATTATGGTCTCCAGCTCCTTCTTGTCAGATGCTCTTGTCCATGTGACATTCAGTTCTTTCTGATCCTCCTTGTAGGGTATGTTGGAGATTCTGCAGGTCAGCTTGACCGACTTGGTCAGGTAAATATCAATGAAGGATGGTGGAATGGTCTCCACGTGGACCTCCACAGGTTCTCCACCACAGCCTGAGAAAAATGAAAACAGCCTTCAATTCCACCGTAAATGAGAACATGCACATCTGTGTTTTTGGTACTCTGCTAATGCTCATTAGCATTACATACATATATCCGCTTCAAATAATCTACATACAAAGGAGTATGTGGCTAACATTAAATACATTAATTAAAACTCTAGCTTTTAGCTGTATAGTGGGAAGCATGTATTATGTATTTTATTGAATTCATTCTAACTATGTATCAGTTTTATAAACCGAGTGTTTTTACAAATGATGTTACCCGCTTTGAGACTGGTTTCCGGGGAGAGTGGGTTATATTTTTTTAATAATAATTAATAAATAATGCATGAATCTACGAATTCCCTGAGTGATCCTTTGCCCATATAAATATATAAAACATATCAAATTCTATTTATCAGTCATGATGAAGGAATGGGGTGAACTGAAACCTGCAGTAAACATCTCGTGTTCATTTTCAAATTTATGTTTAGGTGTTTCAGTTCTAGATATTTTAATTTAAATTGAAAGTTTGTGAAGATTGATCCCCTACAGGGATTTATGAATTTGTGAACATTCATATCCCAAAAAAGCTCTCCAAAAGTGAAATCTCACCCCAAATTGAAGGCTTGTGTCCAATAGGATCCATGGCATAGAATATTCCAACTTACCAGAGTTGCTGATGTTCTTAATGTCACTGAACATCTCATTATGCACCCTGCAGGAGAATTTTTTCTCAGCGCTCCAGTCTTTCTTACTGACTGTGAGCTCACTGAAGATGCTGTAGCCACTACACCCCACAGCGACTGGTCCAGTGGTGGTGAAGCCAGAGTCAAGTATGTTTCCATCCTTAAACCACTGGATGATAGTGTTTGCAGTATGCAGGTGAGCAGCCATGCAGGAAATGGTGGCATTTACGTCAGGGTTGTCAAAATCTATTTGTCGTGGCGCATGGATGACCATCTTAGGCTCCGGGTGTTGTGAGGCTTAAGGAGGAAAGAAAATAGCAAGAAGGAAGGAAGAATTTACTATAGAGGGATCCAATAGTCTAGGTTTAGATTTTCATTTCTGATCTTAATATTAGTTTTACCATTTCTGTATTTTAAACTTTTTAGATTCCTATTTATAATCTTAGATGTTATGATATTTTATAATCTTACTGTTCTTTTCCCAGTTATTTATCTGCCTCCTATTGCACTGATTGTTGGTCTATGACTGTAATAATAATAAATACTCAGGAGAGTACTCTAAAGGAAGTAATCTAAATGTAGCTAGTGACATTTATGTGGAGAGACTTACAGATCCAGATTATTCAGGAATCCGTCTGTATTAAATTTATTAGACTGCCTTCCAGGATTCTGTTTATCTAATCTGTCACCAGGAAACATTTTACTTTAATCAATGTGATCCAGAGCTTCATTTGAACTACGATCCCTCAGAGGCAGAACAAGTGACAGAACAGGAGAGAGTTCTACTGAGGGTCTGCAGAGCATATTCCCCTTGTTATGGAGAACATGAACTGATGAAGCTCCCATATATTGCTGCTTGGACCAGCTTGCTAGTTTTTAAAAATTTGATTCATACCCTGCCCTTCATTACCTGAAGGAGTCTCAGAGAGGCTTACAAACTCCTTTCCCTTCCCCTCCCCTCCCCAGACACCCAACAGACTGATATAGGTGAGTCTGAGAGAGCTCTCTCGAGAACTGCCCTTGAGAGAACAGCTCTGAAAGAACTTATGACCGACCTAATGTCACACCAGCAGCTGCATGTGGAGGGGTGGGGGCATCAAACCTGGTTTTCCCAGATTAGAGTCCGCGCTCTTAACCACTACACTAAACTGGCTCTCTAGTTATTGTTTACTCTGATTGGCAGCAGTTATGCAGGCTCTTGGGCCAAGAGATGTCTTTCCCTACGCTTTTAACTGTATAGCCTTGCAAAAGTGCCAGGGACTGAACCTTGGATGTTTGCAAGGTGCTTGCTGTATCTGCTGAGCTATGATCGCTCCTCAAAATAACCCTGTCATAAGAACATAAGAACATAAAAGAAGCCAATGTTGAATCAGGCCAATGGCCCATCCAGTCCAACACTCTGTCACACAGCGGCCAAAATATACCAGGTGCCATCAGGAGGTCCAGCAGTGGGGCCAGGACACTAGAAGCCCTCCCACTGCTGCCCCCTCCAGCACCAAGAATAGAGTGCATCACCTGCCCCAGACTGAGAGTTCCCATCTATACCCTGTGGCTAATAGCCACTGATGGACTTCTGCTCCAGATGTTTATCTAATTCCCTCTTGAAACTGTCCATGCTTGCAGCTGCCACCACCTCCTGTGGCAGTGAATTCCATATGTTAATCACTCTTTGGGTGAAAAAGGACTTCCTTTTAACTGTTCTAATCTAATTGCTCGGCTGCTCGGCAATTTCATGGAGTGCCCACGAGTTCTTGTATTGTGAGAAAGGGAGAAAAGTACTTCTTTCTCAACCTGCTCAATCTCATGTTTTTCTCTCTGTCTCTGTAGATGAAGCTAAAGCTCAGGTCTGAGCTGGACTTCAGTAACTGTTTGTCGAAGGCAGGTCCAGGTTGACAGCCGTGTTGGTCATGTGCAGCTCTGTATCTGTGGAAGCGCGCCTGCACACGAAAGCGCATACCTTGAATAAAACTTTGTTGGTTTTAAAGGTGCCCCTGGATTCCAACTTTGTTCTGTTTTGTTGAAGGGACAGAGATGTAGTGATCTGGGGACTGGTTAGATGGGATGTAAGCTGTGATTCTCGAGTTCTTGCTTGAACCTGTTGCCTATGCAAATTCATGCCATGATTAGCGTTTAGAAACATTTGAGCTACCTGGCGGTTTCAATTAATTGAGGAGGCGTATAAATGCTTCAATTAACAATAAATAAATTTAAAAATCGGTTGATGTCTAAGGCTGCACAAGAGCACTTTCTGACTCCTTGCTGCCAGACTTTTAAAAATTGGTCCCTACTGTTCCGATTGTTTGGGAGGAGACTGCCAGTTGAAGAAGAGGAACCAAATGCGTTCACTTACCCGGGAGAATGACTTGTGCCGCTCCGACCACGCTCTCAGCCTTGCAATAGAATGGTCCAGATCTCTTCCAATCGTCAGCAGAGATGGCCACCTGGGAGCTTGCAGTGTGAGTCCCAGCAGAATTTTTGATAGTAGGATATTGCTTAACATAACCTGCATTGATGCTGACGTTGTTGTGGTCCTCCCAGGTGAACCTGATCAAGGCGGGTGGGACGTCCTTGGCTAAGCACCCGAAGGTGACGAGTCCGTCGCTTGGGGTGTTCTCACAGGGTAAAATGAGGGGGAAAAGAGAAGGGCCACTTTGAGTAGCTGTGGGAGATGGGGAAAAAACCATAAATATGGAGAGTTTTATAAGTTGTTAGATGTTCAACTGCCCCTGAATAGCCATAAATAAAAACCTGACCTGAATTTTCCCAATATTCACATAATTTTTTTCCTGACATGAGTTAAACTGATGTTCAGCGCTAAGCTTGTCAGATAGGGTGCTTTCCTCTGAGACTTCTCCTGAGTTCAGCTTGGTTGGAAGCCATGCATGAACTGGAAGGCATTCTGGTAATGCCCCAGCCTGGGCCCATATCAGAATGAAAGTACGTGCAGTACAGTGGTGGGGCCACTTGGTTGCACACCCAACAGTGTGCTACAAAGCAGATATTTTTGATTGAGAACTTTGTTTCAGAAGCGTTAGGGAGACTCCACTTCCTGGGAGTTGCACAGATCCCAGCTACGTGCTGGTCTCTGGGAGAGGAGCAGCTAAGACCTGTTGTTCGAGCCAGTCCTTCAGAACTAATATTGAACTAGGAAAAGGAAAGAGGTTTGGGAGCTTGTGGACAGGGCGACTATAAAGAGGTCGCAGAGATCGGAGTTGTGGGCTTTCACTGGGTAAATCTTGGTGGGATGTGCTGTCAGGTAACAGACAAATTATGGTGATCCCATAAGAATCATAGAATCACAAGAGTTGGAAGGGGTCACCCAGGCTGCCTAGTCCAACCCCCTGCTCAATGCAGGATCAGCCTAGAGCATCCCTGAGAAGTGTTTGTCCAGCTGCTGCTTGAAGACTGCCAGGGAGGGGGAGATCACCACCTCCCTAGGCAGCTGATTCCACTGTTGCACAACTCTGACTGTGAAAAAGTTTTTCCTAACATCCAGCTCGTACCTTCCCACCCTTAATTTAAACCCATTGTTGTGAGTCCTCTCCTCTGCCGCCAACAGGAACAGCCCCCTGCCCTTCTCTAAGTGACAGCCTTTCAAAGACTTTCAAAGAGAGCAATCCTGTCCCCCCCTCAGCCTCCTATTCTCTTTCCCTTTGCCTGTCTCTGCATAGCAGTCCTGGACTTCTGTGGTGGTCTCCCATCCACATACTGGCCAGGTCTGGCCCTGCTGATAAGCTATACAGGCCAAGCTATAAGCAGGCCAAGCCAAGGCAGCTAAATCTTAAGAGGAGTTCATGGTTTAACTGCGAGTTTGGGGTGGCTGGAGCATTCTCCAGTTGCTCCCCTGTGTTTTTTGTATCTTTCAGTTGAGTGTCGGGCTTCATTAAATGCTTGCCACTGTACTCTTCCAAAGCTTGGACTGGACTCAGCATTGTGCCCCATTCTCTTAGCCCATGATGAGTGATCTCATATAATTAAAGAGCCAGACTATGTCAAAAGTCAGAGCAAGAGTTTAACAAAGAGCTGGTATAAGAAAGCCCATTTGTGTAACTGAAAATATACAAGTTAGCATTAATGGCGATTGACATGCCAGATAATAATCCATGATGTTCCTACAACACAAACATTTGTCAGTGTCTCTGATGTCTGCCACAAAGATGTTCAAGAACTGTACCCTCCATTAATCTTCCTTATCCTCTTTTTAGGGTTGCCAGCCTCCAGGTGAGGCCTGGGCATCTCCTACTTTTACAACTGACCTCCAGCTGAGATAGATCAACTCCCCTTGAGACTCTATGGCATTGTACCATGCTGAGGCCCCTCCCCTCCCCTCCCCACACCCCGCCCTCTCCTGGATCCAACCCCAAAGTCTCCAGGTATTTGCCAACCCAGACCTGGCAACCCTACCTTTTTAAAAGCCATCTCTAAGTATGTAAGTAGAGCCTGCTGGCTCAAAGCAGCTGTACATCTTGTCTCATGTACTGTTTCACACGCTGGCCAACAGCTGACCCTGAGGTGGCCAGACAAACAGGGCTTACCAAGAGGCCAAGGCCCTCCCCTGCTCCTGCCTCCTAGAGCTGGGATTTAGAAGTTTGCTGCCACTGTATATGCAGGCTCCCATCAGTCACCATGGCTAGTAGCTATTGATGGACCTCTCTTCTGTGAATCTGTCGAACTCCATTTTAAATAGGTTTGCCAGGTCCCCTTGGCCACTGGCAGGGGACGGGGGTGGGCTGGGTTTCCAGCTCCAGGTCAATAAACTCCTGGAGTTCTGGGGGTGGAGCCTGGAGAGGACAGGGACTTTAGTGGGGATACAATGCCATTGAGTCCACCCTCCAAAGCATCCATTTTCTCCGAGGGAACTGATCTCTGTAGTCTGGAGATGAGTTGTAATTCCAGAAGAACCCCATGCCTCAACTGGAGGCTTGTCCCTACTTGGAATCATAGAATCATAGAGTTGGAAGGGTCCTCCAGGATCATTAGTCTAAATGTTCCTTCTAAGCTGAGTTAATGTGAGCTAGCTCACAGATTTTTAGCCTCCGGCTCACACATTTTTGTCTTAACTCAGGAAGGATGGCTCCAGAGCAAACTAATTTATGCAGTAGCCAGATCACCTGCTCACAGCTTTAATGCCAGTAGCTCATAAAGTAGAATTTTTTGCTCGCAAGGCTCCACAGCTTAGAGGGAGCATTGCTAACCTGCTGTGCAATGCAGGAAGTTCACAAATGCCTCCCCCCACACCCACAGTGACCCCTCCTCCATTTCCAGAAGATGGCCAAAAAGCCCTCTGGGATTCCTGGCCAAACTGGCCTGGAGAAAGTTGCTTCCTGACCCCAAAATGGCAATAGGCATTTCCCTGGGCATGTAAGAAAGGGCCACGAGAACTAAGCACGGATGCAACCCTTCCTGGCCTCCCTCTCATGATCTGCCTAACAGAATCAGCATTGCTGTCAGATGGCCATCTAGCCTCAAAGAAGGAGAGCCCTCCACCTCCTGAGGAAGCCAGTTCCACTGAGGAACTGCTCTTATATCCATGCTCATGCCCATAACTACCTCCACTGGCAGCAAATTACACACTTTAATTACTCAGTAACTAAAGCAGAATTTCCTTTTGTGTCTTCTGAAACTACTTTCCAACAATTTCATTCAGTGCCCCAAGTTCTATTGTCTTGGGAGAGAGAAAAAGCCCCCTCAATCCATTTTCTTAACTCCGTGCATAATTTTTTAAATCGCTATCATGTCTCTGGTTTCTTTTTTCCTAGACTGGAAAGTACCAGACTCTCTGGCTGTTCCTCATAGGAAAGGTGCTCCCACCACCTAATCATCTTGGTTGAGAACTTGCAGGTAGGAGCCCAAATGAGTCCAACGCCACCGATTTATACGAGGGCATTACAGTTTGGGCTGTTTTCTTTTCAGTTCTTTTCCTAATCATTCCTACTGCTGCTGCACATGGGGTTGAAATTTTCATCAAGCTTCCAACTACGACCCCAACACTTGTTTCAGTCTAGTGTCTGTAGTGAAAAATCTTGACGAACATGTCAGCCCAGTGTGCAGCAGTGGTGAAAACAGCACACTCCTTGCTGTTTTCGCCACTGAAAATAAAACGGCCAGCATTGTCAAATGGCCAGTATCTATGCTTGGAGTAATGGCCATAAGTATAGATAACTTTAAAATGGGTTAGGCAGATTGATGGAGGACAGGTCCATCAATGTCTGCTAGTCCCGGTGAGTAAAGAGAATTTCCATAATTCAGAGGCAGTAAACCTCTGAAACCCAATGCTAGAGGTCAACACTGGGAAATATTATGCCCTGTCTGTTGGCTTTCCAGGGCAACTGATTGGCCACTGTGTGAAAAAGAATGCTGAACTAGATGGACCACTGGTCTGATCCAGCAGGACACTTTTTATAGATGTCTACCTGCTGAGTTGCAGCTTTGAGAAGGTAGGAGGTAACTAATCCGCCCCTCAGCCTTTTAAGCTCAGTGCTTATCTAGGAAATGCATACTCCTGAGTTCCAGAAATGTTGGGAGGATCTCACTACTTAACCCCTCCACCTCCTCCAAGGCTGCAGCTCATCAGAGAGCTATTCTCCCACACTGATGCATTTCTGGATGAAATGGGCTCTCCTCTTCTGGAGACTTGAACTTAGATGCTTTGCTAGAACTGCTTTGCAGATCCAGCAGAGCACAAAGTTCAGGTGTGGTAGGGGCACCCCCTCCCCGAAAGCTCTAACTCAAGTAGGAGGCATGCAAAACTGCTAGCTTAACAGGAATCTGGAAGAGTTTAGATTGGAGCAATCCCTCCCTCTCTGGAGTTTTTCTAATGTGGGTCTTGAATGTCACTTGACCTATCATTGGGACAGCTGAAGGTGATCCCTAATTCTTTCAGGTCCAGCTCTAAGACAAACTCTAGCTTTGAAAATCCTGGTGGTGGGGAAGCAACTGGGATCTCCTTGGTCCTTCTGATGGCTATTCGTTTGCTGAAGAGAGCCTTGCATTGTGCCCTACAGAGCTGTGGTCTGGGAAAGCAGGTTATGTAAAAGCTAAGCTAAGAGGAAAGTTAAGAGGGCACCAGCTGCTTTCCTCATCATTCCCGAAGTCACAGGTAACCCAGGATGCATAACATTATTCCCTAGGCTTATGATGGACCTTGGTTGCTTCTTCCACCGGAGCTATCACTGCTGTATACAAGAAAGCTATCATCAGTGCTCCCTCTAAGCTGTGGAGTCTTGTGAACAAAAATTGTGAGCTACTGGCATTAAAGTTGTGAGCAAGCAATTTGGCTGCTGCATAAATTAGTTTGCTCTGGAAGCCCTCCTTCCTGAGCTAAGACAAAAACGTGTGAGCTGGAAGCTAAAAAACTTTGAGCTAGCTCACCCTAACTCAGCTTAGAGGGAACACTGTCTATCATATATTTTTTAGAAACTTGCGTCCATCCCAGTTGCGTATCACACCAGGCCCATAGCTACAGTGGGGCATCTCGGGGCCCAGTCCCCTGACTTACTGTGAAGGCCCCCCGACTTCCCATCCAGCCTGGGTGCTCTCTTGGGGGTTTGCACAGGGGTGTGTGCAGGGTGCCCCCTGACTTATTTAAAGGCCTTCTGAAATTAAAAATCCTGGGCCTGTATCACACTCACCTTCTGCCCCAGCTATGAAGATCCTAAGAGATGGCATCCCCCTTAGGTAAGAAGCCGGGGTGGATGCCAGATGAGATGCCTTGTTTCCCTACCGGCTAAATATTGGTCCACTTGGCCAAGAGAAGCTGGTTGGTTAAGGGCTTCCTCAAAGCCACAGAGGAATGAAGCCCCCCAGCTGAGCGTGGGCTTCAGCAGGGCTATAGTTGCTCCTCTCACCTGATCTGTTGCTATAGAGCTGAAGCTGTCCTACGTCTGAGAAGCCTGCATCCCTCCCAGCTGAGCCTTGCATATCCCTGCTGCCTCACCCATCAAGAACTGCAGAGACTGCATCCCCCTTAGCTGAACAGGAGGTTGTCCAGAACTTGGGAGCAATGCTCCCTCTAAGCTGTGGAGTCTTGTGAGCAAAAACTCAACTTTGTGAGCCACTGGCATCAAAGTTGTGAGCAGGTGATTTGGCTACTGCAGCAATTAGCTTGCTCTGGAGCCATCCTTCCTGAGCTAAGACAAAAATGTTTGAGCCAGAGGCTAAAAAAAAACACATCTGTGAGCGAGCTCACACTGACTCAGCTTAGAAGGAGCACTGCTTGGGAGGGATGTCAGGTTGGCCAACTTGCCTCCCAACTGGTCTTCAGAGAAGCTGGTAAGTTGCCCGAGTGCCAGCACTGGGCTTCAAAGGGTCTCTGTGCCCTGCTGCTTCAGCTGTAAGTGATCTAAAGTTATTGTAGACCTGAAAAGCTCCATGCTGTTAGGTGAGTGAGGGCTGGGTCGCACTAAAGACGTGCCAAGGGAGTCCCCCTGCCAGCATTCACACACAGTGGAGTTCACAAGAGCTAGGAAGAGGCTTAGGTGGGCTGTGCTCTGCCTGACATTCCAGCCTTCCTTCTGCCGCACAGTGTTCCCTCTAAGCTAAGTTAGTGTGAGCTAGCTCACAGTTTTTTAGCCTCCAGCTCACACACTTTTGTCTTAGGTCAGGAAGGAGGGCTCCAGAGCAAGCTAATTTAAGCAGTAGCCAAATCACCTGCTCACAACTTCAATGCCAGTCGCTCACAAAGTAGAATTGCTCACAGGACTCCATAGCTTAGAGGGAGCATTGCTCCCTATGGAGTGCTGGGTCCCCAGATGCTCAGGGCGTCCCAGCCATCAATCTATTTAAGTATATTTTTATAGTGCTCAGGGTGGCATACATTGGCTTTGCCCTTATACATTGGCTTTGCCCTTACAACAGCCCTGTGGAATAGGTTAGCTTGAGAGCGATCGTCCCTAAATAACTCAGCATGGCTGAGTGGAGGATTTGCATCCAGGTCTCCAAGGTCCCAGACTCCAGCATTCTAACTGTCACTTTTGGGATCAAGTACTGGCAATTAAGAACATTCATTCCATATGTGTTATCACCGTTTAAAATCCAGTGAGCTGTGAAACGGATCCAGATTATCTGATCAATGATGTAGGTCTGCTTGAGACCAGTGTTCACTCTAAGTGAGTTAGTATGAGCTAGCTGACAGTTTTCTAGCCTCTGGCTCACATAGTTTTGTCTTAGCTCAGGAAGGAGGGCTCCAGAGCAAACTAATTTATGCAGTAGCCAAATTGCTCATTCACAATTTTAACGCCAGTAGCTCACAAAGTCGAATTTTTGCTCACAAGGCTCCAGAGCTTAGAGGGAGTATTGCTTGAGACATGCGCCTACTTGCTATAATAATGCAGTTACTTAAGAGTTAATTAAGCTTTTTTGCTTCCTCTTCATTCTCCCCAAGAGCTCAACTGTGAGCTTCTCAATCAAGTGTTGCACTCTAGGGCAGCCAATGCTAGGCTACCTTTCTGTCTCACCCAAGCCTTATATTTATCAGTTCCTAGCTTGGGGAAGATGTTGGGGAGCCCAGTTATCCCCATCCACCAAAGTCTCCCAGGGAGGAAAGAGCAAACCAAACCTGTGATTTACCATCTGACAGGAGGCCTGAATTCAGGACAAGAAACCAGAACCCAAATAGATATAGGAGTCCTCATGCCCAAGCCTATTACTACCATCTCCCTTTTTGGAGAAGGACTCATCCCAGGAGCCCTTTCTCCTCCACCTTCTCTTCGCTTCTGTCTTCCCAAGGTACAAGAAATACAGAATAAAACCCTATTTAACTCACCAAGCCAAAATCTGCAGCTGACTGAGGAAACCAGGCCTCTGTTACAACTGTCTGCATCTGTGGAGATGTTCTATATTCTAATGAGACCTTCAGAATTTTCCCTTAAACTTATTCTCAAAAATGACATTAAAATTTACCATTGTTGACGTCTTATCGCTGGCAGAGAAGTTTGAATAATTTGACTGAAGTTTGGAAGGGGCTATAATTGAGCTTCTAAAGGGGCACCATGAAACCTTTGCCCACACACTGGACTTCCTCTTTTTCGCCTGTTGTTTGTCTTGCCTTATTTACTTCATGTCAAAATCCACAAATTTGGTTATTTTTTTTTCTTTTTTGAAAAAAATAAATACACACACGCACACACAAAGGAATTGACTTAGTGGAGCTTGCAGAGATTTATTTGACCAAACACCCACCATTTGTCTTATTAGTATTTGTTTGTTAAACATATTGGCCACTTGTCCTTTCAGCAACACTCAGGCTGAAGCAAAGGCTGTAGAGGCGTTCAGCAGTCCAGGCTATAAAAGAAACCTGAAGGTACTTCCTCAGGCATGGGAGCTAGTGAAGGCCTCAACAGGTGTCCTGAAATCAGGGCAGTGAACTCATACAGATTGATGCTGGGAGTTGTGTGAACAGTGTTTCTTTCCCCCAGGAAACTGGGCCTAATTGGGTTTGGGGCCCTGATGTGAAGGAAAGGGGGTTAAGCGTCTCCTTTTGACATGAAGTGGGCCCACAGAGCTCCTACTGGCCCAGTGTGACAAACTTCAGTGTCTGTATTAGTATAAGGTTTTTTTCCTAATGGGAAAAAATTAACAGCTCACTGGTGCACATTTAGATGGGGAAAATGGCAGGCAGGAATGGTTAAACCTCCCTCTATTGCACCAGTCTACGTTAGCCCACCATGTGTTGGAGGTTTACGTGGGGGTGGGGGGAAGGAGATCTGTGTGCAACTCTCAAACTAGTTGAGCCCCCAGGCACATGAAGACAAAGTGAAGAGCAATTCTAAGCAGTTCTACTTAAATGTATTCAGTAGGGCTTACTCCCAGGAAGGGGTTCTTAGGACAGTGATATTGAGAAACATTTTTCATAAACAAACCATATGTATTGTTGCCCCTGACTGCTATAGAAATTTGGGCTTCATTCATAATATCTTGGTCCCATATAGCAGAAGTGGACAAAGATATTTGAATCCCAAAGTTATATAAATAAGTTTGAATAAGTAAACTACAATGACCAATAACAGAATTAATGAGGGAAGTAATGTATTAACAAAGAATACAGTTTATTATTACATGATACGAATATTCTCTAGTCATGGAGTACAACAACGATCCCTTGTGGGTTGTTCCTGAATGTAAAAGTGAAATATCCTCTTTATAACTTTAGCTCAGGCACACAATGGCTGAGTTCAGACTAGCAGTTTGCAGTGGGAGCCAGTCGTGGCAAAAAAGCCCCGGAATAAACTGTTCCAGCTTTTCCTGGTCACATGGGGCCGACAGATGCGGGAGCATACCTGGAGGAGGCACGTGGGAGCGTTCAGGCTGCTGGCCCAGAGGTGTGGCTGTAAATGGCTTTTCCCTGGTAAATCGGCTGGATGCCTATGTGTGTATGAGCGCTTATGCGCTCATAAACACATAGGCATCCAGCCGATTTGGGGAGGATCCCGTTGCACATTGGGCAGTAGAGTGGAGCACAGCCAATCATATGCGCCAATCATATGCACTGGGAGCAACGTGGGTTGCTCCCGGCTTTTCAGCTGAGCATTCACACTTCCGGGAAGTGGACTGATGTGGGATAAAGGCACTTTCTGGGATTTGCTACCACTTGTAACAGGTATCTTTTTAATGCGGGAGCGAAGCGGAACAGCACGGGTTGCCTACAGGTGGGGAACACCAGGCAGATGTGCCTGTGTGAACGCCCCCTTTAATCCGCTTGGGAAATGCAGCTGAAAAGTGGCTATAGCAGGGCAAATTGCCAGTCTGAACTCAGCCAATAAAAGGTAGAATAAAATATGACCCCCTGGGAGACATCAAAATACAGATCAACAAAACAGAAGCAAAATTGCACCATATAAATTGGATGGCTTAAACTGTAAACAGCTGGCCAACTGCAGGACAAATGGCTTTGCAGTACTATGATATTAAACAGATGAATAATGCACCTCCTCCAGTCAGTCCTCTCACAGCAGAGAACAGGGAGGTATAAGTCCTTGATTAGGATAGCAATGAATAAAATGGTAAGCAAAGAATCTGATTGCCTTAGTCATTTGTTCATAGACGGTTGGCATTGCTGTTTCACATGGAATTTGGAAAGGAAAAGAAGCAAGAAGATAATTTAATCCAGTCTTCTCGCAAAAGAGGCATGGAGGCTTTTTATTGTGCAGGTGATGAAAGAAAATGAAAGATGGTGGAGTCCGACTTAAGCCACCGATGAATCGTTGTCCAATATCGTTGCCTTTGTTATTTCACCTGGAATTGGGGAAAAAGGCTAATTAGTCTTATTCTGGGGGAAATGTTACACAACTTCATTTGCAACCTCTTTGTCATCGGGTTCACCATCACCTTTTGGTGATATGTTTCAGTGGCATACGGAGTCATTCATAAAGTACAGCTGAGAGATTAGGGGTTGGTATTGGCAAATTCTACGTTGACCGGACTAAATTAGGTCTATGTGCATGATTCATAAGAACCTAAGAGAAGCCAATATTGGATCAGGCCAATGGCCCATCGATTCCAACACTCTGTCACACAGTGGCCAAAAATGCCAGGTGCCATCAGGAGGTCCAGTGGTGAGACCAGGACACTAGAAGCAATTCACAATTAATGGCCTGGATATACATCTTTGCAAAATATATCTCCCTTGCTGACATGTGTCTGTCCTCTTATAGAAACCTAAATTTACACAACACATTGTTCAACCTTGGTTTGGCCCAACCTGTGAAGACCACTGGCACCAAAAGTAGCTTTTGCTGCCTTCTCTTGTTTCTTAGTTTCCCTCCCATGAAAAAAAGAATGGCTATTGGACCAAAAAGGAATGCCTAATAATGTCCTTTCAATTTCCCCCCTTCATAGACCATTTATTTTACCTTGATGACAGTCACAGTTGCACTGTAGAAAAGGCTCACGAGGAAGAGGATGATGATAGTGGAAAAGTTTGATGAGATGTTCAAGAGTCCTTCGTCATCATCGGTGGCTACAATCCCATCAAGGTAGGCTTTGAATGATAAACAGAAATTATTTTGTATAACTTTAGAAAAAAGGAAATATCTCAGTGGAGTTGACATAGAAAACAGCAGAGGGTAACATTAGGAGCTGTCAAGAATGGGAAAAGGTAATGGGAAAAGTGCATTTTGTCAGACAACAGAATCGTTTCTTTGATGGACAGCAGTGAAGTCTTGACAATAGTAAGTGATTAGAATTAAGCAAGGGAAAGAGAAGAATTTAGTGTCTGAAGCCTTGGAACAGTGGCAGATGGTGGTATTTCTGTGACTTGGAAGAGCAGAAAGGCAACAGATCTACTTGAGATAAATGGGCATATAGTTATTTCTATTCAAGCAACAAGTTATGTCTTGACTCGCTGGTTAGAAATTCTAGAGTTCTGCAACTGTGGTATGAATGAGTGCAACAAATCGAGAGAATGGTTGACATTTCAATATATGCCTGGAAATTAAATTGATAGGGAGCTGGACGTTATACTGAGCAGCAAAATACTTAAAACTATGACTGGTTCCATTCCCATCATTTGCTTGTTTGGGCGGTATGGTGATTTATTGGCATATGTCTGACTGTTGCGCAACCATGAGTTGAGCTCCCAACAGAGGTGCATATTTATTGTGAGTTTTGTATGTCCAAGCGTCCCCCGAGGAGGTCAAGAAAATGTCTCCATCCAACGTTGTATATTGTTAAGCCTTAGACCAGGGGTGTCCAACTCATTTGCTATGCGGGCCAGATCTGACATAAATGAGACATTGTTGGGCTGGGCCATGTTTGTCATAAAATGTAATGCCAGGTAGCGGAGATATAAACTTTATAAAGGACATAAATACAAAGATTTTTTTTTACTTAAAATAAAAACATGCTTAAAACATTAGAAATCTTGCAATATTCTGTTTATTTCACAGTGTCTGATAACTGACACCTCTTGCTCTGAATTATTGCATCAAAATGTCTTGTGCTGTTGCAATCCTGAGTATGCTGTTCAGGTGTGTATCTGTAAGCTGCAAACCTACAATGATGCAGCAGCAGCAGAACTGGAAGAAGAAGCAGAAGACAGCCCGTTCCACTGTGGGCCTGATAGAAGCCCTTGGGGGCCTGAACCAGCCCCTGGGCCGCATGTTTGACACCCCTGCCTCTTTTTAACAATTGTTATTCCAACATAGATGATTTTGTGTAATATATGAAGCCTGAACTTCTCGCCAGGATTCTGTAAGACTCTTCCAGCTTGTGAACGTGGAGTCTAAAAATATAAACTGGAATATAATCATATCCTGATGCGGTTTTGAGGGGCAGTGAGGACATGCTGGTGGTGAAATTCTGGTCAAATTATAACATT
Source organism: Gekko gecko (assembly GCA_029375565.1). NCBI lineage: Eukaryota > Metazoa > Chordata > Lepidosauria > Squamata > Gekkonidae > Gekko > Gekko gecko. Next base: position 53,367,705 of record JAPDNY010000015.1, on the reverse strand, counting down.
GAGGATCCATACTGGCATCTCCAAGACATGTAATTTAATTGCAAAGTACAATTGAGGAGGTTCAGGGGGGTATGGGTTAAGGCTAAAAGTTCATAAGTTCTGTAGAAACTCATGAACACCATTTCAGGATCAGAATTGTCTACTCTGATAGGCAATGGCTCTCCAGCTTCTCAAGCAGAGGTCTTTCTTATCTATTTTCTGATCCTTTTAAACAGGAGATGCCTGGGAATGAACCTGGGAACTACCGAGTGGGAGGTGGATTTTCTACCCTGGACCACAGCCCCACCACCTTCCCAAACCTGATGCCCTCATTCTATTTCCCTGACAAAAACAGCCTTCCCGAGTTTCTTTAAGACACAGTAGGGAGTAGTGGCAGAGACATATTGTGCCTGTCTTTTTCCATACAGGGCTTAAAGTAGCACAGGGTGTGTGTGTGTCTGTTCTCATTTTGAGAAAATGGCATGGGTGTGTTAAATTCCACTGCCCCAGCACTGCAGTCTCCATCCATATTGGGCTCTGCCGTCACTGTTTTGTAGTTAAACTGCACAAATAGAATAACAGTCAGAGATCTTTAATATCATGTACAGTGCCCGAGAGACGAAGAGGATATCACATGCTTCCATGTCTGAGTTCTTTTATTGTGACACTCGCAGTTTTCCATAGGGTGTGGATGTTTATCCTCCGGAGATGGACAGCACTTTAGCTTTCTGTCCTATAAACTGGCTTACAACCTCTGTCTTGGTTATCTTTAGTAAAGGTAGGTTAAGAAGAGAAAGTCCGTGGCTTACCAAAAGCCAGTCATTGATGCTATAGCTGAGGAGAAGGGTTGAACTCGGGTCTGACCAGTTCAACGCAGTGGCATGCCATCTATGAGTTTTTGTATGTGAGGAGGATGGGCGTAAGCAGAGTTCTGGGGTATGGTGGAGCAGAGAGTTGGGTTTCAGATTTTTTCCTCTGTTTTCCATAGTTTGCCATTGCCAGAAGGTAATGAAAAATGTTTCTGGTATGTCAAGCGAAGAAGGGCCAGAAGGGTTGAATGAGCTCTTCCTGGTTGAGATTGCCTTGGCTGTCTGGCTACAGCCTGGGCCCGTTCTCTATAGGTGGAGGCTCCAGTGTTATGCTCTCCTGAAGCAGGTGCTGAGGCTTGCCTATGCTATTCTTGCTTGAAGAAGAGAAGAGCCAGTTTGCTGTAGTGGTTAAGTGCACAGACTCTAAACTGGGAGAACTGGGTTTGATTTCCCCACTCCTCCACTCGCAGCTGCTAGATGGCCTTGGGCAAGCCATAGTTCTGGCAGAGCTGTTCTTGAAAAAAGAGCAGTTTCTGTCAGAGCTCTCTGAGCCCCACCTACCTCACAGGGTATTTGTTGTGGGGAGGGGAAGGGAAAGAAATTCGTAAATGGCTCTGAAACTCTGAGCGAAGGGCGGGTATAAATCCAATCTCCTCCTTCTTCTCCTTCTTCTACTTCTCCTCCTCCTCCTTCTCCTCCTCCTCCTTCTCCTCCTCCTCCTTCTTCTCCTTTTCCTTCCTTCCTTCCTTCCTTCCTTCCTTCCTTCCTTCCTTCCTTCCTTCCTTCCTTCCTTCCTTCCTTCCTTCCTTCCTTCCTTCCTTCCCACAATTTGCACATTAAATTTAACAAGGATAGTATTTTTATTTTTTGGTGGGGGAGTTTCATGGCTGCTAATTTCTCATTTTTTAAAATTTTAATTGTCTGTTACTTGCAAGTCAGGTTTTTCTATAAGCTGTCTTGAACCAGACTGGAATGTGGGAATTGTGGCATTTAAATAAGGCAATAAATACATAAATTGGTATGGGGAATTAAATGACAATGTTTTATATTTGGATGGGGGTAGCGCATTGAAGATTAAGAGCTATGGTTCTTCAGCTAATGATTAGATTGCAACCTGCATGTTATCATTATGGATTTTCCTGTTGGACGATGTGATTTCTGGATATCTTTAAAGCAAGATAAAAGTTAAAAAAAATGTACTGAGATGAGAGGGTTTTTTTTTTTCCCTAGTCACAAGAGTTTACAAAGCAACTACAAACATGTCATCCAGTGTTGCAGGGAAGATAGATTAGATGGTATCATTATCATTAGAATATTGTTCAATTGTTATTTGACAAATGCCAGTTTGCTTGGGGGTAAGCCGATGAAGGCTCCTGGTTTGCATAGAAGAGCTGCTTTGTCATGACCAAGATGTTATCATTATTGTTTACAAGCCTGCATGTTTTGTCAGTATCTTCTTCTTTTTAACTGGGAAACAATTATAAGAATATGATACATCCCTTTTTAAAGGGGTATATCTGAACTGAGAAGCTGTATTGTTGTGCATGAAATATATAGCCATAAATATTTATTTGTGGTCCATCGTGTGGATGTGAAAAATAAATTGCTCTCCCTAGACACCTTGCTCTTTGCTACACGTAAAAGACATGATGATGGTACACACGTAGTCGTGTGTTAATACCAAATGAAAGAAAGAGCTCCTTCTTACATACTCCCGTTAAAAGAGGTGTACAGAAGGATCTTTCACTATCCAGGTCCCCGTGTCTTCAGATTGATTCCTTAGGATGCTATGGGGGAGTCTAACATCCAACTGCTCTTGAATGATGGTAGATCATTTTCAGTAGTGGGGCCCAAAAATCCAATAGAAAAAAAATATGAGACAAGTTTCATCCCTGAAGCAGGAATTAGTACCACTCAGAATAATAAGTGAATAACTGTTACGATGTGCATGTTGAATGTGATGAAGTGGGGGATGAAGCGGTGGAAGGGAAATGGCCAAGGACGAGGAAGGAAAGTGAACTATTAGGCGGAGAGCAGAAAGGCTATTAGTGCAGTGTAAACACGTATACTGTTATGGTGGGCTACCACAGAGCTCCTGCAAATGCCCGGATGCTGAGTTCGTTTCCCGAGGCCCCGTTCTTTACACACCACCTTCTGAGAATTTATCTATCCTGGCTTTGATTGCTGTGTGTTTGGGTGGTATGCCTCTTGTATTGTAAGATCTTTAACCTTCCCACAGCTATTAAAATCAAATAATTGCTTTTACGGTGGATGCTTTAATCATTTAATGATCCATGCTTCTGCCCCTTGTTAATAGTGTTGTTAGGGTTTGTTTCTTTAACATGTTAGTCTTCAGTTTAGCATGTTTTTAATTGCTTTCATACAAATGGCGGTTTTGGATGGGGATTCGTAGGCCATCTTGTGAAGCACTAATTAAAAGTGCAGCATATGCAAGTCTTAGAAAGATAAAGAAACAAAAGAATGTTCTTCAGCATCCTTTGAAAATCCAGGAATAGGTAAGAACCTGATACTGGCAAGATTTGCAAAGGAGATTTATTCCCCGCCAAATTCCAGCGGAGTTGGGTGAGACTCACCCCATGCCTCTTTAATGGAAAATAACATCAAGCCTCACAGAGATCCAGATTTTCTCCTTCTGACGTGAAAAAACATAGTTTATTGCAAACTGTTATTCTTCTCCAAAAAGATGAAGCCAACCAATGACTTAACGTTTTAAGCCATCTTTTTTTTTTCCAGATGACTACCCATCCTTTCCATCTAATAATAAAGATCTAATAATTAGGAAAGACAACAAGAGGAGGATGCTGGTGGAAACAGAGGGATAATCGACAGATGTGGCGGCGATGGTTAGTAGCAAGTGTTGGTGGCTTCGGACAGCACGAGGGAGACGTTGACAAGGGTGGGTTTACCCGTGTTCTTGTCTACGGTCTTCTGGGTTGTCCAGAGGGGAAGCGCCTCATGTCCCACCACACATGTGTAACTGTCTCCAGAGCTCCAGTCCTGCTCTTTGACATTCATCATGCTATAGGTGAAGTACTGCTCGGGGCTCTTGGATTCCCGTATGGGTTGGCTGTTGAAGTACTCGGAGTCTCCCACGGGCTCATCATTCCGGAGCCATTTTACAAAGAGGTCATTGGGGTAGAAACCTTTCACCAGGCAAGTGAGGGTGGCCGTCTCCTGTAAAATCAGTTGTTCTGAGGGCGGGGGGAGGACATAGACAGCAGGTGCGTGGGGACTCCCACCTGGTTGGTGAAAAGAAAAATGGATTAAGCAGCGGAATGGACTAAATTAGACTGTTAATGTAGTCGTTTTACATAAGGGAAATTTGTCATAATTCAGTGGGCATTTCATAACCATTCTGGCTATTCCGGAGCGTGGTAGGTCGAGAGACCCACTGAACCTGGTGCCACTGATGCCGTAGACAGAAAGAGTACCAGGAATACCATCTGGATGCTAGAAAGCAACAAAAGCAGAGTAGGGGGGAGATGCCTTATGCCTGATTTTTGACACATTTTTTATCCAGTGCTAGACCTCAGTAAAGCTCTGATCGTTAGCACGTGTTGAGAATGGCTGTAGAGTATAAGGTAGCACAGTGAAGCCCCTCTGTTTGGTAAATTTCGTATCACAGCTCGGCAAATCGACCAGCGCTCCCTTTGTCAGCTTAGATCCTTGAAAGCTCATACCGTGAAGATCTTGTTGGTCCTTGGGCCAACTGAACTCAAATCTTGGTCTTCTACTGCAGACCAACAGGGCTACCCTCTAAAACTACCTTCATTGGCGTGTGTAAGCATGAATGAGAGTGAGAAAGAGTATGAGCGGGGGCTCATTAATTTGCTGCCTGTCCAGGACAGCCAATCATCTTGAAGACTGCCCAGTTCATGGCTAATTAGAAATGCCAGCCTCCAGGTGGGACTTCGGGATGCCCTGGAGTTACAGCTCACCTCCAGACAACAGAGATCAGTTCCCCTGGAGAACATGGATGATTTGGAGGGTGGATTCTATGGTGCCTCTGCCTTCTGAAGTTAGGGTGCCAGTGACTAAAGCTAGCAAAGTTTTTTGGGTAACATTTCTCTATATAGACTCCTCTTCTCAGCAAAGCTCTGAGGGCATCAAGTTTATTTTCTTTTTGGCACCAAGTTAAGATGCTTTTCTTATTTACATGAATTTGGTGACTAGTTTGTTCTGCTGCTACTTACTGATGCTTAGTGGTTGTGATTTGGCTGTTATCTTGTATGCCATTGTGTGCATTATTTCAGTTCTGAGGTGGTTGTGAGCCGTCTTGAAGGCTTTTGAGGGTAGAAATGTTTTAAAGCAGAGGTGTCAAACTCATTTGTTACGAGGGCTGGATCTGACATAAAGGTCACCTTGTCGGGCCAGGCCATGTGTGCCGTAAAATGTAATGCCAGGTAACGGAGATATAAACTTTATAAAGGACACAGGCAAACCCAATTAACAATATTGGGATTTTAGTCAAAACACAAACAAAAGCAATTGATTCCTAGCAGTGAAAGCAATTGGTTGACTGGGGAGCCCACAGAAGCCCTAATAAATATATTTAATCATATGTAAGACTCGTTTTTTCCAAAGGAGTACTTTATATTTCCATACATATCAGTTGCTTGTGGGCTGGGTAAGAGCCCTGACCCCTGGGCCTTATGTTTGACACCCCTGTTTTAAAGGGATGATTATGCATTGGGCATTTTGGTAACAATATGTCAACTTCAGAGTGTGCCAAAGACTTGATGAAGCGGATATACAGTGGGTTGCATGGGTTTTTTTTAGTGATGTCAAAGAGGTACCTACCTTGATGCTTCCGCAGGGTTCTTGTTTCAGCTGTGGGAAGAAGGGAGGGAATAGTAACTTTGCACTTAAAGGTGTCCCCACTGTCCCATTCTTCCGGGCACACAGTTGCTGTTGCGTCTACAAATATGAATTCATTGTCTTCTTGTGCTATGGCCTCTCCAGTTATGGTCTCCAGCTGTGTGTTGTCACGTTCTCGTGTCCAGGTGACGCTCAGTTCTTTAAGTTCCTGATCATAGGGCATGTTGGAGATCCTGCAGGTCAGCTTGGCCGACTTGGTCATGAAAATCTCAGTAAAGGATGGTGGGATGGTCTCCACATGGACTTGCACATCTGAACAAGGACCTGCAAAGCAATGAAGAGGAAACAATATTCAGTGTCTCAATAAATCAGAACATGGCTCTCTTAGGTACGTCACATCCTGCTTTTGCTCCAGATCTTGTGTCTGCTTCAAATAATCTACATGCTTCATTGGTAGGGTTGCCAGCCTCCAGTTGGGGCCTGGGGATCTCCCACTTTTACAACTGATCTTCAGCTGACAGAGATCAGCTCCCCTGGAGAAAATGGCTGTTTTGAAGGGTGGGCCTTATGGCATTGTACCCTGCTGAGGCCCCTCCCCTCCCCAAACCCCGCCCTCTCCTGGCTCCACCCCCAAAGTCTCGAGGTATTTTCCAACCCAGACCTGGCAACCCCATTCATTGGCCTGTTGTTGTTGTTTTTTTTGATAATCATAGTAGTCTTTTCAGTATGTTTTCCTGGACCTCTTGCTTTAACTCAGCATGTGTTTTTGTGTGTATATCTTAAATAATAATATGGACCCATTACATGTTCCCCATGTTGGTGTCTTCTACCATTTTGCACCTCTGTAACCCATTGGTGCGCAAATGGCATTTACACAACATTGCAGCTCTAAAATTACTGTTAAAATTGGCCCTGGGTTCATGAGTCGATGAGAGAACAGAGGGGTAGCAGAACATGGATGAAAAGCTTTTCTGTGCAGGAGTCCATCTAATATCCCAGAATACGCTAACAAGATGCCATTTTTAAATGTAAGGCTAAAGCAAAGTGGTTTCCATGGAGCAGGGAGAATGAGGTCATTTGGTCATTCAGCTCATTTGTGCTCTCAGTGATGATGACAATGATTATTCTGTGTAGCACCTTTCATCTATGGATCTCAACAGGGCTTTTTTTGTAGAAAAAGCCCAGCAGGAACTCATTAGCATAATAGGCCACACCCAACAGCAGAAACTCATTAGCATATTAAGCCACAACCCTGATAGTGCAGCCTATTAACATATTAGGCCACACCCCATGGATTGGAACATTTCAACTTACCCATGTCACAGACAAGGGACTTGCTGATATTCCTGATGCTGGTGAAGTTCTCATTCTGCACTTCACAGGAGTATGTCTTGTCAGAGATCCAGTCCCTCCTATCGACTGTGAGCTCACTGACAATGCTGTAACCATGAGGACCCACTGCGACTGGTCCAGTGTTGGCGACGCCACTGTCGAGTGCATGTCCATTCTTGAGCCACTGAACTGTGATGTTTTTAGTGTGCAGATTGGCCGCCATACAGACGATGGTGGCATTTGGGCCAGAGTTCTCAAAATCTTCTAGGCGTGGCGCACGGATGATCATCTCAGGCTCAGTGCAGGAGGCTTGAGGAAGAAAGGGAAAAGTTCATTGCAGGTGGATCCAGTACTCTGGTTGCAATCACACGCACTAAATAATCCACATTCAATGCACTTCCAAATTGGATTTTGCCAGTTCACAAGTAAAATCCAGTTGGAAAGTGCATTGAAAGTGGATTATTTAGAGCATATTATTTAGAGCATATGATCGCAGCCTGAGATAACAATCTAAATATAGCAAGTGACGTATGTATGTGATATCTGATGAAAGGACCTTTGACTCTTGAAAGTTTATACGCCTCCCTCAAATCTTTTTGGTCTCTAAGATCGGGATCCAAAAATCACCGGGTTTTCCCGAGCCCTGAAGAAGGCAGGTTGGCTGCAACGAGGGCCAGAGCCTTTTTTGTGGTGGCCCCTTACCGATGGAAGATGAAGAAGAAAAAAAGAAGAGATTGGATTTATACCCTGCCTTTCAGTACCCAAAGGAGTCTCAGAGAGGCTTACAAACTCCTTTCCCTTCCCCTCCCCACAACAGACACCCTGTGAGGTAGGTGGGGCTGAGAGAGCTCTTGACAGAAACTGCTCTTTTTCAAGAACAGCTCTTATCAGAACTATGGTTTGCCCAAGGTCATCCAGCAGCTGCAAGTGGAGTTCTCCCCGGTTCTCCCAGATTAGAGTCCGTGCACTTAACCACTACACCAAATGAGCTCCCGGAAGACATCAGGGCCCTGCGGGATCTTTTGCAGTTCCACAGGGCCTGTAAAACGGAGCTCTTCCACCAGGCTTTCAATTAGGGGGCTGCTGCCTTTAACATCATGACCGTGGCCCTAACACTAACAGCAACACCAACATTGCTGCCAACCAGCTGGAACAGCCTGGATTAGGGGTCGGAGAACATTTAAATGTGAGAACGTGCTGCCATCTTGCACTATGGTTAAGCTTTGAGATGTAATGGCTTTATATATTGGGATTTTAGCTATTCTGTTCTTAGTAGATCATGGAGTTGTAATGTACACATTAATGTACACATTAAGACGCTGAACTGCAGGCTGTGGAAGGTCAGTAGTTCAGCAGTTCAAGACCCGAGTGCCACATGGCGGAGTGAGCTCCCATCTCTAGTTCCAGCTCCTGCCAGCCTAGCAGTTCGAAAGCAAGAAATTGCAAGTAGATAAATAGGTACCACTTTGGTGGGAAGGTAACAGCGCCTTGGCATTTAGTCATGCCGGCCACGTGACCATGGAAACGTCTTCGGACAGCGCTGGCTCTTCGGCTTTGAAATGGAGATGAGCACCGCAACCCTAGAGTCGGATTCGACTGGCTTTCGAGCAAGGGAGACCTGTACCTTTACCTTTTTATGTGCCTGTATCACGAGCCGCCCTGAGCTTGCTCCAGTGGGGAGGGCGGGATAAAAAAATTAATAAAATTAAAAACAAAATAAATCCCGGGCTTGAATCTAGCTGCTGACCTGCGGACCAAAACTGTTACTTTCTGGAACTTATATGTCTGTGCAGAGATTTAAAGAGCCAGAGCGACTGAGGAAGCCACCTGTATAAAACTAACTAGGTCTCAAGCATTCATGAGTGCGACCCATTGTGAAGGTTCATTAGCCCAGGGCTGCCGCTAGCTCCCAGAAAAAGAACAAATGGAAGAATAATACAGGAGGGAGTTCTGCTGAGAGTGGTGCAGGGCACATTTCCCTTGCTACAGGGAATATGAGTAGATTAAGAATACCCCATCACCACCCACTGGTCCATCTAGTTGTGTGGTGTACTCTGGCTGGTAATAGCTGTCTGTGCTCTCAAGGTGAGAAGGGTCCTTCTCTACACTTAATTGGAGGCTCTTTAACTGGGGATGCCAAAGGTGTAACCTAGGACATTCTGCTTGCAAAGAATGTTCTCTATCCACCGAATAATGACCACACCTGAAAATAACCCCATTTCTTTCTTAGAGTAATCACAACTCCATTTACCCAAATTAATGAAGAAGAAGAAGAAGAAGAAGAAGAAGAAGAAGAAGAAGAGGAGATTGGATTTATACCCCACTCTTCACTACCCAAGGGAGTCTCAGAGCGGCTTACAAACTCCTTTCCTTTCCCTTCCCCTCCCCACCCCACAACAGACACCCTGTGAGGTAGGTGGGGCTGAGAGAACTCTAACACAAACTGCTCTTTTTCAAGAACAGCTGTGCCAGAGCTTGTGACTGACCCAAGGTCACATCAGCAGGTGCAAGTGGAGGAGTGGGGAATTAAACCCAGTTCTCCCAGATTAGAGTCCGTGCACTTAACCACTACATCAAACTGGCCCTCTAGGCCAGTTTGGTGTAGTGGTCAATGACTAGGGGAAAAGGATTCAACACCGAAGGTGAAGTTTTTTTTAACACATCAGATTTCATATTTGTCTCTGTTACGTCCTTTTCGGAAATTAATCATGCAGAAAATGAGCTGAACTGGTCTTCTGTTGTCTTGAGAACAGAGAGTCATGTAGTAGTTTAGTCACTACCTTGTTTTCATATAGTTGGATGGCATGTACGCAGTAAGTCTTGGAGAAAGCTGTTGCCTTTCAGTTCACTGGGGGATGTTATCAGTTGATCAAAAGAAACCAAATACGTTCACTTACTTTGACGAACAACTCGTGCTGTTCCATTGACATGTTCGGCTTTGCAGTAGAATGGTTGAAAATCCCGCCAATCATGGGCAGAGACAGTCACCTGGGAGACTGAAGAGTATGTCCCAGAAGAGTTGCCAATAGTAGGGTATTGCGTGACATACTCTGCATTGATGCTGATGTTGTTGTAATCATTCCAGCTGAAACTGACCAAGGCAGGTAGGACGTCCTTGGCTAGGCACCCAACGGTCATGAGTCCATCGCTTGGGATGCTCTCCGAGGGTATAATGAGGGGGAAAAGAGAAGGACCACTTTGAGTAGCTGCGGGAGAAGGAATAAAAAGGTAAGGATGGAGTGTGTGTAGGTTTTTTTGGGAAGTTGTGAAGTGTTCAATGGCAATTGAATACCCAAAAGAAAGTGAACCCAAATCATCCAACATCAAAATTCGGTTTCAGGAAATGTTTGCCATTCATGGATTCATTATTCATATTTTCACTTACTCACGGTCCATGGTCAAATCATATAATGCGGTCTCCAGCCCATATTTACTCCCATTGCACCAACCTCATAATTATTACATTTTAAAAATATGTACCAAACTTGGTTGTTTGCTATTGGACGGTAGTAGAATCCTGCCTCCTAGTATTTGCAGATGTTGCCATTAGCAAGTGATCTTGGAAATGGATCCTCTACAAATGGCCAGGGTTGACTGCAATACTCCCTCTAAGCAATGGAGTCTTGTGAGAAAAAAATTCTACTTTGTGAGCTCCTGGTTTTAAAGTCGTGAGGGAGCGATTTGACTACCCCATCAATCAGTTTGCGCTGGAGTGATCCTTCCTGAGCTAAGACAAAAATGTGTGAGCCGGAGGCTAAAAAACTGTGAACTAGCTCACACCAACTCAGCTTAGAGGGAACATTGGTTGACTGGATGTTTTTTAAAAAGACAAGTTCAATGAATTCTGCTGTTGACTGTTCAGATGAGACTGTCTGATATTTTAGTTCAGTTTTCCTGAGGTCAGCTTGGCCAGAAGCCATATCCAAATTCAGAAGCATTATACCAGTGCTCCAGTCTCGCCCATATCCGTTGGAAAGTGCTCTCAAAGGTGGGGCCAGTAAGTTCCACTATCTTCCTAAAGGCAACAGTGTGCCATGAGGCGCATAGCATCACTGGTTGAGAACTTGGGGGCTGGAAAGATCTCACTTCTTCCCTGGGAGTTGTGACGATCACTACTGAAAGCTAGGCCCCAGAGAGGAGCAGCAGAGAACTGTTTTTCCAGCTAGCTCTTTAGACATAATATTGGACTAAGAAAAAGAAAGAGATTTGAATTTTGTGTGTTTGGGGGAATCGGGTCAAAAGAAGATGGAAAGGTCTAAGGTCAGGGAAGGGCTGCATGGATTAACTCTTAGGAGGAGGTTATACCATAGCTGTATGCTCCTAAGCTGCAGTTTGGGAGACTGGAGCAATTCTGAGTTGCTCCCCAAGAATTTCAAGTGTCTCAGCTGAGCTTCACTAAGATTCAGGGAAGTCCAGTTCCTTGTCATGGAACCCTGAACACTTCTGAAGCCCGGGCTGAACTCACACACTCTGTTCTCCCTCTCCCTGCTGAATATTGGGTTCCCACAAGGCTCAGAGAAAGCCAGACCTTCCCTGTAAATCCTTCCTTAAAATGACTCCTTACATGCCAATAAAGGTAATTGGATTGGATTGGATTGGAAAATGACTCCAAAGTTAATGGACCTTATTTTCAGTTCCCACCTGAAGCTGATAAGTTAAGAACATAAGAAAAGCCAATGTTGGATCAGGCCAATGGCCCATCCAGTCCAACACTGTGTCGCACAGTGGCCAAAAATACCAGGTGCCATCAGGAGGTCCACCAGTGGAGCCAGGACACTAGAAGCCCTCCCAATGTTGCCCCCCCTCCCCCAAGCACCAAGAATACAATGCATCCCTTGCCCCAGACAGAGAGTTCCTATCTATAGCCATTGATGGACTTCTGCTTTATATGTTTATCTAATTCCCTCTTGAAGCCGTCCATGCTTGTAGCCACCACCAGCTCCTGTGGCAGTGAATTCCATGTGTTAATCACTCTTTGGGTCAAGAAGTACTTCCTTTTATCTGTTCTAACCTAACTGCCCAGCAATTTCATGGAGTGCCTACAAGTTCTTGTTATGAGAAAGGGAGAAAAGTACTTCTTTCTCTCCCTTTCTCTCCTTACCTTTCTCTACCTGCTCTGTCTCATGCATAATCTTATAAACCTCAATCATGTAATTCAGTTGAGTGATGCTTTTTAGGGAAGATGGGAAAGAGACCTCAGTTGTTCCATGAACCCTTCCAAGGTCTGCAGAGGAGTGGGGAGTGGGCATGGCTGTAACCTGGGTGGGATCAGTGGGGATCGATGCCCCTTTTCTCAAAAAGCATTTTTTAAAAAATAATATGAACATTTTTGTTTGGAACACAACTGTTAGCATGTAGCACCCCCCTCACTGAAGACATCTTATGCCGTATTCCACCCACCTGACCTGCCCAGCTGTGCCCTCCCAAGATTCTCCCTGACCAAGGAAGGAATTTTCAGTTCTACTCACCCTAATTATGCAGAAGTTTTCCTGGGGAACCCTGGCCACTCCCTTTAGCTAATATGATTGGGAGAATCAGAGGGCGCTTAGAGGGGGCATATCATTTCTCTAAGGAAGGTCTTCGTTGTGAGTAGGTAAATGTTGTTGAACATGAAATTGTTAATTTTTAAATAAACCACAAAGAATAGCTCTTCCCATTCAACTTAAAGGGTTCTGAAACAGTTTAAGAACATTAAGAACATAATGCATTTATCAAGAACAGAGATTGGCCCTTGCAAAATCACTGTCTGATGGTTCATTTCGAAAGCCCTCAGGCATGACACCGTCCGCTGAGTGACAAAGGTTTTCAGATCCTGTAGATGGGATATGAGAGTCCCTCCAATCTCACTGGAACCTCCTTAGCTTCTCTGTAGCCCACGACTGAGTTCTTAGACACACAAGCTGTCCAGATCTCTGGCATGTTCAACTTTTTACTGGTAATCACTAAGGTATGGGGAGGAACCACAGTTTCTCTGAAAGCTTAGAACTTAGCTGGAGAAGAGTCAGATGTCTCCCTGTTGAGTTATAGCTCCAGGAAAGCAAGGAAAACTATTCTCTCCTTGCTTCTAAAGCTCACACACACGAAGCTTCCTTAGACCATTGGTCCTTCAGGTTCAGCATTGTCTACTCAGACTGGCAGCTGCTCTCCAGAATTTCCAGGAGAGGTCTTGCGCATCACCTGATCAATGCTCCCTCTAAGCTGTGGAGTCTTGTGAGCAAAAATTCTACTGTGTGAGCGACTGGCATTAAGGTTGTGAGTGAGCGATTTGGCTGCTGCATAAATGAGTTTGCTCTGGAGCCACCCTTCCTGACCGAAGACAAAAATGTGTGAGCTGGAGGCTAAAAAACTGTAAGCTAGCGTGCACTAACTCAACGTAGAAGGAACACTGCACCTGATCCTTTTAACTGGAGATAGTAGGAATTGAGCCCAGCAGATGCTTTTCACTGAGCCATGCCCCTTCTGGGTTCATCTAGGAAACACATATTTTAAAGCTCAGCACTCTCCCCCAGGACAACCTTCCTAGTGCTCCAGCTCAGCAGAGAGCTAGCCTTCTTTCATAGTGATGCATGTCCTAGGAACACTGAGGGAAGACCTGGGGTCTCCTCTCCAGAGCTCTTGAAATCAGACACTTTGCTGGAAGAGCTTTGACGATCCAGCTGAATGGTAGGGACACAAACAGTGGAGAACCCAACTCTCTAGAAGGCTGCTGCTCTACAGGGAGACATGCAGCTGAATTCAAGGTGGATACCAATTTCAGTGGCTTCCCCTTCAGTTGGCCTTCAGTGAGACTGGACTTCAAAGGGTGTCTGGGTATGGCCCACCTGCTGAAGTTGGAGGTGATCCAAAGCTGTTGTAGACCTGAGAACCCTCATGCCCCTCAGGTGGGTGGTCGGTCACACTGGGGGGTATGGAAGTGAGTTTACCCCTAGCCAGCATCCACCCAGTTGCATTTCATGTGAGATCTGTGCAGTTTTCCCAGCAGAATGGTGGGTGCCAAAGAGAACTTATGTGCTGCCCTGCAGCCTTTCCAAACCTGCCATGTCACTTCTGAGAACCAAAGGAAATCTTCCAAAAGCTGTTGCTGAGCTAGGACTTAGCCATCCCTCCTGGCTCCATTTCAGCTTCATCAAGACTGAGCATTTTGCTGCTTCAGTCCTCACCTTTCCACAAGCTAAGCTGGGATACATCGCTTCCTTAGCTCAGGAGTGATTTCTGGGGGGCTAGGCTGGGCTACCTACCAAGGTTTGCAATGATTTGGGCATAGCTATTGGTTGGCTGCAATTTCAGGCTGAGCCCAGGAGTACTGCAGGGAAGTTTCTAGCTTCTCTGGTTAGTTGGGATGCATGTGGTTTCTTCCAGAGCTCTGAGCTTCAGGGAAACCAGTGGTGGTCAGAAGTACCATCAAGCTGCAGCCAACTTCTGGTGACCAGTGTTCCCTCTGAGCTGAGTTAGTGTGAGCTAGCTCACAGTTTCTTAGCCTCCGGCTCTCACATTTTTGCCTTAGCTTAGGAAAGGATGGCTCCAGAGCAGGCTGATCTATCCAGCAGCCAAACCTCTTGCTCACAACTTTAATGCCAGGAGCTCACAAAGTAGCATTTTTGCTCACAAGACTCCGAAGCTTACAGGGAGCATTGATGGTGGTCCTATAAGGTTTTCAAGGCAAGAGGCAAACAGAGGTGGCTTGCCCTTGCCTGCCCTTGCCTAGCAACCCTGGACCTACTTGGTGGTCTCCCATCAACATACTAATAAAGGCTGCCCCTGTTTAAGCTTCTGAGGTTGGGCCAGCCTGGGCCATCTAGGTCAGAACAGAGGAACTGGTAGTTCTTCACAACTTTCCTAAAGCTGCAGCTCAGCAGGGAGCCATCCAGCTCCCCTGAAGCTCCACGTTGGCCTTTGGAGGAGGCCACGGTTCTTTCCCCACCAGAGCTACAACTTCTACACATCTGAAAATCTTGCATGCCCTCCAGCTGATAGTTCTGCCTAGGGGAGCTAGAGGGGATGCCAGCTGCTTCCTTCATCTTTCCCAACACTGCAGTTCAGAGGGAGGACTACCACATCTTCCCTAGCTGAGCCCAGAACCTCACCGAGACTCCTCCTGTTTCTCCCTCTGCCCAGCAGTAGCTGCGGTGGGAAATCCGAAGCTCCTATAGCAGGGCTGGTTCCAAGTTTTGGAGGGGCCTGGGCTGGGATGTGCCCAGAATCCCCCTTCCTTCCTCTGCCCACCCAAGCCCCCCTGCTTGTGCCTCACTTCCCACCCACCCACTCATGTTGCCCCCCTCCACCTGTGCATCCTTCTCATGTCCACTTGCAAGCCCGCCCACATCCCACGCTCACACACCTCATGTGCCCTTTGGCCAACTGTGCTGGACACTCACCTGAGTGCCACAATAATCCATGCTGGGAAGTGTGTGCAGCCAAGAACGTTGGTGGCAAAGCAGTCACAATGCGGTGAGCTGAGGAAGGGCTGGTGGTAGGGTCAGTGGCAGTGGGCCCCACCAGGACCCCCAGTCCGCAGCACCTGCCATGCTTCATGCAGTGCTGACACGGGTCCTTTCCTATAGGCTGAGAGGCTCGTGTGCCTGCTAGCTGACCTATCCACAGTTCTGAGCACTCTAGGTTCCTTGTCGAAATGTCAGGGAAGCTGGGACAGGTGGTCCTTTAAGGGACCCTCAAGCCATCCCAGATCATATCTTCAGCTGAGGGTCTCGCATGCTTCCCTGCAGAGTGTTGAGCCCTACAGCTACACAGGGCTTTCCACTGAGGGCTGTCAGAACTGAGAAGCTGAGAGAAAAGTTTCTCGAATTAATGCAGCTGCGTCAAAGATGAACCCCAAAGAATTCTCCATCAGTATTGATTCAATATGGGATATGTTAAATAATAATAATAATAAAAAACCCGGCTGGCAACTATTATCCAATGAGTAATCGAAGCTTATACAAACGATGAGTCTATTTGACACATGCAGTTAATTCAGCACCCCCTCAAGCAAAAACAAGTTATCTGACTAGACGGTTCCTAGACTGGCAAGGATGTTGGGGAGCCGAGTTTCCCCCAGACCTCCAAAATCTTTTCTAAGCTATGATTCTCAGCGGGGAAACGACAGCAAGTCAGCCTTGTGGGTCAGCATCTGCTGGGAGGCCTGAATTCAGGATGAGAAACTGAAACACAAACAGAAATACTGTTCCTCAGGCCCAAGCCTCTTACCATCCCTTCCCTTTCGAAAGAAGGGGCTCATCCCAGGAGCCCTTTCCCCACCGTCTCCACTTTGTTTCCATCTTTCCAATGTATAAGAAATTGAGAACAAAACCCCATTTTACTCACCAATCCAAAGGCTACAGCTGACTGAGGAAACCTGGCCTCTGCCGCCAACCCGCAGTCTGTGGCTATTCTAATAGGGCCTTCCGAGTTTCCCCCTAATTATGTTTTCAAAAAAGGCATTGAAAACAAAAATAAAGTGAAATTGTTGGCGGGAAACTCAGACTAGTTTGACTGACATTGTCTGAGGTTTTGGAGGGGCTATTTTTGAGCTTCAAAAAAGGCAGCAGGAAACTTTGCTCCTGACTGGACTTCCTCTTTTTTTCTCCTGTTGTTTTTCTCGCCTTGTTGACTTCATTTCAGAATCCAGAAATTCAGTTTTTGGAGAAACCAAGGTACTGGTCAACTTGGCAGGAATTTGCTTGACCCAACTCCCAGAACTTTAAAATATCTGTTCATTAAACTTTTAAATCACTTTTCTCCCCACTGACACTCCCCACTGACACTGATCACTTTTCTCCCCACTGACACTAAAAATGAAGCAAAAGCCATAAAGACATTAAGTTGTCCAGGGGATGGAGAAGTCTAAAGAAATCTAAAGTAGCTTCCTCAGGCTTGGGAGTCAGTGAAGACCTCATCTTCTGTGGTTCTTAAATCAGGGCAATGGACTCACAGCAGATGTGATGTTGGGACTTCTGTGAATGCAGCTCCTAGTCTTTCTTTCTTTCTTTCTTTCTTTCTTTCTTTCTTTCTTTCTTTCTTTCTTTCTTTCTTTCTTTCTTTCTTTCTTTCTTTCTTTCTTTCTTTCTTTCTTTCTTTCTTTCTTTCTTTCTTTCTTTCTTTCTTTCTTTCTTTCTTTCTTTCTTTCTTCTTCTTCCCGCCCATCTATGAGGCATGTTGAGGGTCCAGTTTGAATTGGGGTCATGATTCTAAGAGAGGGGGTTTAAGCTCCTGTGATATTTTCCTGTCATGAAATGGCCCCCATGGGAAGAACTAATGTAAGACAAATTCATTTATACCAGTGTAACAACAATTTAGCTAGTTTACTCATGATGTGAACAAGCAACGTAATGGGGGTGGAAGGGGAATGGATATTTACAGTAGTTATATAGGTTTCTTTGTTCTTTTATTGTTTATATTGTTAAATTAAAAAAGGTAAAAATAACTGAAATGGCCTCACGGAACTGCTATTTGCTCCACTGTAGTACCTGTATTAGTATAAGAATGCTTCTCCCAGTGGTACAAATAATGGTTCTCTGGCATGAGGAAAGGTTTAAACTCCCTTCCTTGCATCATCTCCTCTGGGATGGCCCCAATCCACAATGAGCCACTGTGTGTCTGGGTTTTACAGGGAAAAAATTCCATGGAACTTCCCATCTCAGAACTATTTCAGCTGTCTGATGTATAATGTAACGAGTGTTTCTTCATAAGTAAATCATACTTGTTATGTTCCTGGCTGTTACAGAAATGTGTGGTTTATGTGTGAATATGGTGATAATTTCTGTGGAAAGAAGGGATATATGATGGCGAGAGGGTTGGAATCCAAGTCGTATGAGCAAAGGCTGAAAGAGTTGGGTATGTTTAGCCTGGGAAAGAGAAGACTTAGAGGGGACATGATTGCAGTCTTCAAGTATTTGAAGGGCTGTCATGTAAAAGACAGAGCAGATCTATTCTCTCTTGCTCTGGATTGCAAGACTAGATCTAATGGGTGGAAATTACAAGGGAGTCGTTACCGGCTAGATATCAGGAGAAACTTCCTAACCGTAAGAGTGGTTGAGCAGTGGAACAGCCTGCCTTGGGAGGTGGTGGATGCTCCTTCCCTGGACGTTCTCAAGCGGAGGCTGGACAGCCATCTTTTGGGTATGGTGTAGGTATGTAGGGCTGTGTAGGTATGTAGGGCTATAATTTGGCTATGCTCCTGCAGAGTGCAGGGGGTTGAACTAGATGACCTGCAAGGTCCCTTCCAACTCTAACATTCTATGATTCTGATTCTATGATTTTATATCTCTGTCTGTCTGTCTGTCTGTCTGTCTGTCTGTCTGTCTGTCTGTCTGTCTGTCTGTCTGTCTATCTATCTATCTATCTATCTATCTATCTATCTATCATCTATCTATCTATCTATCTATCATCTATCTATCATCTATCTATCATCTATCTATCATCTATCTATCTATCATCTATCAATCTCTCCCCCATGTATTCAAAGAAATGATCAAGATCTTAATGAATGAATCCCAATCTCTCTCTGTTTAATAAATAAAGCTGCAACTAATGATAATATTAGGGCCTTCACTGTTGTGGCACCAAAACGCTGGAACTCTGCCCCCAGAGATCTGTCTCCTTCTGTTGGCCTCTTATGTCAAAGGGTGAAGAATTTTTTTGTTTCATCCGACGTTCCCCGGTGATCCATCCTCCCTGCCTCATGTATGTACATTTTATTGTACTGTATGTGTACTTTTGTTTGGTTTTAATTGTTTTAATGATGTGTTTTTGTTTGGTTTTAATGTTTTTAAGAGTTTTAAAATGATGTACATATTTAATCTGTTGGCTGCCTTGGTGGCCCTCATAAGAACTTTAGAAGAGCTCTGCTGGATCACACAGTGGCCAACCAGTTCCTCTGGAGGTGCAGCAACAGGGCATAGAGGCCAAGGCATTCCCCTGATGTGCTAATATTCAGAGGTTAACTGCCTCTGAATGTGGAAGTTTCCTTTAGTCAACATGACCTGTAGCCATTGATGGACCTCTTCTCCATGAATTCGCCTGAGCCCCCTTTTTAAAGCTATGTATGCCTGTGGCCATCACTAAATTCTCTCAGTGGATTTGACATTTTAATCACTCATTGAGTAAAGAAGTATTGCTTTTTGTCTGCTCTGAATCCACTAGCCATTAGATTCATTGTATGCCCTCAAGTTCTAGTATTTTGGGAGAGGAAGAATTTTTCCCCCTTAGTCTATTCTTTGCAGCCAATGCATAATTTTATCAACCTCTCTCATGTCTCCTCTTAGTCATCTCCAGGGCTATTTCTGGGCAGGAAGGCACAGGAACGGAGTTTCGGCTGGCTCCTGAGTTCGCCACGCCCTGCAGGAACTCATTAGCATAATAGGCCACACCCAACAGCAGAAACTCATTAGGACTGGCTACATTAGGGGTGTGTGGCCTAACATGCAAAGGAATTCCTGCTACAAAAAAATCCCTGGGTTTTAACAAGAAAGAAGGTAAACAGAACAAGAAGCAAAAGGTGGGTGTGGCTGGATGACCACACTTCTGGTAACATGGGATGTGGCCTAATATGCTAATGAGTTTCTGCTGTTGGGTGTGGCCTGTTATGCTAATGAGTTCCTGCTGGGCTTTTTCTACAAAAAAGCCCTGGTCATCTCTTTTGTAAACTGAAAAGTCCCAGACTCTTCACCCTTTCTTGATAGGAAAGCTGATTAGAGCAGAAGGGAAGGGTATGAATTTGATACATAAGAACATAAGAGAAGCCAATGTTGAATTAGGCCAATGGCCCATCTAGTCCAACACTCTGTCACACAGCGGCCAAAATATAGATAAATATTGAGAATCATAAATAAATATTGACAATTCACAGAGGGAGTAATGTGTTAATTAAAAATATAGCTTTATTATAGTGTACAAATAATCATAGTAAAATGATCAGCCCTCTGGGTGCTGTGTAGAATGATCCGCTGTGTATTTCCCCCTGACTTTAGAAATGAAATATCCTCTTTATGGCTTTTCAACTAGGTATGCAACAAAAACTAGAATAAAATATGAGCACCACAGAGAAAGAGAAATACAGATCAACAAAACAGAAGCAGAATTGCACCACATAAATCGGATGGATTTAAAATATAAACAGATGGTTGAAATCTACTTGAGCACAAATGGATTCTTCGGAATATGATGTACATTCATGAATAATGCAACTCCTCCACTCAGTCATCTTATAGAAGAGAATGGAGAAGTTAAATCTTTCGTTAGGATAGCAATGACGGAAGCTGGAAGTGTGGAGTCCGGTTCCTTCTGCCCATTGTCCATATATTGCATGCATTGCTATTTCACATCGAATTGTGAAAAATGAAGCAAGATGATAATGCAACTCAGTCTTCTCACGCAGGTCCTTTATTAAGGTTTTCCCAGAAGCAAATGCAAGATGGTAGAGTCTGAGTCCTTCAGTCAATGGTGAGCCGTTATATGAAGATTGTTGTTTTTGCTATTTCACCTGGAATTGGGAAAAGAGACTAATTAATATCGCTGTAGGAGAACATAAGAGAAGTCAATGTTGGATCAGGCCAATGGCCCATCCAGTCCAACACTGTGTCACACAGTGGCCAAAAATATCAGGTGCCATCAGGAGGTCCAGCAGTGGGGCCAGGACACTAGAAGCCCTCCCACTGTTACACAACTTCCTTTGTGACTATTCTGTCATCAGGCTCACCATCACCATGTTGTGAGGAAAGAAAGCTGTGTTTTAATGGCATGAGAAACCTTTCAGAATGTATAGAGCCAAGAATGAAGGCAATAATGGCAGTTCCTGTGATGAATGGGATAACTTTGGTTTTATCCATCTTAGAAGAGAAGAAGAAGAGATTGGATTTATACCCCGCCCTTCACTACCCAAGGGAGTCTCAGAGCAGCTTACAAACTCCTTTCCCTTCCTCTCTCCACAACACATGCCCTGTGAGGTAGGCGGGGCTGAGAGAGCTCTGACAGACACTGCTCTTTTTTCAAGCTCTGCCAGAACTATGGCTTGCCCAAGGTCATCCAGCAGGTGCAAGTGGAGGAATGGGGAATCAAACCCGGTTCTCCCAGATTTGCATCCGTGCACTTAACCACTACACCAAACTGGCTCTTAATGGTCTGGATATGCTCTTAATGGTCTGGATATGCATCTTTGGAAACTATACCTCTCTTGTTGAGATGGTGTCGTCTTTTTGAGAGATTTAACTTTCCAACATATTGCCCAACCTTGTTCTGGGCCATCCAGTGATGACCATTGGCACCAAATGTAACTTTTGCTCTTCTCTTGGTCTGCTTCTCTCTCTTTGAAAAACGAATGGCTAATGGACCACAATGTGTAATCTATAATATATATTTTCAAAATCCTTCCTTTCATACCCTATTTACTTTACCTTGATGACAGTCACAGTGGCACTGTAGAAAAGGCTCACGAGGAAGAGGATGATAAAAGTGGAAAGGATTGACGAGATGTTTAGGAGTCCTTCGTCGTCATCAGTGTCTACAATCCCATCAAGGTAAGCTTTGGATGATAAATGGAAATCAGTTTCTTTAGGAGTTCAGAAGGAAAAGGTCAGGTCTCAGTGCAGTCTGACAAAGAAAACAACAGATAGTATCACAGCAACTTCTAAAGCAAGGAATGAGTAGGGAGTAGGAAAGACGTATTTTGATATGCAGCAGAATTGTTTTTGGACAGGTAACAGCCAACTCTTGAGGATGCTATATGATAAGTAGAATTACAGGGAAGTGTCAAGACAAATGGGAAGAGCAGAATTTTTGAAGCCTTGAGACAGTTGCAGATAGTGGCCTTTCTCTGTCTTGAAGAGGGAAGAGATTAAAAAAAATGCCTGCCCGAGACGAGAGGACATACAGTTACTTCTGACCAAGTAATGAATTATTTCTTGGCTTGTTGGTAAGAAGTTCCAGTGTTTTGCAACTATACTGAAGGAATTTATTGAAATTTAAATATATTATGGGGAATTAAAGCAATAGGGTGAAAGATGCCACACGGAGCAGCAAAATGCTAAAACTCTGAATATTTCATTGCCCAGAACTTGTGTTTGGGCAGTGTGGTTGTGGATTGGCACATAACTGACCGGTGAGCAAGCGACCCATGGTTTGAGCTTATGATGCCTGTGCGGATTCTTTATGAGTTTTGCATGACCTGAAGAAGACCTAGAAAGTTCCTCCATTCAGTTTTGTGTAGTGATAACCATATGGAGCTCTATTTGGCAACAGTTGCTGTTCCGGCTTAGATAATTTTGTCACATTTAAGACTGAACTTCTTGCCAGGGTGGTATAGGACTACTTGTCACAATAGACCAAAGCAGTACAGATTGTAATAGAGTTATAGCCTGCTACAATTTTGAGGAGCAGTGAGGATACAGTACGGGCAAATTCGAGGGTCAACCACGTTACATTGGGAGATCTATACTTGGGTCCCCTGTCATATCATTTAACTCTGAAGAATACCTGCAAAGTGCAGGGGAATACAGATGTCTTATAACTCTTATTCCACTGTTCCATTTTCCTTATCAAAAATACCCCTTCTGAGCTACTTAAAACCCCAATAGGGAAAAAAGACAGGAAACCATAGTGTGCCAGTCTTTTTTCTTATCAGGCCTTATGCAATCTGGGGGTGAGGTCTGTGGTTATTTGAGTATGAGTGGTTGTGTTAAATCCCTTTCCCTCAGAACTATAGCCCCACTCTAAATCATATCCCCTATTGCGGCTTTTGCAGCTAAATTACAAAACTAAAGTTCCAGTCACAGATCCCTAAGATGTATAGTAGTCAGAGAGGAAGGAGACATCTCCTCAACCTTTCATTGTGTAGGTTCTTTTATGTATATTTTATTTGACTTTCTTTGTAACCCTTTTCCTCCAGTGGGGACCCAGAGTGGCTTGTATTATTCTTTTCTTTCCCATTTTTCCTCATAGCAACCCTGTCAGGTAGGTAGAGAGTGCGTGACTGGCTCGAGCTCACCAAGAAGTTTCCACAGCAGTGTGGGGATTTGAAGCTGTGTCTCCTAGATCCTAGTCTGACATTCAAACCACTAAACCCCTCTGGCACTTATGACTTTCAACTGGATTTTTCTAGAAAAATGGAACTGTACATAGTGTACATAATGGAATTGTACATATATTTATCATCTGGAGGACACTAGTACCCTATTCTCTATTGACTTCAACACACTGGCATAATCATGTGTGATTATATTTTTGGAGGGAGAGAGAGAGCAGGGTGGGCAGATGGATTGGCTTAACTGGAGTGTCGAGGTGGGATTCACTACATTTGGTATAAATGGAGAATGATGTTGAGTTTGGAAGGGAAGGAGGAAGGCTCGAAGAACTTCAAGCACGAAACACAATGGTACTGGGGTTAGTTCTTAGATGACTTAAAGTCCTGGCATTTCTGAATTCCTTCCATCTTTTCTGTAATTCTATGAATGACTGGCCTTCCCCATAGGGATGATGGACAACCTGATGTGGCACAAGAGGAGAAGAAGAAGAAGAAGAGGAGGAGATTGGATTTATACCCCGCCCTTCACTACCCAAGGGAGTCTCAGGGCGGCTTACAAACTCCTTTCCCTTCTCCTCCCCACAACAGACACCCTGTGAGGTAGGTGGGGCTGAGAGAGCTCTTGACAGAAACTGCTCTTTTTCAAGGACAGCTTCTTATCAGAACTACGGCTTGCCCAAGGTCATCCAGCCAGGTGTAAGTGGAGGAGTGGGGAATCAAACCCAGTTCTCCCAGGTTAGAGTCTGTGCAATTCGCCACTACACCAAACTGGCTCCTATGCATTCATTATAAATACATGTTTATAAATAAAGTTGCCTTATCTAGAGCAATGTTTTAATGTCCTGTTTTATAAATTCCTTTACTTGTTAAAGAGTGTATTCAACACCACAGATCCTCCCAAAGCTTTCTCCTGGCTGAAATTCTTTCTGTCTGGCTACAGCATGGTCCCACTATCTTTAGGTGGCAGTTCCAGTGTTATGCGCTCCTGAAGCAGATGCTGGTATTATCATCGCTGTAACATTATTCAGTTGTTATTTGACAAATGGCAGTTAGTTTGGGATGAGCAAATGGAAGCTCCTGGTTTTCCTGGAAGAGCTATTTTGTCATGATAAAGCTGTGTTGTGATTGTTTACAAGGAAGCCTGTTCATTCGGTATCTTCTTCCTTTTGAGTGGGGAACACGCGCAAGATAAAGCGGGGGGAGGAAGTGAGGCTATTTGCTCTGGAGGAATTTGACCCACAGTTGCATGCTCACACAGTCCTTGAAAGCTGTGGGCAGAGCCCGCCACTGCGTGATCAGACGCAACCACGGGTGAGTAGGTTTTTTTTTTTGCTGTGTGTTTCCGGTGCGCTTCAATGAGGGATTGATGATTCGCATCTCCGCACTGCGGGCTCCCTATGTAGTGTGTGATGATGTGCATACTGAGATGGGGGGAAAAATGGCGCAGAGTCGGGATGACCTGATCAGACCATCCCAATGCCATGGGAGCATGCTGGAGCGATCACACAGGGGAAGGTCCATCTGTGGCCCGTAGCAACCCATTTGCTATTGGACCTTCCCTAGTGTCTTTTTACTCTGCTTCTGCGGTGGAGCAAAATGGGTTGCCAACGGGTGTGGCGCACTTCCCAGAAGTTTGTGTCTGATCACACCCTTTAAGTCCACCCAGCATTTGTGCCTATGGTGCAGCTAATTGCGTGCGTGATCGCAACCAGTAATGAGGATATGTTACATCACCTTTTCCAGGGGTATATCTGAACTGAACTGAGGACAACTATTGTTTTGCATGAAATGTATAGCCATAAATCTTCACTTGTGGTCCTTTGTGCTGATGCGTTCAGAACTTGCTCTCTCTCTAGATACCCTGGTCTTAACTTCTTGAGTGTTTCTGATTCTCAGGGGAGTGGGCTGTTAATAAAAACTTTGCTACATGTAAAGGGCATAATGACGGCACACATGGCCTTTTACTAATAGCAAATGAGTGAGGCATCTCCTTTTAATGTGCACCTTTAAATAAAGGTGTACAGAAGGGCCTTTCATGAGGCGAGTCCCTGCATCTTCAGAACGGATGCTTAGGATGCTATGGGAAGTTTGACATCCAATCACTCTTGGATGATTGCGAGCCCCAACTACCGCTGAGCCTGCGCTGGCGGGAGGGGGCTGATTTGCCTCCTCGTGAGGCATGAAGATGAGGATACCAGGCAGGGGGCGGAGCCAGCCTATTTAGGCTCCGCTCCCACCCTTTGCTCCAGCAGTCTTTGGTGTGCTTGGCCCACCCTCCCACCCTATTTTAGTGCAGGTTTCAACCGGTTGCCTTTTTAATGGAGCCAGGTAGACATTTTTCACCCCTTTTCAATTTGGCTTCAGAAATAGAGGTGTTTTTGCCTACCTTGCACTGAAGATGGTGGTGTTTGGAAATTGGCTTTGGGGGGCCGGCTTTTGCTAAATAGGATGGTCGCTTTGTGGGCAGGCGGGGTAGCGCGATCAGCAAGTTGAAATTGGTGAGCACCTGGGCATTGTTATAAAGGAATTAAAGGGTCCTCCAGGAATGGCTTTCGGGCCTTTGCGGCTCAAGGCCGGGAAGGGGTGATCTTCCTTAGAACAATCTGGCCCGGCTTATTTTAGCAGGCCTTTGCGGCTTCTGGGGTGGTGGGCCAGGAGGTTCTCCTAAACATGCCAAGCCGCTGGTCGAGAGCCACATTGGGTGGCTCGAGATCGGGGAAGGGGCATTGCCCAGAAGGAGATGAAGGCAGTCAGCAGTTTGACACCTGTCATATTCCTCAGTACCTTTTAGCAGCCCTTCGCCAGTTGTTTGATTATAAATAATTAATAAAGTGCCCCTTATTAAATCCATATTGGTGTCCGTCTCTTCATTCCGATTGTGGGTGCAATGTAGGTTATTCCACAGTGTTGAGGCCCAAAAGAGAAGGACTGGGATAAAACAGTTTCATCCCAGAAGTAGACACGGTATCATTTAGGACAACAACTATTATGACGTGTACGTGGAACATGAGGATGTGGGAGAAGAAGAGGCAGAAGAGAATGGCTGCACGAAAAGAAAAGGCCGAAGACAAGAAAACAACAGTGAATGATTAGGAGGAAGTACAAACTTTGTAGTGTAAACAAGTACACTATTATGATGGGCTACCACGGAGCACCTGCAAACTTGCCCAGCAGTTGAGTTCATTTTCCCCCGGCCATGCTCTGTGTGCCCCACTTACTGAGAATTTTATCACCCTGGCTTTTTTTGTCTGGTTTTGTGGTGTGTCACTTCTTTTATCCCTGCTATGGCCTTTAAAAACAAAGAGTTGCTTTTACCACAGATGACCATGCATAGCTGCCTTTTACTGAATATGACAATCTGTCCATCAAGGTCAGTCTATTCTGACTCACAGAGGTTCTCCAGGGCCTCAGGTGGAGGTCTTTCACACCACCTACCAACTGATGCAAGGGATTGAACCGGGGACCTTCTGCATGCCAAGGAAGTGCTCTACTACTCAACTGCATCCCCTCCCCGGGTGTGTGTGTGGTTCAGTTATTTATTGATCCATGTTTCTGCCTCTTGTTAATGTTATTATTAGGGATTCCTGATAGAATTTTTATTCAATTTAGCATATTTTAAAACTGTATTTGTGCAAAGAGTATTTTTGGATGGGAGTATGTAAGCCATCTCAGTATCTTCTGGCTGAAAGGGTGGTGCGTGCACACCTTAGCAAGAAACAGAAATAAAAGAATGTTTTTAGCATTCTTTGACAATCCAAGAATAGTTAAGAGCTTGATGTCAGCAAGATTTGCAAAGGAGCTTTATTCCCCTTTGAATTCCAGTGGAATTGGATGCCTCATTCCATGCCTCTTCCATTGAAAGACAATATTAAACCTCACAGCATGCCAGATAGTCTCCCTTTGGTTTGAAAACATAGTTTATTGCAAACAGTTATTCTGCCTCAAATAGGTGAACGACTTGATATTTTAGACCTCTGTTTTTTAGGTACCCAACATCACCCCTCCCTTCCCTCCCTTCCATTAAAAAGCCCACAAGAAGACAAGAGGAGGCACAGCAAAAGAAAGATGCGGGTGGAAATAGAGGACTGGTGGGTCGTCAACACAAACGGTGACGATGGTTAGTAGCAAGCGTTGGTGGTTTCAGAGAGCACCAGGGAGACGTTGACAAGGGTAGGTTTACCCGTTTTCTTGTCTACAGTCTTCTGAGTTGTCTGGAGAGGAAGTGCCTCGTGTCCCACCACGCAAGTGTAAGCGGTTCCGACATTCCAGTCGTGCTCTTTGACATTCAACATGCTATAGGTGAAGTACCGCTCGGGGCTCTCGGATTCCCGTATGGGTTGGCTGACGAAGTACTCTGAGTCTGCCACAGGCTCACCATTCCAGAGCCATTTCACAAAGAAGTCACTGGGGTAGAAACCTTTCAGCATGCAAGTGACGGTGGCCGTCTCCTGCAAAACCAGTTGTTCTGAGGGTGGGGGGAGGACATAGACTTCAGGAGCGTAGTAAGTACTACCTGAATGGTGAAAAGAAGAAAGGGTTAGTCAGTTGAGTGGACTAAACTAGAGTTTTAACGTTGTTTTATGTAAAGGGAATTGACAGTGATTCAGTGGCCAGTCCACAACCATTCTGGCTACTCTGATACATACCAGGCTGAGAGACCTGCTGAACCTGATGCCACTGAGGACAAAGACAGAAGGAGCACCAGGAATGCCATCAGGATGGTGGAAAAAAACAAAAACGCAGGAGAGAGGAAGAATGACAAATGCACATTCCTTGATTTTTGATAGAATGCTTACCTGTAACGAGACCTCCGTAAGGCTCTTACTATTAGCAAATTTTGAGCATGGCTGTGGGACCTAAAGCAGCATGGTGAGGGCCCCTCTGACTGGTGGATTTCATATTGCTGACTGGCAGATTAAACGGTTTAACTAAATCATAGTTTTGATATAATGGCCTTCTAGCCAGCTAGCGACTGGTTTTTACTGAATGCCTTGATGATGTCACTCTCTCTAAGAGAGTGTCCACAGAGTCAGTTTGAAAGCTTATTGTCATAGCTGGTAATATTGCTTGAAATCAAGACTGGTAACTTTAGGGGTGGAAAGTGGTCAGGTAAGAGCAATGCTGGGGGTAGACGGGCCCTAATGCAGCCGTTTTCTCCTCAGGGTGCAGCTGCCTGTCACCTTGTCATTGGTGTGTTGAATTCGAGTCCAGTAGCAGTTCAGAGACCAACAGGATTTGGGGTGTGTGTGTAAGTTTTTGAGAGCCAGATCTCCTTTCACCAGCTTTGATTCTCGAAACTTTATACCCTGAAAATCTTGTTGGGTTACCAGGCCAGTGGTGGGCATCCTAACTGGCCCACTTCTGGGAGACCATGAGTGGTTTGGAGCCACTTCCAGTAAAGTAGAAGAGCCTGTTCCAATGTGGTGATGTCACTCAAAAGTGACACAGACACACTAGGGACATCTGGGGGTGACACTCTGGTATTTGGGCAAACTCTATGGTAAATTTCTTCGAATTTACCATAGAGTTTGCCCAAATTCCAGAGCATTGCCCACAGACATCCCCAACGTGTGTACGTCACTTCCAGGTGATGTCAGGACATCATAAGGGGCACTTCTGGTTTTGGGGGTGGGATTTCCCTCTGCCGGCCAGCTGGCCAGTGGTGGGGAAGCATCCGCCAAAAGTGGGGGTTCCCCCCTGCCCCCGGTGGAGGTCTGGCAACCCTACTACTCTGCTGCAACTATCTTCATTGGTGTATGTATGTATGAGTGAGGGAGGGAGAGAGAGAAAAAGAAGTGGGGGCTCAGTAATTTACTGCCTATCCAGGACTGCCGGTCATCCTGAAGACCTCACAGTTCATGGCTGATAGGCTGCCTTTAGTTTGATGAGCCATGCTTTGTGCAGGCTTATCTGGTAAAGCCCTAAATGGCTTGTGACCAGGGTGGCAGGAAGAACTTCCTGTCCCTGAGAATCACCTTTGTGGCCTCTGTCTTCCCATGTTAGGTGGTAGTGACTAAAGCTGGCAAGTTTTGGGGGGGCAGCTTCCCATATATAGAATTTTCTCCCCAGCAAAGCTCAAAGGGCACCGAATTTATTTTCTTTTTGGTGCCAAGTTAAGATGCTTTTCTTGTTTATGCAAATTTGATGACTAGTTTGTTCTGCTGCTGTTTCTTCCTGGAGCTCAGTTCTGATTGTTCTTTTTATTTTGTGTGAAATTGTAGGTATCGTTTTAGTTCTCAACATCTGCAGTCATTGTGAGCATCCTTGAAGGCATCTGAAGGCAGAAATCCTTTGAAGTAAATAAATGGTGAGTCAGTGGGCATTCTGGAATCATTCTGCCCACTTCAGCATATGCCAAGTTGAGAGACCTGATGAAGCTAATACAGAGCATCATTTTTTTAAAAGTAATTTTAAAAAAAAGTAATGTCAAAGAGGTACCTACCTTTAAGCTTCTGCAGGGTTCTTGTTTCAGCTGTTGGAAGAAGGGAAGGAAAAGTAACTTTGCACTTAAAGGTGTCCCCCGTGTCCCATTCCTCTGGGCACACAGTTGCTGTTGCGTCTACAAATACCAGCGTATTGTCTTCTTGTGCCGTAGCCTGTCCAATTATGGTCTCCAGCTGTGTGTTGTCATGTTCTCGTGTCCAGGTGACTTGCAGTTCTTTAAGACCCAGATCATAGGGAATGTTGGAGACTCTGCAGGTCAGCTTGGCTGACTTGGTCATGAAAATATCGGTAAAGGCTGGTGGGATGGTCTCCACACGGACTTGCACATCAGAACAAGGACCTGAGAAGGAACCAAGAGGGAACAACATTTAGTTTCTCAATAGATCAGAACACGGCTCACCTGGGGACTTGAAGCACGTGCTTCGAGTAACCCACGTGCTGAATTGGCCTGTATTTTTGATAACCAGAGTATATTTTCTTCTAATGCTTTAACTCAGTATGTGTTTTTGTGTGTATATTAAACAATCACAGGTTGGTGTAGAGGTTAAGTGTGCGGACTCAAATCTGGAAGAACCAGGTTTGATTTCCCACTCCTCCACTTGCAGCTGCCGGATGACCTTGGGCAAGCCATAGTTCTGTCAGAGCTGTGCTTGAAAAAGAGCCGTTTCTGTCAGGGCTCTCTCAGCCTCACCTACCTCACAGGATGTCTGTTGTGGGGAGAGGAAGGGAAAGGAGTTTGTAAGCTGCTCTGAGACTCTGAATGAAGGGTGGGGTATAAATCCAATCTCCTCCTCCTCTCCTCCTCCATCTTCTCCATATGTTCCCTCTGTTGGTGTCTTCCGCCATTTGTACTTGCCCGACTCATTAAAGGAAAATAGTTGGAGCTCTCGCAACCTTCCCCCCCCCCACAAATTCATTTCAGTTTTAAAAATCATGTCAAAACTGGCCCTGAGTACATGGGTAGAAGAGAGAACGGATACAGCAGTAACAGAACATGTATGAAAGGACATTCCACACAGGAGTTAATCTAGTCTTTGGATGCCTCTCAGAACCATCCTGGAATATGTTGATGGATGCCATTTTTAAATATAAGGTTGCATCGGAGTGGTCTCCACAGAGCAGGAAGAAAGAGGTCTTTTGAACATTCAGCAGCAGAACTGGAAGAACCTTTCAGATCATGTGTGCTTTCAGAGAGAATGCTTATCTGCTATAACACCTTTCACCTACAGACCTCAAGACAGCATACATAGAGTTTCTTATGTAATGTAATACACAAAAGAACCTCCTCAGGAAACAGGAAACCTCCTCAGGAAACAATCCATAGACAAAAGAACCTCCTCAGGAAAGCTCCTCCATTAGCATGTTCACAGACTGGAGAACTACTACAAGACAATGACTCAGCCCTACCCCAGCTTCTAGGGTAGATATAAATTACCTGCCTACCATTTTTCAGCTCACCTTGACACAGAGAGTACTACATCTTTCTGTGTTACACCTCTGAGGATGCCAGTCACAGCTACTGGTGAAATGTCAGATCCTACAATGCCAAGACCATGGCCACACAACCCAGAAAATCTACAGCAACTAATGAACTCTGGCTGTGAAAGCCTTCGACAACATATTTCATTTATATCCCACTTTTCTCCTCAATGGGTACCCAAAGCAGCTTATAACATTCTTTCCTTCCCAATTTTACTCTTACAAGAACCCAGTGGGGTAGATTGAACTGAAACTGTGACTGGCCGAAGGCTATCCCACAAGCTTCCATGGCAGAGTGGGCATTTGAGCCTCTGTCTCCCAGATTCTAGTCCATCTCTCTAACCACTGACCACATTTTGTTAGTCTTTCATCCAGGCATTGACCATACACACACCTGCCAAGGTTACATGTGGTTCAAAAATTCTCCTTGGACTTTAGCTTCTGAACTGGAATGGAGCCATCATGGTCTTGTTTCTGAAGGGGAAAGAATCCTCTACAATTCTTTTCAAAGTTAAACATTTCTCAAAATCAATTTTATAACTGTTATTCTGTGGAGGTAAACAACTGAACACTTCTTGCTGGAGACCTGTTTTAAACTGATTGGGCAGGGACTCTGGAATTCTGACGTAATTGGGTAGGTTGGAACATTTCAACTTACCGAGGTCACAGATGAGAGGCTTGCTGATATTTTTGATGCTGGTGAAGTTCTCGCTGTGCACTTCGCAGGAGAATGTCTTCTCAGAAACCCAGTCCCTTCTGTCCACTGTGAGCTCACTGACGATGCTGTAGCCATTACGGCCCATTACGGCTGGTCCAGTGGTGGCGAAGTCAGAGTTGAGCATATGTCCGTTCTTCAGCCACTGGACTGTGGCTCTGGCAGTACGCAAATTAACAGTCATGCAGACAATGGTGGCATTTCGGTCAGAATTCTCAAAATCTTCTAGGCGTGGCCCACGGATGATCATGTCAGGCTTAAAACAGGAAGCTTAAGGAGGAAGGGAAATAGCAAAAAGAAGGGAAAATTGATTAAAGGCGGATCTGCTTGTCGCAAGTCAAAGTATATTTATGTACTGTTCAGTGTGTTCAGAGTGTGATGCTGCAGTTTTGGAACTAGCCGGTTATGACAGAGTTGGATGGAATGTGTAAGCATTAGTTCTTGCCAAGTTTCATCTTTGAAAACTGCCTTTTGATTTCCAGGCTGACAGGTGAGCTATATTTAATACAATAATAAAAAATAACAAATCAGTTAATCAGAATGTGCTGTTGTGGCAGCCTTAGACACTATTTCCTGAAATTATGCCATGGCATTGTGGTTCATGGGGGGACGCTGCTAGCTGAACAAGAGACACCAAATACATTCACTTACTTGGACGAATGACTTGTGCCACTCCAGTTCCATTGGTGTTATTAGCCATGCAATAGAATGGCTGAAAATTCCACCAATCATTGGCAGAGATGGTCACCTGAGAGCTGTAGGTGAAAGTCCCAGCAGGGTTGAAAACGGAAGGGAACTTCTTGATGTTATTTGCATTGATGCTGACATTCTGATTGTCCCAGGTAAAACTGATCACGGGAGGCACGACATCCTTGGCTAAGCACCCAATGGTGGTGAGTCCATTGCTTGGGATGCTCTCAGAGGGCAACATGAGTGGGAAAAGAGAAGGGGTAGCTGGAGAAACTGTGGGAGAAGAAAAAAACACGTAAGAATGGAGGGTTTTCAGAAGGTGTCGACTGTTCAGCCATGATTCATTTGCCAAAAGAAAGTGACTCATTGCTTTGTTGCAAAGGGAAGACATAATTATTCATTATTTACATCTGTTTTTTTCTGAGATGGGTTAGGCTGCTGTTGACTGATCAAACTGAGTCAACATATCTACGGGACCGCCTTTCCCCATACACACCTCAGAGAGCACTACGGTCTGGGTCGCAAAATCGTTTGACCCTCCCTGGCCCAAAGGAGGCCAGGCTAGCTGCCACCAGAGCTGGAGCATTTTCGGTGGCGGCCCCTACCTGGCGGAATGAGCTCCTGGAGGAGATCAGGGCCCTGCGGGACCTTTCTCAGTTCCGCAGGGCCTGTAAGACGGAGCTCTTCCACCAGGCATTCAATTATGGGCCGCTGCCGCTGGAGTGCCCAGCCTGTAATGTTACGACCGTGCAGTTGCCTGAATGCCGATAAGTGGTCATAGACCTGGAACATCTAGTGATCAGTACCGAGCAGCAGCCACCTGAGTTGATAGCTTCTCCAGACACTACTGAAACATCCGTTTTAATGGTTTAACCGCTGCCAGCCTCTTGCATTTTATATTTGTAATTCGTATTTTATTTGGTATTTATAATATATTGCTTAATTGCCGTATTTTAATTATGTTTTACTTATGTATTTTATGTCAATTGGAAGCCTCTCTGAGGCCGCTTCGTGGGGAGGGCGGGGTATAAATCTCATAATAAATCTCATAATAAGTAAATGAATAAATAAATAAAGTCTGATCTCATCAGATCTTGGAAGCTAAGCAGGGTCAAATCTGGAAAATACTTGGATTGGAGACCTCCTTGAAATACCAGAGGCAGGAGGCGGGGGCATCAGCTACCTCTCTGAATATCCTCCAGGGCCCCAGTAGGGGTCAGGTACCAGAGGTCGCCATGACTCCCAGGTGCACTCATACACACACACGCACATATAAAAAAATACAAAAATAAATACCAAAATACCCGAGACTGATATTTTGGTTCTTGGTGCTTCCTCAAGTCACATTAGGCTGAAAGGTATGCTGGAACTGGGAGCCATTGGGGTCACACCCTCATATGGTCCCATATCAGAATGCAAGCATTTCAGAGAGGAGCCCTTTGGAAACCAGTCCTCAGCTGGGTTGAGGAGAACTTGGTAGTTTGGGGAAGTTAGCTATAGAAAAGCTTATAGTGATGGTGGTTTGTTGTTTGCCTCTAAGCAGACATGTGGGAAGCTGGAATGATTCATATTTTCTCCCCAAGGTTTTCACGGCTCTCAGATGAGCACCAAGCTTCAGAAATGCTCAGGGGAACTGAGTTGCTTTCCACTGAGCTCTATGGAATGCTGGTCTGAACTCAGGGTCTTTTATCCCATTCTCACCCTTGGCCAACTGCTGGGCTTCAATAAGACTCAGAGATGACAAATCATTCCTCTAAACTCTTCTTGAAGCTACTCCTAAACTAATGGAATTCATTTGCAGTCCCCACCTGCCCTAAGGTGGATGCTTAACCAACTGAATATTGTCTTTTACATGAGGCGACCCAAATGGTTCCCTGAGCCTTCTTAAATCTGCAAAGAACTGAGAGGTGTGCAAGGGGGTAACCAAGGTGGATCTGGTGGGTGCATTGCTCCACTCAGGGCTGGCCCAAGGTTTTGTGGTGCCCTAGGCGGGGCTACCTTCTGGTGCCCCCCCTCCGCCACCGGGGTTCCCCAGGGCGAGGGAGGGCTCTCCTCCTCCTTTCCCCTCTCACCTGCTGCTGGGGCACGCCGGCAAGGCAGGGAAGGGGCGGGGGTTTAAACCCCCAACCCTTCCATCTGAGCGCCAGCAAGCCAGAGGAAGATGGGGGTTTAAACCCCCATCCCTTCCATCTGAGTGCTGGCTTGCCAGAGTGCCCTGCATGTGCAGGGCGCGCTGGCAAGCTAGGGGAAGGGGCGGGGGTTTTGGCGGGGCTTTTGGTGGGGCTTTTGGCACCCCTGAGGGCTGGCGTGCTCTAGGCAAATGCCTAGTTCACCTAGTGAGCGATCTGGCCCTGGCTCCACTTGTTCTCATTTGCCTCACCTCCCCCCCCAAAAAAGCACAGGTTGAACAAGAACTGTTGGCAGGTGGTTAAGTGAGCTGACTCTAGTCTGGGAGAACTGGGTTTGATTCCCCACTCCTCCACTTGCAGCTGCTGGATGACCTTGGGCATGCCACAGTTCTGTCAGAGCCCTTCTCTCAAGGACTGTTCTGGAAAGAGCTCTCTCAGCCCCACCTACCTCACCTCACAGGATGTCCATCGTGGGGAGGAGAAGGGATAGGAGTTTGTAAGCCGAAGGGGAGGGTATAAATCCAATCTCTTCTTCTTCTTCTAATACCCCCTTCCCAGAAGTGATCTTGCTTCTGATTCTACGCACCTGATCTGCACATCTCTGTCCACTTAAGGTTCTCCCTGACTGAGTAAGGAAACTACTCTCATCCTTATTATGCTGAAGTTTTTCGTGACCCCCCCCCCAATTTGGCTAATGCAACTGGGAGGATGAGAGAGGGGGCTTAAAAGGGACATGTTATTGATTTTGGAAGGTATTCACTGTAAGTAGGTAAATGCTCTTGAACATGACACTATTGATCGATTTGGAATAAATAAAAGGAATAAAACCCTATACATATTCACCTTAACTGCTTCTGACACTTTCTGTTTTCATGTGGGCTATCAAGAATCAAGATATATGGGTGACACTGTCAAATCCCCCCCCAACTGCTTTATCATTCATTTTTGAAGCTGCCAATGTGTAGCCCCCACTTAGCAAGGAAGGGTCAGCTGGGATCTGGCAGGACCTAGACACCCTCCAGCACCTCCTTAGCTTATCTGTAGCCCACTACTTATTAGTAGACTTGAAAGCCTTCCAGTTCTGTAGTGCTCTGAGATTTATTCCAGCTACAGCTGTGGAACGGCAGAGATAGCAACTGGTGTCTTACTGAAGCTCAGTTCAGCAGGGGACTATCCAGAGAGAGAGATCTTTTCGGAAGGGCGAGTTCTTCCCTCCAGCCTCCTTAATATCAGATATTTTGTGAGAAGAACTTTGGGAATCCAACTAAGCTTGAGCCTCAAGAAAGACGGGTTCCCCAGTCCTCCAGAAGGCTGCCACTCATCTGGGAGGCACCCAAGGCTCCTAGGTCAACAGCAGGTTTGAGAGAAGGACCAAGCCCTCCCCTCAAATTTGCAGGAGACCAGCACCCAGGAGCAGTGGGCACAGTCCTCCCAGTTAAGCCCAAGGAATGCACTAGGCTCTCTAGGATCATTCTCAAACAAGGCTTGTGCCGTATCTGGAAATGCTGGAGGTGATCATGATGGTTCTGTCAGAAAGCTAGTACTCAGCTGGGATATGTACACAGCTCTGAGACTCCAGCTTTGGGAATCCAGGCTATGGGAAAGCAACTAGGATCCCCTAAATTTTTTTTGATGGATCCAGCTTTGTTGGGAGATGCTTGGACAGTTCCCTACTGCTCTGTGACCTGGGAAAGCAGGTGGTGTAACTGGCTTTTCTAGCACTTGGCTAGCGCAAGCTAAGGGGCTGCCAGGAGCTCTCCCCATAATTTTCAAAGCCATAGCTGAACAGGGATCCATCCAAGTGTTCCTCAGCTGGGGAGTTGGCTTCAGAGAACTTATAGGGCTTGGCCAGGCACTTCCCCTATCATTCCCAAAGCTGTTGCACAGCAGGTACCCATCCATCACTTTCTCAACTGAGGACCAGGCTTTCCAGAGCCTTGGCTTGCTCCCCTGCAGCCCAGATATAACTACCATAAATTTAAAATTGCTAATAGCTTGGAAGGATTCCAGGACTCCCAGCTGATCACACTGTGCATCTCAGGAGCTGAATGTTTTCCCCGTGTTTTTCAAGCCCTAGCTCAGCTAGCAACCAAACAATTGTTCTGAAGCTGTGCTCCATATTCAGAGGGATTGTGGCTGCTGCCCCTGCTTCCAAACCTGCTATAGAGTTGGCGCCTGTGTCCTTCCCAGGAAAGCACTACACACTCCTACCCGCCATAGCCAGGCCTGGCATCAGCATATCCGAAGGTGGGTCAGCTGCCAAGGCCCAGGTTTTCTGGTGGGCCCCATTGCTGCCGCCGCCCCATAGCTCCTCAACTCCCCTACCATCCATCTGCTTGTTGTGATCCCTGCCATCAACCGAGCCCCAGGCTGCATGCGCTACCCAGCACAGTCAGGACCAGGATGTGTCAGCACTGGGAGGACTGGCAATTATGCAAGGGGTGGATGGGGAAAGGAGGGTAACTAGGCAGGGGAGGAAGAGAATGCAGGCAGGTGAGCAGGGAGGTGTGAGCAGGGGGGTACAGTGGGGAGCCCAGGCATGCTCTGCCCAGGGCTCACCGAAACCTGGAACCAGCCCTAGCTGTAGCTATAAAGATATGATAAAACTACATTCCATATAACTGAGCAGCAGGCTGCCCAGAAGCTGGGGTGGATGCTAGATTTGGCAACTTGCCTCCTTCTCCACTGAATATTTGTATTCGCAGCGGGTGGCCAGAGGATTCCCCCAAAGCTGTAGCAGAAGCCCTAGCTCAGCTAGCAACCAAACAATTGTTCTGAAGCTGCACTCCATATTCAGAGGGATTGTGGCTGCTGCCCCTGCTTCCAAACCTGCTATAGAGTTGGTGCTTGTGTCCTTCCCAGGCAAGCACTATGCACCCCTATCCACCATAGCCAGGCCTGGCATCAGCATATCCGAAGGTGGGTCAGCTGCCAAGGCCCAGGTTTTCCAGTGGGGCCCACTGCTGCCGCCCCATAGCTGCTCAACTCCCCTACCACCCATTTACTTGTTGTGATCCCTGCCATCAACCAAGCCCATAACTGCATGCACTACCCAGCACAGTCAGGACCAGGGTGTGTCAGCACTGGGATGACTGGCAATTGTGCAAGGGGTGGATGGGGAAAGGAGGATAGCTAGGCAGGGGAGGAAGAGAATGCAGGCAGGTGAGCAGGGAGGTGTGAGCGGGGGGTACAGTGGGGAGCCCAGGCATGCTCTGCCCGGGGCTCACCGAATCCTGGAACCAGCCCTAGCTGTAGCTATAAAGATATGATAAAACTACATTCCATTTAACTGAGCAGCAGGCTGCCCAGAAGCTGGGGTGGATGCTAGATTTGGCAACTTGCTTCCTTCTCCACTGAATATTTGTATTCGCAGTGGGTGGCCAGAGGATCCCCCCAAAGCTGTAGCAGAACAGGGAGCTGTCTGGTTCTTCTCCTGCTCAGCAGTGGGCTTCAAGGGCTCCCTAAAGGCTCTTCCTGCTGCAGCTAGAGCTGATCTGAGCTGTTGTTGGTTCAAAAAGTTCCATGCCTCCCAGGTGAGCAGTGGGTTTTGCAGGCCCTGTGGGCTGAGTTTGCCCCACCTAGCAGTCCCACAGCTGGAGTTCAGCTTTTCCAGCAGGAAGGTGGGTGTGAATAAGATCGTATATCTCCACCTCCAGCTTTCCCAAGTAGGTCCTCTCTGAGACTAGAGTGGGAGCTTCAGGAAGGTTGACTACCCTGCTTGTCTTCAAGTTGAGCTGGGAGATGCAGCTCTCCTTGCTGATTTCTGATAGGCCGGGCTGCATTTCCCCGTCCATCCAGTGTTTGCAAGAAAAGGACCACTCTCTGCTTAGCTGCAGGTTAAGGCTAAGGCTGGAGAAGCTACAGGGAAGTTCTTAGCTTCCCTGAAATTCAGCATGAATGTATTACTTCCAGAGTACTGAGCTTTCAGGAGAACTTTTAGCTCTCTCCAACGTTCCCAAAGCTGCAGGTCAGTGGGGAGGTATCCAGTTCCCATCCAGCTCAGCAATGGCCTCCAGGGGACCATGTTTGTCACCCCCCCCCCAGCTTGAGCTATAACTGCCATGAATCTGAAAGGGTTGCAGGCATCCCAGCTAGTTTTGCTTCTGGAAAGTGGAGATGGGCATGTGTATATGCGCATGGGGAAGGATGTGCCGGCTGCTGTGAACAGGAAGGGGATTAAAATCTCAGCACTTAATGTCACTCAGCACATACTTTTGAATTATCAGAAATAATTTCCCATCGGGAACCAACAATATGGCCAATTGAAAAAAAAAACACAAGGGTTAAATTGTTCAGAGAATAATATTAGAGCCATGATCCGATGTGATATAACCACTTCCTTCCCTAGTTACCTTTCAGTTTCTTGCTCATTCCCCTGAATTGCTTGGCCGGGTGAGCCTCAATTGGGCATTGGAGACCAGGGAAACTGCTTCTAGGGTACCTTGGGGAAAATGTTGGGGAGCCCAGCTTTCCCCAACCCTATGAAGTTTCTTATAAGACAGGACTCTCAGCAGGGAAACAACAGCAAGCCTGCCTTGTGATTCAGCATAGGCTGCTGGCCTGAATTCAGAATGAGAACCTGGGCTACAAATAAGAATACTAGTGCTCATGCCCCAGGCAATTACCAACCCTGCCCTTTCTAGAGAAGGGTCTCATCCCAGGAGCCCTTTTCCCCATCACCTTCTCTTTGTTTCTTTCCAAGGTACAAGCAATAGAGAACAAAACCTCATCTTACTCACCAAACCAAAGGTTGAAGCTGACTGAAGAAACCAAGGCCTCTGATGCTAACCCACAATCTGTGGCTACTCTAAAGGGACGTTCAGAGTTTTCCCCTTAATTACATTTTCAGAAGTGACATTGAAAAAACAGTGAAATTGTTGGCGGGAAGCTCAGAATAATTTGACTGAGGTTGTCTGAGGTTTTGGAGGGGCTATTTTTGAGCTTCAAAAAAGGTGGCAGGAAACTTTGCTCCAGACTGGACTTCCTCTTTTTCTCCCGTTGTTTTTCTTGCCTTGTTGACTTCATTTCAAAATCCAGAAATTCAGTTTCAGGGGAAACCCCCCCCACGATATTGGCCTAGTTGACAATAGCTTGACCCATCTCCCAGAATTTTAAAAAATCTGTTTATTAAACTTATAAATCACTTTTCTTCCCATTGACACTCAAAACGAAGCAAAAGCCGTAAAGATGTTAAGTTGTCCAGGGGATGAAGGAAATCTAAAGTAGTTTTCTCAGGCCAGGGAGCCGGTAAAGGCCTCATCTTCTGCGGTTCATAAATCAAGTCAATGGACTCAAAACAGATGTGATGCTGGGACCAATGCTCCCTCTAAGCTGTGGAGTCCTGTGAGCAAAAATTCTACTTTGTGAGCTACCGGCATTAAAGTCGTGAGCGAGCGATTTGGCTACTGCATAAATTAGTTTGCTCTGGAGCCATCCTTCCTGAGCTAAGATGAAAATTTGTGAGTCCTAGTCTTTCTTTACTTCTAAAAATTAGGCATGTTTTGGGCCCAGTTTGGATTGGGGCCCTGTTTCTAAGAGGGGGTTTAAGCTCCTGTGGCATTTTCCTGTTATGAAATGGCCCCCATGGGAAGAACCAACCAAATGTAAGGCAAATATGTGTATACCACTATTATAACAATTTTGTTGGTTAGTGAGGTGAACAAGCAACACAATGGGGTGGAAGGGGGAGAGTGGGGAATGGTTATTTACAGTAGTTATAGGGCTGTCTGTTCTTTTATCGTTTATATGAAGTTAAAAGTATAAATGAATTAATTGAAATGGCTGAACAGAATGCTATTTGTCCAAGCGTAGTAAATGTAGGCACCTGTATTAGTTCAAGGATGCTTCCCCCAGTAGAGCAAATAAAGGTTCCCTGGTGTTTTCGGTTGGGGAAAATGGCCTGAGGGAAAGTTTGAACCTCCCTTCCTTCTGCTGTCCCTCATAGGATGGCCATAATCCACACTGAGCCATTGTGTGTCTGGGTTTTACAGATAAATGATGCCATGGAACTCCCTACTCAGAAGTATTTAGCCCCCAGATGTATAAAATAATAACAAGTTTTTCATAATTAAATTATACATGTTATTGCCCTTCTGTTACAGAAATCTGGGGTCTGTTTGTGAATATATTAATAATCTCTGTGGAAAGATGGGATTTATATGTATCCTATCTTTTCACAGAAATGGCCAAGATATAAATCAGTGACTCCCAGTCTCTCTGCCACACTCTCTCTCACACACACCACACGAATACAACCCCCCCTACAAAGAGTGATGGCTTAAGATCCTTTTGTTGTGGCATCAAAACTCTGGAACTCTCTCCCTATGGCAACTCATTGGTCCCCTTACGTTGACTTCTTCCATGGATAGGGTTCTGTGAATTTAGGCAGGTCATGAGAGGGTGGGGAGGTGAGAAGGGAAGAGACAGTGCTTGGTTCCCAGGGCCCTTTCTTACGTGGCCTGGGTCATGTCGATTGCCACTTTGGGGTCAGGAAGGGATTTTCCTCTAGGCCAGATTGGTCCAGGGAGGTTTTTATGCTTTCCTCTGGGCACAGGGAGAGTGGAGTGGGAAGTAGTTGTGAATTTCCTGCATTATGTTGTGGGTTGGACGATGTGATCCTTGAAGTCCCTTCTATATTTCTAAGCAGGGGTCATTTCATAGAAAAAGAGGTACAGGAGCTCATTGGCATAACTCATTAGCACAACTTATTTGCATATGCCACATCCCCTGACATCACTGGAAGTGTGTCAGAAGGCAACACCCACCTCTCAGGCTCCACTGGACTGTTTTGGATTGCTAGCAGGGGAGGGGTGCATGCAGATCTGCCCTCACAGAGGAGGGAGAACTTCTACCTGAATAAACCTTGCTGAGGGGGGCTGCTGGGAGAAGGGGGTGGGGCTTGCCACATGTGCCTGCCCCCTGGGCTCCTTACTGCCGGAGCTTTGCTCCTGTGCGCTCCTGCAGGAAATGAGCCCTGTTTCTAAGACTTTTTTTTTGTTTCACCTGACATTCCCTCAGTGATCCTTCTTTCCTGCCATATGTATGGTATTTCATTGTACTGCACATGCATTTTAGGTAGGTTTTAACTGTTTTAATTATGTGTTATTGTTTGGTTGTAATGGCTTTTTAAATGTGTTTTTTATTATGTATTACTCTGTTAGCTCCATTGGTGCTCTGGATCAGGGAAGAAAGGCAAGGTATAAATGTTGTACATAAATAAATAAGACTTCACAGACAAAGTAATGTGTTAATTAGGAATATAATATTGTACATCAAGGATATAATATTGTACATCTAATCACAGTAAGAAATGACCAGTCCTTTAATTCCTGTGTGCAGTGATC
The DNA here is from genome assembly GCA_029375565.1 of Gekko gecko. Classification (NCBI taxonomy): domain Eukaryota; kingdom Metazoa; phylum Chordata; class Lepidosauria; order Squamata; family Gekkonidae; genus Gekko; species Gekko gecko. The sequence continues at coordinate 53,325,934 of JAPDNY010000015.1, read as the reverse complement.
CTCTGTCTATTTCCCCCTGAATTAAAAAAAAATGAAATTTCCTCTTTATGGCTTTAAACCAGGTATACAACAAAAAAACTAGAGTAAAATCTGAGCACCACAAAGACAAAGGAATACTCATCAATGAAACAGAAGCAAAATTGCACCGTATAAATTTGTCAGATTTAAAATGTAAACAGTTTGCTGTAATCTGCCTCAGCAGAAATGGATTCTCAAGACCATGATATAAAGCAAGTGACTAACGCAATTCCTCCAGTCAGTCATCTTATAGAAGAGAATGGAGAGGTTAAGTCCTTCATTAGAACAGCAATGAACAAAATTGGAAGCATGGAGCCTGGTTCCTTCAGTCCTTTGTCTGTAGATGGGTGGCACTGTTATTTCACCTAGAATTGGGAAAAGAGACTAATTAGTATTGCTGTAGGAAAAGTGTTACAGAATTTCCTTTGCAAACTCTCTGTCCTCCAATTCACCATCACAATGTTGTGATATGTTATAATGGCATGAAGAATCTGTCATAATGAGAGATTAGGGTGTGGAGTGGTCAGTGCTGGCAAATTCTATACTGAATGGGCTAATTTAGGTCCATCTGCATTATTCACAGTTAACGGCCTGGATATGCATCTTTGCAATGCATATCTCCGGTGTTGACATGGTGTCCTCTAATAGAAAGGTTAAGCTTCTCAACATATTAGCCAACATTGGTCTGTCCTGTGCTATGATGACCATTTCCGTTCTAATCTGGCTCCATTTCCCTCCCTTTTAAAAATGAATGGCTATTGGACCACAATGTGTAGTATATAGTAACATGCTTTCAAATCCTTTATTTCATATCCCATTCATTTTACCTTGATGACAGTCACCGTGGCACTGTAGAAAAGACTCACGAGGAAGAGGATGATGAAAGTGGAAAGGATTGATGAGATGCTTAGGAGTCCTTCGTCATCATCAATGGCTACAATCCCATCAAGGTAAGCTTTGGACAATAAATGGAAATCAGTTTCTTTAGGAGTTCAGAAAGAAAAGCTTAAGAACATAAGAACATAAGAGAAGCCAATGTTGAATCAGGCCAATGGCCCATCCAGTCCAACACTCTGTCACACAGTGGCCAAAAATACCAGGTGCCATCAGGAGGTCCAGCAGTGGGGCAAAGGTCTCAATGTAGTCTGACCAAGAAAACAACAGAAGGTATCACAGCAACTTCCAGAGGAAGGAATAAGCAGGGAAAAGATATACTTTGATAGGCAATGGAATTATTTTTGGACAGGTAACAGCCAACTCTTGAGGATGCCATGTGATAAGTACGATTCACCAAGGCAATTAGGGGAAGAAGTGAATTTTTGAAGCCTTGGGACAACTGCAAATGGTGGCATTTTCTGTCTTGAAGAGGACAAAGAGAAAAAAATTCTCACTTAAGACAAAAGGGTTTACGGTTATTCCTGACCAAGCAATGAATTATTTCTTGGCTTGTTGGTAAGAACTCTGCAACTATACGAAGAGGATTTATTGAACATTCTGATATATCACAGGGAATTAAAGCAATAGGGAGAAAGATGCTATGCGGAGCAGCAAAAATGCTAAGCATGTGAATGATTCAGTGCCCAGAGCTTTTGTTTGGGTATTGTGACAGTGAATTGGCACATATCTGACAGGTAAGCAACCCATGAGTTGAGCTCATGATGGAGTGTGGGAATGGCCCAAAGTCACCCATCAGGCTTCTGTGGCACAGTAGGGATTTGAATCTGGGCCTCTCAGATCATCGTCTGATCCTCTAACCACTATACCACTCTGGCACTTATGACTTTCAATTGGGATTTCCTGGAAAAATAGAATTGTGTGTAATGTGGATGTTTATCTTCTTGGGGATACTTACACCCCATTTTCTATTATCTTCAACACACGGGCATATCATGTATGAATATATGTGTGGAGGGAGGGAGAGAGAGAATATGAACAGAGTGAACAGATGGATTGGGTAGAGATATATTATTTGCTCTGCCTTCCATATTTGCTTTCAGTAGGAAAAATGGAGAATGGTGCTAAGTTTGGAAGGAAAGGAGAAGTGCTAGAAGAAGTTTGTAAGTGAGCTACGATGGTTTAGGAATTGGCTTCTATATGACCATGTTCATCTTTTTCTGGACCTTTTCTTTAACTATGGTTACCACCCTATGACCATGGCTAAGGGAGAGAAATTCCCGGAGAAGCATCTATCAGGGATGTTTTTGGAATAGAATATTCTGGATTACAGTGGAGAGTTATGATGCAGTCCTAAAAACATCCTCCTGGGAATACGAACTGAGTACACTTATGTAGGGTTCTCAGTAGACCTTCTTAGGATTGTTCTCTTAGAAGTAGCAGCATTTCAGAGATTTTTTTCTTCTTTTCTGTGATTCTATGAACAACTGGCCCTCTCCGTAGGGATGATGGACAATTTGATCGCCAAAGAGAACAGAGGGCACAGATTTTTGTCCATGTCTGTGTGTCTTAATAGTTGCCTTATCTGGAGTGATGTTCTAATGCCCTTTTTAAATTTTTTAAGAAGAAGGAGAAGAGGAAGAGGAAGAGGAAACTGAGTTTATACCCTGCCCCCCACTCTAAGTCTCAGAGCAGCTCCTAATCTCCTTCCCTACCTCTCCCCACAACAGACACCCTGTGAGGTAGGTGGGGCTGAGGGAGCTCTGAGAGAACTGCTCTTAAGAGAACAGCTCTGAGAGAACTATGTCATCTAGCAGCTGCATGTGGAGGAGTGGGGGATCAAACCCGTTTCTTCCAGATTAGAGTCCGTGCATGTAGCCACTACACCAAACCGGCTCTCAGATGTAAATGTTAAAAATGTATTTACTTGTTAAGAGTGTATTCAACACGTCAGAACCTCCCAAGTCTTCATCCTGGCTGAGCCTTTCCTTAATCTGTCTGGCCCACTGTTTTTAGGTGGCGGCTCCAGTGTTATGTTCTCCTGAAGGAGCTGCTGAGGGTCTCCTGTTCAAGGAAATCCTTTTTAGTTGCACATAGTGCATTAAATTGAATAAGGAGGGTATTATTTTTGGGGAGAAAAGTTGGATGGCTGTTTATTTCTTGTCTTTTAAAATGTTATTTGTCTGTTAAACCCTACGTGGTCTGGGACCAACAATGAAGGTCCATCTGCTTCATTATGAACCCACCCGACCACTGTGGTCACCTTTAAGGCCTGGCTTTGGGCGTCTCAGCCTTCTGAAGTTAGTCAGGTAGCAACCCAGGAGAGGGCCTCCTTGGTCATGGCACCAAAGCTCTGGAACTTTCTCCACAGGGGGATTCCTCTTGTCCCCTTTTGCTGCTGTCTACTGCCAGCAGGTGAAGGCTGTTTTCCTTCATTTGACATTAACTCCGTGATTCCTCTTTTAATGGCTGTTTGTATGTCTTTGTGTGCGTATTTTAACTCTGTTTTTAATTTGTTTTAATGATGGGTGTTGGGGCGTGTGATTTTGATGGTTTTGGAATATGATTTTATTATCGTGTATGTTTTAATTTGTCAGCCATTTTGGTGGCCCTTGTAAAGGCAGAAAGGTGGGATACAATTTTTGTAAATAAATAAATAAATAAATAAATAAATAAATAAATAAATAAAACCTTTCTGCCCCTGACCTGGGTGGCCAGGCTGGACTGATCTTGTCAGATCCTAGAAGCTAAGCAGCATTGGCCCTGGTTAGTCCTTGGATGGGAGACCACCAAGAAAGTCCAAGGTTGCTATGAGGGTGTGGGCAATGGCAAACCACCATTGTTTGTCTTTTGCCTTGAAAACCCCATGAGGGGTTACCATAAGTAGGTGATAACCTGACAGCACTTCCCACCACCATAACCTGTGCATCCGGTTTCTTTATAAGTCATCTTCAGCTGGCATGGCATGGGTGGTGGTGGTGGGAGTGTAATAAGCATTTGAATTCATAAATTGGGGTGGGACATTAAAGGATAATGTTATGAATTTGGGGTGCAGTAACAGATTAAAGAGCTACTGGGCCAATCTGCATTTAGCTTTTTTACCAAACCCACACTGGAACAGAAAAAGATGCGCAGTTCAAAACCACATTCAACTATCCCGGTCCAACACTGTACTGACTGCAGAGTCACCCCCAAATGGCCATAAAACGGCCATAAATCTATGCAGACAGCCACCATTAAACCAGAGATCAAACGAAGTGAAAGCAGCATGCAGCCTGGACACTGCCATAAATTGCGACATTCAAAGTGAAGGTGGCCTGCAATGTAGATGGGGATTTCTGTTCCAGTGTGGGTTTGGTAAGACAGCGGAGCAAATGCTAGATGCAGTTCGGGCCACTGTCTTAAAGCTAATGATCAGAATGCAACCTGCATGTTTTCAGTTTCTAGTACTTGACAAATGGCTGTCTGTTTGGGGTAAGCAAACAGAAGCTCTTGGTACTCGTGGAAGAGCAACTTTGTCATGACCAACCTGTATTGTGATTGTTTATGAGTACGCATATTCTGTAGGCAGCTTCTTTTTTACTGGGGAATAATAAGAGTGAGATATATCACCTGTTCCATGGGTGTACCTGATCTGAACTGAGGAGCAGTGTTGCTGTGTGTGAACTATAGAGCCATAAATATTTACTTGTGGTCCAGTGTGTGGATTTGAAAAGATCTTGCTCTCTCTAGACACCCTAGTGATAATTTATCTGTGTTGCTGGTTCTCAGGGGATGGCTTCTTAATGAAAACTTTCTTATGTGTCGAGGACCTGATGATGGTACACATAGTTCTGTTCTGATACAAAATGAGTGAGAAACCTCCTTTTTATGTAAACCTTTAAATAGGTAGCACAGAAGGGCCTTTCATGATGCCCCTGCATCTTCAGACTGGTTCCTTAGGGTGCTATAAGGGAGTTTGACATGCACCTCCTTTTCAGTGATTTTAAGTTATTCCACAGTGTTGGGGCCTGAAAAGCCAAGGGAGGGAATACTACCGTAGTATCCCAGAATAGGGTGCCATATAGAACAATAACTGTTATGATGTGTATGTGGAATGTGATGGAATGAGAGAAGTGGCAGAGGGGAGCGCACGAGAACAAAGACCAGGGACAAGGAAGAAGCAGGGAGATATTAGATGGGAGCAGAAAGTCAATAGTTGTAGTGCAAACATGTCGACTGTTGTGACGGACTACCACAGAGCATCCGCAAATTTGCCCAGCAGCTGAAACCGTGTCCCCCGGCTTTGCTCAGTGTGCCCTGCTTTCCGAGAATTTTGTTCCCCTGGCTTTTTGTTGTTGCGTGATTTTGTGGTGTGCTGCTTGCATTTTAAGATCTTTTATCCCTGCTGTGGCTTTTAAAATCAAAGAGTTGAAGGACCACCAGGCAAGAGTCCTGAAGAATCGTCTTGGCAGGTTGAACCGTTGGAGGGACTGAAATTTTTATTTTCAAAGACACCCACCAACTAACAACTGAACTGGGTCGTGAGACAGGTTAGTTTTACCTTACTGATGATGGGTTGTTGCTATAGTAATCCTGCTCAGTAGGAGAGGAACCGCCAGTTCAGACATTGGGTGTATGTGCTTGGCTGAGGAGTCAAGGGGGTGAAGCTACCACCTGTGGGATTATGACTGGACACCTCTAAGTTAGAATCCCCCCTAAGTGTAACGATCCTAAAGCATCAAAGAGCCTCAGTTGGCCTCGGATACCCTCCCCCCCCCGGGGCCTGATGCGGAGAGCCGTCCGCCCCGAGATCTGGACTGCGGCTGGAAGGGGGCTGCCTCTCTCCCAGAGTGCACCGCATGTTTGTGGGGAACCCGGTGCTAAATCATTCATAGACAACCTGATTCTGGGTCGGGGTTTTGTGCGTAGCAGAGCAACTCCCTCGCTGCGATCTATTGAAAGTCAGCCCTCGACACAAGCTTTTGTCTTACTCAGTTACCTATCAGGTTCTTGTTAGCAAAAGATGGATTGATCACTAAGACCCTATAAAGTTTTGGGGTCTTTATATGAACTTAAACCGAGATCCATTAGAGTTGCTTTTACCACAGATGGACACACAAAGCTGCCTTATGCGGAACCAGATCCTTGGTCCATCACAGTCTTGCCTACGCCAATGGCTTTCCCAGGTCTCAAGTGGAGGTCCTTCACATCACCTATCACCGGATGCTTTTAGCTGCAAATGCAAGGGATTGAACCCAGGACCTTCTTTACGCCAAGCAGATGCTCTGACGCTGAGTCACACCCCTTCCCCAGGGGGCCCCTGATTCAGTTATTTATCGAGCCATGTTTTTTGCCACCTGTTAATGTTGTTGTTAGGGATTCTTTATAGAATTTTCAGTGTTGATGTGTTTTTAATCCTATTTAAACAAAAAGTATTTTTGGATGGGAATGTGTAGGCCATTTCAGGAACCACTGTTTGAGAGTGTGGTGTTTGCATGCCTTAACCAGAAACAGGGGGGAAAATAATGTTTTTAGCAACCTTTGAAAATCCAGGAATAGTTAAGAATTTGATGTCAGCAAGTTTTGCAAATGAACGCTATTTCCCTTCAAATTCCAGTGGAGTTGAGCACCTCAGTGCGTACTTCTGCAGCTGAAAGATGACATTAAACCTTACAGCAGGCTAGATAGTCTTTCTTTGGTTTGAAAAAAATAGTTTATTGCAAATTGTCATTCTACCTCAAATAGGTGACATTTAAGACCTCTGTTTTAGATACCCAACATCATCACCCTTTCATTCCATTAAAGAGCCAATAAAGAACAAGAAGGGACACAACAAGAGAGAGATGCTGGTGGAAATAGGGGGACAGCAATGATTAGTAGCAAGTGTTTGTGGTTTCAGACAACACTAGGGAGACATTGACAAGGGTGGGTTTACCCGTTTTCTTGTCTATGGTCTTCTGAGTTGTTTGAAAGGGAAGCGCCTCATGTCCCACCACGCAAGTGTAAGTGGCTCCATAACTCCAGTCCTGCTCTTTGACATTCAACGTGCTGTAGGTGAAGTACCGCTCGGGGGTCTTGGATTCCTGTACGGACTTGCTGATGAAGTACTCTGAAGGCCCTATGGGCTCATCATTCCGGAGCCATTTCACAAAGAAGTCATTGGGGTAGAAGTCTTTCAATAGGCAAGTGAGGGTGGCTGTTTCCTGCAAAGCCAGTTGTTCGGATGGTGGGGCGAAGAGATAGACAGCGGGAGCATGGTAAGGACTGTCTGGATGGTGAAAAAGAGAACGGGTTAATGGGTTCAATGGATTAAATTAGAGTTTTAATGCAGTTTTTCAATAAAGGCAATTTATAATGATTCAGTGGGCATTTCACAACCATTCTGGCTAGTCTGGAGAGTGCCAGGCTATGAGATCCCCTCAGTGCAGGATCAGCCTAAAGCATCCCCGACAAGTGTTGGTCCAGTGAGGGGGAGCTCACCACATTCCCAGGCATCCGAATCTACTGTTGAACTACTCTTATTGTAAATCCCCCTCCCCCCAGTTTCCAGCCGGTATCCTTTCGCCTGTAATCGAAACCCATTGTTAGGAATCTTGTCCTCTGCGGCCAAGAGGAAGAGCTCCCCGCTATTCTTCTCTTGGCCAGTTTGGCTGGAGATTCTGGAGAGTTTTTTTGTCACCTTCTGGGGATGGAACAGTGGTCAGTGAGGGGAGGTATTTGTGAATTTCCTGCATTGTACAAGGGGTTGGACTCCTCAATGAAGCTCAAAGGGCGTCTGGTTTATTTTCTTTTAGGTGCCAAGTTCGAATGATTCTTTCGTTTACAAGTATTTGATGGCTGCTGCTAACTGCTGGTACTTAGTTCAAATTTTTTTTTTGTATGATGTATATATTATTTCAGTTCTCACTGTCTGAAGTTGTTGTGAGCTGCCTTGAAAGCATTTTGAGTGTAGAAATGTTTTCAAGAAAGGTAAAGGAATGATTATTCATTGGGCATTTTGGTAACATTCTGCCAACTCCCGAGTGTGCCAGAGGCCTGATGAAGCTAATACCCTGTGGGGATTGTTTTTTCTTTTTCTTTTTAGTGATGTCAAAGAAGTACCTACCTTTACGCTTCCTCAGGGTTCTTGTTTCAGCTGTGGGAAGGAGGGAGGGAATAGTAACTTTGCACTTAAAGGTGTCCCCACTGTCCCATTCTTCTGGGCACACAGTTGCTGTTGCGTCTACAAATGCCAACGCATTGTCTTCTTGTGGCGTAATCTGCCCAATTATGGTCTCCAGCTCTGTGTCGTCACGTTCCCGTGTCCAGGTGACACTCAGTTCTTTACGTTCCTGATCATAGGGCATGTTGGTGATTCTGCAGGTCAGCTTGGCTGATTTGTTCAGGTAAATATCAGTAAAGGATGGCGGGATGGCCTCCACGTGGACCTGCACTTCACCATAAGTACCTGAGAAGCAACCAAGAGGGAACAACATTTAGTTTCTCAATAGATCAGAACGTGGCTCTCCTAGGTACATCACACCCTGTTCGTATGTCATATCTTGAATCGGCTTCAAATAATCTACATGTTTCATTGGCCTGATTTTTTATGAGAGTAGTTTTTTTGGTATGTTTTCTGGTACATCTCTGTTTCAACTCAGCATGTGTTTTTGTGTGCATATATTAAATACAAATATGAACCTATAACAAGGTCTCTTCCGTCGGTGTCTTCTGCTGTTTTACACTTCCCTAACTCATTAGAGCTAATTTATTGGAGCTCCAACGACATCCATTTTCGCTGTAAATAATAATGTTGAAAGTGGCTCTTGAGTACAGGAGAGAACAGAACACATTTTGGTGTAGTGGTTAAGTGCGAGGACTCTAATCTGGAAGAACCGGGTTTGATTCCTCACTCCTCCACTTGCACCTGCAGGATGACCTTGGGAAAGCCATAGTTCTGGCACAGCTGTTTTTGAAAATGAACAGTTTCTGTCAGAGCTCTCCCAGCCCCACCTACCTCACAGGATGTCTGTTGTGGGGAGTGGAAGAGGAAAGGAATTTGTAAGCCACTCTGAGACTCCTTTGGGTAGTGAAGGGTGGAGTATAAATCCAATCTCTTTTTTAAATACAATTGTTTTGTAATCATAATACCAACACAGCAGTATTCCTGTCTTGTAGTATATTTTGCAGTGCGTATATGTACATTTGTACTTGGGGGTTGTTGGGGGGGGCATGAAGAACTGGAAGGTACTGAAATCTCTAGCAAGCTGCATGTGTTCCACTTCTAGAGTTTAGTTGAGACCGTCTCCCCATGAAACTGGAACTCAGGAGGACTGGAACACTGACACAGCAAACTCATAAACCAACGAAGAAATGGAATAGAGGGAATTTAATGGCCCCTAGCTGAACTTCAGCTAGGTAGCAGCGGCATGTGCTCTGAGACCAAGCCCTAGATTCAATGAGCTTTCAATTTGTGGTGAGATTTCACCTTCTCCAGATCTTTTGTTGTGTTTCTACAGTGGCTTAGCCCCTTTGCAATGATATTTCAAATGAAAACATAACATATTACATTCTTTAAAAGACTATCTCTCAAATATCAAGGGGGTTAGCACTTGAATACTTCACATTGGAGACACGTTTTCAACCGATTTGGTAGAGACTCCGGAGTCTGGATGTAATTGGGTGGAGTGGAACATTTCAACTTACCGGTGTCACAGACAAGGGACTTGCTGATATTCCTGATGCTAGTGAAGTTCTCATTGCGCACTTCGCAGGAGAATGTCTTGTCAGAGGTCCAGTCCCTCTTATCAACTGTGAGTTCACTGATGATGCTGTAGCCACCAGGACCCACTGCGACTGGTCCAGTGTTGGCGAAGCCAGAGTCGACCGTATGACCATTCTTTAGCCACTGGACTGTGGCTCCGGCAGTGCGCAAATTAGCAGCTATGCAGACAATGGTGGCATTTGGATCAGAATTCTCAAAGTCTTCTAGGCGTGGTGCACGGATGATCATCTCAGGCTTAAGACAGGAAGCTTAAGGAGGAAGGGAAATAGCAAAAAGAAGGGAAAATTAATTACAGGTGGATCTGTTGCAAGTGAAAGTGTATTTATGTGGAGGGACTTACAGATATCCAAGAATGCCTTCCTATTAAACTCATTAGATTTTCTTCTTGGAAACTTTTTTGCCTGATCTGTTCTGGAGAAAGATTAACAGGAATCTTTCTTTTGGTGCTTTGTGATGGGATATATTTAACATCATAGTAGAAATAATAAATCAGTTAATCAGAATGTGTTGCTGCGGCAGCCTTAGAAACTATTTTCTGAAATCGTTTCATGGTTTTGAAGTTCATGGGGGGGATGTTCCTGGTTGAGCAGAGAAACCAAAGACATTCACTTACTTTGACGAGCTACTTGAATCACTCCAGTTCCAGCGTTGTTAGTTGCTTTGCAATAGACTGGCTGAAAATCCCGCCAGTCATTGGCAGAGATGGCCACCTGGGAGCTGGAGGTGAAAGTTCCAGATGGGTTGAAAATGGAAGGGAACTGCTTGACATAATGTGCATCAATGCTGATGTTGTTCTGATCATTCCAGGCGAAACTGACCACAGAAGGCATGACGTCCTTGGCTAAGCACCCGATGGTGACGAGTCCATTGCTCGGGATGCTCTCAGAGGGTACAATGAGGGGGAAAAGAGAAGGGGCACTTGGAGTAGCTGTGAGAGAAGGAAAAAGGAAACGGAAGGGTGGAGAATATTTAGAAGGCGTTAACCGTTCCAATGTGATTGATTAGCCAAAAGAAAGTGACCCGTTGCTTTGTTGCAAAAGAAAGATGTAATTATCCACTGTTCCCATCTGTTCTTTTCGGAGATAGATTAGGCTACTGTTGCTTGATCAAATGAGACTACCTGATATTTCAGTTCCTGGTGCTGCCTCATGTCACAGTAGGCTGTATCATAGATTCTTTTGAATTATGGTGCTGGAGACTACTCTTGAGAGTCCCCTGGACTGCCAGGAGATCAGATCAGTCAATCTTAAAAGAAATCAACCTTGATTGTTCCCTGGAAGGCCAGATACTGAAGTTGAAGCTCAAATACTTTGGCCACCTAATGAGAAGGGAGTGCTCACTGGAGAAGACCTCGATGCTGGGGAAAGATGGAAGGTCAAAGAAGAAGAAGGGGACGGCAGAGGATGAGATGGTTAGACAGTGTCACCGAGGCAACAAACGTGAAATTAAGCAAACTCTGGAGCACAACAGAAGACAGGAGGGCCTGGTGTGATGTGGTCCATGGGGTCGCGAAGAGTTGGACTCTACTGTGTGATTGAACAACAAAAATTGTAATGAAAAAAGTGTTTCAGGTAGGAGACCTTCCCATAAGACTTTGGGAACTAATACTCAGCTGGGTTGAGGAGATATTTGTCGTCTGGAGGAAGCTGGCCATAGAGAAGCTTGCAGAGAGCGGCGGTGGGGATTTGTTTGCACCTACGCAGAACTGCGAGAGGCTGGAGCGAACCATATTCATCCCCCCCCAAAGTTTTCATAGCTCACAAATGAACACCAAGTTTCAGAAATGTTCAAGGGAGCTGTGTCACTTTCCACTGAGCTCTTCTGAACACTGTGCTGAACTCACCATGTTTCATCCCATTCTGACACTCCTGGCTGAATGCTGGACTTCTACAAGGCTCAGAGAAGGCAGATAAACCCTCTCTAAACCCTTCCTGAAGCTACTCATAAATTAATGGAGCTCACCGGCATTCCTTACGGGCCCTGAGGTTGTTGTTTAGCCCCCAGAATATTGCCTTTTACAGGAGGAGACCTAAAATCATTCCCCGAGCCTTCCCAAATCTGCAAAGAATTGAGAGGCATGTATACTAAGGGCGGAGCCAGTGGGTGCATTGCCCCATTTGGAGTTCTCATTTAACTCACCTTCCCTCCCCGCCAAGGCATCTTTTTGTAGCCCATTTTGTTTTTAAGTATAGGAATATTTCTAGTTCTAGAAGAACTAGAGGTAATACCCTCATAAGAACATGAGAGAAGCCAATGTTGAATCAGGCCAATGGCCCATCCAGTCCAACACTCCGTCACACAGTGATCAAAAATACCAGGTGCCATCAGGAGGTCCAGCAGTGGGGCCAGGACACTAGAAGCCCTCCCACTGCTGCCCCCCCCCAAAGCACCAAGGATACAGAGCATCACTGGCCCCAGGCCGAGAGTTCCCGTCTATACTTTGTGGCTAATAGCCACTAATGGACCTCTGCTCCAGATGTTTATCGAATTCCCTCTCAAAGCCGCCCGTGCTTGTACCCTCCTCCATGAAGTGTTCTTCCTTCAGATTCTACCCACTTGATCTGCCCATCTCTGTCCACCTAAGGGTCTCCCTGACAGAGGAAGGAGTTTTCAACTCTATTCTCGAGCACAACATTCTCAATTTTGAATAAACAAAAGACCTCCACCCCAATGCATATTCACCTTAACGGCTTCTGACATGTTCTTTTTTCACGTGGAACAGGATTATCAGTGGGTAGAGGTGACAAGTGAAAACAGTGTTTTATTATGCACATTTGAAGCCCCAAATGTGTAAACACTTGCCTAGTGAGGAAGGGTTTTAGATCTCGAGTATGAATGATCAGAAGGTACTGTAGCTAGGGTGTTGGGACCACAGAGTCTGCAACCTTCTTGAAAGCAGGTATTTTGCTAGAAGAGCTTTGTGAGCCCAACTAAACATGTGCTTCAGGAAAGCCATCCCCACCCCATCTGCTACTTAGCTGGGAGACATCCAAGGCTCCTAGGTCAACAGCAGCTTTGAGAGAAGGATCAAGCCCTCGTCTCATATTTGTGGGACCCCAGCGCTCAGCAGCAGTGAGTGCAGTTCTCCATGTTAAGGTCAGGGAGTGCACTGGACTCTCTAGTGTGGTTCTCAAATGGGGCTTGTGCTGTATCTGGAAATGCTGGAGATGACCACATAGACTCTGTCTGAAAGCTAGTATTCAGCTGGGGTGTATACAGAGGTCTGAGACTCCAGCTTTGGGAATCCAGGCTATTGGGAAGCAACCAAGATCCTCTTAGTTTCTTTTAATTGCTATCAGTTTGCTGGGAGATGCTTGCACTGTTCCCTACTGATCTGTGACCTGGGAAAGCAGGGGGTGTAACTCACTTTTCTGGCACTCAGCTTGCCCAGGCTAAGAGGCTGCCAAAAGCTCTCCCCATAAATCTCAAACCCACAGCTGAACAGATGAACAGTTGGACTGAAAGGACTGAAAGGATTGGCCAGGTGCTTCCAGGGGCATAGCCAGAAAATTTTGGGTGGTGGGGCATTGGGAAATATTGGGGGGCAGGGGAGCAGGGGCGAGAGGGAGAGGGAGAGGGGGGAGAGAGAGAGAGAGAGAGAGAGAGAGAGATCTTGTTGGTAGGCTTTCTTTACCTGCTGGCACAACACCCACAGCAGGAGTTGTGGGGCATGGGCCATGAGTGAGGGGGCACTGCCCCTAAATGCCCCACTGTGGCTACGGGCCAGGGTGCTTCCCTTATCATCCCCCAAACATGCAGCTCAACAGGTAGCCACCCACCGCTTTCACAAGTGAGCACCAGCCTTTCCAGGGCTTGGTTTGCTCCCTTGCAACCCAGGTATAACTACTGTACATTTAACATCACTAATGACTTGAAAGGCTTCCAAAACTCCCGCCTGACCACACCATGCTTCCCAGAAGCTGAATGCGTGCCCATGCTTTCTAAGTCCTAGCTCAACTAGGAGTCAAACCATGATTCTGAAGCTAAGTTTCACTTTCAGAGGGATCGTGGCTTCTCTCTCTGCTCCCATAGATATGGTGCTTGTATCTTTCTCAGGTAAGAACTGCACATCCCTGCTGCTGTGGCCAGGGCAAACATCAGCATATCCTAAGGTGGGTCAGCTGCCAAGGCCCACTGGTACCACCCCTTATCCGTTTAGCTCCCCTGCAACCCATCGGCTTGTTGTGATCCCTGCCACTGCCCACATTTCCAGCTGCACATACAATCCAGCACAGTCGGGAAGGGTGGGTGAGCAATGGGAGGATTGGAAAATAAGCAGGTGGATGGGGAAAGGATGGCTAGGCAGCAATGCTCCCTCTAAGCTGTGGAGTCTTGTGAGCAAAGATTCTGCTTTGTGAGCTGCTGGCATTAAAGTTGTGAGCGAGTGATTTGGCTACTGCGCAAATTAGTTTGCTGTGGTGCCATCCTTCCTAAGCGAAGACATAAATGTGTGGGCCGGAGGCTAAGAAACTGTGAGCTAGCTCACACTAACTCAGCTGAGAGGGAACACTGCTAGGGCAGTGGGGGAAGACAATGCAGACAGGTGAACAGGGAGGTGTGAGCGGGGTGGGTGGGTGGGTGGGCACAGTGGCAAGCAGAGGAGAGGGGCACTCTCTGCCCAGGGCCCACCGAAACCTGGAACTGTCCCTGGCTGTAGCTATAATGATCTGCAGAAATGACACCCTGCTCAGCTGAGCAGTGGGCTGCCCAGACGCTGAGACTGATGACAAATTTGGCAGCTTGCTTCCTTCTCCACTGAGCATTTGTGTTCGTAGCAGGTGGCCAGATTTCCCCAAAGCCGTAGCAGAACAGGGAGCTGCCCTGGTTTCCCCCAGCTAAGCAATGGTCTTCAAGGGGATTCTCCTTCGGCCAGAGCTAATCTGAAGCTGTTGTTGATCTAAAAAGTCCCAAGCCTTCCCAGGCGAGTGATCGGTTTCATAGATCCTGCAGACGCACCACTGGGTTTGCCCCAGCTAGCAGTCCCTCAGCTGGACTTCACCTTTCCCGGCTGAATGGTGGGTGTGTGAACAAGCACCTATGTGTCTCCCCCTCCAGTTTTTCCAGGCTACTGCTAAGTCCTCTCGGAGAGCAGTTTCAACAAGGCTTGCTGCTTAGGTCTTCTGCTGTCCTCAAGTTAAGCTGGGAGATGCCTGGGCTGGTTTCCCCGGTCGGTGCAGTGCTTGCAGTGGTCAAACACAGGACCTCTTTCTGTTGAGCTGCAAATTTTGGCTGAGGCCAGAGCAGCTTGACAGTGTGGCGTTACTTCCAAAGTACTGAACTTCAGGAGGACTAGTAGCTATGTCCAGCGGCAGCTCAGCCAGGGAAGTATTGGAGACCAGGGGAACTTTTTCTAGGGTACCTTGGGGGAAATGCTGGGGAGCCCAGCTTTCTCCAGCCCTGCGAAGTCTGTCATAAAGATGGAACTCTCAGCAGGGAGCCCACAGCAAGATTGCTATGTGATTCAGGTTCTTCTGGAAGGCCTGAATTCAGGATGAGAAACTGGCCCGGTCTATCACCATCCCAGTCCCTTCTAGAGAAGGGTCTCATCCCAGGAGTGAGGAGTCCTTTTTCCCTCCGCCTTCTCTTTGTTTCTTTCCAAGGTTACAAGCAATAGAGAACAAAACCCGGTTTTACTCACCAAGCCAAAGGCTGCCTGCCGCTGACTGAGGAAACCAGGCCCCTGCTGCCCACTCAGAGTCAGCTGACTATTCTAATTGGGCCTTCAGAGTTTTCCCCTAATTACATTTTCAAAAATGGCATTAAAAAAATAAAATTACCACGACACCCTTATCGCTGCAAGAAGATCTGGATAATTTGACTGAGCTATAATTGAGCTTTGAGGGGCCGCGTGAAAGTGTTCCCCAAACTGGACTTCCTCTTTTTCTCCTGTTGTTTTTCTTGCCTTGTTGACTTCGTGTCAAAATCCAGGAAGTCAGTTTCTGGAACAAGAACAACAAGTATTGGTTTACCAGATTTGGCAAGGATATATTTGACCCAAACACCCATCATTGGGTTTCTTTATTAGTCTGTTTCTTTGTTAAACTCAGGCCCCGATCACACACAGAAGTAGCCATGCGATACGCACAAATGCTGGGTGGATTTTATGGGCGTGATCACATGGGAACATCTGGTAAGTGTCCCGTACCAGTCGGCAACCTGTCGCATTCCACCAAAGAAGTGGAGTTAAAAAATACCAGGGAAAGTGCTGTATCAAATGGGTTTGCAATGGGCCACAGATGGACTTCCCCATGTGATCGCTCTGGCGCACTCCCGTTGTGTCAGTGATCCCTCGTTGAAGCGCACCAGAAACACACAGCCACAGAAAAAACCCAATTCATCTGCTGGTGCATCTGATCATGCAGTGGCAGGTCAAACTGCTGCAGAGCAAATAATCTCGCTTCCCCCCCGGATTATCTCGCTCATGTGATGGCACTCTTAATTGTTGAAATACAGCCTCACATGATGCCATGAAACTAATGTTCCCAAACATTCCAGGGCATAATTTGGCTCAGGTGCTTGGTTCAAGGAGAGGAAAGGGCTTCAGCCTTCCCTCCCAGGCTGTTTTCCTGAGCTGAAACAACCATGGGGCCCTGATTACCCTGCTGTGGGACGACACATGTTGCAGTCAGTTAGGGTTGCCAGGTCCCCTTGGCCACTGGAGGGGAATGGGGGAGTAGGGTTGCCAGATCAGGCTGGGAAACTCCTGAAGATTTGGGGAGGACAGGGACCTCTGTGGGGTACAATGCCATATAGAATCCATCCTCCAAAGCATCCATTTTCTCCAGGGGAACTGATCTCTGGAGCCTGGAGAGAAGCTGTAATTCTGGGGGATCCTCAGGTCCCATCTGGAGGCTGGCATCCCAGCATTCAGTGCATACGGAGTCCACAGGGGAGCAAACAGTTTCCCATGACAGTTTAAGCTTGAGAAAATGGTGTGGGAGGGAAGGCGAAAGCCCCTCCCATGTGCACCACATTCCCAAGCCAATTTGGACTGCGGAGTTCTTGGGAACATTAGTTCCTCAATATCATGTGTGTCACATGACGATGTCACGTGACTTCCAACCCGACTCCTGTCACATGTTCATTAAGTTCAGCCTTTAGATCAGGGGTTCCCTGTGGGCATCTTTGGAATTCTGACACAGACTGATGGGTGCAGCCAAAAAAACACTGCCACAAAATGCCTATCGAAGGAGGTGGAGCCAGCCACAAAATGGCTGCCATGGCTTCCTGTCTGTCATACATGCAGATCCCCCTCTTGCTTGTGCACACCCAATTTCTGCTAAAAAAGTGTATGTATTATGTGTGCAGAGCCTTTTAAAAATTGCTCCACATTCAGAGGCAACTGTAACATGAAGGAAGGTGGCAGAATTCTGGGTGGCATTCAGGGCCACAGAGAGGGAGAGAGACAGAGCTAAGTCCTGAGATACCTTTCTCCAGCAAACTTGACCTGAACAAGCGTCATTGAAACAAATAGGAGCTGCTGATTTCTGTCCCTGCCACAGGAGGCGGTGGCAGCTACAAGCATGGATGGCTTCAAGAGGGAATTAGATAAACATCTGGAGCAGAGGTCCACCAGTGGCTACTAGCCACAAATATAGATAGGAACTCTCAGTCTGGGGCGAGGGATGCTCTGTAATCTTGGTGCTGGGGGGGCAACAGTGGGAGGGCTTCCCTGGTCCTTTGGCCACTGTGTGACAGAGTGTTGGACTGGATGGGCCATTGGCCTGAGCCAACATTGGCTTCTCTTATGTCCCATGTCAGTTATGTCCCATGAGGGATTTCTGCCTCAGATGTTTCAATGGCTTGGGCCCTCTGTCTCCATAGTGGGTCTCATAGTGGAGTATACTCTTCATGGAGTACGAACAGTTGTATATATCAGCCTTGATATGCGGAGCTACCATATTTCTTTGAAGAAATGAATTCGGAGGTTCAGCAATGTTTTCCTAACCAATAGGAAGCCAAAAGACTCTTGCCGAGCCCAGCAGGTGTATTGTAATACTCATAAAGTTTTTGCATTACAAATACCTGAGGAAAGTTTTATTTTTCAGCTGACAAGTTTCAATATATTTGTAATGAACATCTTCTGTCGAATAGTAATCTCCTTAAACTCTCCCTTTGTCCCTCGACCCACCCTGCTCACTGTCACAGTAGCCAAAGGAGGATTGTCCTAGGATTGCTGAAGTATACGGTACAATGGTGATCTTGAAGGAGCCATGGGAAAGTCTTGGTTGGACATAACCGGAATTTGTATGGGATCTGGGGGCAAAAAAAAAAAGACTGATTAAAAAATAATAATAGAAATTTCCCCATTCTAAAAAGTAATTTCCATTCTTGAAATAGAAGCTGTTCGGCCACTAATTAGATAGCTTTTTTGGGGAGTGGCGTCCAATGCTCCCTCTAAGCTGTGGAGTCTTGTGAGCAAAAAGTCTACTTTGTGAGCTACTGGCATTAAAGTTGTGAGCGAGCAATTTGGCTGTTGCATAAATTAGTTTGTTCTGGGGCCATCCCTTCCTGAGCTATGACAAAAATGTGTGAGCCGGAGGCTAAAAAACTGTGAGCTAGCTCACACTAACTCAGCTTAGAGGGAACACTGGTGGCGTCTGATGTCTTGGGTGGGGAAAAGCTCTTTTCCATGGTGGGCCAGGCACTCATTGACCACACTCTTGATAGGTTACTGTTAGAGGCAAAGTAGTGTAGCCAGGAGACACTGGAGGACACTTGCACGATTGTGACTGTGTCTATGAAACCTTAAAAACATGGATTTTCTTTCATGGGCAGGCAGCTGTTTCTCTTTTTGGACATCAGTTGACTTCCTCCAGCTATCCAGTTCTTCAGGAAAATGTTGCACTTAATAGCCAGAAGCTCAACAGTTGCCCTTGTATTTATTGCTCATTTTTTCTCTCCAGAGCAGCTATTGAACTAAACAGTTCAATCCTAAACAGTTACTCCCTTCTTGACTTCAATGGCTTTACAGGGGTATAATTCTATTCAGAATTACACCTTAAATTCGGCAAGGTTGAAATCTGTGGCATGTGTTTTCTCCTGATATTTGCTACTCATGGCAATGTGGCTAAGAACCAAAGGCATTTTGGCAAGTCATTTTGAGAACAGATGTATCCTGTTTACACAAACAGACATGGACAGATGCTTCCACTTTGAGCGAAGGGTTAGTGCTGGTACGCAGATGCTGATGGTCATATGTTGCATGCGGGGCTTTGATTAGCATCTCATTTCCTTGTGTGTTGGGGAATCAGCTTAATGGGGCAAACTGCTGGTTTTCTGGGGGAAAACCCAGAGTGAATTGGCAATAACATGTTTACTTTCTTTTTCATTTATTTTTTTCCCCCAGTATCTGGCAAAAATACATTTCTGATCAAGGTCGTATGGGTATCGTCTCTGAAGCAAACAGGGCCTGAGGCACAGCTCCATTTTTTGTTGGGGGAATAGAATGACTTCTCCTAGTTTGTTACTTCTGTCCAGAGAGCCACTGCCTTACTTTCACAGCCATGGCAAGTGCTTGATGCCCCTCATCCATTTTTGTTACCCCACTTGGATTAAAACAATAGTGCATTATGAAACACTTATAAACACTTCTGGTCTTTAACACCTGCTAGATACTTCCTGTCCGCTGACCTGGATGGCACAGGCTAGCCGAATATCATCAGATCTTGGGAGATAAGCAAGGTTGGCCTTGGTTAGTACTTGGATGGGAGACCACCAAGGAAAACCAGGGTTGCTATGCAGAGGCAGGCAATGGTGAACCTCCTCTGTTCTTCTCCTGCCTTGAGAACCTTACGGGGTGGCCATAAGTCAGCTGTGACTTGATGGCACTTTGCTCCACATATATGTCCTGTGGCACTTATTTTGACCTTTCTGTAGGGCATTCACTCTTGAGTCATAGCAAACTGGTATGGATTAAAGAGTGGCTGCAGGAGATCTGCTCTAGGACTTGCAATTCCAGACCCTCCCCCATTGACCTTTCACTTGAGAAGTGTGTTGGAATCTTAAGCTCGTTGTGGCAAGCCATGGAGGTATGTCCTATTATTGAAGGCTTGTCTTTGACTATGAGCAATAAAGTTTGAATGTGTATATATCAGGTGTGGCCAAACTGCGGCTCTTTCCCACATATTGTGTGGCTCCCGGCAGGGCAGCTGGGGAAGCGAAGGGGAGGCATATTTTTTCACCCTCCCTCCCATCCGTTTGCTTTCTTTGTTTTTCTCTCTCTCTTTCTTTCCACCTCTTTCATTCTTTCTTTCCACCTCTCTCTTTCTCCCTCTCTCTTAGATAAATAAATATCATTGGACAAATAAGTATCATTATCAATATCTGTTTTTAACCCCTTTTGTTTTTATTGTTGGCAGTCTCATTTAATGTTAATAAAAGGAGCAAATTTGCATATTTGTAAATAAAAAACATGCTTGTAATATGTGTTCATGTTTTGTGGCTCTCAAACATCTGACATTTATTCTATGTGGCTCTTATGCTGAGTAAGTTTGGCCACCCTGGTATATATGCATGTATGACTGATAGGTGACCAAAGCCACCCAATACCAATAGCACAGTTAAGACAACACAAATTTCCTAATTCTGATTCAGCCCTATCTGCTCAGGTTCTGAAGCTGGGGTACCTTCAAAACAGCTTTTCTCCTCATTACACTTTTGAGACACCCCTTGCTTCCCCCTTCCTTCCACATCTCAATGAGGTTTGTTTATCCTTTTCTTTGCAATCTCCCCTCTCACAATTTAGACTACAGGATGTTTGGATGAATCCATATCAAATGCCAGGTATATTGATGGGACTGTTTGCATGACAATGATCTGTACTAATAATTGGTATTTGGCAGCATCTCACATTGGTCAATGACACCATGTAGGAAACAAAAAGGCTTTATTGAGCAGTGGAATTTTCATCAAGAGGGAGTCAAAAAGGTTACACAGTGGAGGGCAACAGGATCCAAGGACATAAAAATAAATGGGAGAGCAAAATAAAATATGCAGACTAAGGAATGCACCCAAGCTTAGCATAGGTTCTATCAATGCTCTTTAGTACAGTGCAGTAGAAAATAATTGGGGTACATATATAGTTTGTACTCATCGTGGCAAAAAGGCAGGGAGGGTAGGAATCTACTCTGAGTGTGATGAGCAATATAAAATGTCTATGCTATGTGGTTGAGTACACTACAACCTATCAATTAACCATAATGCGCCAATGTACTATATCAGGACAAATATACAGCAGAACCTTTGTTATTTGACAGACACCACGTACTTGTGGTTAATCGTAGTTTCAGAAGAATAGTGCTGTGAGTGTAGCAAAGTCTTGATAGTTCATTGTCAGTGTTCTGTGATAACCAACCCATTGGCTTTGACCTGGTGATGTGTGAGTGGAAACACAAAAGGACTTAGCACAATTCCACTTGTGCAAGATCTTGTACAACACCCATGCTTTCCTCCCTATATATTATAGTCATTGCTCAAGATCTTGGCCAAATGGAAAATGAAATAAGTTTGACCTAGCACAAGTGGCACACCTGTGATCTTGTCTTGCATTTCTGCTTGCACAAGAGCTCTACTGGAAGTGGAAATTTTGCCCTGGAACCACCTCATTATCTGTCCAGTGCTATGTCGTTCACTAAAGGCTATCTTTGGCTGTGATAAGTAGTTGATTAAGATAGACAGCACCAATCAGCTATTTTAGTACCAAATGACTGATCAAGAGCAGGTACAATTTCTTTGATGAAAGGGGGTTGGTCTGAGAGAACATAAGAAGAGCCCTGCTGGATCAAACCAAAGATCCATCTAGTCTAGCATTCTGTTCACATGATGACCAACCAGCTACCTCTGGGAAGCCCACGAACAGGAAGCCAGCAACAGCAACATCTGGCCTGTGCTCCCCAGTCACTAGTTTAAAGAGGCATACTACAAAGCGTTAGAAAAGTGAAATTTAAAGTTTTCCTGAACAAAAGAAAAGCAACAGAGCACAACTGAATGCAAATCATACTTCCACACATACACACATATATATAAAAAGTACAACTTTGAAATGTAGTTTCAACCAACACAAGACAATGTCAACTAGTGTATGCGTTTTGGCATCTGCAGTCTGGGTGTTTCTAGTAATTTACGGCTGTCCTTTCTGTAATTAGTTGACCATCTTTTACATATGAAGTAAG
The DNA here is from genome assembly GCA_029375565.1 of Gekko gecko. Lineage (NCBI taxonomy): Eukaryota > Metazoa > Chordata > Lepidosauria > Squamata > Gekkonidae > Gekko > Gekko gecko. Next base: position 53,304,103 of record JAPDNY010000015.1, on the reverse strand, counting down.
ATCATTTGAGTCAATGATTGGGAATGTTGCCAAAGGGAACTAAACAACACTGAGTTCCGTTCTTGATGCTTTGCCGTCTTGTAGAATGATCTGAGATCGTAGACAGTAGGCGATAATCAGAATTGGGAAAGTCTGAGAGGTTTACAATGGAGAGGAAAGTGGAGAACCTTTCTTTTCAATAGAGGGTGACGGGCATTTCACCTAGAGGAACAAAAAGGGTGGGGAGGAGGATGAGATTAAAGAATGGGTCTATGTGATTTGAATGACATGGTGTGGGGCATCTGGCTTGCTATTGATGGGGACTACAAAGTTAGATGGCCCATAGATCTGTTGAGTATTCTTGTGCTCTTGTGATAGGCGGTACATGGATGAGTAGGCAAGTACAAAGATAGAAACAATTGATATTAGGAATTAAGTTCTTCCTTTTGGAGACCCTTTTCCAACACTGCACAGTGGTAAATCCGATGGTAAATCCAGGATGCCCTCACCTGTATGGCCAGGCTAGCCTGATATTTTGGAAGCTAAGCAGGATTGTCCTTGGTTAGTATTTGGATGGGAGACCACCAAGGAAGTCCAGGGTCACTGCACAGAGGCAGGCAATGGCAAATCAGCTCTTGCCTTGAAAGCCATATGGGGCCACCATAACTTGGCTGGAACTTGATGGTACTTTCCACCGCAAATTCAGGTTTGATCCTGAAAGTATATTTAGCCTTTCCTGTCTTCCTCATGTACAATGCACATATTTGCAAGCACAAATTTGTCTCAGCTTGAGCACATGCTGCCTTCTTAAATGTGTATTTAAATCATTTTAGGTATATACCCCAAGATGTGTGTGTGTGCGTAAAGGGCCATCATGTTGCAACCAACCATGGTTACCCCACAGAGTTTTCAAGGAAACTGATTAAGCAGAGGTGGTTTTCCATTGCCTTCCTCTGCAAAGTCTTCCCTGGTGATCTCCAGTGCTCCCTCTAAGCTGTGGAGTCTTGTGAGCAAAAAAAACCTACTCGGTGAGATACAGAGTTGTGAGTGAGTGATTTGGCTACTGCGTGAATTAGTTTGCTCTGGAGCCATCCTTCCTGAGCTACGACAAAAATGTGTGAGCCGGAGGCTAAAAACCTGTGAGCTAGCTCACACTAACTCAGCTGAAAGGAAACACTAGTGATCTCTGATCAAAGTACTGACCCTGCTTTGCTTCTGAGATCTGATGAAACAGGGCTATACGATAACAGTCCATGTCCTATATACCCCAAAATACAATGTGTTAATCAGAATATCTTTCTTAGAGGATGTTGCAGACTCCTCCTTAGGATGTATAGAAAACCAGTCTAGACAGATATCTTGAAGAAGTGAAGTACAAGTCATCCTGTAAGATTAGTGAATTAGATGGTCCATTGCTCGGTTCCTGTGCATATCTATGATTCCATAATGTAAGGAATCATACCATTATAGCATGCATACATTTGATGGATGGGAAGATGCCAAAAAGATAGAGAATTCAGAATGAATTGATAGTTGAGTAGTTAGAGGCTGCGATCATACGCACAATTAGATGGCTGCAATTAAATGCTGGGTGGATTTAAATGGTGTGATCAGGCAACAACATCTGGGAAACGCCCTGCAGCCATTAGAAACCCGTTCTGCTCTACCGCAGAAGTGGAGTTAAAAGACACCAGGGAAAATGTGGTAGTAAACGGGTTGCAATGGGCCATGGACGGACTTTCCCATGTCTGATCGCTCCAGCACACTCTCACGGCATTGGGATGGTCTGATCAGGCCAGCCCAACTCCGTGCTGTTGTTCCCCCCCTTTCGCAGTATGCGCATCATCACAAACTCCATAGGGAGCCCTCGGTGTGGAGATGCGATTCATCGATCCCTCGTTTAAGCCCATGGGAGAAAAACGGCACAACCCCCCCAACTCACCCACGGTTGCATCTGATCACGCACTGATGGACTGTGTCCGCCACTCCAAAGGGAGGTGTGATCGTGCAACTGCGGGTCAAATTACTCCGGAGGAAATAGCCTTGCTTCCCCCCCCCCCGTTTTTTCTGACGCGTGTGACCACAACCAGAGAGTATTTTCTAAATGTGCATGGCGCTGCTGTGATTGGACCCTAAGCATTCTCCCCCATTTTTTACCTTGAAGAAAGTGACAAGGCCTGCATAGAAGAGTGAAAGAAGAAACAGGATCAGGTAAGTGGGGACCCTGTTCCAGGCACCATCCATCTGTGTTAGTTCCCAGAATACATCTTCAGTTTCATTGTAGATGACACAGAGATCAGTGCCTGCTGCGACAGTACAGTCCCAGGAATCTGCAGAATGAGATGAGATGAAAATGTCATTCTGTGGAGAAGAGGACCAAACAAGCAAAGAGTGCAAAATAAATTTGAAAAGAGGCTGATGGAACAAAGAGGTGCAGGGAGACGGCCTCTAAGTGGCCTTCAAATACTTCAAGAGAGCAATCATGTCCCTCCTTGACCTCTTCTCCAGACTGAACGTTCCCAACTCCCTCAGCCTTTCCTCAACTCTCCTCAGCCATCAATCTCAGCGACTGCCTTTGGAAAGCCTCTGTGTCTCTCTTCCAAACTCACTGGTGGCTTGTGGAGAAACAGCCTCAATGAGACCTCATTCTGGCTCATATAGGAAGTTGGAAGTTTTGCGGCCCTCCCAAGTCTCTGCCTGGCAAGGCCCTTCCCTCTCTTACTCCCTGGATTTCTTCCTCTCTCAGGATATAACTCGCTGCCAACAACCAATCTTGCAGAGTGTCACCTGCTAAACATATTAGTACACTTAAGCACTCTTTACTAGGTTGCCATTTAAAGGCTTTTGTGCCTTTCCTCCGCTTCACTCTCACGAGCTCTTCCACAGGGCCAGGCAAACTTCCCCAGCCCAATGATCCTGATCATTCACCCTCTGCCGCTGTTCTAAAGCCAAAGGACACATCAGGGGCTTTGAACATGGATCACCAAGATTACGGGTAAGCTGTTGTCATTGTTGTTCAGTTGCACAGTCGAGGCCGACTCTTCACGACCCATATTTATTTATTTATTATCAGATTTATACCCCGTCCTCCCCGTAAAGGAGGCATAAATACAGCTTAAAAACACAATTATTTAAAAACACAACAAATAAAACCAATACTGACATAAAGTGCTGGCGGCAATTAAAGATTCGCTTAGATGACACGCTTTCAGAGGATTTCCATTACCCAAATGTTCTTAGATGTTCTACTGCTCATAGTTTCTTATGGCAACAACTTGATGGTAGACCATGGGCCAGGTGCTGCAGTGGCTGGGCAATACAGCAGCGGTGCCCCCTAATTAAATGCCTGGTGGGAGAGCTCCGTCTTGCAGGCCCTGCAGAACTGTGAGAGGTCCTGCAGGGCCCTGATCTCCTCCGGGAGCTCGTTCTACCAGGTAGGGGCTGCCACCGAAAAAGCCCCAGCCCTAGTAGCAGCTAGCCTGGCCTCCCTTGGGCCAGGGAGGGTCAACCGATTTTGAGACCCAGGCCGTAGTGCTCTCTGGGGTATATAGGGGGAAAGGCCATCCTGTAGGTATGTTGGACCTCGGCCACATCATGCCAGGCCCTCCTGTCCTCCGGAGTTTGCTTAATTTCATGTTCATTGCATCGATAACATTGTCTAACCATCTCATCCTTTGCCGTCCCCTTCTTCTTTGACCTTCAATCTTTCCCAGCATCAGGGTCTTCTCCATCGAGTGCTCCCTTCTCATTTGGTGGCCAAAGTATTTGAACTTCAGCTTCAGTATCTGGCCTTCCAGGGAATAGGTCAGGGTTGATTTCTTTTAGGAATGACTGATTTGATCCCCTTGCAGTCCTTTCAGTCCAATTTTTACCCCTGTAGTATCTCCACCACTCCTTAGAGAAGGACGGGGAACTGTTCCTGTTGGCAGCAGAGGAGAGGACTTGCAATAATGGGTTTAAATTAGGGGTGGGAAGGTACCAGCTGGATATTAGGAAAAACTGATTTACAGGACGAGTTGTGCAACAGTGCAATCAGCTGCCCAGGGAGGTGGTGAACTCCCCCTCACTGACAGTCTTTAAGAAGCAGCTGGACCAACACTTGTCAGGGATGCTCTAGGCTGATCCTCCATTGAGCAGGGGGTTGGACTAGATGGCCCATAGGGCCCCTTCCAACTCTGTGATTCTATGATTCTAACTTGGCTCTGCCATATTTACATCCTGCACTCAATCCACTTCAGTGCACTGGAGTGACATGTGTGAATGTGTACATATGTGTGGGCGGGGAGAATAGAGTGAACAGATGGATGGGGCAGGGTGGAGTACAAAATTTGGGATCCTGCAAACTTTGCTACAAATCAGTTTTCCAGATGAACTTTCCAGGAGATACTTTCCAGGAGACACATCTAACCTAACAAAGAATTCTGGAGAGCTTGGAAGCTCGCACACTGCTTTGTGCCATAAGGCTGACTCCACATATCCAAAGTTTGGCAAAGGGTCAACAAAGGTAGGGAGAGACAAGCCAAGAATGAGCTCCCGGAGGAGATCCGGGCCCTGAGGGACCTTATGCAGTTCCACAGGGCCTGTAAGATGGAGCTCTTCCGCCAGGCTTTTGCATAGGAGCCACCACCACTACTGTACCACCACCAAGTTGCCATCTTTGGCGATGGATTCTATCAGGATGTGAGCTGGCCCTGGAAGGACGATCAGACGACCTGAAGAACTGGTTATGAAAGGACAACAGTACTATCTGGAACTTATGCTGCTGGGTTATGCTGGTTTATGGAAACCCATCTTGGATGGATAAGAGTTTATTATTCAGAGCACCAGCACTTTGCTTGGGATTGACTGTTTTAATCTGTTTTAGCTGTTTAATCTGTTTTAGTTGTTGAATTATGGCATATGCCTCTTTTGTTAGCCGCCCTGAGCCCCTTTGGGGAGGGCGGGATATAAATTTAATAAATAAATAAATAAATACATGATGAAAGGCACTGTGGTAATTAAAAAGGTTATTCATACTTATATATTATTGTATGTGCGTTTGTGGTGGCACTCAGGGCATAGAGTAGTCACGTGGCTGATGATATGTGGGAATGTGGCTCTGTGAGCTGTGGATAAGTACTGCTGCTGTAAAGTGATGTACAGCAGTGTGTGTGTGTGTGAACTGTCATATGTAGAAATGCATCCCCATATTAGGATGAAATGAATAAACTAGGTACATGGGGGGCTTTTCTCCACTGCAGAAATAGGACCCCCAGATGGAAAGAAATTCACTTGAGGGAGAAGCTTTCCACTACAGGAACAGAACCCCAAATGGGAAGAAAATCCCTGGTGTGAAAGCAGCCACGGGGAAAATACAGCTTCTGTGTTCCTTTGTCAACCAAGCCTGTGTGACCCAGCTGACTGTATGTGCATGTGCGCTGCTGTGTTAGATGTTCAGCTGCCCAGTGAATTCCAATGCATGATTTGGCAATCACTTGATTTGTTCATCCATCAGTTTGAGGGATATTTGCAACTGGCGGTTACAGCATCAGCCGAACATGCAGGAATTCAGGCATTCCTAGTCAGGGTTTAGTGTGTTTGCTGCAGCTTCTATAGTTTATTTTTACAAGAAAAGAATGGAGTATGGTTCTTGGGCATGGTGAAAGAGGAGAAGAATGTCTAGAAAGGCTCTCGAAGTGATCCATGATGCTCTAGGACTTGGCTCCCCATGCCAATGCTTTGCTTGGATGGTAGTGGACAACTGCTGTGCTTTCTTCCCTGTGGATCATTTCTGAACTCCTGCTATCTATAAAGGAGGGAAACTATTGAAGACTGACCTAGGGTGATTTCCCACTAAAGCTTGCCGCGCGGTTGTGCTGCTGTTTGCCCGGAGATTTTTAGTCAATTCACACCGAAGCGGGGCTGCATTTTGACCCGCGGCCGCCGATTTTCCGGAGTTTCGTAATCCTCAAAAACAGGATTACGAAACTGCGGAATGGCAAGCCGCGGTCAATGCAGCCCCGCGCTTCAGGTGTGAAATTGACTAAAAATCTCCGGGCAAACGCAGCACAGCGCGGCAAGCTTTAGTGGGAAATCACCCCTAGTTTCATCTTATCAAACTTAACTACCCACGGGTTGGGAAAAAACACACAAAAAATAGTCTTGTAGTTCCTTGAAGGTTCTCAAGTGTACTATATCATAACTAATAAATGGTAGTTTTGGAAAGGAGGCAGTCGGTAGGACACAAGGATGACCTATGCCTCCGATGGAGCATCTTTGTCTCAGCCTCCTTTCCTTTCTGACTTCTCCGAGAAATGAAGCGACTTGGGGAGGTCTCTTTCTGGGGCTTTTGTGTAATGTAGTGTGGTGATTGCCCTATGGCTATGACTACGACACAGAAGTTTGTGGATAAAATATTGTCATGGATGTTTTCGGATTGAGGATTCAGGCTTAGGAAAGCGAATTAAAGTAGAAGCATTGCAGGATTCTTTCCATCTGTTCTGTCATTATATAGATGACTGGCCCTCTCCATAAAGATGATGGCAGATTTGATGCCTCAGTCTTATGGCTATTTTTTTCCCAAAAACTATCGATCAGGACAGAATCTGCTTATTTGTATGTTCTAGTGGTAGGTGAGATGACCCTTTAGGTTACCTTGCATTTTCATCATCATTAGCTTTCTTGGTGGATAAATTGATTTCTGGGTCTCTTTAATACTAGACAATTTTGGATGGTAAAGCAAGATGTCATTATTGTCTTAAGAGCTTAAAAAGCAACTTTCAACATGCCTCCCAGTGATAGATGGAAGACAATTTTAATGGAATTTTTGTCATCATTATAATCTCTCCTTATATATAATTCTGTTTAGGGGTGGCAGTTTGCTGAATGTTCCATGCGCTCCCAAATCAGTTGGTTCCCTGACCTGTCACTCTGAGGGTGTGCCAATCCACTGGCTGCGTTGCTTGACTCCCACCCACAGAAGCAGCAGCCAGCGTCTCAAGCTCAGTGTGGTGCAAGGTGATGGATGGAACGGGTGCTCTGGCAGGCGGAGGCTAAGAAGACTGAAGCTGACCATGGTGCCGCTGAGCCCAACCATGGTGGTGCCGCAGTGGCTGTCATCGGTTGCGGCCGGGTACAGGTAGCTGGGTGAACTGCGAGCCCATAGAATTGGCAGCGTCTCGGGCTCTGTGTGTTGGGGGCTGACAGATGGCCTGAACGCTCTGGCAGGTGGACAGTGAGGAGGCTGAGGCCAACCATGGTGGTGCTGCAGCAGTCATTGTCAGCCGCAGCTGATGCCATGGAGGACAAGGTGGCAAAGGAGGAGGGTGAGGCCAAGATCTTTCTAGAGCTTGTTGTATTGATTTTACAATGGGCATCACTCCTAGTATTGTATATTTGACAAATGCCAGTTTCTTTTGGGCAAGCTCAAATGGAAACTCCTGGACTTCTTGGATCAGGCCAAAGCCAAACTGTATCATGATTGTTTGTATTTATGAATGATCTGTTGTTATTTGCAGTCTTCCTTTTGACTGTGAAAAAATAATAAGGATAAGAGGAATCAACTTTCCCAGGGGTAAGCCTTAACGGGACTGAGGATCACTACTTGTGCATGAAAAATACAGGTATAAATACAGGTATAAATATTTATTTGTGGTTCAGTGTGTTGATGAGAAAGGAAATCTGCTGTCTCTAGACACCTTCCTCATACTTTCTGAATGTTTCCAGTTCCAACAGTGTGGTGACATTTTTGCTGCTTAAAGGGCATAATAATGGTACTTATAGTTCCCCATGAACATCTAATGAGTGAGAAATCCTCTTTCTCATATAACCTTTTAAAAGATGTGCAGAAAGGCCTTTCATGATCCCAGTCTGCACATTTTAAGACTGGCTTCTTAGGCTTTTACGACAGTGTAGGGACTTTGACTCTTCGATGACTCTAAATTATGTCACAGTATTTGGGCCCATGAGAAGCAATGTGGGAAACAGTGATTTACAGTTTTCTAAAACAGATCTTCACCATCCCCGAATCAGGGATAGAACCATTTAGAATAACAACTGTGGTGGTAAGGATGTGGAAGGACATGAATTGGGAGACGAAGTGGCAGGGAAGCAGGGAAACTCGCTGAGGAAGAAAATGAGAAAAATGACACAGGCCTAGGAAGTACATGCTGAACAAACATGTTCACTGCAAAGACGGTAAGCACTGAGCACCTGTTTCCCATACAACTGTACAATCTTGCCTGCCATTTGCGGCTGTCCACCATGGCCCTGGTCAGGCCCGTAGCCAGGATTTTTTTAAATTCGGGAGGGGGGCTTTAAGTAAGTCAGGGGGCACCCTGCACACACTCCTATACACCTCCACCAAAGGAGCGCCTGGGCCAGGTGGGAAGTCAGGGGGCCTTGGTGGTAAGTCAGGGGGCGGGGCCCCGAGATGCCCCACTGTAGCTACAGGCCTGGCCCTGCTCTGTGTGCCCCCGCCTTCTGGGAATCCACAAAAGGCAATGGCACCACAGCTCTGGAACTCATTCCCTACATCTGTCCGCTGCCATTTTCAGGAACAGGCTTTTTGACTGGTGTATGGCTATGTGGGTTCTTTTGGATGTCTTTTATCTCTGTGGTCACTTAAAAAAAATCATTTTTATTGGCTGTTGGTTTCACTGCCCGTGCTTTGATTATTTATCAATGTGTGCTTTGGCTGGCTCTTGACATTGTTATTAGAGATCGTTTTAAAGGTTTTTAACGTTAACATTTTATTTAGAACACAAGAATTGATGGGAAATTGAAAGTTGTCTTGAGGTCCATTGATTGAGAGTGTAGGGGTCTAAATGCTTTGGAAAGGTAAAGAAGAAAGCAATTTTTTTTTAGCATCTTTAAGAAAGAAACCATTCATAGCTCAGGGGACGATGTGGGTAGGATTTACAGTGCAGCTTTTATTTCCATTTGCTTTGTAAAGAGGATGGGTGACTCATTCCATGCTTGTTCCTTTGAAAAGTAATATTAATCCCTCTAATATCACTGCTTACAGCAAGGCAGGTTTTTCAGTGTGAAAAACAAAACAAAACACAAGCTTTATTGCAAGCTGTCATTATTCTTTAAAGAGACCCTCCCGGCCAATGATTTATCAGTTAAGATCTTTTTGGATGTTCAACATTACCAGTCTGCCCTGTAAGGAGAAAATAACAAGACAAGAAGAGACAAAACAAAGGAAAACAATGCCGGTGTATGCGGGGGGGGCAGACAGAGGGTGATCAACAGAAATGGTAACAATGGTTAGTAGCAAGTGTTGGCAGCTTCGGAGAGCACCAGGGAGACGTTGACAAGGGTGGGTTTACCCGTGTTCTTGTCTATGGTCTTCTGGGTTGTCTGGAGGGGAAGCGCCTCGTGTCCCACCACGCAAGTGTAAGTGGCTCCATAACTCCAGTCCTGCTTTTTGACATTCAACGTGCTATAGGTGAAGTACCGCTCGGGGGTCTTGGATTCCTGTATGGGTTGGCTGATGAAGTACTCTGAAGCTCCCATAGGCTCATCATTCCGGAGCCATTTCACAAAGAAGTCATTGGGGTAGAAACCTTTCAGCAGGCAAGTGATGGTGACCATTTCCTGCAAAGACAGTTCTTCTGAGGATGGGGGGAGAACGTAGACAGCGGGAGCGTGGGGAATCCCACCTGGATGGGGAAAAGAAGGAAAGGTTAGTCAGCAAAATGGACTAGATTAAAGTCTTAAGGTAGTTTTGCATAAAGGAAATAAATCATGATTCAGTGGGCATTCCAGAACTATTCTGACCATGCTGGAATGCTGAAACCAATGATATCGAGCAATGAGGTGCCTACCATTAAGTCTTCTCAAGGTCTTTATTTCTGCGGTGGGAAGAAGGGGAAGATGAACTTTGCACTCGAAGGTGTCGTTCCTCTCCCACTCTTCTGGGCCAACAGCAGCGGTTGCATCAACAAACACCAGGTCACTGTTTCCTTGCCCCTCCACCTCTCCGATTTGAGTCTCCAGCCGTGTGTTGTCACTTTCTCGTGTCCAGGTGACGCTCAGCTTGGCAAGATCCTGATCCCTGGGTATGTTGGAGATTCTGCAAGTCAGCTTGGCCGACTTGGTCAGGTAAATATCAGCAAAGGATGGGGGGATGGCCTCCACTTTGACTGGCATTCCAGAGCAATCAGCCGCTAAAAAGCAACGAAGAGGGAAGTGAGAACAGCGGTTCCACGGTCCCCGAGAACACGGCATGCCGTGGCACCTGATATTCTGCTGGTGCTTAATACCCAAACTGTTTGCATTTTCTTCAAATAACCAACACACTTAAGTATTTTCTTCCCTATGACCAACCGCAGTTTCTCAAGGATCAATGGAGCATGTCTCTTGTCATCCCTAGTGCTGTGTTAAGGAGGCAAGAGTCCTGTAGACAGAAGCTTTTGGTGGTTGTGCCATAACTGAGCTGAAACCATACTATTTACTGCGTCCCTCTTTTTTTGACAGCCTAAAAAAATAAAGCATGGATCTGCATATGTGTTTGAAGACAGATTAATTCCATTGCCCTCTCTTATCTCCCCAGAATTACAAATCCTGTTTTAAATCTGAACGTGGTGATCCAGGAAATTTAGAAGAAGAAGAAGAAGAAGAGTTTGGATTTATACCCTGCCCTTCACTGCCCAAAGGCGTCTCAGAGCGGCTTACAAACTCCTTTCCCTTCCCCTCCCCACAACAGACACCCTGGGAGGTAGGTGGGGCTGAGAGAACTTCTGTCAGAAACTGTCCTTGAGAGAACAGCTGTGCCGGAGCTTGTGACTGACCCAAGGTCACATCAGCAGGTGCAAGTGGAGGAGTGGGGAATCAAACCCGGTTCTCCCAGATAACAGTCCGCGCACTTAACCACTACACCAAACTGGCTCTCTAAAACCGTCATATCAGATCCTGAACCATTCTGTCATTAATTCCATCATTTGGCCTACAGACCATTCTGGCATTTACTTGTTCAAACTGAAGATACTGGACCCAAACTTCAGGTTTTAATATAATTCATTATTGTACTTATACTACACTGCCACAATAGAGTATTGGGATAAGATCTGTGAGACCAGGTTAGAATGCCGATCAATGGTTACAGGTATGGAAATCAAATGTAAAAATCACTAAAGCAATTTCATATAAAGAAAATATCTATAAAATGTTTTATAGATGGTATATGACCCCAGATAGATTAGCAATGTTTTACCCTGATTTACCAAATGATTGTTGGAAATGTCAAAGGAATGTTCATTCATTTTTCCATATGAGGTGGACTTGCGATAGAGTTAAAAAAATTTGGGCATAGATTCATGAAATGTTATAAAAAATGTTGGAATGTGCCATACCTTTTATACCTGAATTGTTCCTTCTGAATATTATGCCAGAAAATTGTAAAAAAACAGGATTTCTACCTTATTATACATGTAGTATCTACTGTAAGAATATTATATGCTAAATATTGGAGGAAGAAAGAACTGCCCTCAAAAGAAGAAATGATAAATAAAATACTTGAAACTGCGGAGATGGATGAATTAACTTTAATTCTCAGAGGACGTGATGAAGCAAGTTTTGAAAATACATGGGCAAGATTTTATAAGTGGTTGGAAGATTGTAATAAATGAACAATATCGACATAATTATATAAGAAGAAATTACAAAATGTATTTTTAACTATAATGCAAAATCCTTATGCAAAATACACGGCGATAAAAAAGGACAATATTATAAGCAGCTAATGTATGAGGTAACATAAGAGATATAACAAAGATCTATATGGAACCCTGGAATTGTATGCAATTATGTTTGTTTGTTTGTGTGTTATAAAATAAAAAAATCTTTTTTTTTAAAAAAAGAATGCTGATCCTGGCATGGGAGCTTGCTGGGCGACCTTTGGCCAGTCACACACTTTCAGCCTAAGATAAGTTACAGAGTTGCTAGGAAGATAACATGGAGGAGAGGAGAATATTGTGAGCTACTTTAGATCCCAATTGGGGGAAAAACTTAGCATGTTTTGTGGTACTTCCCTGTTTCTGCTCAATGTATGTCTCGATATTTAACCCCAAAACTCTGATCTGTGAATGTTCTATATATTCTTGTTTCTGGCCTTCATAAATGAAGAGATTGCTGGGAGGTGACTGTTCATGCCAGTAATCAAGCCCTAGAGCCCAGTTCTACTTACCAGAAGATAATGTTTCAGACTCCGTCATTGGCTCAAGGGAGGAATGATGGTAGACCACACAGGTGTAGCTGTCTCTCCCGTCCCCTACTTCATTCCTGCCAGTCTTCAGGATGCTGTAGGTGGTGTAGGCATTCCCAGATGGAAGTATGGGCCCATTGACATACAGTGCTTTGCTGAGTGGTAAACTGTTCTTTTTCCATGAGATGCTGATTTCATCTGGGGAAAACCCACTCACATCACACACAAGAATCTGGGCAATGGTGCTGTTGGAAGAGACTTCACCATGGGCTTGGGAGATCCTGATTAGAGGCTTGATGGTTTGTATATCTAAAAGGCAATGGTCAAGTTGAGATGATGATGATTGATGATGATTATGACTCTTTTTGTAGCAGGAACTCCTTTGCATATTAGGTCACGAATCCCTGATGTAGCCAATCCTCCAAGAGTTTAGAGAGCTCTTCTTACAGGGGCTACTGTAAGCTCTTGGAGGATTGGGTACATCAGGAGTGTGTCACCTAATATGCAAAGGAGTTCCTGCTACAAAAAGAGCTCTGAATGACAATGATGATGATTTGGAATTATGCTTGCTTCAAAGGTTGGAAGAAGAATGACCCAAAATGCAACTGAAAGACAGAAAGACAGCATCCTTCTAGCACAATCAAAGCCAGGTGTCTATACTCACGTGTGTCTTGTTTGATTGTGACGTCTTTGGTGATTTCTTCAAAGCATGCAGAGGCTACTTTGCACTGGAACATGGTGCCCTTTTTCCATTGCTCGAGTGATACTGAGTGGCTGCTCTTTGCACTCTGGAGTCCACTGGCATCCACAGCTTCTGCCTGAGTCCCGGTGCTAGGGTGGCCATTTACATTCCAGGTGATCTGGATATTTTGAAGGAAGGAGCCCTCCACGAGGCAGGTGATGTTGGCTGTCCCTTCAACCAGATCTCTGTAGGACGGTTTGGTGATGGAGAGGGTGGGTACTTGCGCAGATCTGTAACAGGCTGGGAAGCATGCCAAGACACAGGAATACTTCAGTATTCGTTAAAGGCTTAAATTATCCGAGAATATGTAAGAATGATTAAGTGATAGTACTTTCCATTGTGAAGAAGTGCTTTATAATTCCCATGTAATTGATCTGTCTAAAACCAGCTCTGTGGCAGTTTTGCAAATACTGTTCAGGAACTGATCCTCACCCCTCCTATGTTAGCTTTTTGTTAGCTGGGATTGGTTGGTCTAGTTGGGATTGATTGGCATCAGTTTCCTAGAATCCTTTGCAAAGGACGCAGGAGTGGGCTAGTGGGATAAAATCCAATTATTTGTATAACTGTATGTTATATATATATATATATATATTTACACATCTATCTATCTATCTATCTATCTATCTATCTATCTATCTATCTATCTATCTATCTGTCTATCATCTATCATCTATCTATCTATCTATCTATCTATCTATCTATCTATCTATCTATCTATCTATCTATCTATCTATCTATCATCTATCGTCTATCATCTATCGTCTATCATCTGTCGTCTATCTATCTATATATCTATCATCTATCTATCCATCTTATATGTTTAGAGGATCTCCTTACCAGAGTCTAATGTTTCAGCCTGAATCACTGGATCAAGAGAAGAGGGATGGTGGACCACACAGGTGTAGCTATCTCTCCCATCCCCTACTTCATTCCTGCCGATCCTGAGTGTGCTGTAAGTGGTGTAGACATTCCCGGATGGCAGTACAGGCCCATTGACATACAGTGCTTTGCTGAGTGGCAAGTTATTCTTCTTCCATGAGATGCTGATTTCATCTGGGGAAAACCCACTCACGTCACACACAAGAATCTGGGCAATGGTGCTGTTGGAAGAGACTTCACGGTAGGCTTTGGACATTTTGATTGTAGGCTTGGTGGTTTGTATATCTAAAAGGCAATGGTCAAGTTGAGATGATGATTAGGTGGAATTATGCTTGCATCCAAGGTTGGAAGAAGAATGACCCAAAATGCAACTGAGAGACAGCATACTTCTAGCACAATCAAAGCCAGGTTTCTGTACTCACATGTGCCTTGTTTGATTGTGATGTCTTTGGTGATTTCTTCAAAGCATGCAGAGGTTACTTTGCACTGGAACATGGTGCCCTTTTTCCATTGCTCGAGTGATACTGAGTGGCTGCTCTTTGCATTCTGGAGTCCACTGGCATCCACAACTTCTGCCTGAGTCCCGGTGCTAGGGTGGCCATTTACATTCCAGGTGATCTGGATATTTTGAAGGAAGGAGCCCTCCACGAGGCAGGTGATGTTGGCTGTCCCTTCAACCAGATCTCTGTAGGACGGTTTGGTGATGGAGAGGATGGGTACTTGGGCAGATTTGTAACAGGCTGGGAAGCATGCCAAGACACAGGAATACTTCAGTATTCGGTAAAGGCTTAAATTATCCGAGAATGTGTAAGAATGATTAAGTGATAGTACTTTCCATTGTGAAGAAGTGCTTTATAATTCCCATGTAATTGATCTGTCTAAAACCAGCTCTGTGGCAGTTTTGCAAATACTATTCAGGAATTGATCCTCATCCCTCCTATGATAGCTTCGTGTTGAAATTAGCTGGGATTAGTTGGTCTAGTTAGGACTGATTGGCATCAGTTTCCTAGAATCCTTTGCAAAGGACGCAGGAGTGGGCTAGTGGGAAGATTTCTAATTTTCTGTATAATTGTAGAATTATATGATTATTTCTATAATCATATATAATTATCACACACACACACACACACACACATATATATATATATATATATAAAACTGTAAGTCTGTTTGTGTATGCGTGTGTGTATAGGGCTCCGGTGGCTCAAGTGGTTAATATGCTGAATTGCAGACCGGAAGCTCAGTAGTTCAGCAGTTCAAGACCCGAGTGCCGCATCACCGAGTGAGCTCCCGTCTCTGGTCCCACCTCCTGCCAACCCAGCAGTTCGAAAGCAAGAAATTGCAGTTGACAAATAGGTACCACTTTGGTGGGAAGGTGACAGCGTTCTGTGCACCTCAGTGTCTAGTGATGCCAGCCACTTGACCATGGAAATGTCTTTGGACAGTGCTGGCTCTTTGGCCTGGCAACAGAGATGAGCACCGCATCCCTAGAGTCGGATTTGACTGGCTTCTGAGCAATGGAAACCTGTATATATATACACTATATGTTTAGAGGATCCACTTACCAGAGTCTAATGTTTCAGCCTTAATCATTGGATCAAGAGAAGAGGGGTGGTGGACCTCACAGGTGTAGCTGTCTCTCCCATCCCCTACTTCATTCCTGCCGATCCTGAGCATGCTGTAGGTGGTGTAGACATTCCCGGATGGTAGCACAGGCCCATTGACATACAGTGTTTCACTGAGAGGTCTGCTGTTCTTCTTCCATGAGATGATGATTTCCGCTGGGGAAAACCCACTCACATCACACACAAGGATCTGGGCCATGGCACTGCTGGAAGAGACTTCACGGTAGGCTTTGGACATTTTGATTGTAGGCTTGGTGGTTTGTGTATCTAAAAGGCAATGGTCAAGTTGAGATGATGATGATGATTAGGTGGAATTATGCTTGCTTTCAAGGTTGGAAGAAGAATGACCCAAAATGCAACTGAGAGACAGCATCTTTCTAGCACAATCAAAGCCGGGTTTCTGTACTCACGTGTGCCTTGTTTGATTGTGACGTCTTTGGTGATTTCTTCAAAGCATGCAGAGGCTACTTTGCACTGGAACATGGTGCCCTTTTTCCATTGCTCGAGTGATACTGAGTGGCTGCTCTTTGCATTCTGGAGTCCACTGGGATCCCTCGTCACAACTTCTGGCTGAGTCCCGGTGCTCGGGCGGCCATTTACATTCCAGGTGATCTGGATATTTTGAAGGAAGGAGCCCTCCACGAGGCAGGTGATGTTGGCTGTCCCTTCAACCAGATCTCTGTAGGACGGTTTGGTGATGGAGAGGGTGGGTACTTGCGCAGATTTGTAACAGGCTGGGAAGCATGCCAAGACACAGGAATACTTCAGTATTCAGTAAAGGCGTAAATTATCCGAGAATATGTAAGAATGATTAAGTGATAGTACTTTCCATTGTGAAGAAGTGCTTTATAATTCCCATGTAATTGATCTGTCTAAAACCAGCTCTGTGGCAGTTTTGCAAATACTATTCAGGAACTGATCCTCATCCCTCCTATGATAGCTTCTTGTCGAAATTAGCTGGGATTGGTTGGTCTAGTTAGTACTGATTGGCATCAGTTTCCTAGAATCGTTTGCAAAGGACGCAGGAGTGGGCTAGTGGGAAGATTTCCAATTCTTTGTAGAATTGTAGAATTATATGATTATTTATATAATTATATATCATTATCATACACTTTTTATAATTTTATATATATAAATGTATATAACTGTTAGTGTGTTTGTGTATGCGTGTGTGTATAGGGCTCCGGTGGCTCAAGTGATTAAGATGCTGAATTGCAGACCGGAAGCTCAGTAGTTCAGCAGTTCAAGACCCGAGTGCCGCATCACCGAGTGAGCTCCCGTCTCTGGTCCCACCTCCTGCCAACCCAGCAGTTCGAAAGCAAGAAATTGCAGTTGACAAATACGTACCACTTTGGTGGGACGGTGACAGCGTTCTGTGCACCTCAGCGTCTAATGATGCCAGCCACATGACCATGGAAATGTCTTTGGACAGCGCTGGCTCTTTGGCCTGGCAACAGAGATGAGCACCTCTTCCCTAGAGTTGGATTTGGCTGGCTTTTGAGCAATGGAAACCTGTATATATATATATATACACTATATCTTTAGAGGATCCACTTACCAGAGTCTAATGTTTCAGCCTTAATAACTGGATCAAGAGAAGAGGGGTGGTGGACCTCACAGGTGTAGCTGTCTCTCCCATCCCCTACTTCATTCCTGCCGATCCTGAGCATGCTGTAGGTGGTGTAGACATTCCCGGATGGTAGCACAGGCCCATTGACATACAGTGCTTCACTGAGAGGTCTGCTGTTCTTCTTCCACGAGATGATGATTTCCGCTGGGGAAAACCCACTCACATCACACACAAGGATCTGGGCCACGGCGCTGCTGGAAGAGACTTCACGGTAGGCTTTGGACATTTTGATCGTAGGCTTGGTGGTTTGGGAATCTTAAAGTCAAGAAGAGGATAGTCTTTTTTTTAAATGATCAGAATAATACACTCAAGTTGAGATCATTGTTTAATATAAATGGAATTACGATTGCTTCGAAGGTTGGATGAAGAGCAAGACAAAGGCGTTGCAGAAACCCTGAAAGAGCTTTGCTAGGACAGCATCCTTCCAGCACAATCAGAGCCACGTAGCTGTACTCACCCATGCCATATCTGATTGTGACATCTTTGGCGATTTTTTCAAAGCACGTGGCGGTTACTTTACACTGGAATGTGGCGCCCCTTTTCCATTGGTCGAGGGATACCGAGTGGACACTTTTTGCATTTTTGCGCCCACCAGTGACCGTCGTCACAATTGGGTCCTGAAGCCCAGTCCTAGGGCTGCCATTTACGTTCCAGGTGATCTGGATATTTTCAAGGAAAGAGCCCTCCACGAGGCAGGTGATGGCGGCCGTCCCTTTGACCAGATCGCTGAAGGATGGCTTGGTGAGGGAGATGGTAGGGACTTGCATTGATCTGGAGCAGGCTGGGAAGCAGGAGAAGAGATAAGAAGACTTCAGTCAAGGCTGAAACGATGAGGCTTGTTTGAATACTCAGAGCAGTTAAGCTGGGATTCTGTTTTCAAATAGTACTTATTCAAGTTGCCTGAAAACTATTCCGTGGCAGGCTTGATAATGGCTGTCAGTCGTTTCTGCTCCCAGGCTACTTTTTTGTCATCGTTGAATTCAGCTCTTTCTCCTTGCTTCTGCATGATCCTTGTGTCTGACGCTAACTTCACTTGTGTCCGATCTTGCCTGCTTCCAGGCCTATAGCTACAGTGGGGCATCTCGGGGCTAGGCCCCCTGACTTACCGGCAAAGCCCCCTGACTTCCCATCCAGCCCAGGGCCCCTGAGCGGCAGCAGGTGTGGGGAAGGAGTTGGGTATTCCTTTAATTCAATTAGCCAGTGCCCCCTAAGAAATTTAAATGCCCCCTGACTACGGGCCTGCCTGCTTCACTGCTTGTATCATAGGGAGCGCCTCAACTTGACCCATCTCTGCCACTCCTTTTGACTTTCCATCCAATGCCAGGCCAGCATTATGCCCTTTGTTAACGCTGACAGTGCTCACCCTCGCATATGCTAGTGTTGTACATTTCAACGTTCTGGGCTCCTGGCAGGCGAGTTGCTCGGCACGTGTAGCGGTCTCCTTTGTCCCAACTCTTTTTGGTGATGCTGCTTCTGATGCTGCTGGAGTAACTGTTGCTTTGTTGTCTAGTGAGGGTCACCGTCGTCCTTTGTGCCACAGCTCCATTGACGAGCCATTCCACATTGGCTCGCCCCGGGCCAGCGCTCGAAAGGACACAAACGAGCTCCAGAGAGGTGCTCTGTGCATCACAGGCAGGGGTTATCACACGAACTTGAAGTGGCTGTGGATTTATTTCTGAAAGGAAAGGGTGAAACAACCTCGCTGATATCTGTGAGCACATATACAGATACTTCTCTAAGGGTATGTCTCCATTATGAAAAGTATTATGCGTCTTGGGTGGGATCATTCTATAGTCTGGTATGAAATATATATACAGATGTGTGCTAGATGCCCACAGAACAATATAATAATGATAATGATAATGATAATGATAATGATAATGATAATGATAATGATAATAATAATAGAAGAGATTGGATTTATACCCTGCCTTTCACTGCCCAAAGGCGTCTCACAGCACCTTAAAAACTCCTTTCCCTTCCCCTCCCCACAACAGATACCCTGTGAGGGAGGTGGGGCTGAGAGAACTTCTGACAGAAATGGCTCTTTTTCAAGAACAGCTGTGCCAGAGCTTGTGATTGACCCAAGGTCACATCAGCAGGTGCAAGTGGAGGAGTGGGGAATCAAACCCGGTTCTCCCAGATTAGAGTCCGTGTACTTGACCACTACATCAAACTAGTCTGGAGAGACTAGATTAAAGCCATAACATCATTTTGTGTCTGGTAATGAAAAACGACCACTTTGCCCTTCGTAGAAAAAAATACAAAGGTCAATAAAATCACATGACACATAGCAGTCTGCTCCAGTCACTTTCAGTCAATATCCTTCTAACAATCTTGTATTCTCAAAAAGCAGACTGCTCCAAATTCAATCTCTCTTTCAGCACTTATTCCGGAGGCATAGTATTGGGTCCATTTGACTTTTGTGGCAGCAGCAGCATGCTTGAAAATAAGTGAGGAGACCTTGCCCAAGTAGATTAACAGTAAAGTAAATCAATGAATGTGTCAACTTGAAGGTAACATCAAATGTGAAATTCCCATATAGGATTTGTTCCTGAGGAAAGACCAGAGGTCTGAAACCCTTAAATATCCGGAATAAGTGCTGAAAGAGAGATTGAATTTTGGGGAGACGGCTTTTGAGAATACAAGACTGTTAGAAGCAGGGCTATTTTTGGGCAGGAACGCACAGGAACGGAATTCCAGCTGGCTCCCAAGCTGGCCACACCCAACAGGAACTCATTAGCATAACAGGCCACACCCAACAGCAGAAACTCATTAGGATTGGCTACATTAAGGGTATGTGGCCTAACATGCAAAGGAGTTCCTGCTACTACAAAAAAAAGTCCTGGGGTTTGACAACAAACAAGGTAAACAGAATAAGAAGCAAAAGGTGGGTGTGGCTGGATGACCCCACTTCTGGTAACATGGGGGTGTGGCCTAATGTGCTAATGAGTTCCTGCTGTTGGGTGTGGCCTAATATGCTAATGACTTCCTGCTGGGCTTTTTCTACAAAAATAGCCCTGGTTAGAAGGATATTGACTGAAAGAGACTGGAGCAGACTGCTATGTGTCATGTGATTTTATTGACCTCTGCAGTTCTTCTATGAAGGAAAAGGTGGTTGTTTTTTCATTACAGGACACTCAATGATGTTATGGCTTTAATCTAGTCTCTCTTATTATTGTATTGTTCTGGTGGTCTCTAGCACACATCTGTATATATTTTTTCATCCCAGACTGTCTTGGGATTGTGTGTTATTCTTGTGGATTGCTTGGCATCATTCTATAGTCATGAGGCATACATTGCCGGTATCTCTCCTCCCACCAGACCTGCGCATTGCGCACAGCTCCTTCCCCATGTTCTACATGTTTTCCCCATAACGGTTTCCTTAGAATATGGCACATTAGAAGATAAGAGTAGCCATTCTGGATCAGACTGGTTGTTCAGCCCAGCATCCTGTTCCCTACACTAGCCATTTAGATGCCACAGGGAAATTCTAGCACAGTCCATACCTAACAGTCATCACGTAGTGACAGCTGGCAAACCTCTCCAACTGGAGTTGCCATTGGGCGACCGTGGCTGAGAGCCACTGGTAGACCTATCCTCCACACGTTTTGTCCAAGCCCCTATCGAATCTCTCTAAACAAGTTGTTATCAAAATATTCTCGTTTGCTGGTTGTTATTCAAGTCCAGGAGCCCCTCAGAAACCACAAAAGATTTTCTTGTGCAGAATCTTTAAGACTCCTGACCTCTCATTTGACCACATGGTAAGTGCCTTACCTCTACTTTCGATGCGCTTTCGTTCACCCTCTGGCTTTTTAATAGCAGGGTGCTTTACGATGCACGTATAGGTGTTTGTTTCGGCCTCTGCAGAAGGCACTGTGATCTGACTGCTCCTAATGTATGTGTTGCCTCCAGCTGGGATAATTTCCGGGAATGTCTTTATTCTGCTTGCATCATGAGGTTCCCATGTGATTTCTGCTTGGCCTGGAAAATATCCAGCAGCCAGGCAGGCAAAGGCCACACTTCCCTGGAGTTCGTCAGTGGCGGAGCTACAGCAGGAGACCAGAGGGAACACTGAAGGAGCTGATACTTGTACTGTAGAAGAAGGTAAAGGAATAGAAGTAACATAAAAAGCCGGTATCAAATCTTCAGTTACATTATGGTTACATTCAACGAGTCGTCACAACACAGAATATTAGGTAAGTATTTACAGCAACTTTCTCATACCTTTATGTCTTCTATAACTATCCCATCAGCTTAGGCTGAGCTGGTTGAAACTGAACCCGTCAAAGATGGAAGCCCTGTTCCTGAGTCGGAGTGGACCAAGGGTAGGGATCCCACTCCCAACCTTTGATGGGGCTCTGCTGGTGCCAGCACCAGAGGTTAGGAGTTTGGGAGGGCTCCTGGATGCCCCCTTGAAAATGGAGGTCCAGGTAGCAGCCACTGCCAAGTCAGCCTTTTACCATCTTCGGCTGATTAGGCAGCTGCTTCCCTTCCTTGAATGTAACGACCTGGCAACGGTGATCCATGCGATGGTCACCTCGAGGTTGGACTATTGTAATGCTCTCTATTTGGGGCTGCCCTTATCACAAATTCAGAAGCTATGGCTAGTGCAGAATGCCCCAGCCAGGCTGTTGATGGGCCTCCCAATATGGGAGCACATCCAGCCTGTGCTAAAGGCATTGCACTGGCTACTGATAGCATACCAAATTCGCTTTAAGGTGCTGGTTCTTACCTTTAAAGCCCTTTATGGTCAGGGACCTACGTACCTGAGGGACCGCCTTTCCCCACATGTCCCCCAGAGAGCACTGCGATCAGGGTCTCAACACCGACTCACCCTTCCCGGGACAAAGGCTGTCAGGCTAGCTACAACCAGGGCCAAGGCTCTCTCAGTGGCGGCTCCGCTCTGGTGGAACGAGCTCCCGGAGGAGATCAGGGCCCTGTGGGACCTTATGCAGTTCCGTAGGGCCTGAAAGAAGGAGCTCTTCCGCCAGGAGTTTAAGTAGGAGCCGCCCCTGAAATTCTTAAAGCAGCCTGAGCTACCCGTACAACATTGGATCGGGATCGACCACTAGGATGGCACAGAAGTCTGAGCGCCACCTTAGATGTAATGTAATGGCAACTGAATTTATTATTTTCAGCGCCTTTTAATACTGTGATTGTTATGGTTGTTAGGATTATCATGTTATTTATTGTTGTTTTTATGCTGTTGAAAGCCGCCCTGAGCTGGCCATTGCTGGGAGGGCGGGGTATAAATGTAATAAATAAATAAATAAATAAATAAAACCAAAGTATCCCTGAGACTCTCATGGTACTTTATTGAATATGAGAGTCAAGTTTCTTTCCCGAAGAGATTACAATGGTTGGCAGGTCTGAATGTGACAGAGACCATGCCCAAATCGTTTCCTGGTAGTGCTGCATTGTGTAGTGAACCCCACGCATCGATTTAATTATTTCCCTGACTTCAGTCCAGTTTGTGACAGTAGCTGGATTAAATATCTGTGGCTTCCTCAGGGGAGCTCGAGGCAGAGCGCACCCTTTCTCCTTCCTCCGTTTTACAACCCTGTCAGGTAGATCAGGCGGCGAATGACCGGCTTTTATGTCACGCAGTGAACTTCCATGGCAGAGTAAAGATCTGAACCCAGCCTTCCTCTGTCCTAGTCTGATGCCCTAAACACTACGTGACACTTCCTCATGCATAAAAAAATCCCCCCCAACTGCACAGTGGTTTACAGAAGGCACAAGACGGGTAACTCCATGGCAGAATACATTTGAATGGGTATTAGAACTGCCCTCTTCCTTAGAAACAAACGTGCATTTTGTGGCACCTTGACGTCCCGCAGAGCTATTGAAGCAGAAATAACTGCTGGATTAGAATGTAACAGTGGATTTAATGTATTAACTAGGGCATAAATGGATCTAGTTACAGCTGTCACAAATGGCCAGTGTGCTCATCTGGTACTTCTGCCCTGCACAGAAATGTCTACAACTCTTGCAGTTCTGCCTTTTAGCCACATCGTTCACAGTTTTTCCACTCTGGATGTCCCAGGCCAGCCTGATTTCATCAGGTCTCAGAAGCTAAGGAGGGTCGGCCCTGTTTAGTACTTGGATGGGAGACCTCTGAGGAGATCCAGGGCTGCCACTAACCACCCCTGTTTGCCTCTTGCTTTGGAAACCATGGGGGGGGTCACCATAAATTGACTGTGATGTGATGGCGCTTTCTAGCACCAATGAAATAGCTAGTAAAGCTTATGCTACAATAAATCTGTCAGTCTTTAAGGTGGTTAATTCCCTTTTTTTTTGTTTTGGCTACAACAAGAGAAGAAGAAGAAGAGGAGGAGGTGGAGGAGGAGGAGGAGGAGATTGGATTTATACCCCACCCTTCACTACCCAGGGGAGTCTCAGAGTGGTTTACAAACTCCTTTCCCTTCCACTTCCCACAACAGACACCCTGTGAGGTCAGTGGGGCTGAGAGAACTCTGACAGAAACTGCTCTTTTTCAAGAACAGCTATGGAAGAAGAAGAAGCAGAGCTGGTTTTATACCCGAAGGATTCTCAGAGCGGCTTACCATCTCCTTTCCCTTCTCCTCTCCACAACAGACACCCTGTGAGGTAGCTGGGGCTGAGAGAGCTCTGACAGAAACTGCTCTTTTTCAAGGACACCTGTGCCAGAGCTACGGCTTGCCCAAGGTCATCCAGCAGGTGCAAGTGGAGGAGTGGGAAATCAAACCCGGTTCTCCCCCCAGATTAGAGTCCGCGCACTTAACCACTACACCAAACTGGCTGGCCCTCTGGCATTGGTTCCTGCAGTTAATTAATTTGTACCCAGACGGCCTGAGGGCTTATCCTAGGATTTTGTTTTCAGTGCCAGTTCCGAGTGAAAAAAAGTGATGCATGCACAGACCAACTTTCCCTCACTCCTAAATAACTGCAGCTTCCTGCCTCTTCGTATATTTAATCAATTAGGAGGAAGCTGCCTCTGTGCTGAGACTTTAGGCGGATTTTGAAAAAATCAAGGCTGGACCCTCTCCAGAAAAAGAAACTTCCACCCCTACCGGCTTCTGATTTCCTGCCACTTAAATACACATGGACCAATGCTCCCTCTAAGCTGTGGAGTCCTGTGAGCAAAAATTCTACTTTGTGAGCTACTGGTATTCAAGTTGTGAGGGAGCGATTAGTTTGCTCTGGAGCCATCCCTCTTGAGCTAAGACGAAAATCTGTGAGCTGGAGGCTAAAACACTGTGAGTTAGCTCACACTAACTCAGCTTAGAGGGAACACTGACATGGAGTACCTTGTATTGCATCAGAGCACTGTTCTACCAAGATGAGTACTGTCTACTCAGACAGGCAGCTACCCTCCACGGTCCTCAGGCAGAGATTTTTAACATCATGTATATCCTGATCCTTTTAATTGGTGGTAATAGATACTGAACCCAGGACTTTCTGCATGCAAAGCAGATGCTCTGTGGCTAAGCCACGGCCCCTGCCCGGGCCAGGAACATCAGAGGGGGACTGACATCCACTTACCTATTAAAGAAGGTATTGGAAATAGGTGATCTTTTAAAACATGCAAATATCAAATGGAATAAAGGGAAAAAACCCACCTTATTCAACATAAAGAAGAAGAGAAGAGATTGGATTTCTACTCCGCCCTTCACTACCCAAAGGAGTCTCAAAGCAGCTTACAAACTCCTTTCCCTTCCCCTCCCCACAACAGACCCCCTGAGGGAAGTGGGGCCGAGAGAGCTCTAACAGAAACGGCTCTTTTTTCAAGAACAGCTGTGCCAAAACTATGGCTTGCCCAAGGTTATCCAGCAGGCGCAAGTGGAGAAGTGGGGAATCAAACCCAGTTCTCCCAGATTAGAGTCCACATACTTAACCACTACACCAACTGGCTACACCAAGCCACTACATCAAACAAAATGTTGCAAAATGTTGTTTATATATTTCACATGGATACTTACGTCTGGCCTCTTTATCAAGGAGAGTTTTTTTGATGGTTCTCTGCAAATCAGTGACTTTTTGTTCATTTTCATGGCTCTAAATGTGACCGCTCCGCTTAGTGAGGAAGGCTTTCAGATCTCTGAAGCCAGAGAGGCTCTGGTACCCCCGTAGCTTCTCTGTAGCCCGCCACTCAGTAGACATGGAAGCCTTCTGATTTGCTAACACTTAGAAAATTATGCTAGCTATGGATGAAATAAGCAGCCTCATAGCCCAGCCTAGCCCAATTTCGTTAGAACCTGGAAGCTGACCAGGGTTGTCCATGGTTATTACTTGGATGGAAGACCACCGCGGAAAGACTGGGGTTGCTATGCAGAGGAAGGCAATGGCAAACCATCTCTGCTCATCTCTTGCCTTGTTCTGGGCTCTCTGACACTCAGTACTTGGTTGAAGAAGGCTTGGGTTTGAGAATTATAAGGCACTCACCCAGCATCCCCTGGCTTCTCTACATCCAAATATTGAGATTGGATGTGGGAAAGTCCTTTTGCTCTGTAGGGACTCTAGCTGGTGTGGAACTGAGCAGCTGGTGTCTGTCTGAAGCCTAGTGGTCTGCTGAGAAAGAGCCCTTCTGAATCTTGGCTTCAGGATGAATGAAGTAGTATATGATGTCTCTTTCTTTTTGAAACCCGAGGTTCAGCTGGGGCATCCCCTACACTTCCTATTGGGGCTAGGGAAAGTGAAGTCTTTCCACCATTGAGATGTCCAAGAGCTGGGTGACTCTGTGTTGAGCGGAAGCTTTGGGAAGGCATAAAAAATGAGTGGTCTTCCAACCTTCTGAAGTTGAGGACTCACCAGCAATGCTCCCTCTAAGCTGTGGAGTCTTGTGAGCAAGAATTCTACTTTGTGACCCACTGGCATTAAAGTTATGAGCGAGCGATTGGGCTACTGCATAGGTCAGTTTGCTCTGGAGCCATCCCTTCCTGAGCTAAGACAAAACTGTGTGAGCTGGAGGCTACAAAACTGGGAGCTAGCTCACACTCACTCAGCTTAGGGGGAACACTGCTCACCAGCGAAACTTGAACTTTCAAACTGATCTGAGCTTCAGAAATGCTGGGAGAACCTCAGTTACCTCCCCCCCAGCCTTCCACACTCCTTCCAGCACAGCAAGGGCAAAACCTTCTTCCTCACTAATGCATGTCTTAGGAAGGCCGAGGGAGGAGCTGGGGTCTCCTTTCCAGGAGTCTTGAAACCAGACTCTTTGCTGGAAGAGCTCTGTGGACCCACCCAAGCACTAGCTTCTGGAGAGGTCGGGGCAGAAAGTATCCCCCACTGACGGCTGCCACTCTACAGGGAGCCATGCAAGGCACCCAACTCTCAACAGCAGCTTTGGGAAGGGTTCCAAAGGAGCAATCCCTTCATCCCCCCCCCCATGCCTAAATTAGAGGTCAGGTCCTGTGCTGGCATTCCTGATTTGGGGCAGCTGCCATGGCTGTCAGCCCTCTGCTCCTTTGCAAGTACTCCACCAGGCTCCCAAGAAACACTCTTTGTCCAATGCCACTGGGACAAGGGTTGCAGGTAGTGGTGAACATGGTCAGTGGGAGAGCTCGCCGGTGGAAGGACGCATAGGTAAGTAGGAGGCATAAAGGTAGGGGAAGGGGAGGAGGAGGAGGAGAAGAAGAGATTGGATTTATACCTCACCCTTCACCTCCCAAAGGCGTCTCAGAGTGGCTTACAAACTACTTTCCCTTCCCCTCCCCATGACAGACACCCTGTGAGGTCGGTGGGGCTGAGAGAGCTCTGACAGAAACTACTCTTTTTCAAGAACAGCTGTGCCAGAACTCTGGCTTGCCCAAGGTCATCCAGCAGGTGCAAGTGGAGGAGTGGGGAATCAAACCCAGTTCTCCCAGATTAGAGTCTGCGCACTTAACCGCTACATCAAACTGGCCAAATGCTCCCTCTGAGCTGTGGAGTCTCGTGAGCAGAAGTTCTACTGGCATTAAAGTTGTGAGCGAGCAATTTGGCTACTGCATAAATTAGTTTTCTCTGGATGCAATGTTCCCTCTAAGCTGTGGAGCCTTGGGGGACTAGTGGTGGAGAGAAGAAGGGAACCCCCTGGGAACTCTCTGGCTGAGGCCCCTCCAAACCTGGAACCAGCCCTGCTGGAGGTTACCAGATAAATTAGTTCTGAAGTCCATTATTCACCTAGGAGACTTGCAAAACTCTAAGCTCTGGATGAGGGGGATGCAACTGGGATCCCCTTAGCTCTCTAGATTCAAGTTCAGTTATACTTTAGAGCAATGCCCCCTTTAAGCTTGTGAGCAAAAATTCTACTTTGTGAGCTACTGGCATGAAAGCTGTGAGTGAGCGATTTGGCTACTGCATAATTCAGTTTGCTCTGGAGCCACCCTTCCTGAGCTAAGACAAAAATGCATGAGCTGGAGGCTAAACAACTGTGAGCTAACTCAGCTTAGAGGGAATACTGAGCTCATAGGTGACCAGTGGAAAGATGCACAGGTAAGTAGGAGGCATGAAGGAAGGGGAAGGGGAGAAGGTTTGGGGACTAGTGGTGGAGAGAAGAAGGGAACCCCCTGGGAACTCTTTGGCTGAGGCCCCTCCAAACCTGGAACCAGCCCTGCTGGAGGTTACCAGATAAATTAGTTCTGAAGTCCATTATTCACCTAGGAGACTTGCAAAACTCTAAGCTCTGGATGAAGGGGATGCAACTGGGATCCCCTTAGCTCTCTAGATTCAAGTCCAGTCATACTTTAGAGCAATGCTCTCTCTAAGCTGTGGAGTCTTGTGAGCAAAAATTCTACTTTGTGAGCTACTGGCATTGAAGTTGCGAGTGAACCATTTGGCTACTTGTGACGCTGGCATTATCTATTCTGCTGTTCAAATGCTCATTTGACACATCGTTGTTGTTGCGTCTTCTGGAGAGCCAAAGGAGTTGGTCAGAACATCTCAAGGCAGAGATGCCTGAGAGTAGTTCCATGGGAGCCACTGAGCCTACCACCTGCATGCCATGGAAAATGCACAGACTTGGCTTCGGGAGCCCCGTGCCACTGAGGTGCCTGTCCCTTGGGTTAGTTCTTCTCCCACTTCATTTTTTGACATTCGAGAAGCAATGCTCCCTCTAAGCTGTGGAGTCTTGTGAGCAAAAAAATTCTACTAGCTACCGACATTAAAGCTGTGAGTGAGCGATTTGGGCTGCTGCATAAATTAGCTTGCTCTGGAGCCCTCCCTTCCTGAGCTAAGGCAAGAATGTGTGAGCCGGAGGCTAAAAAAAACCTGTGAGCTAGCTCACACTCACTCAGCTTGGAGGGAACACTGTTGAGAAGGGTGCCTGAGGAGATCAGATCATGTCCTTGCTCCGTTTCCCAGCACCTATGACCAATGCGCCCTCCAAGCTGTGGAGTCTTGTGAGCAAAAATTCTACCTTGTGAGCTACTGGCATTAAAGTTGTGAGCGAGCGATTTGGCTACTGCATAAATCAGTTTGCTCTGGAGTCATCTTTCCTGAGCTAAGACAAAAATGTGTGAGCCGGAGGCTAAAAAAAACTGTGAGCTAGCTCACACTCACTCAGCTTAGAGGGAACTCTGCCCATGACACCCTGACAGATTGTCCTCCTCCTCCCTGGATTGTCTGGTAGGTTAGCAGATCTTTACTTCCAACTACCGTCCCCTAACTCCTTGGGACCACTATATAGGCAAGCCTAGCCTGCTAATGCCCTGGCCTGGAGAACCGAAGTTATCCATGAGGTTGGGCCTCTTTTTCCTTTCTATGGGACTCCTTGCCCTTGGGGGCCAGCCAGTCTGGGACTTCTGTCCAGAAGGTTACAGGTGAGTACTCTGCTGGGGAGAGCAGGATTTTGGGAAGGGAGAGACCTCAGGAAGGTATAATGCCCTTTAAAGCAGCCATTTTCTCCAGGGAAACTGGTTGCTGTTGTCTGGAGATCAGCTGAAATTCTGGGAGACCTCTAAGCCATACCCCTATTTTTGAGGTATGGGCTTTCAAGAGCTGAAGCTCCTTTCATCAGAGCTGTCTGATAAAGGGAGCTTTGAGTCTTAAAAACTCATAGCCCTCACAGATCTTGTTGGTCTCTGAGATGATACTGGACTTGAATCTAGCAGAGCACAAACAGAAATACTAGTCAATCTGCTGTTGAAGGCTTTCACGGCCGGAGTTCATTCGTTGCTGTCGATTTTCCAGGCTGTATGGCCGTGGTCTTGGCATTGTAGGACCTGATGTTTTGCCAGTAACTGTGACTAGCGTCCTCAGAAGTATAATACAGAAAGATGGAGTACTCTCTGTGTCAAGCCTCCTCAGGAAACAATCCATATACAAAATAACCTCTCAGGAAACAGTCCATATACAAAATAACCTCCTCAGGACAATGACTCAGCCCTACCCCACCTTCTGGAGTAGATATAAATTACCTGCCTACCATTTTTCTTCCCACCTTGACACACAGAAAGAGTACTCCGCCTTTCTGTGTTATACCTCTGAGGGTGCCAGTCACAGCTCCTGGTGAAACGTCGGCTCCTACAATGCCAAGACCATGGCCACCCAACCTGGAAAATCTACAGCAACTAAAGAAATACTAGTCATTGTACCCAAGCCTATTACCATCTCTCCTTTTCTGGAGGAAGGGAGGAAACCCCCCCCTCCCCAATCCTTTCTCCTCCAGCTTCTCTTTGTTTCTGCCTTCATGAGGTACAGGGAATCCAGAATGAAACCCTATTTTTACTCACCAAGCCCATGGCTACAGTCGACTGAGGAGACCAGGTCTCTCCTGTTGACCCACAGTCTGTGTCTGTGGAAGACCATCTCTGTTCTAATTGCACCCTCGGCGTTTTCCTCTGATCACATTCTCAAAAAATGGTGCTGAAAAAAAGAAAAAGTCAGTCAGTCATGCCATTATTGCTGTTGTGGGGGAGGGGGGAAGGAGGTGTGAATTATTATTTGACTAAAGTCTTTTGGGGGGTTCTTACTGAGCTTCAAAAGAGGCCATGTGAACCTTTTCCCACACTGGACTTCCTCTTTTTCCCCTGTTGTTTTTTCTTGCCCTGTTTACTTGGGGAGGGGGCCACAGCTCAGTCTTAGAACATCTGTTTTGTATGCAGACGGTCCATGGTTACGGTCCCTGTCCTCCTCTGGCGCCATCCCTAAATCTTTAGGACTTTCCCAATCTGGATCTGACAACCCTATCCCCACATCCCCCATGGGTGGCCCGGGTGGACCTGGCAGCCCTATCTGTGGGTCAATGTCCTTCATCTCCAGTTGAAAGGATCATGATGTGAAACCCCCCTACCTGAGACTCTCAAGAGCTGCTGCCAGTCAGCATAGACAATACTGGCTTAGGCCAATGGAAAAGGCAGCTTCATATGTTCTTCTAGAGATCCAGAAATTCAGTTTCTGAAGACAATGATGATTACATGCTGACAGAGCTGACTAGATTAGGAAAGTCCGCATAATTTGACTAAGGTGGTCTGAGTATTTGAGGGGTTATAATTGAGCCGTAATAGGAGTAACATGGAACATTTCCCCAGGCTGGACTTCCTCCTTTCCCCTTGGATTATTAACTTCATTTCAAAATCCAGAAATTCACTTTATGGAGGAAAGAAAGGTATGTTACAGTTGGCAAGGCTCTTTGTGACTCTGTCATTTGTTTTATTAAACTTCATTATCTCGTATGAATACACATGAAGCTACCTAATACTGAATCAGACCTTTGGCCCGTTAAGGTCAGAATTGACTAAGACTGGCAGCAGCTTTCCAGGGTCTCAGGTAAGTGTCTTTCACATCACCAAATGCCTGGTTCTTTTTCAAACAGGAGATGGTAGGGATTGGATGTGGGACCTTCTGCATGCAAACCAGAGGCTGTTCCACTGGGCCACGTTGTTCTCTCCAAGCACATTCAAAATGGATCATATGACATAAAGAAATCAAACAGTCCTGAATATATAAGAATGACATAAAGAAATCAAACAGTCCTGAATATATAAGAATGACATAAAGAAATCAAACAGTCCTGAATATATAAGAAATCTAAAGCAGCATACTCAGGGTTTGAGAGCCGAGTAGACCTCACCCTAAGATTGCCAATTCCACACTGGGAAATTCCTGGAGATTTGGGGGTGGAGGCTAGCAATACACAGTCCATCACTATCAATCCCCTCCCCTTGATAATTTGAAGAGAGGGAGAAAAAATTGAGTTGATGATGACACCCTAGGAATTTCTCCAATTTTCAATGGTCTTTACCATAGAAATTATGGGAGATTCCTAGAGTGTCATCCAAAGTGATATCTCATTCTCCTGAAACTCCTCCTTCCCCAGACACTGTCCCTCAAACCTCTGGGCATTTGCCAGCACAAGGCTGGGAACCCTACCTGGAGGACCAGCCAACAAGACAGAGGCCAAGGGAAACCTGATGTTGCCTCCTAGCACTGATTTACTGCCTCTTGACATAGAAGTTCCCACTAGCCATTATGGCTAATAGCCATTGAACTTCATAGGCTAACAAAATGCTGGCTTTGAATGGTATCCCTTAGCATGTCCATACTTTGCGTCTTGGGGAGAAATGAACCTTTAATGCATGTATTAGAAAGCAACCATAATTTCATATCTGGAGATTGAAAAGAGCCTCCTGTTCTGTCAAAGAACGCAACCCTACACATGCTTAATGAGTAAACACATCTAATATGTCAGGAGTTTCCCAGTTACCATTTCTTATGACATTGTATCAGGAAGGATGTATTCATTTTATCAAAGTTTATTTTTTTTTAAAAAAGAATATTATGATTAGGTCATGAAATCCCCTGCTTCACAAGACAGATATTGCAGAGTAGGGCAGCCATTTCTGGGTTGGAAAGTTACTGGATATGTGGAGACGAACCCTGGAGAAGGCGAGGTTTGGGGAGGGAGAGGGACCTCAATGGGATATAATCCCATAGGGTGCATTCTCCAAATCAGCCATTTTCACCAGGGAAATGGTTCTCTGTAATCTGGAGATGAGCCGTAATTCCAGGAGACCCACAGGAGGCTGACAATTCTATTGCAGAGTAAACAAATACAGAGTATAATAGACAGAGAACCAAGTTTGTGTTGTGAATGTGCCATAGTCATAAGAGTTCTATGAATACACAAGAATGTTCTAATTTTCATCCATAAGTAAATGAAAGTCTTTTGACCCACTGGATCATTCATGGGTGGGTCTTCAGCTCAAGGGTAGAGCAATCGCTTTGCTTGCTGAAGGTCCCAGGTTCAATCCCCAACATCTCCAGTGAGGAGGATAAGGTAGTACATGATATGAAAGACCTCTATATGATACCCTAGAGTCACTGCCAGTTTGAGGAAGACCTGGATAGACCAAGGGGGTGACACAGACCGATTCCCCACAAGCAGCTGTGCCGCCATCGCTCTTCCGTTTCCCCCAGTCGTGTTGATCAATTTCACACTATTTGTTGCGCGGCTGCATTTTGACCCGCACTGCCCCCCAATTTCCCCCATGTCTTCTCGATCCTATTTTTTGAGACTCGAGAAGATGCAGAGGAAATCGGGGGGAGATGTGGGTCAAAATGTGGTCGTGCAGCGAATAGTATGAAATTGACCAATACGACTGGGGGAAACGGAAGAGCAACAGTGGCACAGTTGTTTGCAGGGAATCGGTCACAGCGTCAAGCAGCTTTATTATTACTTTATTCCTTTATTATTAGGAAAGGAATAGAACATGAAACAGCCAATATTAGAATGCCTCCGGATTGATCTATGGTGCAGCCTCATTTGGAATACTGTGTACAGTTCTTGTCGCCGTATCTCGAAAAGTACTTTGCAGAGCTGGGAAAAGTTCAGAGGAGGATGACTGAGACTATTAGGAGGTTGGAGCTCCTTCCCTATGAGGAAAGGGTGACTTTTCAGTTTAGAAAAGAGAAAACTGGGGGGGGGACATGATAGAGGTTTATAAAATTATTCATGGGTTGGAGAGAGTCGACAAAGATAATTTTTTTCTCCCTCTCCCCAAAATACTGGAACTCGAGGGCATCCAATGAAGCTGATGGGCAGTCGGTTCAGGATGGACAAAAGGCAATACCTCTTTATACAGAGAGTGCTTAAAATGTGGAATTCGCTGCCAGAGGATGTAGTGATGGTCACAGGAATAAACAGTTTTCAAAGGGGATAAGGTAGATTCAAGGAGGGTAGGTCTGTCAGTGGCTACCAGCCATGGTGACCGAGGGGAAACTCCACATTCAGAGGCACTAATCCTCTGAATCTCAGAGACAAGAGGCAACATCAGGGGAAGGCCTTGTCCTCTATGCTTTGTTTTTGGTAGGATTGATAGCACCGCATTGGGAAATACCTGGAGATTTGGGGGGTGGAGCCTGAGATGAGTGGGGTTTCAGGAGGGAAGGGACTTCAAAGGGCTATAATGCCTTAGAGTCCACCTTCCAAAGTAACCATTATCTCCAGGCAAACTCATCTCTATCACTTGAAGGTCAGTTGTGATACTAGGAGGTCTTCAGTCACAGCTGGAGGTTGACAATCCTAGTTATTGGATGTCCAGAGGAACTGGTTGGCCACAGTTTGAGACAGGATGCTGGACCATATGGACCATATAGATAAACATATGGAGCAGAAGTCCATCAGTGGCTATTAGCCACAGGGTATAGATGGGAACTCTCAGTCTGGGGCAGGTGATGCACTCTATTCCTGGTGCTGGAGGGGGCAGCAGTGGGAGGGCTTCTAGTGTCCTGGCCCCACTGCTGGACCTCCTGATGGCACCTGGTATATTTTGGCCACTGTGTGACAGAGTGTTGGACTAGATGGGCCATTGGCCTGATTCAACATTGGCTTCTCTTATGTTCTTATGTTCTTATGACCAGATGGCCCACTGGTCTGATCCAGCAGAGCTGCTCTTATGTGATCATATGGAGGGAAAGGATCCAACAGCAGCATTCTGGGAAAGAGCTTCCCCCTTTTCTTTGGTCCCTTTTTCTCACCTTGTTTCCAAGATCCAGAAATACAGTTTCCGAGTAAAACGAAGCTACGAAACCCACATACAGTTGGAATGTATCTGCCTAATGAACTCCAGCCAGTGTTTTTGACTCACTTGTGTTTTGAAAAGTAGAGAATTCAGGGTCAAACAACACCTAAGGTGGGGAATATGTGCACAAATCTCTCCAAAACTGAAAGAATTGCGAGACAAGTTATTTTTGATGTCTGGAAGTTTTTACGCAGGTATAGCCAACACCTTCTACTAAATAATCATTCCCCGAAACTATCCTTTAATCCAGGGGTGGCCAAACTGCAGCTTGGGAGCCTTATGTGGCTCTTCCACACAGTCTAATTTAATGTTCATAAAAAGCAAAATTACATATTTTTCAATAAATATGGGTGTGTAATATTTGTTCATGTCTTGTGGCTCTCAAATATTTGACATTTATTCGGTGTGGCTGTTACATTAACCAGGTTTGTCCACTCCTGCTTTAAACCTTTGTCCCACCCTGTTCACTGTCACGGTAGCGAAAATGAGGATTGTCCTAGGATTGCTGCAGCTTGAGGTGTGAGGCTGATCTTAAAAACAAACAAACAAACCAGTAGGCAAATTAGGGATTCCAGCCTCCAGGTGGGATGAGGGGATCCCTTGGAATTTCAGCTCGTCTCCCGACTACAGAGATCAGTTGTCCTGGATGAGATAGATGCTTTGGAAGGTGGATTCTATGGCATTGTACCCCATTGAGGTCCCTGTCCTCTCCAGGCTACATCTCCAAATATCCAGGAGTTTCCCAATGTGGATCTGGGAACCCTACCCCCTATCCTCTGCTGGTGGCCACGGGGGGTTGGCCTGTCAACCCTAACAAACCTTGAGTGGGCGGAGCCTCTGGGTGGGAAATCATGGGCAGAACTGAAATATATCACTTCAGGGGTGGGGGGAAACAAATGCCACTATTTTAAAAATTGAATGGCCCTATTCTAAAAAGAACCCCCCTTTTTAAAAAATGGAAGTTGTCAAGTCACAAATTAGAAGCCACATTTTCATAACCAACAGGATGCTCTAAGTCCAGCTATCTCCTTAGGGGACCCAAAGGATGCTTGTGCTGTTATTGCTGATGCCTAAGGTTTGATGGCAACCTTGAAAGGTCCGCCAGAGGGAATCCTTGGTGGGCAAAGTTGTTAGGGTGGCCTCAGATTGGGGGGGGGAATGTTGAAGCATATCACAATTTTTGTGCAGGGGAAGAAATGCTTGCTGATGTTTTTGAAGATAGAATTTTTCTGATTTTTTTAAAAAGGGATTTTCGGTTGTTTGAATGACAGCTGTCCCATCACAAATTAAAGAGCTTGTGGGCAGGTGGCAATGTTCCCTCTAAGCTGTGGAGTCTTGTGAGCAAAAATTCTACGTTGTGAGCTACTGGCATTAAAGTTTGTGAGCAAGCGATTTGGCTCCTGCATAAACCAGTTTGCTCTGGAGCCCTCCTTCCTGAGCGAAGACAAAAATGCGTGAGCAGGAGGTTAAAAAACTGTGAGCTAGCTCACACTAACTCGGCTTAGAGGGAACACTGGCGGGTGAGTAATTTTTAATTGGGGCAAATCTATTGCCTAGCTGAGACAGTAGAAAAAAGCAAGTGTCCAGTAGCCCCTTAAAGACTAACAACATGGATGTGTGGCAGGGCTGTTGTGAGTCATAAGAATGTAAGAGAAGCCAACGTTGGATCAAGCCAATGGCCCCTCCAGTCCAACACTCTGTCACACAGTGGCCAAAGATACCAGGTGCCACCAGGAGGTCCAGCAGTGGGGCCAGGACACTAGAAGCCCTCCCACTGCTGCCCCCCCCAAGCACCAAGAATACAGAGCATCACTGGCCCCAGACCGAGAGTTCCTATCTATGCCTTGTGGCTAATAACCACTGATGGACCTCTCTGCTCCATATTTTTACCTAATTCCCTCTTGAAGCCGTCCATGCTTGTAGCTGCCACCACCACCTCACTTCTCCAATGACTCATAAAAGCCCATACACTGCCACAAAATTTGTTAGTCTTTAAGGTGCTGCTTGCCCTTTCCCACTGCTACAGACAGAGTAACATGGCTACCCAACTTGAGCTAGCTGAGGCAGGTTGCCGTCAAAGGTACAAAAGTGTGGCCAGGAGCTAATTTGTACAATTGGGACCACGTAGACAGAACTTTAAAATCATGGATGACCTGTTCCTGAAAGGCAGCTGTCCTGCTGCCTGGACATCAGTTAACTCCTTCCAGCTCAGTCCAGATGTTGAGAAAAATGTTGCCGTTGGTAACCCGAAGCTTAACAGAATTGCATATTATTTTCCAGGGGAGGATATTCATGCATTTGGTTGTGCGAAGCTGAGATCGGTGGTGTGTGCTTTGTCCTGGTGTTTGCTCCTCGTGGTCAAATGGCTAAGAACCCAAGGCCCACGCTGACATGTGAATGAGTCATTTTGAGAACAGATGCGTCCTGTTTGTACAAAGAGCTGGGGCCAGATGCTTCAATGCTGAGCCAAGGGGCAGTGTTGGTACACAGATGGCAACGGGCATATTTGCTTGTTTGCTGGGAAACCCAGAATGGATTGGCAATAACATGTTTGTTCTCTTTTTGGGGGGTCAACATTTATCAGTCCCTGATCTTTGAAGCAAACAGGGCCTGTGATATGTCCATTTCCGGTAAGAAAATCTAGGCGCAGCTCCTTTTTTTTGCTGTAGAAATTGTTCATGACTTCCCCTATATTGTTACCTCAGTCCAGAGAACCCCTGTCTATCTCCTGCAGCCGTACACTAGAACAGAGGTTCCCAACTTTTTGAATCTCTGGGCACCTTTGGGATTCTGACAGGGTGATGGGTGCAACCACAAAATGGCTGCTACAAGAGGCATAGCCAACCACAAAATGGCTGTCATGATGTGTAGCCAACCACAAAATGGCTGTCATAAGAGGGGCAGCCAACCACAAAATGGCTGCCACAAGAGGCACAGCAAACCATAAAATACCAAGGAGCCATACAGAACTCTTATAATAATTCTTCAGTGTTTCAGTCAGAAGCTCTGTTTTACAGGATGCTTTTTCAAATGAACAAAGTGTTTTAAAGCATTATCCTGTGGGCACACAACTTACTGTCTGTCATAGAGTGAAGATCCTTGGGCTGTGGTAGCCAATCAGAAGCCTTGCTGGGCAAAAACCCCACTGGGCGCCATCTACTTTCTAAAAACACTTGGTAGGAGCCGGAAAACATGTCATTGGGGGCCATTGGGACCAATGCTCTCCCTTTAAGCTGTGAAGTCTTGTGAACAAAAATCCTAATTTGTGAGCTACTGGCATTACAGTTGTGAGCAAGCCATTTGGCTATTGCATAAATTAGTTTGCTCTGGAGCTGTCCTTCCTGAGCAAAGACAAAGAAGTGTGAGCTGGAGGCTAAAAAACTGTGATCTAGCTCACACTTACTCAGCTTAGAGGGAACACTGATTGGGACCCGTTCACCAGATGAATGCTGTCAGCTGCCAGGCGCTTGATCATTTTCATTGCATTATGTGGCACATCTGGTCTTTAGAACATGCTATCTGTGAGCCATTATTTTACCCTTTCTGCAATGGACATTCTCTTAGCTCATGGCACACTGGTCTGGGTGGCGTAAACTGGTTTGTGCGGCAGCAAATGCATCTGTTAGAGGACTTGAATTCAGTGATCTTCCCTACAGTGAGTTCATTTGCAGTGTGAGTTGAAATCTTGTTCTCCTTGTTATTCACAACAAGGCATGGTGGTACATAGAATCCTAGAATCACAGAGCTGAAAGGAGACCTCCAGGCCATCTGGTCCAAACTTTCTGCTCATTGCAGGATCGGCCTGGAGCATCCCTGACAAGTGTCTGTCCAGCCGCTGCTTAAAGACTGCCAGGGAGGGGGAGCTCACCACCTCCCTAGGCAGCTGATTCCACTGTTGCACAACTCTGACTGCAAAGAAGTTTTTCCTAACATCCAGCTGGTACTTTTCCCACCCTTCATTTATTGTGAGTCCTCTCCTCTGCTGCCAAGAGGAACAGTTCCCTGCCCTCCTCTAAGTGAGAGCCCATCAGGTACTTCAAGAGAGCAATCATGTCCCCCCTCAGCCTCCTCTTCTCCAGACTGAACATTCCCATGTTCCAATATTGTTGGGTTGTCTTTGACTAGTCAATAAAGTTTGGATGTATGTATATATCATTGGTGGGGTGAGGCCACCCAATAGCATATTTGTGACTCAGTCATGCATCTCCTAATTCTGATTCAGCCCTCAGGCATCATCATTTCCGGTGGGTAGCTGTGTTGGTCAGTGTCAGAATAGCGAGTCCAGCAGCACCTTAAAGACCCACAAGATTTCCAGGGTATAAGCTTTGGAGAGTCTGATATCTGATAAAGGTAGTCATGTATATTGATGGAACTGTTGGCATAACAAAGGCAATACTGATAGTTGGGACGTCTCTTCAGATGTGAGTCTTAAGTCCCGATGGACACAAAGGAACATCTCACATCGGTCAACGGCATCGGTCAATGGCAAAAAAGGCTTCACTGAGCAGCAGAAACGTCATCAAGATGGAGCCGGAAGGTATCTAATGGAGGGTAATGAGATGCAAGGCCATCTGAAGGAATGGGAGAGCAGAATAAAGGCAGAAAGGGCCCGACTCAAATGAGACCTGCATTTTGTGGGGCTGGGTGGAGGAGGGGAGACAGCTAGCCGGGGGCGGGGCGGGTGAGCACGGCAGGAAAGAAGGGCTCCTCCTCCCTCCTGGAGTCAATGGAATGGCGCCAGAGCATGAGGGGGAAGGCCGGAGTAGGGGGAAGAGGACAGCCACCAGCCACCCATCCCAATCTTTGTCCAGCCACCACCCACCCCACCCTGAAGTGTACCGTTATATATATTTGATATGCCCGGCAGTTGGTCAGTGTGAGGATAGCATTCTTCTCTCAATTAAGGCAGTTATTGTGTTACGTTATGATGTATTCCTCTTGTTCTGTCTTGTCACAGCTTTAGCGGTAACAGCATGGGACTGGTCCATTTACAGAATTTGGCCTGCATACCATTCCTCAGATATGGGGACCCCTCATGGGGTCTTAGTGTGAGGGACAAAGGGGGAACATGCTTGCTCAAGGACTAACAGCAGGTACCCTCACAACCAGATGGCAGGGGAGAACACGAAGGAGCAGTTGTCCGTGTGGGCTCCAGCCACCTGCCATTCCACAAAGCACCACCCAGCCAGCCAGCTGGGTGACGGGAACACCGACTGGTGGATGGGCCAGCTGGGGCACATGATCTGGTGGGCCCATGCTGTGCCAATGCTTCCTACAGCTGTCATCAATAAAGTTGTGGCCAATTTTCCCACATATTTTCTGAATCAGTTGTGTGTTTCATTCCAGTATATGGAAAGAGTATAGCCGAGGGAGCCTCCCCCACATGAGAACTGGAACCCACAATAAGCAAACTGAGGAATGTCCCGAAGTATCTCATAGATTTAGTCAATGCAGTTTAGTCCTGTCTAACCTACTTTGGTCTTTTTCTGTTTTAATGTGCTGGCTTTTGCCATGAATACATTTCAATTTCGGTTTAGTACAGTTAAATAGAAAGCAACTAAGATCATGGCTTGTCCTGTTGATACGTAGTCCACATGGTGAGACTGTGACGGGTGTATTAACCTCCCCCATAAAGAAAGCATTCCTTGTAAAATGTGCCCGTGTAAACAGAGGGTCCTTTTGCCTGTGCCAAAGCCATGCCTTAACCACTAAATCACAGGGCTATACTGAGATAGCTATTCTCTTCAGTGCCCAGTCTCTATAGGTCAACAGCCATCTGACTGAAGAGAAAACAGAAATTTCTTCATTCTAGGTGTCAAGTGAAAACCTCGTGTCCCAGCCAAAGATCACTCAGGTTTCTCTTTTCAGATTTTTTATTGAAAACCAATCCAGTCACTCTTGAAACGAGTAAATATGAAAGAATCACAGTGATACAAGAAACACTCGAGTATGTCAAGGAAATCAGAAACAGAAAGACGTGCATATCACCTTTTAGCCTATCCATCTTAAGATTAAAAGATAAAATGCCATTTTCTGAGATTCACGCAAGAGCACTTTCAGAAAGATTAAATAGTCTCACACAAACCCACACACGAGAGATTTATAGCCTACTTGAGTGTGGTTGTCTCCAGTCATGTGAACTTCACATGATCATACCAAATCTTCCGATTTGTCATTTGTGAGGATATGAGCACTTCTTTGAGCACAGAAGAAACTTCCCATGAAATATATGTATCAAAACGATGAACTATTAAATCAACTTATTCAGAGATTTTTCTGGGCATCTCTCCATCTGTTCCAAGTTTTCTCTTCCCCAAGGATGGAACAGTGAGAACACGGCTAAGAAGGTAAAACTTGTACATCTTTTGCAAATTTGAAACCTAAAAGCAAATTGTCAGGCCTCCTGTTCTTCATTCAGTACCTTTACCAGATAAAGTTCTGCGACAGAACTAGAACACAAGGCAGTTCAGTATGATGGACATTAATGCTATAAAATGTCTGTGCTACATACAGTACAATCCAACAATTAATTATAATGCTCTGAAGTGCTGTATCAGGACAAATATGCCCAAGGACCTTGGTTATTGAGCTGGCACCACATGTCTGTGGCTTATAATTTCGTAATAACAGTCACGTTGCACTGAACCAAGAAGCGGCAAGAAAGCACACAGTAATGCAAACACAATACTATAAAGTCTCATCACACTTGAAAATAAAAACAGTGCAACTCTGGAATGTACTTCAGCACACCACAGAGCAATGAGAACCAGTGTGACGCATCATGATGCAGGTACATGGGGGGTTAGCGGACCGTCCGTTGCATATGAAGCAAAATCCTGTGCATTCATGATGGTGAACATTGCCAAAGGAATCTAAACAACACTGGTGTTAATGCTTTCCATCCTTAGTGCTTTGTTGCTTTGCAGAATCTTTGGAAATTGTAGTAGACAATACTTAGACTGGAGGAAGTCTGAGAGGTTTGTAATGGAGAGGAAAGCTGGGAGTCACACTTCATCGGGAGTCGAGAGCAATGGCTATTTCACCTTGAAAAACAGAAGGGGTGGGAAGGAGAAAGAGATTATGAGATGGCTCTGCATTGTCTGCATGACCAGCACGGGACATCTGGTTAGCGGTTGATGGAGCAAGTGGAGTTAGATGGCCCACTGATCTGTTATTGATCTGTTATGGCCCATTGATCTTATTCTTCTGCTATTGTGATACACAGGGAAGAAAATAGATAAAAACAATTGGCGTCAGGACAATTCCTTGAGAACAAAGACCCCTTTTAAACAGTGTGGTATAGTGGTTAGAGTACTGGCCTAGGATCTGGGAGACCCAGGTTTGAATTCCCTACTCTGCCATGGAAGCTTCCTGAGTGACCTTGGGCCACTCACATGCTTATCGTCTTTACCTGCCTCACAGGTTTGTTGTGAGGATCAAATGGAGAAGAGGAGAATGATGTGAGCTGCTTTGGGTTCACATTGGGAAGAAAGGTGGGGTATAAATAGATTAAGTATGTAAGTAAATACATAACAGCACAGCAGTAAACCAGGATTAAACCAGGTATCATCCTGCATCCTGTCCTACAATGCACATATTTGCAAGTGCAAATTTGTCTCACCTTGTGCACGAAGAAGAAGAAGAGATTGGATTTATACCCCGCCCTTCACTACCCAACGGTGCCTCAGAGTGGCTTACAAACTCCCTTCCCTTCCCCTCCCCACA
The DNA here is from genome assembly GCA_029375565.1 of Gekko gecko. NCBI lineage: Eukaryota > Metazoa > Chordata > Lepidosauria > Squamata > Gekkonidae > Gekko > Gekko gecko. Next base: position 53,262,354 of record JAPDNY010000015.1, on the reverse strand, counting down.
ACAGACACCCCCTGTGAGGTAGGTGGGGCTGAGAGAGCTCTTGACAGAAACTGCTCTTTTTCAAGAACAGCTCTTATCAGAACTATGGCTTGCCCAAGGTCATCCAGCCAGGTGCGAGTGGAGGAGTGGGGAATCAAACCCAGTTCTCCCAGATTAGAGTCCACACACTTACCAAACATATTATCTGTGCAAGTAAACATTTAAATTGTTTTTGGTAGCTATTTCCTAATATTATGTGTGTATCAAGACTATCTTTCTTAGGAATGTTGTGGACTCCTCCCAATGCTTTGAAAGCCAGTTTCCAAGCACTGCTTGAGTTAATGAGATCAGGAGACCAGCTGTTGGTTCCTTTGGAAATGTACTATTCCTTAACGTCAGGGTCCTGTGTGCATTTGATGGATGAGGAAATACCAAAAAGATAGAAAATTTATAAGTTGACAGGGTAGTAGCTGGAAAGAGAGTGTTTTCCAGATGTGTCTGGTGCTGCTGTGTTGGGACCCTAAAACCTCTTCTCCTTCTTACCTTGAAGAAAGTGACAAGCCCCCCATAGAAGAGTGCAAGCAGAAAGAGGATCAGGTAAGTGGAGACCCTATTCCAGGCACCATCCATCTCAGGTAGTTCACTGTATTCATCAACTGTCTCATTGCAGATGCCGCAGATGTCAGCACTTGTGACAGCACAGTCCCAGGAGGCTGCAGAAATGAGGTGAGATGAAAAGGTCATTCCATGGAGAAGAAGAAAAACCAGCAGAGAGAGAGAGTGCAAAAACACCACCACCACCACCACCAAGGTTGATGGAACAAAGACACAGAGGGAAACCTTTCAGAGGCACCATCCACTTATCTTTGGTGTACCTACTGGTTCAGACCAAAGATCCACATAGTTCAGCATCCTGTTTTCCACAGTTCCTACTCAAATGCTTCTGTGGTTCTCACTCACATGATATGAAAGAAACATCCCCCTCCCTAGTGTTTGCCCCCCAAGTAAATAGTGTCCATTTTTTAAAAAATGGAAGCTCCGTCTATCAGTGAAACATTCGCCTTATCAAGATCCACACTGCTCCAAGAGCATTTGGCAGTGTTGGGTTTTGTCAACGCTTGAAGAATGAGAGAAATGTTCCTTGGAGTATTAGTTTAATGTACATGTGCTGTGTACACAAGGACTGAGACATAATGTAAGTGAGTTGAAGAACACTGACGAACAAAAGAGAGCAGTGACGTTGGAGAAAGAAGCCAAGAAAAAGAGACCGTCGTCGTAACGAAGGAATTTATCTGGCGATGGGTACAGAGACGGCACAATTACGGTGTGTTTTACCAGAATGAGAATTGGCTCTTCTGAATATGATGTTTGGAGAGGAGACATGAGCTACAAGGCACGTGTAGGAGACTCCCATCATCCATTGGCTTCTCGAGACCTCGAGGATGCTGAGTAAAGAGCATGCCTCTCTTTCATGGTCACACTTCAAGTTGTGGGCGTCGTGGCCCTTCAGTGACATCTCTGTGTTCTCCTCCTGCCATTTCACAAAGACTTCTCCTGGGTAGAAATCTGTGGCGATGCAGAATAAGGTGACATTCAGGTCTTCTTTGGAGGTCTGCTGCTGGAGGGAGACTTTGGGGGGCTTCATCGTGCCTGTTTTAGAAAATGTGTATATGTGAAAATGGGAACAAAAAAGGTGAATCTGCGTTAAAGATTGATACTGCCTAAGAAATCACTCCATCCCAGGAAATCCTGACAACTGTGAAGGGTAGGGGATAAAGATCTCCAATAATATTCTTAGTACTCAACTATAATTCCCAGAATTCTTTGTGGAAGCCCAGGAATTAAACTGCCATAAGAACAGGTATAAGTTTTCATACACATATGCCCTAGGGCCAATGATTCCATCCCACTCTTCAGAAGGCTTTACACTTGCAGAAGAAACTGAGAGTTTGCTCAGTAGCATCTGTTTCTGGCCACAATCAAAACCACTAATTAGGTGGGCCTGTCATTCAAGTTACCATTAGTAACTTTCTTACATTCCTGAACCTCCCTGTCATCACCTCATGAGCTCAGTCTCCAGCCCACCTCACTCTTCCCATAAATTCTCACCATGCCTTGTCTCGTAGAGCTGTGTGACTTCTTCTAATCCAGTAGAAATGCTACAGGTGAACTTTATGGTGCCTTTCCATTCAGTAAGGTTCACCTCCAACTGGCTACATATCCAGGCAGTGTCGGTGGTTTTATTCAAGACTTCTGTGGTCACAGCTTGAGTGTTGGCAGGTTGTCCATCCATAAGCCAAAGGACTGTCCAATTCATCATTGCATCAGTAAGTGGTGCCATGCATGTTAGAGCTGCACTTTTGTTTGTGAAGAGGTCTTCAAAGGATGGGGGTTTCATGGGTATAATTGTTGTGTTGATGGGAGCTGAGGACATTCCTTGAAAAATAAACCATCATACTTATTGATTTGAAGAGTGTCTCTCATCAGTTACTCCATCTGCCAGTATTTCATAATGACCAAAAACACAATATATCTTACTAGGGAGCAAAGCCCATTGTGGTTGAAGACAACGGACCCTAGTAAGGTAGGTAGGGTGGGTGTAAGGAAGGGAGGGAGGGAGGAAGGAAGAGCCGGGGAGAGAGTAAGAAAGAAAGAGGGGGGGAGAGAGAGTGAAAGAAATAGAGAGAGAGAGAGAGAGAGAGGGAGAGAGAGAGAGAGAGAAAGAAAGGGGGGAGAGAAAGAAAGTAAGGAAGGAAGAAGGGAGGGGGAAGTGTTAGAGGGGCCTGTGTAAGCTTCTCCCATATGTCTGGCTTGCAGGGTGGGTGGGAGAAGCGGCGTTGGGGGGGCCACGTCCAACTCGCTCCCCCCGCGATCCCCCGTACGTGAAGTGCCAACGCACTTCTTGCCTTGCCCCGTTCCTTCCTCCAGCCTGGAGCAGGAGCTGCCGCATCCCTCCACCTGGCTGGGACTCCTGGTCCCCTCCCTGCCAAGCGCTGCCGGCCCCACTTGGCTCCAGTCCCGCAGCAGCAGCAGCAGGAAGAGGAGGAGGAGGAGGTGGCGGTGTGGCGACCAGGAGTGGGAGCATGCTGGCGGGCGGGCTGGACTGGCGAGAGCAGTGGTGACGGAGGAGGGAGCTGGCCGGCTGGCCATGGCAGTGTGCCATGCAGTGGGGGTGGGACTTGCAGGAGGAGCTGGCGGCAGCATGCAAGGAGGGTGAGGGCAGCCGCCACGGAGCGCCTGAAAGCGGCACCAACCCGGGAGCCACCGCCACTGCCCCTGGCTCCGGTTCTGGGGCTGCAGAGCTGGTGGCCTGGTAGACCGAATGGCTGGTGGTCCAGGCCAGGCCAGAGGCATGCAGGGCAAGAAGCTGGGCGGTGGTGGCGGTGAGCTGCAGGCGGAGGGCAGGCCAGCAGGAGAAGTGGCAGGGGGGCCTCTGTTTGAGTTTTCACTTCCAACGTTCGATGCGTGGCTATGGTGGTTGGCTGCCCCTATCGCCCTCTTATTGAGTGGCAGTTCTTGCGGCCTACCACTGTTGGTACCCATCAAATGTTGTGAAACGAAAACTCTATTATAAGGAGAGATGTTGGAATACCCAGTGAGACTTAAAGAAACAAAGTTTAAGATGTTTATGTCAGAACTGGGGAGAAGAAAGGGACAGGCAACACTTACCTTCCTACCTAGAGCCTTTTCCACCACTACTGTGGAAAATGAAAGAGTCCTCCAGTTTTGATTGAGAAACATAAAGCATTCGGGAAGCTGATGCAACTCAATGGAGTGACATGGGTTCAGCCACAGGCACAACTGATTTTACCCTCACTTAACCAACTGATGAGTTTGCTGCCTTCTTCTGAGTTAAACCACAGCTATGATCTAGCATCAGAGGGGCTGTGCCTCAGCGGTAGGGGATCTGCTTGGCAAGCAGAAAGACCCTGGCATCTTCAGTAAGAATCAGGTTGTAGGTGATGTGAAAGACCTCACCCTAAGGCCCTGAAGAGACCTCAATCTAAGACCTTGGAGACCCACTTCCAGTTTAAGTAGATAATACTGACCTTGATGGTCTGATTCAGTATAAGGCAGCTTCATGTGCTCATGTGATTATTGCTAGAGCAAGTGAGTATCCTGTTCTAGACAGTTGTCTGTGTTTAACTCTATGCCCACCATGTCTCTAAAAGATCTGCCTGACAACTAGCAACCGATCAGCTAATCTATTATATGCACAATCATAGTCAATCAGTGTCCTTACTACTACCTTACCACCAACAATCAATCACTCGACCCATTTTATTTCTGTCTTTATTTCTACTCAACAACCTGTATGCCATGCTAGGGTAGAAATCAAGTTATTAAATAAGTAGCCAGTCACTTTAGTGGCTCTATGGGGGCAGAAAGGTCTGGTAAAAATCTTGCTAATAAAAATAAATAAGAAATACCATCCAGCCTTGGAACTCCAGTAGCCTAATAGGGGCCAATTCTGCACAATCATTTGCCCCAGTATCACCCCCCCCGATAATATCCAGGGAAATTGATCAGTTCCCCACATATTGGTCTGGATTGGCAATTGACCCGAATCTAATGTTGTTTCTCCCTGGATTTTCCATCTCTGCCATTTTCAGGATCTTTTTTTTACTGTGGGGTTGAAGTAGGGGCATTGTAGTGGGGAACTCGCGAATCGCGGCTGTCCTCTCTCCACCCCTTTAACGCCCCTCTGCTTCTTTCTCTCCCCTTCCTGCCTCTTTCCACCCCTTCAACACCCCTCTGCTTCTCTGCTTCTCTCCCCCTCCCTTCCTGCCTCCCCCTCCCTTTCCCGCTCTGGCACGAGGGATTTTTTTTGTCCCCCCGCACCGTGTTGCATTGCAACACAATACTGATCCATTGTTGACTGGCATTTAAATGTCCTTTTAAATGTACCTCTGCTGTTTCCCCATTTCTGTGTTGCAATTTGCTATTTGTACAAAAGTAGTGCCATTGTTAAAAAGAGGCATTAAGGGTGACGTGGAGGCGTGGACAAAATTTTCCATGGGGCTAACCTACGTGCTGTAGTGCAACTGTTAAAAAGATACATTGAGGGTGGCATGATGGTGTGGACACAATGTTCGAAAGGGTTACATGTGTTGCCTTGCATGTCTGCTTCTCTCCCTCCCCCTCCCCCTCCCCTCCCTTCCCTTCCCGCCTCCCCTCTCCCTTTCCCCTCTCTTTTTCGACTTGGCACAACGCAACTATGCATGTATAAAGCATGCCTGTTTTCCAGTGGGTGGGTGCATTACAATGTAACTACGCCCCTGATCAAAAAAAAAAAAAAAAAGAGGGGGAAGAGAGGGGAGGGGGCACTAGATTCGGGGCAAGGCGACAAACTCGGGTCAGCATTCCTTAATGCGGAACTCCCCCAACAGAATCAGGCCAATTAGACCCAACTAGAATGGAGAGCAAAGCATTAGTGCGGAATTGGCCAAGGTGTATGAGGCATGATTACTGTGTCCAGTTAATGGTGAGGTAAAAGCACTCCATAGATACCCACAGGGCTTTTTTTGTAGAAAATGCCCAGCAGGAACTCATTAGCATAATAGGCCACACCCAACAGCAGGAATTCATTAGCACGTTAGGCCACGCCCTGACAGCACAGCTCATTAGCATATTAGGCCACACCCCCATGTTGCCAGAAGTGTGGTCACCCAGCCACCCCCACTTTTTGCTTCTTATTCTGTTTACCTTGTTTGTTGTCAAAACCCAGGGCTTTTTTTTGTAGCAGGAACTCCTTTGCATGTTAGGCCACACACCCCTCATGTAGCCAGTCCTAATGAGTGTCTGCTGTTGGGTGTGGCCTGTTATGCTAATGAGTTCCTGCTGGGCGTGGCCAATTCGGGAGCCAGCCGGAACTCCGTTCCTGTGCATTCCTGCCCCAAAATAGCCCTGGATACCCAGAACAGCTCTCTCCTGTATTGGACTTGGCTCCTGTCTGTTTTACAGATTTTGCACGCCATTTACTTTCGTATTTTAACTTACCAGAAGAATGTAAGACCTTCTTAGTCAAAGTGTTGGTTGAGCTGTGATTGACAGTGCATGTATATGTTTGGGGTTCTCTCCATTCTTCTTCACTCAGTGCCAAGTTGCAGCTCTTCTGGTACTTTCCGTCACTGAGGGCCACCAGAGCTGAAGAGTTAGAGCTACAGCTGAGATTCATTCCCGGGACACTCCACTGAATGTCTATATTTTTTGGATGGAAACCAGTCGCAAAGCAGATGAGTGTATGCCTTGCTTCTTCCGCAGAGGTGTGGAATGCCATGACTTGAGGGGAAACTGGTTCCAGAAAACCTGAAATGAAATGGGTGGCCTCGTGAGGTTTTAAAGGCAAGAAATGTGCAAAGGTGGCTTGCCCTTGCATTCCTCTGCACAGCAACCCCGGACTTCCTCGGCGGTCTCAAATCCAAGTATTAACCATGGCTACCTCTCCTTCGCTTCCAAGCTCTGGCAAGAGTGGGCTAAACAGGGCTATTCAGGTTGCCGTTCATGCTTGTGCGGAAGCAAACAATGCTTTAGAACTCATGCGTTAAAATGCCCGATTCCACTGCCTTCCACGGTTCTAAATCCTAGTGGCATAGAGGATAAGTTGACACAAGTGTATCCATCTTTCCAAACGATGACTTGCAACTGTGAACCGCCATCCATACCCGAACACCATAGGCAGCTGAGGGCACCTAAGACACAGTATAGGAGAATTGGTGAGATTGCTGAGTGGGAGGTATTCAGTTGTGTGAATGATCTGTTATCACAGCAGCATGATTGATTGATTGATTGATTGATGATTCGTCCTCAGTTGGTAGTAGAAAGCGCTATGAAGAGCTATGATTGCTCTTCAGATGGTTGTAGAAGGTACCATCAAGTTGCAGCTGGCTTATGGTGACCCCGTATTGTTTCCAAGGCAAGGTACATTCAGAGGTGGTTTGCCATGGCCTGCCTGTGTATCGCAACCCAAGACCCTGCTTAGTTTCTGAGAAATTCTGGGATTGGGGCCAGCCATGCAAGTCAGGGCTCCCTTTCTGTTTCACTGCTTTATAACCGCTGTGTGACAGAGTGTTGGACTAGATGGGCCATTGGCCTGATTCAGCATTGGCTTCTCTTATGTTCTTATGTTCTTATAACCACCCTATGAGGTCAAAGTGAGAGTCCAGGTCGAGGCAGTCCTTAGACTCTAGGGATGCAGTGCTCATCTCTGTTTCTGAGCCAAAGAGCCAGCGCTGTCCAGAGACATTTCTGTGGTTATGCGGCCAGCATAACTAGATGCTGAGACACACGGAACGCTGCTACCTCCCCACCGAGGCGGTACCTATTTATCTACTTGCAGTTTCTTGCTTTCGAACTGCTAGTTTGGCAGGAGCTGGGAGCTCACTCTGTCATGCGCCGCTCGGGTCTCGAACTGCTGAGCTATGGACCTTCTAGTCTGCAGTTAAGTGTCTTAACCACTGAGCCACCTAAATAATAATATCTCATGGTTTGCAACTTTAAATTTCTTCCTCATCTGCAGACTTACCATAAAAAACCTGACTGATGTTGTACATGTCAGGGGAGGATTCGTGACCCACCGTGCATGTATACAGGGTTCTGCTTTCCCATTCAGAGGATGGGATTTTCAGGATGCTTTGAGCAGTAAAGGTGGGGCCTCCATCTTTGGCTGCTGGAACCCCTGTGATGTACTCAGAGGGATCAACATCGCTGTCATTCTTCTTCCACCTGAACAGTATTTCTGCTGGGAGGAATCCAGAGGCGATACATTCCAACCAAGCTACAGCTCGGGAGGTCTGTTGCATCAGTTGTGTTGGTGATGGGGAGACCCAGGAGAGGGATGGAGCTTTAACTTTGTTTGGATCTGTATGAAAGGGGAAGGAGATAGAAATGTTGATAAGGATGGTCCTAACATCTGGAGAGAGATCCTAGTATTTTTCCTTTGAAATGTGGTGATGCAGGAAGGATCGGGTATCTCACCATTCATACACTGAACGCTGGCCTCACTTTTTATGAGAAAAATGGCCAGGGCTCATGTGTCTACTTGAAAGTCTCCCCCCGACCTTTCGTTCCTACCGGTTGTACGGTATGATAGAGCAGTTGGTTGCCACTTATAGACTTCTTAAACCTTCTCTCACCTTGAATGTGTTGAATTATTTCCGTCTTCTTTGGGAAAAGTGAGCAGGAATGAGAAACGGCGCACTGGACTTGGCTTCCGGAATTCCAGGCCTCTCTGGAGATGACCAAGTGGCTTCCTAAACTCTGGGTCTTATTTTTGTGATTTGTGACATTCCCCGTTATGCTGTTTTTGCTGTCCTTAACACCACCCACTATCCATGTGAGTATGCCATGGTCTAGCTCATAGCCTACCACGAGGCAGGTCAAGAGGGCTTTCCTTTGGATGAGTAGTCCCTCAAGGGATGGCTTCAAGAGGTAGAGGCTGGGGGGCGGGATGCTGCCTTTACACGCTGGAAAGGAAAAAAAAAAGCATAGTAGTTTACAATGGGCAGAGATAAGAACTTGTTGGGGTTGTGGAAGAAAGCGAGGAATGAAGAACTAGAGGGAGATTGGAAAGGGAAATGTGCTGTGGGGTTCCCAGCCTCATCACACTCAGAGTGTGGAAATTCCACCCCGTTTTCAATAGTGATGGTGGAAATGATGACCAGCTTCCAGAGTATTAATGCCTCCGTTGGTTAAACTCTCTGATGAGTGGGTTGTAAACTTGGAGTCGCCCAAAACAACAGCACAGAACACCAACTGGGGTAAATTACAGGGGACTTTTTCTCTCCCTGGCAGTCTGACTGCCTCAGCACTAACAAGGGTATGGGCGTGGAACAGCAGGATGGAGTTGGGAAAGTATGAATATACTTTATGGACTGTGAAAAGACCCATAAAAACAAGGCCAAAGAATATAAAAGATTAACCTGTGCATTTGCTGATACGGCTTGTTTGGGTGATATTTTTTCCAAGCTGAGTCACCTTACAAGTATATTCCTGTAACTCATTCCACTCTTTAAGGGGAACAGTAAGGTTGCTGGTGGTGTGGAATTGATCTCCATTTCCCTGAGGGTGGTCCATCTTCTGGCTCTTTTGAACCTTCCCACCAGCCTCCCAGGTGACTTCGATGTCCTCTAGATAGCCATTAATGGAACAGAGTAAAGTGATGTTGCTGTCGTTGCTCAGGGCTAGGCTGGGGCAGTGTGGATCAGTGCTGAGGCTCAGTGTGAGGGCTGTGGGCATAATCCAGTCTGAATAAAGGAAGGAAGGAAGAAATGTTCTGTCATTCAGGCTTGCTTCACAAGATTCTGGTGAATGTAAGCTTTCCTTAGACAATGCTGGTGACTTCAGAATGAAGCTAATCGTACTCATATTCCATGGATGGTTTGGGAAGATAAATCTCTTTGTTTGCTGAATCACTGTCCTCCTTTTTCTTCACAATATATCTCTGTTTCCACCATATTTTGCATCTGTCAGGCCACCTAATATTTTGCCTTTGTCTCATATCTACTTCTTCACCTTCCAAATCAGCTTTCCTTCCTGCCTTCCTGCCATCCAACCATCCAGCCATCCATCTCTTGCCTTCCTTTTACTATTGGACTTGAAAGCCCAGAGTTCTTAGAGGTCCAAGGAAGTATCCCGTCCAGGTACAGACCAGAACCTGACCTACTTAGTTTCAAGAAGCCTTTGTCATTTCTAGCAGTGGTCAGTCGCCTTACCAGTTCTACCTTTACTCGCTTGTTCAATTTTGAAAGAGTACCATCAGATCCAACTGGGAAATGCAGAACAGAGATTCTGACTGTGTGTTGTATTGTGGTGAATATATTGTCCCACCTTACCTTTTCTGGAGACTGTCTTGAGAGACTTGAAGTTTGATTCCTTATGTACCACCTCACAAGCATTGTTGTCCCCCTCTTGCCACTGAGAAAAGGTGATCTCGATTTGGCTACTGGCCGTGTATCTTCCATTTGACATTTTTTGTCCTGTAAATGGCACAGGCTCCCTTGGTAGACTACCCTTCCAACTGATCGTCACTTTTTCAGGCCAATAGTCAGATGCAACACATTTCAGTGTTACCGTTTTCTTCTCTTGGTCCACCGACTGGAGGAGCTCGACAGTAGGAGCTTGAGGTTTGGGTAGGTCTGTGAAGAAACTGCAGTTAGGAACAGCTCAAGAAGAAGGAAAAAGAAGAGGAACAGAAGGTGGCTGGGGAGGCCCCAAATTACCTGGGTGAAGCAAAAGGAATCCCTCAGGCTCATTAGTAAGAGAAAGGAAGACATTCTTCATGAGCCAAACAAGGAGAAGTGGAAATCAGGACCTCACGTGTCTTTCCTTTGTGGCTAGCAGGAGGAAATGAATCCATGCTGTGCAATTGGTACAGGAAGTTGATAAACCGAATTCGGAGCATGCCCAAAGGGTGGAGATGGAGGCTAAACACTAGTCAATGAATCCAGCAATACCTCACACAGAAATATGGTCGTCTGGAATTATGAATTACGGAGAACACTCCCTGATTTCCCCATCTGTGGGCCAGGTTCAGAGAATGGTTTTCAGTGGAGGGCACTTACCCGCTTGCCTGAGGATCCTCGAGTAGTACTTGACTGAGTGAAGCCCTTGCTTATGTCATCCAGAGTTCCCGTCAAGGCTTTGATGAGCCTCCAGGGGAACAAATCGTGGAGCTCCCAAGTGAGGTGAAGTTGATAACAAAGCTCTGCCTGTGGTGTTTGATTTGGATGGCATTTTCACACATGCAAGTCAGCGTCAGTGTCATAGTGACCTGTATTTGAGTGGATTTTTAACTCAGGGATCTCAACAAGCACTGAGCATTTGCGCTGAGCTCTTGAGAGACCGAGGTTCAACTTAGTTAAATTTCCCCCATGCTTTTAATTGGAATCTATTCTCAGGTAAGTGCTGCAACTTTTCCTCAGATGTTGTATAGCTGTTTGGCAACCCAAACCAACCAGTGATCACAAACGACCTTTGCTATGTCAACCCACTGCACTGGTCCCAGTGAGTTATATTATTTCTTACCTTATTCATTCACGTATTTACACTACAGCTTTCCCTTGTAGCTCAAGGCAACTTTGGATCCCAAAAACGAGATTAACAAATCTCATTAGGGCACCTAAGACACCATATTTTTTCAATATAGGAGAATTGGTGAGATTGCTGAGTGGGAGGTATTCAGTTGTGTGAATTATTTGTTATCACAGCAGCATAGTTGACTGATTGATTGATGACTTGTCTTCAGTTGGTAGTAGAAGGTACTGTGAAGACCTATAATTGGTCTTCAGATGGTAGTAGAAGGTACCATCAAGTTGCGGCTGGCTTATGGTGACCCCGTATTGTTTCCAGGGCAAGGTACATTCAGAGGAGGTTTGCCATGGCATGCCTGTGTGTCGCAACCCTAGACCCTGCTTAGCTTCTGAGAAATTCTGAGACTGGGCCAGCCTGGGCCATACAAGTCAGGGCTCCCTTTCTGTTTCACTGCTTTATAACCACCCTATGAGGTCAAAGTGAGAGTCCAGGTCGAGGCAGTCTTTAGACTCTAGGACGCGGTGCTCATCTCTGTTTCCAAGCTGAAGAGCCAGTGCTGTCCAAAGACATTTCTGTGGTTATGCAGCTAGCATAACTAGATGCTGAGACACATGGAACACTGCTACCTCCCCACCGAAAGTGGTACCTATTTATCTACTTGCAATTTCTTGCATTCGAACTACTAGGCTGGTAGGAGCTGGGACCAGAGATAGGAGTTCACTCTGTCATGCACCACTTGGGTCTCGAACTGCTGAGCTATTGACTTTCTAGTCTGCAGCTAAGTGTCTTAACCACTGAGCCACCTAAATAATAATGTCTCATGGTTTGCAACTTTAAATTTCTTCCTCATCTGCAGACTTACCGTAAAAAACCTGACTGATGTTGTACATGTCAGGGGAGGATTCGTGACCCACCATGCATGTATACAAGGTTCTGCTTTCCCATTCAGAGGATGGGATTTTCAGGATGCTTTGAGTGGTAAAGGTGGGGCTTCCATCTTTGGCTGCTGGAACCCCTGTGATGTACTCAGAGGGATCAACATCGCTGTCATTCTTCTTCCATCTGAACAGTATTTCTGCTGGGAGGAATCCAGAGGCGATACATTCCAACCAAGCTACAGCTCGGGAGGTCTGTTGCATCAGTTGTGTTGGTGATGGGGAGACCCAGGAGAGGGATGGAGCTTTAACTTTGTTTGCATCTGTATGAAAGGGGAGGGAGATAGAAATGTTGATAAGGATGGTCCTAACATCTGGAGAGAGATCCTAATATTTTTCTTTTGAAATATGGTGATGCAGGAAGGATCGGGTATCACACTAATCATATATTGAACGTTGGCTTCAATTTGTATGAGAAAAATAGCCAGGGCTCATGTGTCTACTTGAAAGTCTCCCCCGACCTTACATTCCTACTAGTCGTATGGTATGATAGAGCAGTTGGTTACCACTTATAGACGTCTTAAACATTCTCTCACCTTGAATGTGTTGAATTATTTCCGTCTTCTTTGGGAAAAGTGAGCAGGAATGAGAAATGGTGCACTGGACTTGGCTTCCAGAATTCCAGGCCTCTCTGGAGATGACCAACTGGCTTCCTAAACTCTGGGTCTTATTTCTGTGATTTGTGACATTCCCCGTTATGCTGTTTTTGCTGTCCTTAACACCACCCACCATCCATGTGAGTATGCCATGGTCTAGCTCATAGCCTACCACGAGGCAGGTCAAGAGGGCTTTCCTTTGGATGAGTAGTCCCTCAAGGGATGGCTTCAAGAGGTAGAGGCTGGGGGCGGGATGCTGCCTTTACATGCTGGAAATAAAAAAAGAACATAGTAGTTTACAATGGACAGAGATAAGCACTTGTTGGGGTTGTGGAAGATAGTGAGAAATGAAGAACTAGGGGGAGATTGGAAAGGGAAATGTGCCATGGGGTTCCCAGCCTCATCACAATCAGAGTGTGGAAATTCCACCCCGTTTTCAATAGTGATGGTGGAAATGATGACCAGCTTCCAGAGTATTAATGCCTCCATTGGTTAAACTCTCTGATGAGTGGGTTGTAAACTTGGAGTTGCCCAAGACAAAAGAACAGAGCACCAACTGGGGTAAATTACTGGGGACTTTTCTCTCCTTGGTAGTCTGATTGCCTCAGCTCTAACAAGGGTATGGGTGTACAGGGCTCCTTTTGTAGCAGGAACTCCTTTGCATATTAAGCGACACACCCCTGATGTAGCCAATCCTGCAAGAGCTTACAGTAGCCCCTGTAAGAAGAGCTCTGTAAGCTCTTGGAGGATTGGCTACATTAGGGGTGTGTCGCCTAATATGCAAAGGAGTCCCTGCTACAAAAAGAGCCCTGGTGCGTGGAACAGCAGGATGGAGTTGGGAAAGTATGACTATATTTTATGGACTATGAAAGGACCCATAAAAACAAGGCCAAAGAATATAAAAGATTAACCTGTGCATTTGCTGATACGGCTTGTTTGGGTGATATTTTTTCCAAGCTGAGTCACCTTACAAGTATATTCCTGTAACTCATTCCACTCTTTAAGGGGAACAGTAAGGTTGCTGGTGGTGTGGAATTGATCTCCTTTTCCCTGAGGGCGGTCCATCTTCTGGCTCTTTTGAACCTTCCCGCCAGCCTCCCAGGTGATTTCGATGTCCTCTAAATAGCCATTAATGGAACAGAGTAAAGTGATGTTGCTGTCGTCGCTCAGGGCTAGGCTGGGGCAGTGTGGATCAGTGCTGAGGCTCAGTGTGAGGGCTGTGGGCATAATCCAGTCTGAAGGAAGGAAGGAAGGAAGAAATGTTCTGTCATTCAGGCTTGCTTCACAAGATTCTGGTGAATGTAAGATTTCCTTAGACAGTGCTGGTGGTGACTTCAGAATGAAGCTAATCTTACTCATATTCCATGGATGTTTGGGGAAGATAAATCTCTTTGTTTGCTGACTCACTGTCCTTCCTTGCCTTCACAATATATCTCTGTTTCCACCATATTTTGCATCTGTCAGGCCACATAATATTTTGCCTTTGCCTCATAGGCTGTGGTCACACACACTAAATAATCCACTTTCAACCCACTTTCAATGCACTTTCCAGTTGGATTTTTACTGTGTGAACTGGCAAAATCCAATTCAAAAGTGCATTGAAAGTGGATAGAAAGTGGATTATTTAGTGTGTGTGACCGCAGCCATAATCTACTTCTTCACCTTCCAAATCAGCTTTCCTTCCTGCCTTCCTGCCTTCCTGCCATCCAACCATCCAGCCATCCATCTCTTGCCTTCCTTTTACTATTGGACTTGAAAGCCCAGAGTTCTTAGAGGTCCAAGGAAGTATCCCGTCCAGGTACAGACCAGAACCTGACCTACTTAGTTTCAAGAAGCCTTTGTCATTTCTAGCAGTGGTCAGTCGCCTTACCAGTTCTACCTTTACTCGCTTGTTTAATTTTGAAAGAGTACCATCAGATCCAACTGGGAAATGCAGAACAGAGATTCTGACTGTGTGTTGTGTTGTGGTGAATATATTGTCCCACCTTACCTTTTCTGGAGACTGTCTTGAGAGACTTGAAGTTTGATTCCTTATGTACCACCTCACAAGCATTGTTCTCCCCCTCTTGCCACTGAGAAAAGGTGATCTCGATTTGGCTACTGGCCGTGTATCTTCCATTTGACATTTTTTGTCCTGTAAATGTCACAGGCTCCCTTGGTAGACTACCCTTCCAACTGATCGTCACTTTTTCAGGCCAATAGTCAGATGCAACACATTTCAGTGTTACCGTTTTCTTCTCTTGGTCCACTGACTGGAGGAGCTCGACAGTAGGAGCTTGAGGTTTGGGTAGGTCTGTGAAGAAACTGCAGTTAGGAACAGCTCGAGAAGAAGGGAAAAGAAGAGGAACAGAAGGAGGCTGGGGAGGCCCCAAATTACCTGGGTGAAGCAAAAGGAATCCCTCAGGCTCATTAGTAAGAGAAAGGAAGACATTCTTCATGAGCCAAACAAGGAGAAGTGGAAATCAGGACCTCACGTGTCTTTCCTTTGTGGCTAGCAGGAGGAAATGAATCCATGCTGTGCAATTGGTACAGGAAGTTGATAAACCAAATTCGGAGCATGCCCAAAGGGTGGAGATGGAGGCCAAACACTAGTCAATGAATTCAGTGATACCTCATACAGAAATATAGTCGTCTGGAATTATGAATTACGGAGAACACTCCCTGATTTCCCCATCTGTGGGCCAGGTTCAGAGAATGGTTTTCAGTGGAGGGCACTTACCCGCTTGCCTGAGGATCCTCGAGTAGTACTTGACTGAGTGAAGCCCTTGCTTATGTCATCCAGAGTTCCCGTCGAGGCTTTGATGAGCCTCCAGGGGAACAAACCGTGGAGCTCCCAAGTGAGGTGAAGTTGATAACAAAGCTCTGCCTGTGGTGTTTGATTTGGATGGCGTTTTCACACATGCAAGTCAGCGTCAGTGTCATAGTGGCCTGTATTTGTGTGGATTTGTAACTCAGGGATCTCAACAAGCACTGAGCATTTGTGCTGAGCTCTTGGGAGACCGAGGTTCAACTTAGTTATATTTCCCCCATGCTGTTCATTGGAATCTGTTCTCAGGTAAGTGCTGCAACTTTTACTTAGATGTTTCATAAGTATTCAGCAACCCAAACCAACCAGTGATCACAAACGACCTTTGCTATGTCAACCCACTGCACTCGTTCGAGTTAGTTATATTATTTCTTACCTTATTCGTTCACGTATTTACATTACAGCTTTCCCTTGTAGCTCAAGGCAACTTTGGATCCCAAAAATGAGATTAACAAACAAACCAAGATGTGGTGTTTGTGGAAAGACCCATCAAGTCACATGGCACAATATGTAGTAAACATAGTAGAGCCCTATAAACTTATCTCCATGCACCAAACAGACCTTACCCAGGGCTTTTTTTTGTAGAAAAAGCCCAGCAGGAACTCATTAGCATAACATGCCACACCCAACAGCAGAAACCCCTTAGCATATCAGGCCACACCCCTGACAGCACAGCTCATTAGCATATCCGGCCACACCCCCATGTTACCAAAAGTGTGGTCATCCAGCCACACCCACCTTTTGCTTCTTATTCTGTTTATGTTGTTCGTTGTCAAAACCCCAGGGCTTTTTTGGTAGCAGGGACTTCTTTGTATGTTAGGCCACACATCCCTAATGTAGCCAATCCTAATGAATTTCTGCTGTTGGGTGTGGCCTGTTATGCTAATGAGTTCCTGCTGGGTGTGGCCAACTCAGGAGCCAGCTGGAACTCCGTTCCTGTGCATTCCTGACCAAAAATAGCCCTGACCGTACCCATGTGTGGGGGGAAGAGGAGGAGGAAGAAGAAGAGGGGGGAAAGGATGATGATGATGATGATTGTGTGAATGGAGGAGGAGAAGGGAGGTTGGGAGAAAAGAGGGAAGTACAGTTATTTAGAGACAATATTTTTATATGACAAATAATGGCAGCCCCACCAGGAAAAAATCGCCTCACAAACGACAAAATCCTGGCTCTGGGCCTGGCTGGTATTCATTTCCCCCCCTGAAAATACTCATGTTTTGTGACCACATTTCCTCACTGTGAGACATTCTTCGGTCCACCAGAAGAGGATAGGATGGCTCTATACTGACGACTGCCCACCATTCCTTTCTTATGCCTCTGATCTTGCATGTGCCAACTCTTGCCCAATGCATTGCCATCTGACATGGCTGCATCAATGGCTATGTTCTCAGCGTAATTCAGCACTGATGAAAACATGGCATGAGTGCAAGAACCCTTGTTCCTTATCTCGTTCACATGTCGGTTTGTACTGAAAACCTCCCAGCTGGGCAAGAATGAACCAATCAACAAGCATTACAACTCGCCTCAGAGTTTCCAGAATATTCTTCCTATCGCTAATTGGCTTTGTAGCAAAGCCAAAGTGTTTGGGACAAAGGCTGTGGTCACACAGTCATTTTGATCAGGTTTCACCACTGTTCCCTCTCACATATAAAATTGCTGATCAGATGCCCACATCCATCTCCCACTTGCACGATCCTCCCAGTTCCCTTGTGAGTTTTCTGACACTGGGAAAATCAAGTACTTTCTAGGTATTTGTGCTTTGATTCCGCAATTTTGCCTATCTGGACAGCCATCTCTTGCAATGACTGCAATTAGGTCATCTGAACATCCTTCTTCCAGTAATTTTTTTGACGACTTTTACCATTGTGCGCATGAGCATATCCACATGTGCAAAGAATTTTTTTTTAAAAAATTGTGCCACAACGCCACTTGGGTGGCACAGCTGTCTGGACAGTGCCTGGAGCATTGTTGCGCAAAGCAAATGGCTGGGCAAGGGATGTGTGATCATCTGAACATGCTTAAAAATATCCCCGATCAAATCTACAGCCGGAACAAATCACTGTATGCTTGCCATGTGACCACAGCCAAAGACAGGTGAAGGTAATTGCCTTTTCCTGCACTGACAGGGCCTCTACAAATGAAGGAATTGCTGAGAGGTGCTAATTCATACCACTAGTTGCCCCCCTTGGGAGATCCACTTACCTGAGGATACTGCTTCATCAGCTGTGATTGGCTTGGGAGAGGAGGAATGGTGGACCACACAGGTATAGCTATCTCTCCCATTCCCTCCTTCACTCCTACCAATCTTCAGGATGCTGTAAGTGGTGTAGACCTTTCCAGATGACACCACGGGCCCATTGTCATACAGTGACGTGTTCAGCAGTATACTGTTCTTCTTCCATGAGATGCTGATTTCCATTGGGAAAAAACCATTCACATCACACACAAGAATTTGGGCAATGGTGCTGTTGGAAGATGTGTCACGGAAGGCTTGGGAGATCGTGATTGTTGGCATCATGGCTTGTTCAGCTAAAAGGCAATGGTCAAGCTGAGATCATTATTGATGTAAATTAGAATTGTGATTGCTTCTACAGTTGGAGGAAGAGAGAGACAAAAATGTGACAGATATGATAGAAAGGCCTTGCTAGGAGAGCATCCTTCTAGCGCGATCAAAGCTGGGTATCTGTACTCACATGTGTCCTTCTTGATTGTGACAGCTTTGGTGATTTCTTCTAAGCACATGGTGGCTACTTTGCACTGGAATGTGGTGCCCTTTTCCCATTGCTGTGGTGATACCGAGTGGCTACTTTTTGCATTCGGGCGCCCACCAGCATCTGTCTTCACAATTTCTGGCTGAGGCCTGGTGGTAGGCTTGCCATCTACATTCCAGGTGATCTGGATCTTTTCAAGGAAGAAGCCCTCCACAAGGCACGTGACGGCGGCTGTCCCTTCGACCAGATCTCTGTAGGATGGTTCGGTGATGGAGATGGCGGGTACTTGCATCGATTTATAACAGGCTGTGGAGGATGCCAAGAGACAGGAAAACTTCAACGATCAGACTTCTTTGACTAAGAGAAAATGGTGTCAGAGTCAATGCTCCTTCTAAGTTGCGGAGTCTTTGAGGGAAAATTCTACTTTGTGAGCTGCTGGCACTAAAGTCGTGAGTGAGCGATTTGGCCACTGCATACATTAGTTTGTTCTGGAGCCATCCTTCCTGAGCTAAGACAAAAATGTGTGAGCTGGAGGCTAAAAATCCGTGCGCTAGCTCACACTAACTCAGCTCAGAGGGAACACTGGTCATAGCTCTATGCACTCTTACTTGGAGCAAGATCCATTGAACTCACTGGCACACACTTTCCAGTAAACACACAACGTTTGGGCTGTATGTCTTTTCAGTGATAAAAGTGTTATTAAAACATGCTTAAAATTATGATAAATGCTAATGCTAGTCAGGAATTACTGCTCTTTTATTTTCTTGAACTCAGATGGGATTGATTTGTCTGCTTAGGTCTGACCAACCTCAATTTCCCAGAAGCCTTTGGACCAGGTTATGGGAAGCAGCTACTAGTGGCTTGGCTGGTCGTTCCTGTCCCTAGCGCTGTGTTTCTGTGCTTTGTCACGTGCTTATATCCTTGGCTCTGCTTTTACTTGGTTCCCCTTTCTCCTTGCCTGTTCACTTGTGTCCAAAGTTATTTAACACCACCTGTGCCCAGTTCTGCCTGTCTGCCATGTCTTCCTGGACTCTGCCTTAAACGACCCATCCAAGCCCACAGGTTCTACAATCCTTATATCCTGGGAGGCTCCCCATATTAATCCATCCTAGTAAGACTGCTTGATCTGCCACCCGTCATCATGCCCTTTCTTTAGACCTGGCAGTGCTCACCCTTGCATTTGCTGGTGTTGTACATTTCAGCGTTCTGGTTTTTCAGCGGGTGAGTCACTCGGCACGTGTAGTGGTCCCCTGCATCCCAACTCTTTTTGGTGATGTTTTGCGTGATGTAGCTGGAGTAGCCACTGCTTTTTTGCCCAGTAAGGTTCATGCTCTCTTTATTTTGCTCCACAGCCCCATTGATTAGCCATTCCACTTTGGCTTGCCCAGGGCCAGAGCTCAAAAGGACACATACGAGCTCCAGATCCGTCTCCGTGTTCTCCGCATCACAGTCAGGGGTCAACAGGCGAACTCGAATGGGTGTTGGAGGTCTTTTGACCCATTCTGAAAATAAAGAGTGGGAAAACCTTGCTGATATCTGGGAACAGGCATACAAGGCCTTCTCTAAGGGTATGCTTCCACAGGGACTATTATGGGTCTTGGGTGGGCTCATCCTATCACCACGAGCCGTGCATAGTCTGTATCCATCCCCCCCCCAATCTGAGGCTATGAGTAGCGGTATGATTTGTAGTAAAGTAAGACTGTGGTTGGCATGCAGTTCCTTTACCACATAGCTGTTTCCTTCCAACATGACAGTATAAGAAGAGTAGCCATGCTGGATTGCACCACAAATGCATGAAACTGCCTTATACTGAATTGGCCCATCAAACCATCACGGTCAGGATGGTCTACTCAGACTAGCAGTGATTTGATCGATTTGATTTGATTTATTAAATTTCTATCCTGCCCTCCCAGCCGAGGCTGGCTCAGAGCGGCTTACAGAAAAACAGCATAACATTTACAATAGTCTAGATTTAAAAAATTCAACAACTATAAACAGTTCTCAAACCATAAGACATAATAAAGTGCTAGTATCGATGATGTCACAGTGGCGTTATTACTTAGTTCTCTCAGCTCGCATTCAGCTCCTTGACCTTCTCAGACTATCTTGGCGGTTAGCTCAGGCTGTCGTTAGAAGTCCCAGGGGAACAGGGCTCTCCAACCATGGGCTGTCAGTTGTTAGTAGTGGTGGCAGCAGCTCCAAAAGTCTGGAGGAAGAGCTCCATTTTACAGGCCCTGCGGAACCGCAAAAGGTGCTGTGGGGCCCTGGTCTCTTCCAGGAGCTCATTCCACCAGAGTGGAGCCACCGCCGAGAAAGCCCTGGCTCTGTTTGTTGCTAGCCTGGCCTCCTTGAGACTCGGGAGGGTCAGCTGATTCTGGGTCCCTGATCACAGTGCTCTCTGGGGTACATGTGGGGAAAGGCAGTCCCTCAGGTATGTACAGTGGAGATTAACCATTCATCAGACTAAGCACGTGCTTAGGGCACCAGGGCCAAAGGGGGCACCACAAAGTTGGGAAAAGGATGAAAAGAAAAAAACAACGAATGAAGATTTGTAAAAAAAATAAAACATTGATAAAACTAGTAAAAATCGATCATGGTGCACCCTATGGGTTATCTTCTATTTTTTGTTGGCGAGGTGCCGTGTCATAGGCTATGTTTCAAAGTAAGATGCACGTGTTTAAAAGTAAAACAATGGAGCCAAATTCAGTTGTCATGACAGTCGTTTCAATGACCCTCTCTGCCCCTTTTTAATTTCAGCCCCATGTAAACGTCAACAACTAAAATGGACTGGGTCAGTGTGGAAAGGAGGGGGGCACCAAGATGGGTCGGGGCTTAGGGCACCAGCGAGCCTTAATCCGCCCCTGGGTATGTAGTCTCCCAGGCCATAAAGGGCTTTAACGGTAAGAACCAGCACCTTGAAATGAATCTGGTATGCTATAGGCAGCCAGTGCAATGTCTTTAGCACAGGCTGGATGTGGTCCCAAATACGGAGTCCCATCAAAAGCCTGGCTATGGCTGTCCAGCATCTCAGGAGGAGGTCTTTCGCATCACCAGCTACTGGAGATGAACTGGAGATGCTGGGGATTGAACCTGGGGCTTTCTGCATGCCAAGCAGATATTCTATTGCTGAACCTTTTGTTTCTAAGAGTAGGCATTTAGATGCCATAGGCAAGTAGGACCACCTGCAAACAACCCTCACTTGCTGACAGCTCTCCACTACCTGATAAATCTCTGTATCCAGAAGTCCCGTTTGGCTATCAGGGTGAGGGGCAGCAGTAGGCATGTTCTCCACGCAGTGCCCATCCTCCCCTTTAAAACTATCTAAGCCAGTTGTTATTAAAAAGTGCTTGTTCTCTTGCATCATTCAAGAAATGGTCGGTTATGGAGTGTTGGATTTATGGGCTTTGGAAAAGCAAATCTGACAAGGTATATTGCTGGAGCTGGCAAGGCGATGCTTAACCCAAACACGGGGTTTGGGTTTCTTTGTAAAAGGTGCCGCCCTGCCTCCAAATTAATGCTGGGAAATTACAAAAGACAGGGTTGAAAAGCTCACACTAGATTTCAAAATGGCGCCTACTTTGTGACTCGGCTCTTTCTGGGGGATTTTATTTCATTTACGTACAGTATTTCTATCTCACCTCATCTCCTTGGCTCACGTGCTTTCCCAAGATCATTTCATAATGCAGATACTTTGGGGGGTGGCACCTTACAGTGGCTCCCC
This sequence comes from Gekko gecko, assembly GCA_029375565.1. Classification (NCBI taxonomy): domain Eukaryota; kingdom Metazoa; phylum Chordata; class Lepidosauria; order Squamata; family Gekkonidae; genus Gekko; species Gekko gecko. Next base: position 53,240,575 of record JAPDNY010000015.1, on the reverse strand, counting down.
CCTCCTCAAAACATCGTTGGGACTCCTTTTTATCTATCCTCGCAAGACAGCTACATTTGAGTGTGCAGCATATTTAAAATTTCCAGCCTTGGTTTCCACTCCATGGTAAGTGCCTTACCTTTGCTATCGATGCGCCTTCGTGTACCCTCTTGCTGCTTAATAGCAGAGTGCTTTACAATGCATGTATAGGAGTTCTTTTCCACCTCTGCAGAAGGCACTGTGACCTGACTGCTTCTACTGTACAACGCGTTGCTTCCAGCTGTCATGATTTCTGGGAATGTCCTTATTCTGCTTGCATCGTGAGGTTCCCATGTGATTTCTGCGTTGCTTGGAAAATATCCAGCAGCCAGGCAGGCAAAGGTCACACTCCCCTGGAGTCCTGCAGCGGTGGAGCTACAGCAGGAGACCAGAGGGAACACTGAAGGAGCTGATTCTTGTTCTGTGAGTGAAATTCATGGGAGAGAAGTAACAGAGAACATGATAAGGCAGAATTAAATCTTCAAGTACATTATATTCATATATGTCTATGTCTGTCTATCTATCATCTATGAATCTATCTATCTATCTGTCTGTCTATCAATCTATCTATCTATCATCTATCATCTATCTGTCTGTCTATCTATCATCTGTCTATCTCTATCTCTATCTATCATCTGTCTATCTGTCTGTCTGTCTGTCTATCTATCTATCTATCTATCTATCTATCTATCTATCTACCTACCTACCTACCTACCTATCTATCTATCTATCTATCTATCTATCTATCTATCTATCTATCTATCTATCTATCTATCTATCATCTATCATCTATCATCTATCATCTGTCTATCATCTGTCATCTATCTATCTATCTATCTATCTATCTATCTATCTATCTATCTATCTATCTATCTATCTATCTATCTATCATCTATCTATCTATCGTCTATCTATCGTCTATCTATCTATCTATCTATCTATCTATCTATCTATCTATCTATCTATCTATCATCTGTCTATCTCTATCTCTATCTATCATCTGTCTATCTGTCTGTCTGTCTGTCTGTCTGTCTGTCTGTCTGTCTATCTATCTATCTATCTATCTATCTATCTATCTATCTATCTACCTACCTACCTACCTACCTACCTACCTACCTACCTACCTATCATCTATCTATCATCTATCTATCTATCTATCTATCTATCTATCTATCTATCTATCTATCTATCTATCTATCATCTATCTATCATCTATCTATCATCTATCTATCATCTATCTATCTATTTTTTCTTTCTTGTCTATAATTGTATAGACAAATCTGTTACTGAATGAATGAAACATCTCTGCCTCTCTCTCTCCTTCTCTCCATCCTTATGTATACAGCTCTCTGTACACGCTATCGATATCTGTATCCCATCAGAGTTCACAGTGTTTTACAAAGTGAAAGAGACAAGTCCTTGCCCTGAGGAACTTGTGCAAGAGAAGAGGGCCGCACCAATGATTGAGTAAAAGAATAACAACGATAAGATAATGGTGCTGTGGGAAACAGAAAGTTGTCCTGTTATCCTGCCCTTACACATCTCTTCAGGGCAGTTTGTGTAATAGGCAGTTCCCATAGCTGCTGTGGGAACTGTCAGAGGCGATGACACAGATCTCCCCGAAGAAGCATAGGTGAAACGCCTTGGGACTGTGTAACAGAATAAAACAATTCCTTTCCCCCAACACACCCACTACCCCTCCGCATATTGCGTCTAAACTCACTCATGCCTGTATAGTCATTCACCTGCCACTGTCATTCGGTGTCTGAAATCACACCACTTTCCCATATATAGGACAGACAGACGCCCATTCCAGCTAAATCTGAAGAAGGGAGCAGCGACTCACAAAAGCTCACACACCCTGCCACATATTTTGTTCACCTTTACAGTGCTCCTGGACTCTTGCTTTTTTCGGCTGCTACAGAAAGACTAGCAAACACAACGTGATCTATAACCATTTGTTTTCCCTTGTTCTTTTACCAGGACAGAAAAGGCCAATTTAACTTTAGGTGAACTTGGATAAGTGCAGTTACACATTCTTAAATTTTGTCGTGATTAAGTGTCACTCTAATTTCAGCCAGCCAGTTTACAAAGATATAAATCTCTTCGTTATCATGCCCTCCCTCCCTTCCTCCCTCCCTCCCTCCCTCTCCTTCCTTCCTTCCTTCCTTCCTTCCTTCCTTCCTTCCTTCCTTCCTTCCTTCCTTCCTTCCTTCCTTCCTTCCTTCCTTCCTTCCTTCCTTCAATATATTCACTAAATATGTTCATTTTCCCAACGTGGCTGGACTTGCTAGCCCTAGATCTAAAAGCGATGGCTCCCACACCCAAATAATTTCCTGGAAGCAATGCTCTATTTAGTGAACTCTGTGTGGTAGGTGTATTCCTTCCACTCCTTTAGGCTGCGGTCACACACCCTAAATAATCCACTTTCGATCCACTTTCCAACTGGATTTTGCTGGTTCACACAGTAAAAATCCAGTTGGAAACTGCTGAAAGTGTACTGAAAGGGGATTATTCAGTATGCGCGACCCCAGCCTTAGTCAAGCTTGTGACAGTAACTGGATTAAATATCCGCAGGTTCCTCAGGGAGACTTTACAGTGATTTATTTAACCAAACAGACCTCTGCACCTGCCATGAATGCCTTGAGTATTGCCAAGGTCATCTTCAATATGTATTTCTGATAGGGTCCCCAGCTTTCAGGTGGGGCTCAGATATCTTTTGGTATTCCAACTAATCTTCAGAAAACAGAACACATTTCCCCTGGAGAAAATGGCTACTATAGAGGGTGGACTGTGTGGCATTATATCCCTGATACAGTCCCTCCCCTTCCCAAACTCCGCCCTCCCCAGGCTCCACCCCCAAATCTCCAGGAATTTCACAACTCAGACAACCCTAATTTCAATGTGCCTGGGCCATTCATGAATTAAATGCGTGCCCTAGAAGCATGTTAACAATAGGCAAAATGTTATTCAGGAGAGCTCTTCAGCCATTGCTGATCTTGTCCTTGTGGAACGCTTCACAAAGTTCTGCTCAAAGAGAAAATTCAGACCAAGGAGTGAGAGTGGACTAAATGTTTAGAGGGAGATAGTGGCTCACAGCCGCTCACTCACACAAACCCCCCACCCTTCAACATACAGAAAAATCTTTCCTTGAAAAAGACTGCCACACTCTTTTAAAATTCTGTCATGGAGGGACATCACCAGCCAGAACCCTGTATAAACCTCTTCAGTCTCTCCCTCCCCTCTCTGTGCTCACCGTTCAAAATCGTGCCCTCACCCAATCATAAAAAACCCATCAGCCATATTACCAGTTAAAAGACACAGTAGAACAGGGGTACACCTTAGAATGAGGGTACATAATAGGAATAAATCTGTATTTTTCTCTTTAATTGGTCTTTTACAGCATCACACCTCAAGCATACCATTAATTCCTTTCCCAATTTTTTAAAAACAGATTTTGTGTTGGCCATGAATCCTTTCCCTTTCCCTCCCAAGTGGGTGGTAGAGCTAAAGCTGATAACATTAAGACACCTAACTGAAGATGGCATTTCTTCATGAAATTTATACTAGTTTTCAACTTCTTCATTCAGTAATTTAAATGGCCTAATACAATACACCCATTTTATTGTCCCCAGCTGCAAAACTGATTTGGGATTCATTATACATAGGAGCTATGGGAAGTGAGTAACTGTAACAATTCATAAAGTGTTGGTAAAAATGTAACTTTATTGCAATATTATACACGCAACGGCTGTAAAAATGACAAACATTCTGGTCGGTATGGCTTTTGCATAGGCTCTCTGTCTATTGCACCTGAACTCTTTATTGCTTTATCCAACAAAAGCTAGACTGAAACATGACCACCACAGAAATACACAGATTAAAAACAAAAACAAAGGCAAAATTGCACCAAATAGTTTGGGTGGATGTAAAATGTAAACGGGTAGCACAAATCTAGTTTAACACAGACTGAACGTTAAAGCTATGATATAAACCAAGAGAATAATGCAACCTCCCCCAGCCAGTCCTCTCACCAATGAGGACAGAGAGATACAAGTCCTTGATTAGCATAACAATGAAAGAGAGAGAAAAGGTGGCGTCTGACTGGTCCATTGTCTGTAGACCATTGTTGGTGCTATTTCACCTGGAATTTGAGAAAAAGAAGGATTAGTGATGCTGTATGGGATACATAATATACAACTACCCATTCCCTTTTAACCAGAGAATCATAGGCTGAGTTCAGACTGGCAATTTGAGGAGAAGAAGAAGAAGAAGAAGAAGAAGAAGAAGGAGGAGGAGGAGGAGGAGGAGGAGGAGATTGGATTTATACCCCGCCCTTCACTGCCCAAAGGTGTCTCAGAGCGGCTTACAAACTCCTTTCCCTTCCCCTCCCCACAACAGACACCCTGGGAGGTAGGTGGGGCTGAGAGAACTTCTGACAGAAACTGTCCTTGAGAGAACAGCTGTGCCAGAGCTTGTGACTGACCCAAGGTCACATCAGCAGGTGCAAGTGGAGGAGTGGGGAATCAAATCTGGTTCTCCCAGATAAGAGTCCGGGCACTTAACCACTACACCAAACTGGCTCCACCAAATTTGCCCTGCTAGAGCCATGTTTCAGCCACGTTTCCCAAGCAGATTAAAGGGGGCATTCACACAGGCACATCTGCCTCGCGTTCCCCACCTGTAGGCAACCCGTGCTGTTCTGCTTTGCTCCTGGGATTAAAAGATACCTGTTGAAAGTGGTAGCAAATCTCAGATAGTGCCTTTATCCTGCTGTAATCTGCTTCCCGGAAGTATGAATGCTCAGCTGAAAAGCCGGGAGCAACCCGCGTTGTGCATAAGGCAGCAGCAATATGATTGGCTGTGCTCCGCTCTACCGCCCAATGCAGTGCCAGTGCAACAGGATCCTCCCCAGTTTGGTTGGAAGCCTATGTGTGTATGAGCGCATGAGCACATGAGCGCATATGCGCTCATACACACATAGGCATCCGGCTGATTTACCAAGGAAAAGCCGTTTACAGCTGTGCCTCTGGGCCAGCAGTCCAAATGCTCCTGCTCACCTCCTCCCAGTATGCTCCCACATCAGTCGGCCCCATGTGACCGGGAAAACCCAGAACAGTTTGTTCCGAGGCTTTTTTGCCATGACTGGCTCCTGCTTCAAACTGCCAGTCTGAACTCAGCCATAGAGTTGGAAGGGACCTCCAGGGTCATCTAGTCCAACCCCTGGCACAATGCAGGAAATTCACAAATACCTTCCCCCCACACCCCCAGTGACCCCTGCTCCATGCCCAGAAGAGTGTAGAAAACCCTCCATGATCACTGGTCAAACTGGCCTGGAGAAAAATTGCTACCTGACTCCAAAGTGACAATCAGCATTTCCCTAGATGTGTAAGAAAGGACCACAAGAACTAAGCACTGATGCAATCCTTCTTGCCCTCCTTCTCATGATCTCTAGGGCATCTCATTCACCATCAACATTCAATAAGAAAGGTGTCTTCTAATAGTATGGTAACTCTTTTTACAAAGCATAGATGAAGGTTTGTTGGACCGCTTTGCTAGTTTCTGCTTTGAGGTTTGGTAGCTTTGGGTCTACTGATATTCTTCAAAAGCAGAGGGCTGGATCCACACAAGTTTTGCATGAGGTGGCAGGAAATGCCCATTATTTAAACCTTATATTTGAAAACAAACAAACAAACTAGTGATATGGCGCCTTCTTGAAACAGTTCACAAAATGTGCGTCCACCCTTGGAATATGACCTGGCCAATATTGGGAAGCCCACTGGCAATGAATACAGAATTTGGTCTCCGTTTTCCTCCCTTCTGCAAGTGAATGACTAATGGACCATAGTTTGTAAAGCTATGTCCTGGAAATTTCCGTTCAGTTCCTTCCCATCCTATTCATTTTACCTTGATGACAGTCACGGTGGCACCATAGAAAAGGCTCACGAGGAACAGGATGATGAAAGTGGAAAGGATTGATGAGATGTTTAGGAGTCCCTCATCATCCTCAATGATCACAATCCCATCCAGGTAAGCTTTGGACGATAAATGGAAATCAGTTTCTTTGGGAGTTCAGAAAAAAAGGAGAGGCCTCAATGTAATTGACATAGCACAACAGATGGTAGCACATCAAGGGGGGAAGGCAGGGAAAGCGAGGAGGGAAGGGACATTTTTTTTATAAGCAACAGTTAAGTCTTGACGATACCAAGCAGTAAGTAGAACTGGGGAGAGACAAAGGGGGAAAACAAAGATTCTTGTGGTGTCTTAAAGAATCACAGGTGTGTCAAATAGCAGATTTCATTGGGTTGGATCCAACCAGTTTCCTCTGGTGAAAAGGACGGAGGGATTCCCTTTGATCCCTCAAAAAGGGTATGCTGGGGATCAGAGGAACTTCATGGCCAAAAACCAAGTGAGGTAGTAGTTGTAGATAGGAGAATTGGGTGGGATTGATTGAAAATTCTGGATGGATCTAATCCACGGGCTAAAGATGCCTTCATCAGATGGATGAATCCAATGCATCTAGTATACTATAAGGGGGTAGGTTGTGTTAAAAGAATATGGGTTGGATCCTATTACCCTTATTCTAACCCCAAAGGGGAGAATAGCAGTCATGCCCAACTACCCTCTTCACCGCAGCCACTTCTCATTTGGTTTGCTGGCAGCCTTGGGGGTTTCAAAAAGGGGCTCCTCCTTGCATCAGGGGATGTTGGTAGGATCTAACCCTATGAACTGCAGGAGATTCAGCGTCACCTGCATTTCATAACCGATTAACATCCCTGTCCCCACACTCCATACATATATACTAACTGAGACTTCACTTCATATGTCTGCTGAAGTGTGCTCTAGCCCATGGGCATTTTTGGACCAATAAATCTTTAAAGAGCCACAAAACTACTTTTTTGTTTGTTGCAATAGTTTAGCATAACTACTTTAGTGGAATAAGTAACCCTGGAAGGGCAAAAGCAGTAGAGTGTTGGTACGTTGGCAGATGGAGGCATTTCTCAATGCCGTCTAAGTGAAGAAAAAACAAGACAGAAGTGGAAATAATGACTTCTTGCTGGGCAAAGAATTATTGTTTGGTTTGTCGGTGACTCAAGACTCCAGAATTCTACAATTGGATGTGGAGGAGAAATGCAAATTAAGAGCATTATGTAATGAAGGAGATAACCATCGGGCGGTAGACCAAGCAACAACAAGCTGAAGCTGCTAGTGTCTGTATTTTTGGTTGTGTTGGTATAGTAGAATATTGACATACATCTATGGGATATATCTATGGGATATATCTATGGGAATGTCCCAGGAGTTGAACTCATACTGAAGGAAGCCTAGAATGCTTGAATTGTGCTTGGCAAGGCCCATTTTGTAAAGGGAGCCAGAAATGACTCTATCCAGTATGGTACACTTCTAACAATGTAAAAGCCTCAGAAATCTGGCAGCCATTGCCTTGGTGAACTAGGTAGTCCTTGGGAATTTTGTGAAGAACGGACTCTTTGTGTAGGCTTCTTTCAAGCTGAAAGCAAAGCCTGTTATAGTACAGGGCTTATTGGTGTGGCCTGATGTGATGAAGAAGAGGAAGGGAAAATGGCGATGGAATAATTCCCGAGGGGTAGCTCTGGTAGCAAAATTAGAGAGGAGTCCAGTAGACTAACAAAAATGGATTCCAACAGAAGCCTTCATGAGTCAGAGATCCCTTCATCAAAGACTGGATCCATTCAAAAGTGATGGAATAAGATGGAGATGGCTCATAGGTGTGGTCATCTTTGAACACAGAGTTACGAAGCTGTGTCATACCGAACCAGGCCATTGGCCCACTTAGCTCAGTATTCTCCACTTTGATTGGCCACAGCTCTAACCTGTTGGCTGTCTGCGTTCTTCCACTGAGATGTGGCCCCTTTTCCAAAACGTGTGAGTTTCTTTTGTGTTGTGTCCAAGGATTTCTTTTAAACCTTTCCCAATATAGATGTTCACCTTCTGGGAGTGTCGGTATCTATTTAGTATTGCATTTATAACCTAAAGAGTGTGTTTAAATTAGAGTATTGTTTATTTCACCACCACTGCCACCACCGACATCGCACAGTTCTTGGAGAGCAAGCCCGGCCCCTTGGGTCCCTAAGTATAGCCTGACCCGAGTGCCTGGGACCAGTGTTCCCTCTAAGCTGAGTTAGTGTGAGCTAGCTCACAGTTTTTTAGACTCCAGCTCACACATTTTTGTCTTAGCTCAGGAGGGATGGCTCCAGAGCAAACTGATTTATGCAGCAGCCAATTCACTCAATGCCAGTAGCTCACAAAGTAGAATTTTTGCTCACAAGGCTCCGCAGCTTAGAGGGAATGTTAACTGGACATCTGTGGTAGACCATGATGCTGACTGTGCCCTGAGGAGTTAATGTTAGCACTTTATAATGTTGTATAGTTATGGTTTTGAATTTATGCTTGATTGGGTTTTATTATTTATTGTTCCTTTTTATATTGTCGTAAGCCGCCCTGAGCCGGCCTTGCTGGGAGTGCAGGGGAAAAATCAAATAAACAAATAAATTGTTGCAACTGGAAAGAGGCGAGAATTAAATTAATGGCTGAAGAGAGGTTGCGGTCCAACACGTCAGAAAAAAATGGGGGGGAAGCGAGGCTGTTTCCTCCGGAGGAATTTGACCTGCAGTTGCACAATCACGTGGGTGCAGTCCATCAGTGTGTGATCAGATGCAACTGCGGGTGAGTTGGGTTTTTTGGGGGCCATTTCCCCCCCCATGCGCTTAACCGAGGGATCGATGAATCACACCTCCACACCGAGGACCTCCCTATGGAGTTTGTGATTATGCGCATGTTGTGAAGGAGGAAGAAAACAATGGCATGGAGTCGGGATGGCCTGATCAGACCATCCCAATGCCATGAGAGCGCGCTGGAGTGATCAGACATGGGAAAGTCCATCTGTGGCCCATCACAACCCGTTAACTACCGAATTTCCCCCAGTGTCTTTTAACTCCGCTTCTGCTGTGGAGCAGAACGGGTTGCCAATGGCTGCGGGGTGCTTCCCAGATGTTGTTGTCTGATCGCGCTCTAAATCCACCCAGCATTTGCACCTATGTCAGGTCTAATTGTGTGTATGATTGCAGCCAGAGCTTCTCTTCAGCCCAGCGCAACCCACTCCATGGTATGCATGTGTCCCATTAATGCATTTATGTGTGTCTGCACTCCTATCTCTTTCCTTATGTGAATTCCTTGTGGATTTTTATCTCCTATCATTATCCTTTACAAATGGGTTCAGTACTGTTACAGAAATCAGTCATCGTGCCAGTATTACGGATCCTGCTAACCTGTGTTAAAATTCCTTCCTGAATCCCAATGAGAAAGTAACTTAAGCATGAGTAGGACCCATATATCGAGTCATCCCCAAATAATTTGTATTGAGCAGGAGCTCTGAACTTTCTGATACTGATCTTTATTATCCAGGACCTCTCTACTCTCTGAAAGATGAGGTGGGGAAGGGGTGGGATGGGGTCCCCATCCCCAGTTGCTTTGCTCTTCCTTCTGTAGGTTGACCTTCACAGGAAGAAATGGGAATGGTTCTGAGTCATGTATGGGAAGAGGAAGAAAGAAGTCTGTGTATGGGAAGAGAAGAAAATAAGAGCTTAATATTTGGTGCTCACCACCCACAGAGGAAGATGCTTTGCAGGGGTGGGGATAACCACTACACCTTCCTACTTACTGATCTCTTCCCGTATATGCCTCAAAGAGCATTACGCTCCATGGATCAACATCTCTTGGTGGTCCCTGGCCTGAAAGACATCCGTCTTGCCTCAACCAATGCCTAGGCTTTTTCTGCCCTGCCCCTGCCTGGCAGAACATGCTCCCCATTGAGATCAAGAGCCTGTGGGATCTTCTTCAATTCCGCAGGGCCTGTAAGAAGGAGCTGTTCCACCAGGCCTTTGGCTGAGGCAGTGGACGTCCATGTATGGCCTCCCTGAGGTTCTTGTCACCCATTTAAACAACTGCTGGCCTTTGTTTTCATCTCACCACGGACCAGGACTCCTCGTAACCCTTAATTTTTCTACTGTAGGGTTGTGACCACCATTTTAATGTATAGGACAGTGTCTTAATATTTTAATTATTTATTGTGTGAATGAAATGTGGGTTTTATTGTATCGATGAAATGTTGTTACCCATCCTGAGCCCGCTTGTGGGAAGGGAGGGCTATAAATATGAAGAAAGAAAGAAATAAGTCTGTGGGATTGGGAGAGAAGGAAGGAAGGATGGTGCATCAATGTGCTATATCGCCAAACGAGCACCTCATCACTAGTCTTCTTTCTTTCCATGGCTGCTTCTAGAAAAGAAGCAACAATGGTAGATTCATCCTGGGTCTTCTATCTAATTGTGGTAATGCTTACCACCATAGCAAAGAAATTCCTGGACAAGCATCTGTCAGGAATGATCTTGGAAGACAGTATTCAGTCTCAGCACACAATGGATGGTCCTTTCCACATTTCCGCCCATGTCTGAAAGTGACCATGTGTGTCTGTGTGTAAAGTGGACCAAGTTTCTTCAGTTATATAAGTGTCTTTTCCTCGTCACTTATATGACCCAACCCAATATCCAAGTTTTAGCTTTCCAGTACAAGGTGAGATGTCCCTTCATGTTGCAAAGTTGTCGTTTCACCCATCATTATGTGGCACATGGAGGACAAAATGATTTCTTGATGTTTTTAGTCCTACGTCTCTAAGTTAGAATCCATGGACAGCTTTTTTTTTTTTTTTTTTTGGGCTGGATATGCATCTACATGTTTGCATACCACCTACCAAGATGTCACACATTGACACATGACTTTGGTGGCATTGCCATTGCTGTTATTATCTTCTGCATTTGTTGAGTAACAATTGTAGGTGAATTGTAAAACCACATGGAAGCCATTTGTTTATGGGATGATTGGTACCTCCAGCCTTTGTAAGACAAAGACCAGGTGGGTTAACTTGTCTGAAGACCCGTGTGCTTGAACAGATACAGCTACCTTTTGATGTGCATAAAATATAGAACTATATTTATTTATTTAGGTCATTTATATGTCACCTCTGTGGGCAGAAATGTTTGTGCGTCAGTGCATTGGAAAAGGCTGTGCTGTCCCTAGACACACTGCATATCACTTTAAAGTGTGTATCAGATTTTCATGGAAAGGATTAATAATGTGCTCGTCTTGGTAAAATAATGTGGGCACAGACACCCAGTGAGTGAGATATCTCCTTTCTCATATAAACCTATTAAAAGAGGTGTACAGGATCTTTTTTCATGTACGGAGATCGTTTTTAAGATGATATGGAGAATGCATCATCATTGGTCGATCCTTAGCGACAGAAGATCCATGACTAGGAATACGTGAAGTGGTATCTCCTAGCTTCCTAAAACAGTTATTCCCCACCGTGGATGTGGGAATAGAACAATTTAGATCAAAGATTATTGTCACGTGTCATGGAGATGAAGAAAGAGGGGAAGCAATGTAAAAGTAACTCGAAAGAGGAAATATTAGCAAAAGAGCACAGCCGGAGTATGAACGGGAGATGAAAGTCAGTCCTTGTGGTGCATCCATGCGCTGTGCAAAACTGGACAACGGACACTTTTAGCATTATACAAAAATCTCAGGTATCAGCTGAGAAGATGCAATGGGTAGTTTTATTTTTTTTTAAAGAAGAAGCTTTATTTCCCATTGAATTCAAATGGGAACTGGATGCCCCTTTCCATGCTTGTGCAATGGAATGGTATTAACACCCCCCCTCACCGTTTCTCACAGCAAGCCAGATATTTTTTTTCTTTGTTTTGAAAAACACACTTTATTGCAAATTCTTCTCCTCCTTCAAAGAGACGCAGCCCGCCAATGATTTAACACATTTTTAGGTCTCTGACATTGCCTGATCCATTCTGCTAAAGAACCAATAAAGAGACCAGAGGAGACACGACAAGGGGAAGACGCCGGTAGGTGGAGGAGGATGGAGGGGGCTCAGTGGGAATGGCAACGGTGGTTAGTAGCAAGAGGAGGCCATGTCGGAGAGCACAAGGGAGACGTTGACGAGGGTGGGTTTACCCGTGTTCTTGTCTATCGTCTTCTGAGTTGTCTGGTAGGGAAGCGCCTCGTGTCCCACCATGCAACTGAAAGTTTTTCCGTTATTCCAGTCCTGCTCTGGGACACTCAGGAAGCTGTAGACGGAGTATCGCTCAGGGCTCTTGGATTCCTGTATGGGATTGCTGGTATAGTATTCCGAGTCTCCCATGGGTTCACCGTTCTCCAGCCATTTTACAAAGAAGTCGTTGGGGTAGAAGTCTTTAATCATGCAAATGATGGTGGCTTTTTCCTTCAAAGCCAGTTCTTCCGAGGGAGGAGGAGAGAGATAGATGGATGGAGAACTGCGGCTACCACCTGGATGGTGAAAAGAAGAAAAGTATGTGAGCGGGCACAAGGAGAACAGCAAATGCATGCTGCCTGTGATATCCAAGGGAATCCTTAATATGGCATTTTTAGCTTCATGAGATGCCATTTTAACTCTGACCACTCAATTGACCCAGCTGCCTTGTCAGGAGAGAAGCAGAGCCCCAGCAGCATAGTGGAGCTCCTCTAAAGGGTGAACTGGAGTCAGCAAAAGGGTCCTCAGCAAAACAGACCCAATCGGAGTTTTGATGCAGTGGCTTTCTAGCCAACCAGGAACAGACCCATCTTTCATTGAACACAATGATGCTTCTCCCTGTAGGACTGAGTAAGAAGGTACTCCTTAAGCTGGTTTGTACACCTTGTGAAACAGCCAGCCCTAATGCAGCCTCTTTGGTTGCTTTGGTCATATATGATGGGCCACCAGAAGCTTGGAAACTAAGAGTTCTTTTAAGGGGGGGGCGGGAGGCAGGAGAGATTTAGGGTTTGTGATTTTATTTTTTGGTTTTAATGGAAAATGTTTTTAACTATTGAACTTTCTGCTGCCTTCTTGGAACTCCCAATCGTCTGAAGGACCATCTCCCTCCATGTGTCCCTGTGCACCAGCTATGGTCATCAGGCAGACATCAGTTAGCTCTTGGGGTGGCTTGTATGGTGTCAATCAGAACCTGGGCCTTTTCCATCCTGGCTCTGGTTCTGTGGAATCGGCTCCCTGAAGAGGTGAGGGGGCCACCTCCTTGGAGATCTTCAGGAGGCACTGCAAGTCCTTCCTGTTTGCCAGGGCTTTTGAGGGTGGTTGAATGGCAGACATCTTTTAAGGGGCGGAGATGGGAGAGATTTGGGGTTTGCTATTTAATTTTTGGTTTTAATTGATGTAGACTTTTAAACTATTATTGTGAGCTGCCTCAAACCCCAAGGAAAGGCAGGACATAAATGTTTTGCTAAATAAATAAGTTGAAAGGTCACACATCATATGGATGGTGGGGTTGCCTCTGATTTGGTGGGACACAAATTAGGCACAGGAGTCTTAATGAAAGCGATAATGCAGTTTCTGTCCCAAAGCAGACAAACGTGGACCCAAGGAATAGCCTATGCAGTAGTGGTAGCACTCTAACCAGCTTCCTTGATTTGGACCAACAATGTCCACGTAAAACTTCCTTGGAAGCTCTTGAGTTGGCCTTGGACAGATCCAATGCTTCCTCTTAGCTGTGGAGTCTTGTGAGCAAAAATTCTACTTTGGGAGCTACTGGCATTAAAGTTGTGAGCGAGCGGTTTGGCTACCGCATAAATTAGTTTGCTCTGTAGCCATCTTTCCTGAGCGAAGGCAAAAATGTGTGAGCCGGAGGCTAAAAAACTGAGCTGGCTCACACTAGCTCAGCTTAGAGGGAACACTGGTCAGATCACTAACTCTCACTTTGACCTCACAGACTCATTATAAAGCAGTAAAAGAGGAAGGGACCCCTGACTTGGATGGCCCAGGCTAGCCCCGTCAGATCTCAGAAGCTAAGTGGGGTTGGCCCTGGTTATTATTTGCACGGGCGACTACCAAGGAAGTCCAGGGTCAGTACGCAGAGCCAGGCAATATCAAGCCACCGAAACAGAAAGGACAAAAAGAGCTCTGCTGCTATTGTTATCAGGAATTCATTGGTTCCTGCACCTATTGAGGTAAGGATATTTTTGGGCACTCCCTGCTTCTGGTTCAAGTTGTTGTGAATGGTTCTAAAGGCAGTTCAGAACCATTCTAGATGCTCTGGAGTCTACCAAATGGACCCAGAAGGCCAAGCTATTGGGGGTTCTTTAACTGTTTTGTGGGTCTGGGGTGATACAGAATAGTCACCTACCATTCTCCTTCTTCAAAGACCTTGTTTCAGTGCTGGCAAGGAGGGGAAGTGCCACTTTGCACAAGAAGGTATCACCACTCTCCCAGTCCTCTACGCAAACGCTGGTCGTGGCATCCACGGATACCAGCTCTCTGTCTTCTTGCTCTTTCGCCTGCCCAATTTCGGTTGGCAATACTTCCTGTGGTTTGTTGGCGTGTTGGCGTATCCAGGTGACATTCAGTTCGGCAAGATCCTGCTCGAAGGGTATGTTGGAAATTCTGCAGGTCATCTTGGCCGACTTGGTAATGTAAATATCCTCGAAGGGTGGAGGGATGGTCTCCACACGAACTGGCACGCCAGGGCCACCACAATCTGAAGAGCAATGAAGGGACAACACAGAACAACGTTCAGTTTCACAGGAAAGGAGAACATGGCATTCGCTGGCTCCCGATACTCTGCCATTCTGAGTATTCAGCCATTCTTTCATCTTTCATACCTCTTAAGGATGAAAGTGGAACAACATGATTGGTGCAATAAGCACGTTTTGTACAAATTTGACTTAAAATACCGCTTTTGATACTTGGTGGGATCTTTCACTAGTCTTAAGCAATGCTGACGAATTCTAAGGCAGCAGGCGCCGTTTCGTAAAGTTTCATATTACAAAGCACTCTTCTTAAAAAAAAATAAAAATTAAGAGAATGGAAATTCTCTTCCCTCATCCGGATTTCTAGTTTGGAGAAAGCCTTCCAGGTCAGAATGGGAAGCTTCCTGAGCTGGTGAATATTCACCAGCAGACTTAAGTCAGAAGAATTTGCCTTCCTTTCCCCCAGTGAATTTCAGCTCTAAATACAGTTTAAAGTCTGAATTAGCACAGAGGAGGCCAATTTTCTTATGGATATCAGAATATGGAAGAGCTGATGGTCCTAACATTTAAGCCAATGTTGGTCCTCCCTGAGAGGCATTCTGGGACATGCCAAAGGATGCCGTTTTAAACTACCAAACACTTCTCCAGGGAGCTGATACTGAAGAATGATGACCGATTGCCTCCTCACTTTGCAGTAGACAGGGAAAGCATTTTCCTACAAAAGATTGTGTCTTAAATTCTCAAATGCTGAGCTTTAAGGACATTTGAAAATTCAGTAATATGCTTATATCCCATTTGTGTGTGTGTGTGTGAGTATATCATTCATTTCATGGAGCTCAAGGCAGCAGGCATAGGGAACCCAGGTGATTCCTTCACTAGGCCTTGCACTGACATGGCAGACTGCTGCTCCACATGTCCAGACTGGGGGTGGGGGGGTGTCTTCCACTCTTTGAGCCTGAAGGCACCTTTGAAATGTCGAGAGGGGGACTATGCGCCGGCTAAATACAATCCAGTTGCTTACCAGTCCTCCAGATCCTCCAATGGAAAACCCTTTCATTTAAGTTAGAGCAGCCAATAACAAGCCTTGTCTTACAATGGCCCCACCCAGTTTCTGAAAAGCTCGGGGGGCACCAAGGGAAGTACTGGCAGGCACCATAGTGCTCCTGCTCTAGACCCTACTTTGATTTCTGAAGGGATTTCCAGGTTTGGCTGTGTCTGAATGCTTGCCAAGTCGTACAAAGTGAATGCCAGTCCCCATTTTTAAAACTTAAAGCGCCAAATGTCTCTGTTCGATCATTGTTTATTCCATGGCTGATTCCATCTGCTTACTTTGTGCTCTTTTTAACTCATGACAAAAATGGAGGAGTCAACACTGTCTGGGGATTGATCTGGCAGGCTCTCTGACGTGGCAGGACAGAGCATCTCGACTCACCATCACAAACGGAGAGCTTGCTGACATTCCTTATCTCATTATACTTCTCATTTTGCACTTGGCAGGAGAATTCTGCCCCACTGTACCAGTCCCTTCTGGTGACGGTGAGGTCGCTGGTGATGGAGTAACAGTAATCGCCTTGTTTGATTGGTGCAGAGGTGGTGAATCCAGAGGTAAGCACGATTCCATTCTTCAGCCACTTCAGGGTAGTTTTCTCAGTGTGCAGACCATAAGCCTTGCAGAGAACGGTGGCATTGAGGTACGGACCTCGGAAGTCTTCTAGAGGAGGCACGCGGACAATAATCGTAGGTTGAAGACATATGGGTGGAGCTACTGGAAGGAAGGACAACGAGAAGAAGAACAGATGTACGGCAGGTGCATTCATTACCCCAAGAGCAACACTGAAAGAGTAATTGAAACTATATTTATATGTAAATATCTACAGAACCACCCACCCTGGATAGCCCAGGCTAGCCTGGTTTCATCAGATCCCAGAAACTAAGCAGGATCGGCCCTGGTTACTACTTGGATGGGAAACCACCAAAGGAAGTCCAGGGCTACTCAGAGGCAGGCAATGGCAAGACAGCTCTGTTCATCTTTTGCCTTGAGCACCCTATGGGGTCTCCATAAGTCAGCTGCAACTTAATGGCACTTCACAAACACACATCCACAGAACCAAATCTATCTAGGAATCTATCTCCTTCAAACGCACAATATTATTTCCCACCAAGTGGTACACCTGACATTCTCCTTCCGGAGAAACTCCTTCACGTCCGTTTGAATCTGTGGGAAGCAGGGCTTCTTTCAAGCCCGGCCTGCTCATCCTCAAAACAGAGGAGGTTATAATCTGTGAAGGAGTGCAATAGAGCATGGGCAGAACACTCTGTCCTTACCACAGAATAATCACCTCTTCCCTCATCTGGATCTCTAGTTTGGAGAAAGTCTCCCAGGGCAGAACGGGAAGCTTCCTGAGCTGGTGAATATTAAGTCCGCCCTGCATTTCAGTAATTGTTGATGGTGTCGAAATGATAAAGGGATGTAGCACATCATGGACTCACTAGTTATTGGACGCCATGTAAGCAGTAATCCCCACAAGATGTTGTGAGGGAATAAATCTAAGGTTGCTATGGCACTTTCTGGCTACTAGCTGCTAATCTTCTGAAATAGGTCTACGTTCTTCTAGCCTGGCAGGGGCAAGGGCATTGCTAGACAGACAAAACAAACCGCACATATACATATATACTTACTTTGGCGAACGACTCGGGCCACTCTGGTCTCAGAAGCAAGTTGGGCCTTGCAGTAGAAGGGTTCAGACGCCTCCCACTGATTAGTAGGGATGGTTGCCTCAGAGCAGGAGGTGTAAACCCCGTTAGAGTTGGTAATAGAAGGGTACCGCCTGGTTTTTCCTGCCTCGAGGCTGTCATTGTTTGGCTTTTGCCAGGAGAAAATGAGGGAGTCAGGTAGGTAATCCTTGGCTAAGCACCCAATGGTGGTTTCTTCGCCGTTTGTGTAGTCCGATGAAATGAGGGGGAAAAGAGAAGGGGGAGTTTGGGAAGCTGAGGGAGAAGAAGAAAACAAAAGGATGGCGGGTTTTTTTGGGAAGGTGTTGAATGTTCATCCGGAATCGATTCACTCAACATGTGAACTATTGCTATGTTAGGTAAGAAAGATGCGATTATCCAGTATTCAAATGTACATATTTTTTCCTAGTGGAGGGCCTATTTCTTTCCCCCATCAACGAGGGACACACACACACAAAAGGGAGAACTCCCTTTCATATTGGGGGGTTTGACATCCGGTAAGCTTTGCTAGGCCCCAATTTCTTGTGATATTATTACTGAAAGATTTCACCTGGAGGAATTTAAGGACGCCCAGATGTCCCCCTTTTCTTATGGTTGGTCAGTGTTTGGCTGAAGTTTTGAGAAAAAAAACAACGTTGGTGGACCTTCTTTAGAATACCCACAAAGAAGGCAAAGTACCTTCAGAGAAGCTGCAAGGACCAGTGGAGAACCTCTTTTTATCATTGTGTCTCTTTTCCAGAGGCTAGTTTGGCCTGGAGGTGGTTGGAAATGGGATCCATTTTGTAATGCCCCTGTTTAGGCCTGTATCATTTATCATTTATATTGGCCAATGAGGAAGCACATGAACTAGGGTTGCCAGGTCTGAGTTGGAAAATACCTGGAGACTTGGGGGGTGGATCCAGGAGAGGGCAGGGTTTGGGGAGGGGAGGGGCCTCAGCATGGTACAGTGCAATAGAGTCCACCCTTCAAAGCAGCCATTTTCTCCCGGGGAGCTGATTTCTGTCAGCCGGAGATCAGTCGTGAAAGCGGGAGATCCCCAGGCCCCACCTGGAGGCTGGCAACCCCAGCATGAACTTTCGAGAATTTCTAAAACAGGAAACAAGTTAGTGATGAGAATGGACCCAGATGTAGAAACCTTGTGGAGACAGAGTGTGAAGCCAGTAGGTTTTGTTTTATACATTTGCTTTCTTACTACGGTCTTGGAACGGTAGTTGCTCCTCTACCATCACTAGCAACATTTTTCATTCCAGCAACTTTTACATGTGATAAAAGGAAACAAATCTTTAAAAAAAAAAAACGCCACTGATGTTAAATATGCAATAAAAGCACACAGTCTTTCCCCCCACAGCCCCACGCCCCATTCAACCATTTAACATTCCTGTTCTGACTTGTTTGTAGCATTTATATTGCACATTGATGATCGCCCATAACAGTGGAGTCTCTTTAAAGAAAAACAACCCTTTTGGAAAAACTCATCTTGCTATTTTAAAATAAAGAAATAATAGAAATTTAGGGACCTTTCTAATGTCTGCACGTCTGCATCCGTCAAGTTATGCGCATCAGAAGACACAACACTCCTCGGCAGTGTTCCCTCTCGGCTGAGTGAGTGTGAGCCAGCTCGCAGGGTTGTTGTTTTTTTGCTTCCGGCTGACACATTTTTGTCTCAGCTCAGGAAGGGAGGGCTCCAGAGCAAACCAATTTATGCAGCAGCCAAATCACATGCTCACAACTTTAACGCCGGCAGCTCACAAAGTAGAATTTTTGCTCACAAGACTCCACAGCTTAGAGGGAACATTGATCCTTGGAAGGGTTGCCACCTCTGTGCTGGGAAGATAATCTCTGTCCTGCAGGGCTATTTTTGGGCAGGAACGCTGGCTCCTGAGTTGGCCATGCCCTTCAGGAACTCATTAGCATAATAGGCCACACCCAACAGCAGAAAGCTATTCGGATTGGCTACATTAGGGGTGTGTGGCCTAAAATGCGAAGGAGTTCCTGCTACAAAAAAAGCCCTGGGTTTTGACAACAAACAAGGTAAACAGAATAAGAAGCAAAAGGTGGGTGTGGCTGGATGGCCACACTTCTGGTAACACGGGGGTGTGGCCTAATATGCTAAGCTCTGCTGTCAGGGGTGTGGCCTGATATGCTAATGAGTTTCTGCTCTTGAGTGTGGCCTATTATGCTAATGCGTTCCTGCTGGGCTTTTTCTACAAAAAAAAAAAAAAATCATAGGGCTTAAGGAGGGGAGGGTACGATGCCATGGAGTCCACCCTCTCACAATGCAGTTTGAGGAGGGGAGGGTACAATACCATAGAGTCCACCCTCCAAAGCAACCAATTTCTCCAGGTGACCTGGAGATCATTTGAAATTCTGGGGGATCTCCAGGCTCTGCCTGGAAGCTGGCAACCCTACTCTATAAGGTTGCCAATTCTGGGTTGGGAAATACCAGATTTTAGAGATGGCGCCTGGGAAAGGCGGGGCTTGGGGATGGGAGGGACCTCAGCCGGGTATCCTGTCTCAGAGTCCATCCTTTAAAGCAGCCAATTTCTCGAAGGGAGTCGATCTTTGTTGTCTGGAGATCAACTGTAATAGCGGAGGATCCCCAGGCGCCGCCTGGAGGTTGGCAGCCCTTTGTCTAGCGATGTCTGCACAACGAGCACATTACTAAGCAGCTCTCGAAAGCGTTTGAAACGATCAAAAGGCACCCGCATTGTGTTGCCATCGAATGCTTCAGACACTGGCCATTGAAATCAAGCAAAAAGACCACTCCGATACACAAAAAGCCCCTTGACTGAATGATATCACAGAGGTCCGGCAGGCCTCACAGCCTAAGACATCCAGATGGTGAGCTGTCAATCTGACCTTTCGCCCCCAGAACTAGCTGATGTGAGCAGGAAATGCCCAACCCCTTGGTAATGAAAAACAGGCACCTTGAGCTCACCTGGAAACTGGGAGTCCTTATGGAAAAACTCTTCACGTTCTCATGCAGAGACCTGACCATTGCTCCCTCTAAGCTGAGTTGGTGTGAGCTAGCTCACAGGGTTTTTTTAGCCTCCGGCTCACACATTTTTATCTTAGCTCCAGAAGGATGGCTCCAGAGCAAACTAATTGATGCAGTAGCCAAATCGTTCGCTCACACGACTTTAATGCCAGTAGCTCACAAAGTGGCATTTTTGCTCACAAGGCTCCGCAGCTTAGAGGGAGCACCGGGCCTGATGTGGTGAAACTAGTAGTCATACTAAAGAAACTCCATCTCCTGCCTGACATGGCTACAAAGCCAGATCTCAGAGAACTCGAAGCTGCCGTTTCCTCATACGGAGCCCGAGAACAGACATTTATTTATATTTATCATTTACTAAAATGTTTTTATCCCACCTTTCCTCTTGGTTCAACGTGGTTACAGTTAAAACATCCCCGGCTAAAATCGAGATAAAATAAAGCCCCAAATCTCTCCCCCCTCCCCCTTCAATAATACAAAGCAAAAACACCGAGAGGGGAAATTCCAATGTGCCACCCCGACACTGAGACTTACACTCCTCACAGTTGTACTTAGGGCTGACACAGGATGGGACAACTACCAACGGACACTTGTCCTTCTTCATTCCACCTGCTAGAACTAGCAAGGCTACCACAAGTACCTGATTTATTCGAAAAGAAGGAAATCCTGCATGTACGATGACCCTCCCCAAATATTATGTGCACACAAAAAATATTATATGGCACGGCTGTAACTTATGTGGAAATGTAAAGTGACCCCTTTCCTTTTTTGATGGCATACCTAGACAAAACCCCTACTCTTGCCATTGAGTAAATACAGTACTATACAATGAAATCAGGGTTGCTAGCCGATTAGAAAGGCCCGGCCTTTTGGTGTCTTTCAACAGCAGCTCGGAAGCAGCTTCAAGCAGGTGAAGCTTTCCAAAGTATGGAGATAAACATTATCTCTCACTAACATCTGTACGCAGTCAGCTGTTAAAGACGTCACCACAGTGGTCAGGTGGACAGCTGGCAATCCTAAAGCCAGCTCAGATACTGATTCCAAAATACTTAGAAGGAAATAGAATAAATTTTGAGTCCCGTGGCATCTTCAAGACCAACAAAAGTTTATCCACACACGCGCACTTCTTCAGGCACAGTGACAACAAGACATCCTCAACAATTACATACAGGTAGAGAGAGGGTGTGTATGTGTGTGTGTGTGGGTTTAGTTGCCAGGAAGGGCTAGTTAGAGTCATGATGCATAAGGAACTGGACGATTACAGAGGAGATTGGATTAAAGTGGTTGGTAAGATCTGTACATAGCAGTAAATTAGCATACAAATCCAAGAGTTAACAGATGTGAGAACTGAGCTTGAGTCCAGTGGCACCTCCAAGACCAACAATTTTGGGTCTAAGCGAGAACCAAAACACTTTGCATGCGCAGATGGAAACTGACACGATTATTTCTTGGGAGTTTAGCGTTCAAGCTGAAAGTGGGTATTTGCTTGTTGATATGATTTCTACAAGGCTATACGATATGAACTCATGAATGCAGGAAGCTATCTTATACTGAAGCCGACCCTCGGTCCATCAAGGTCAGCACTGTCTACTCGGAGTGGCAGAGGCCCTTCAGAGTGTGAGGCAGAGCTCTTTCACATCACCTACTACAAGAATCCTTTTAACTGGAGATACAGGGAATTGAACCTGGGACCTCCCGCAAGCCAAGCAGATGCTCTACCATGGAGCCATGACTTCTAACGAGTTGAGTCTGGGTTCCCCAGGGAACTGCATTGCAAGAGTCTGCAGAGGCCCAGTTCTGCATCATGGACAGAGGGAGACCGTCTCCCGTGCCATTTTCTCAAGCGGAAATAACCCCGCAGGGAGTTATTTGCCCCATTTTGGAGCTTTGTATGTGCACTATTGTGGCAAAAGATTTTATTGTGGGTACTCCCAGCTCCATGGCAGGCTTCGGAGCAACTAGAGGGGATGCTGGCTGCTGGCTTCACCCACCATGCGCAATGCCATGATTCCGCAGGGAGCACGGGGCTTTGTGGTGAATGCCAAACCACCCACACCCCAGCTATGGCTGTAGAGGATGGGCTAGGCTTGCCCAGTGCCCAGCCACATGGTGGCCTTCTGCCAAGCTAGGGGGTGGCTAGGTGCTTCACCCATCCTGCCCAACACTACAGCTCAGCACAGAGCCAGCTAGACCTCCCCCTGCTAGACTGGGCTTTGGAGGGACGGCAGGAGATCCCTGTGCCCAGCAGTTGCTGCCAATGATTGGCGAGGTTTGCTGACCTCCGTGGTGGGCTTACAGGTAGCTAGGAGGATGCCGGTGGCTTCTCCCATCATCCCAAACCCATGACTGACCAGGGAGCTGCAGAAATCTCCCCTCACAGAACCCTGGGCTCTGGAAAGTCTGCAGTAGGACTCTACGCCTCCGCTACTGCTGCAAAAGATCAGCAAGGCTTGCCTGGCTCCGAGCTCCACTGTAGGCTTCAGGGTAGCTTGGGAATGGCCGGTTGCTTCCCCCATAACCTACAACACCACCATTCCAGCAGGAAGCCACCCCGACCTTCCCCTTCTCAGTGCTTAGCTTCAAAGGCCCTGCAGGACCTCTCCGTGCCCAGTGATTGCTGCAAAGGATCTGAAAGGTTTGCCTGGCTCCCTGCCCCCATGGCGGTCCTCAGGCTACCTACAGGGATGTCGGGTGACACGCTTTCAAAATCATCAATGCTACAACTCTGTGAGCCCAGCCTTCCCCGGCTCAGCACTGGGCTTTGGAGGGACGGAGGTCCCTCCCTGTGCCCGGCGATTACTGCCAAAGGACTGAAAGCTTTCCCTGCTACCCTCAGGGTTCCCTGCTCCCTAACCACTATGGAGTAGCTAGGGGGATGGAATAGCTAGGGGGATGTTGTGTGCCTTTTCCATCATAACCAACCCTACCATTCCGGAGGGAGCCAGTGAAGCCTTCCGCCGCTTTGCAGCCCCTGCCGTAGCTCCCCCACACCCAGCGGTGACTGCAAAAGACATGGGAGGCTTGCCTAGTTCTGAACTCCAGAGTGGCCTTTGGGCTAGCTATGGGGATGCTGGGCGCTTTCCTGATGATCAGAAACCCTGCAACATCACCCGAACCCACCCCTATTGATCAAAGGGCAGAAGGACATGATGGGAGCTCCCTACACGAAGTTACTGCTACAAAAGACCTGCCAGGCTTGCCTAGATCCCTATTCTATAGTGCTCTTCAGGCTAGCTAGGGGGAAGTCCGGTGCTTTCCAAACCATTTGCAATCCTACAACCATGCCGGCAGCCACCCAAGCCTCCCCCTGCCGAGCACTGGGTTCCGGGGGGACCGTGATCCCTTCCCATGCCCGGCTATTGCTGCCCCAAATTGGAAAGCCTTCCCTGGTTCCCTGCTCCTTGGAGGGCTGCAGGGTAATGAGGGGGTTGCGGATGGCTTCACCCACCACCCACAGCATCACCATGCACCAGGGAGGCACCCAAAGCTTCTCCAACCCAGAGCTGGTCTTCGGAGAGACTACGGTAGCTCCCCGTGCTCAGCTCAGGAGGCAAAAGACCTGCAAGGAATACCTGGCTCCCTACTCCGTCACGGTCTTCAGACTAGCTCGGGGAATGCCAGGGGCTTTCCCCATCATGCACAACCCTGCAACACGATAGAGAGCCACGCAAACCCACCCCTGCTCAGCACTGGAGACTCTAGGGACTGCGGTAGCTCCCTGTAATCGGCTATTGCCGCTAAAGCTCTGGAAGGTTTCCCTGGCTCCCTGCTCCATGGTGGGCTTCAGGGCAGCGAGGGGGTTGCTGAGTGCTTCAGGCATTGTTCCCAACCCCACTGTTCATCAGGGAGCCACCCCAACCTTCCCCTACAGACTTCTAGTCTTTGGAAAGACTACGGTAGCTCCCTGCGCCCTGGCTGTAGCGGCACAAGAACCGCAAGGCTTGCCTGACTCTCTTTCCCATAGCAGTATTCAGGCTGGACAGGGGGATGCCTGGTGCATCTCCCATCATTCACAACACAACAACACTGCAAGGAGCCCCCCCAAACCTTCCCCTGCTCAGCACTGGGCTTGGGAGGGACTGCAGTAGTCCCGTGAACCCAGCTGCTGCAGCAACAAATGATTGGAAAGGTTTGTCTGGCTCACTGTTCCAGGGTCAGCCTCAGGCTAGCTAGGGGGTTGCCGGGTGCTTCAGCCCCCATTCACAACACCGCAGTCCAACGGGGACCCAGCAAAGCCATCCGCGGCATAGAGGAACTTCCCAGGGACTGCCATCCCCCTCTGCAGCCCGCTACTGCAGCAAAACAGCTGGCCTGCCTGGCCAGCTCCCTACTCTGTTACGGTCTTCAGGGTAGCTAGGGGGATGCCGACTGCTCTGTCCCCCCATTCCAAACCCTATAACATGGCCAAGAGTGACCCAAACCTTCCCCTGCTCAGCACTGGCCTTTGGAGGGACTGCTGGCCTCCCTGTGCCCAGAGATAGCTGCAAAAGAACTTCAAGGTTTCCCTGGCTCTCTGATAGTTAGGGGGGCCTCAGGATAGTTAGGGGGATGCCCAGTGCTTTGGCCACTATTCCCAACACCACCATTCAGCGGAGAGCCACCCAACCCTTCCCCTACAGACTGCTGTCTTTGGAGAGGCTATGGTAGTGCCCTGCGCCCCACCTATTGCTGCAAAAGACCTTCAAGGCTTCCTACCTTCCCTTGCCGTAGTGGTCTCCGGTGCTAGCTAGGGGGATGCCAGGTGCTTTCCCGACCATTCACAATCCTACAGCATCCCAGGTGGCCAACCAAACCCATTGCTGCTCAGAACGTGATATTGGGGGAACTGTGGTAGCTCCCCGCACCCAGCTCTTACCCCAAGAGATCTCCAAGGCTTGCTTGGCTCCCTACTCCTAAGTGAACTTCAGGCCAGCTATGGGGATGCTGAGGGCACTACAACACCACAGGCAGCCCACCAAACCTGCTGCTGTTGAGCACTGGGCTCTGGGTGAAGTGTAGTTGCTCCCCACACCCAGCTATTGCTGCAAAGGTTCTGGAAGGGCCGCCCGGATACTTGCTCCATGGGGGCTTTCGGGCAGCTAGGGGGTTGCTGGGTGCTTTGGCCACCATTCACAATGCTACAGCTCTGCAGGGAGCCAGCCAAACCTTCCTTTGCTCAGCACTGGGCTCCGGAGGGACTGTGGTAGCTCCCCGTGCCCTAGCTATTGCTGCAAAAGATCTGCAAGGCTTGCCTGGCTCCCTGCTCCATGGTGGGCTACAGGCAAGTTAGGGAGATGCCCGGCACTTTCCCCACCTATTACAACCATACAACCATGCAGGGAGCCAGCCCAATCTTCCTTTGCTTAGCCCTGGGTTCTGGAGGGACTGCGGTAGCTCCCCGTGCCCCAGCTATTGCTGTGAAAGATCTGCAAGGCTTGCCTAGCTCCCTGCTCCATGGTGGGCTACAGGCAATCTAGGGGGATGCTGGGTGCTTTCCCCACTGTTTGCAACCGTACAACCATGGAGGGAGCCACCCGAGCCTTCCTTTGCTTAGCCCTGGACTCCAGAGGGACTGCGGTAGCTCCCCGTGCCCCAGCTATTGCTGTGAAGGATCTGCAAGGCTTGCCTGGCTCCCTGCTCCATGGTGGGCTACAGGCAAGCTAGGGGGATGCCGGGTGCTTTCCCCACTGTTTGCAACCGTATAACCATGGAGGGAGCCACCCAAGCCTTGCTTTGCTTAGCCCTGGGCTCCGAAGGGACTGCGGTAGCTCCCCGTGCCCCACCTATTGCTGTGAAAGATCCACAAGGCTTGCCTGGCTCCCTGCTCCATGGTGGGCTACAGGACAGCTAGGGGGATGCCGGGTGCTTTTCTGATCATTTACAGCTATACAACAATGCAGGTGGCCTCCAAAGCCATCCCCTGCTCAGCAAGGGGATTTGGAGGGATCGCGGTAGCCTAGCTATTGCTGCAAAAGATCTGCAAGGCTTGCCTGGCTCCCTGCTCCATGGTGGGCTACAGGCAAGCTAGGGGGATGCTAGGTGCTTTCCCCACTGTTTGCAACCATACAACCATGCAGGGAGCCACCCGAGCCTTCCTTTGCTTAGCCCTGGGCTCCGGAGGGACTGTGGTAGCTCCCCGTGCCCCAGCTATTGCTGTGAAAGATCCACAAGGCTTGCCTGGCTCCCTGCTCCATGGTGGGCTACAGGACAGCTAGGGGGGTGCCGGGTGCTTTTCTGATCATTCACAGCCATACAACAATGCAGGTGGCCTCCAAAGCCTTCCCCTGCTCAGCAAGGGGATTTGGAGGGATTGCGGTAGCCTAGCTACTGCCGCAAAAGGTCTGCAAGGTTTGCCTGGCTCCCTGCTCCATGGTGGGCTACGGGCAAGCTAGAGGGGTGCCAGGTGCTTTCCCCACCATTTGCAACTGTACAACCCTGCCGGGAGCCACCCAAACCTTCCCCAGCTCAGCACTGGCTTTGGAGGGACTGTGGTCTCTCCCCGTGCATCAGCCATTGCTGCCAAAGATCTGAAAGGCTTGCCTGGCTCCCTGCTCCATGGTGGCCTTCTGGTTAGCTGGGGGGATGCCGGGTGCTTTCCCCACCTTTTGCAACTGTACAACCATGCAAAGAGCCACCTGAGCCTTCTCCAGCTCAGCACTGGGCTCTGGAGGGACTGTGGTCTTTCCCCGTGCCTCAGCTATTGCTGCCAAAGATCTGAAAGACTTGCCTGGCTCCCTGTTCCACAGGGGGCTTCAGGTAAGCTAGGGGGTTGCCCGGTGCTTCAGCTACCATTCACAAGACTACAGTTCGGCAAGGAGCCACCCAAAACCCTCTTTTGCTTAGCACAGGGCTCCGGAGAGACTGCGGTAGCTCCCCGTGCCCCAGCTATTGCTGTGAAAGATCTGCAAGGCTTGCCTGGCTCCCTGCTCCATGGTGGGCTACCGGCAAGCTAGGGGGTGCCGGGAGCTTTCCTGGTAATTCACAGCACTACCACAATGTAGGTGGCAGCCAGAGCCTTCCCCTGCTCAGCAAGGGGATTTGGAGAGATTGCGATAACCTAGCTATTGCTGCAAACGATCTGCAAGACCTGCCTGGCTCCCTGCTCCATGGTAGGCTACAGGCAAGCTAGGGGGGTGCCGGATGCTTTCCCCACCATTTGTGACTGTACTACCATGCGGAGAGCCACCCGAGCCTTCCCCAGCTCAGCACTGGCTTTGGAGGGACTGTGGTCTCTCCCTGTGTGTCAGCCATTGCTGCCAAAGATCTGAAAGGCTTGCCTGGCTCCCTGCTCCATGGTGGCCTTCTGGTTAGCTGGGGGATGCCGGGTGCTTTCCTCACCTATTGCAACTGTACAACCATGCAGGGAGCCACCCGAGCCTTCCCCAGCTCAGCACTGGGCTCTGGAGGGACTGCGGTCTCTCCCCGTGCCTCAGCTATTGCTGCCAAAGATCTGAAAGGCTTGCCTGGCTCCCTGTTCCACAGGGGGCTTCAGGTAAGCTAGGGGGTTGCCCGGTGCTTCAGCTACCATTCACAAGACTACAGTTCGGCAAGGAGCCACCCAAAACCCTCTTTTGCTTAGCACAGGGCTCCGGAGAGACTGCGGTAGCTCCCCGTGCCCCAGCTATTGCTGTGAAAGATCTGCAAGGCTTGCCTGGCTCCCTGCTCCATGGTGGGCTACTGGCAAGCTAGGGGGTGCCGGGAGCTTTCCTGGTAATTCACAGCACTACCACAATGCAGGTGGCAGCCAGAGCCTTTCCCTGCTCAGCAAGGGGATTTGGAGAGATTGCGATAACCTAGCTATTGCTGCAAACGATCTGCAAGACCTGCCTGGCTCCCTGCTCCATGGTAGGCTACAGGCAAGCTAGGGGGCTGCCGGATGCTTTCCCCACCATTTGTGACTGTACTACCATGCGGAGAGCCACCCGAGCCTTCCCCAGCTCAGCACTGGCTTTGGAGGGACTGTGGTCTCTCTCCGTGCCTCAGCTATCGCTGCCAAAGATCTGAAAGGCTTGCCTGGCTCCCTGCTCCATGGTGGCCTTCTGGTTAGCTGGGGGGATGCCGGGTGCTTTCCTCACCTATTGCAACTGTACAACCATGCAGGGAGCCACCCGAGCCTTCCCCAGCTCAGCACTGGGCTCTGGAGGGACTGCGGTCTCTCCCCGTGCCTCAGCTATTGCTGCCAAAGATCTGAAAGGCTTGCCTGGCTCCCTGTTCCACAGGGGGCTTCAGGTAAGCTAGGGGGTTGCCCGGTGCTTCAGCTACCATTCACAAGACTACAGTTCGGCAAGGAGCCACCCAAAACCCTCTTTTGCTTAGCACAGGGCTCCGGAGAGACTGCGGTAGCTCCCCGTGCCCCAGCTATTGCTGTGAAAGATCTGCAAGGCTTGCCTGGCTCCCTGCTCCATGGTGGGCTACCGGCAAGCTAGGGGGTGCCGGGAGCTTTCCTGGTAATTCACAGCACTACCACAATGCAGGTGGCAGCCAGAGCCTTTCCCTGCTCAGCAAGGGGATTTGGCGGGATTGCGATAACCTTGCTATTGCTGCAAAAGAGCTGCAAGACCCGCCTGGCTCCCTGCTCTATGGTGGGCTACAGGCAAGCTAGGGGGGTGCCGGATGCTTTCTCTACCATTTGCGACTGTACAACCATCCAGAGAGCCATCAGAGCCTTCCCCAGCTCAGCACTGGCTTTGGAGGGACTGCAGTCTCTCTCCGTGCCTCAGCTATCGCTGCCAAAGATCTGAAAGGCTTGCCTGGCTCCCTGCTCCACAGGGGGCTTCAGGTAAGCTAGGGGGTTGCTGGGTGCTTCAGCTACCATTCACCAGTTCGGCAAGGAGCCATCCCAAACCCTCCTTTGCTTAGCACAGGGCTTCGGAGGGGTGGTGGTAGCTCCCTGTGCCCCAGCTATGGCTGTGAAAGATCGGCAAGGCTTCCCTAGCTCCCTGCTCCAGAGTGGTCTTCAGGCTAGCTAGGGAGATGCTGGGTGCTTTCCCAATCATTTGCAACCCTACAAAATCGTGGGTGGGCAACCAATCTTGCCGCTGCTTAGCACTGGGCTCCAGGGGAACTGGGGTAGCTCCCCATACCCAGCTATTGCTGCAAAAGATCGGCAGAGCTCCCCTAGCTCCCCACTCCATAGTGGTCTTCAGGCTAGCTAGGAAGATGCTGGGGGTTCTCCGGATCCTTCACAACCCGACAACACTACTGGGAGCCATCCAAACCTTCCGCTGCTCAGCACTTGGCTTCAGTGGGACTCTGGTAGTCCCCCATGCCCAGCTCTTGCCACAAAAGACCTGATTCTGAAAGGCTTGTGTGGCTCCCTGCTCCATGGTGGGATTCAGGATGGCTCAGGGGTTGCCAGGGGCTCTTCCAATCATTTACAGCACTACAGCTCCGCAGGGATCTACCGAAGCCTTTCCTTTGGGCTTCGGAGGGATTGCGGTAGCTCCCTGTTGCCTAGCTATTGCTGCAAAAGACCTGGAAGGCTTGCTTGGCTCCCTGCTCCGGAGTGGTCTGCAAGCTAGCTATGGGGATGCCAGGTGCTTTCCCCAGCATTCGCTACCCTATAGCAACATAGGGAGCCGCCAATCCCTTCCCCTGCTCAGCACTGGGCTCGGGAAGGATTGTGGTAGCTCCTTGTTGCCTAGCTATTGCCGCAAAGGATCTGCAATGGTTGCCTAGCTCCTTGCCCCACAGTAGGCAGCAGGCGACCTAGAGGGACGCCAGGTGCTTTCTGTACCGCTTACAATCCTACAAGTCTGCAAGGAGCCCCTCCAAGCCTTCCCCTGCTTGGCACCGGGCTTCAGAAGGACGGCGGCCCCTCCAGGCGCCCAGCTATTGCTGCAAAAGAATGGGAAGGCTTGCTGGGCTCCCTTCTTGGTGGTGGGGTACAGGGTAGCTAGGGGAGAATGCCAGCCCTACCATTCAGGAGGGAGCCACAGAAGCCATCCACTGTGTAGCACTGGGCTTTGGAGGGACTGCAATAGCTCCCAGCTATTAGTGGAAAAGACCTGTACAGCTTGCCTAGCTCCCTACTCCATAGTGGTTTTCAGGCTAGCTAGGGGGATACTGGGTGCATTTCTGATCATTCACAACAATACAGCCCTGCAGGGAGCCACCCAAATCTACCCCAGCACAGCACTGGGCTTTCAAAGGAACTGCAGTCCCTGCCTATGCCCCAGCTATTGCTGCAAAAGATCAGAAAAAGCTTGCCCGGCTCCCTGCCCTGTGATGGGCTTCGGGGTAGCTAGGGGGGTTGCCGGATGCTTTAGCCATTTTTCTGAATCCCACAGTTAGCAGGGAGCCAAGCAAAGTTACTGCTGCAGAGATCCAGGCTTCAGACAGACTATGGTAGCTGCCTATGCCCCAGCTATTGCCACGAAAGATCTGCAAGGCTTTCCTGGCTCCCTGCTCCGTAGTGGTCTTCACACTAGCTAGGGGGATGCCGAGTGCATCACCCCAAATTCAGTGAGATGACCCCCCCAATCCAACACAATGGCAGTGTTCTGATGGGGACTTCCATGTCTCTCCATTTGCCGGTAGGTTTCCAGCATGATTAAGGCACCCCTTTTGATTTAAAAACTGGATTCTGAGGTGTTGAGAAAAGCTACTGATAGTCGAAATACAGTAGCCCCTAAGTAATTGCTAAATAATCAACCACCACTGTTAATCCCCATAACTGCAATCACAAATTCTGCTTAATAATCATGAACATTAATTCAGCAATTGAACATTAAATAAATTGATCCAAAAGTAGAAAATAAAAACCAACCAAACTAAATGGTCATTCAACCAGGCTTAAACCACCCTGTTCCTATGAAAGATCAATTCAATTCATTAAAAAAAAATCATCAATTTTTCCAGTTACTGATCTTAATGAAGTAAATCCAATTATACTGTGTATACAGAAGGAAATTTGGGGGAAAAGGCTTACATTAAAAAAAGAACTAAAAACATAAATATGGCTCTAACTCCTTTAACCAAGAATGAAGGATAAAAGAAAGAAGGAAAACGTTAGGAGAAATTCCACCCTCCAATTAAAGTTTAAGAATGGCTTTTTTTGTGAAAACCAGCAATTAAATAATGTTTAATTCCACAAATTCATTACCTCTTCTTTCAGAAAAATATAGAAATAATAAAAAAACAAAAACTTTACCTGCTGAAATATGTTATAGGGCAGGATCTCATGCTAAATATTAATAAATGTTATTTAAGATGCGTAAAAATAAAGTAATAAAAGAATTATTGCTATCTTATAATCAGTAATTCTCAATATTGAAAAGAAATGTTTAAAATACTTTTAGAGGAACAAATCCACTTTTCTTACCCTTTAAATGTACAATTGCCTAGTTGAAATGGTTGAAGTACCACTATAACATAAGAACCAGGTTATTTTTTTTTCTTTAAGACAAAAAACATGATAAATTTGGATTATTTTTCAAAAAGATGGAAACCACACATCTTAAAAAGTCAGGTGTTATGCTGTTGTTTTCGAAACATTCTGGCTATTTTCAGCCATGCAAAGCCACGTTAACTTTTCATAAAGGAACTCAGGGTCTTAAAATAACCCAAAACCGAGAAACAACTCTGAAGCCACCTGTTTTTTTCAATTCCCCCAGAGAGTCTCAATTTCAGAGCCTCCATTTTAGGTTTACTGAGAAAAACTGCTTTAAAAATCTTTTATTAATTGATGTAGTGAGTTCAGATTCTAATGCATATTAATTGGCAGTACTGTGCCATTGACTTCCCTGTGTTTTATTGAGGTCTAAGGGACAACAGTCACTCTAATACTGATTCTGAGCCAAGAAACCCCTAGAACCTTCATTCATGATTCACCCCTGAATATATGAACAAATAAAAAGAATACTAAGAGCATTTGCAGAATACCTTTCCTTCATCTCTAATTAGTCTGAACCAGACCCCCATAAATCTGTTTCTAGACTATTAAACTCAATATATAACACTGACATCTAAGAGAGATGGAGTTAAACTTGCCTTTCAGAAATGCAGAACTCTTCCCACTAATAATTAAAAATTACATAGGCTATAATCCAAAGAATTATCCCACTAGTTAGTGTCCAAACTGTTTTGGGAGTCCCTCCAATGTGGGGATGGCAGTTATTACAAAATTCACTTATGCGCTATCTAAAGTAGAACTTTGCATGCTGGCCATTAGAAAGAAAAAAGGTAGACAGATAGAAGAAATAATCTATTGAAGACTGACAGATGGATTCTGGCGCAAACTTTTATGGGAAGGAGCCTACTGATATAGATGAAGATTTAAATTTATGAAGTTGGATTGTGCCAGTGAAATTAATTTATCCATCCATTAGGTGGCCCATAGGCCATTTTTGCTATAACTGCCTAATTTCTCTTCATCTGATAATTAGAAAGAATATCAATAAGTGGAGAGAAAGACTAAGAGAAATAAGTGGATAGAGAAAAGGAATATCTAGTAGACTAAAAGTAATTAATGGATTAAAGAATGAATAAGGGAGAATTGTTATGGACAGAGACAGAAAAACACATGGCAGATAGATGTATCTGTGCCATGGATAGACAGATTTTCTGAACTAGCAAATAGTTAAAAATATATATTTCCCTTTTTGTATAGAAGCCTTTTGTCAATTAAGGAAGATAATAAGAAGTTGGTAAGGGACAGCCATCCTGTATTCCCCAGTAAATATGCAGAATTTCATTTTGTATAACCTTTCCAAAGGCACTATAATTGCAAAACTCTAACACAGTAAAAATGGGCGTCTATGTGGGAGGCAATATCCTCGTCAAAGAGAAATCTTCTCTCTTAGGGTTGAGAGAAATTAGTTTGAATTAGAAGAATATTAATTTACCTGAAGTAACGGTCACCAGGGTCCCCTGGCCCCAGTTGGGAAATCCGTAGTACACACTAACATAAGTTCCTGGTGATCTTGTACCTAATCACTTTTTAGTAAACTTACATTGTCACTAACAACAGGAATGTATATCAAAAAGTTCTAGTACTAAATTTTGGCACGTCTTCTATTTTAAGGAGAGTAAATGCATTTTCTACAGTTACTTGAGTCCCTTTAAATGTGCTATTTTTGGTTTTTTTATATTTTAGAAAAAGTATGACAAAGTATCTTCATACTGGGAAAAAAATGCGTTTGTAGACTTTTTATGAAATGTATAGAATATATAGTACAATATATTCAGGGAGCAGGAAAGCCACAGAAACTGTAAAGTTCCTAGATGAAAGAAATGCTAAGAATG
This sequence comes from Gekko gecko, assembly GCA_029375565.1. Taxonomy (NCBI): domain Eukaryota; kingdom Metazoa; phylum Chordata; class Lepidosauria; order Squamata; family Gekkonidae; genus Gekko; species Gekko gecko. The sequence goes on along the minus strand of JAPDNY010000015.1, from coordinate 53,207,021 downwards.
ATCTGGGTTTCCAGTTTATGAGCTAGACAGAAAAATTCAGTTCTCACTGGAGCTCATGAAGAGCATTCCAGTGGATCCAATGAAAGTTGTATTAGTCTAACAATAATTACAAAGAAAATCATTCCAAGTGAGCATATTCCCAAAAAGAATTTAAGTTTTACCTGTTGTAACGGTGACGAGGGTCCCTTTTCCCCAGTAGTCAAACCAGTCACACTGGGAGATGTACGTAGGGACCCAATACAAAAACCTATTGTGCCCATCAGTTAATTTATTAATTCATTCGGTGCCCTATTGAACATAGTGGGGCTTATTTCTGAATAAGAATGACTTGGGCTGTATTAATCTTAATCCTAAATGTATGTTTGAAAGTGACTTATAATACCCTTTCCCATGTACACAGGTTTAGGATTATTTTAAGATTATGTCACCTCAAATAAATTCATACAAATTGCATTTCTAGATTGGACCAAAGGTCCAGTCTGGCAATTTATTTTCAGCAAGCTGCCAATCCCACTGAACTTGGCCCCAATTGGAACTTTAAGACCCCCAAAGTAAAAATGGGAAAGACCGATATTTCAAAAGAATCACTTCAAAAAATAAAGGAAATGCTCTGTTAGACACTAACAGGCTTAAAAGGAATTAAAATCTTACCTGAAGTGACGGTGACCATAGTCCCTTTCCCCCAGTAGTAGAAATAGTCACATTGTCTAATCCCTTTCCACACCACGCACAAAAACTTAATGAAGGCTACATCTGTCCTTCGCAACCCTCCAAATTATCTCTCAAATCATAGTTTCCAGGCCTATACAGTCATTAAATTAGGTGGAAACAATTGCCCGGACATATTAATGAAAAATTAAGGGGAATAAATTCACCACTAATCTATTTGAATCAAGTGAGACTGATCTACAATTAAACCTGTATTTTTAGTTTAGACTTGTCTTATTTAAAGGCAGTAGGTATTCTGGAGTAAATAGATTGAGAAAGGTGGTCAAAGGGGGCAGCTGGAACTATCATAGAGTCTATTTGCCAACCTCTCAAAAAAACCCCCAAACTTGCACAAAATTCTAAAAAGCACACCAGACAGAATTAAACAAGGAGATAGGACTTACCGCTGGTTACTGTCACCGAGGTTCCTTTTCCCCAGTAGTCAAAAGCATAGTAGTCACAGTGGTCTTAATTCCCATCTTAGGTGTCTAAAAACATTGTTCCCTGAGCTCAAGGCGCTAAAGATCACACCTGTCTGGTGGTTCTTGCCTTGTAAATTATCTCTTAGAGAACCAAGTTTTCTCCTCCCCCTCTTTTTTTTAAAATAAAGATTACATTGTCTTGATCTAACACACAATGTGGTTTATGGGGAGCCTAAGAAAACTACTTTGTTTTAAAAAGCTTCAAAAAATTTGACATAGTGAAGAAGATCTGCTAATTTTGCCAACTAGACTAGATATTTGAGTCAACAAGAAACACAAAATGGAAAGAGAGGAGAAAACCTTTACCTGAAGTGACGGTCACCATGGTCCCTTGGCCCCAATAATCAAAGCGAGCATAGTAATCACATTGATTACTCCGCCATTGACATGTGAACAATAACCAAAGACAATGGCTATACCACAAGGCCACCAGTGAGGTGATATTTAGAGAGTTTAAGAAACCCACACACAGTCTGACAAAGAACTCAGCAGCAAAACATTTCTGTATTTTCTAGTTTACCCCTTTGACTATCGGTGTTATGATTTCTTCCATTTATCAGTTGTGTGTCCCCCCCAAACATATTTCTGGATGTTGAATGTGCTGTTGGGGGGGGGGAGTAATCTAAATTTCTTCAATACAAACAGTGACATAATAAAAACTACATATATAGTTCTTGCATCCTAATTTTAAACCTATTTCCTTAGCAGTCAGCCCCAGTAATTCCATTGGGAAGTTACTTTTAAATAGGTTTGCTTAAAATCAATGGACCTTTCTCCAGCATTGATGTGACTTAAACTGGGATGATTTCTAAAAGCCGGTTCAGCTTAGATTTAAGTTGCAATAAGCTATTCATTTCAAGAAGATTAAACTGGCCTCAAATACCTAGTCTTGGGGACTACGTTGTACAACTGTAAATTTTGTTCAAGTTACAGTTTACTAAGATATGGAAACTGAATATTCAATAGTCATGGAACCTATGACATTTTCATGCTAACTGCTTTTACATTATGTCTGCAATCTGTGAAACATTTTCACTGAAATCACAACTGAGGTTAATATTTATTTTTATGTAGGTGTGATCCAAAGCTAAGTAATCAAGAAAACTTGCTGACATAGATAGATTTCGGGGGCATATCTAAGAGTTAAGAACAAACATTTCAAGACAGCTTTCTACAAGGTGAAATAAGTCATAAGAATGGTTACCTGATGAGACTGTGACAGGGGTCCCTTTTCCCCAATAGTCAAAGTAGTCATAGTAGCACGGTATACAATATGATATCGAGAGCTGCGCAAAATCTTACTCAGAACTAGTTTATGGATCTGGCCGTTTACAGTACAGCAAAAGAGAAGTATATTTTTACCTGACGTGACTGTGACGAGGGTCCCTTGTCCCCAGTAGTCAAAGTATCCATAGTAGCACACTATTCAATTGTCTACTATGAGGTGTACAAAATCCTACCTAGAAGTAGTTAATAGGTCTGGTTCTTTAAATCACCACAAGAAAGAAGGCTTTTCTTTTACCTGTTGTGACTGTGACGAGGGTCCCTTGTCCCCAGTAGTCGAAGTAGCACACTACTCAATTGTCTATGAGGAGGTGTACAAAATCCTACTTCGAAGTGGTTAATGGGTCTTGTTCTTTAAAGGACCCCCCAAGAGAAGTATTTTTTTACCTGTTGTGACGGTGACAAAGGTCCCTTGTCCCCAGTAGTCAAAGTCAGCGTAGCACAACACTGATTTCTCTATTGACTGGTGTGCAAAATCCTACTTCATCAATGGATCTGGCCCAATATGATAGTACAGACAGATACCACTGACTGAAGGGTTTTTTTTTAAACCTGCTGAGACCAAAACTTGGGTTCCTTGCCCCCAGTCATCAAAGTAAGTAAAGCAGCAACGCTGATTAAAACCCTTCTACTGAGTGATCTAAGCCATTATTTCCTTGAGTTCTTGAACTCACAAAATAACGTCCGAGATCAGATACCCTGGGCACGTCGGAAAAAGTCAATCCTACAAAAATATAACTGGCAGCATCTTAACAGCTAACTGTTTTATTATGGCATAAAGGTTCCACGGTTTGTAGCCCATGATGCCTTGTGCCGTGAGAAACTTGTTAGTCTTTAACATGCCACAAAACTCTTTTTAATTTTGTTACATCGCGCTAACAAGGCTAGCGTTCTGGCGTCTTAAAGAGGGGCAAAACTTTATGCCTCACAAGAATAAAACTGAGAGCTGGGAAGCCAGAAAACTACAGTAGGAAAAACTTCAAACTTGATTGTTTAAAAAAAGAATACAGTTTCGAGCAAATTTTCTACAGACTACAATAATACGTATTTTTTTTTTTACCTGATGTGACGGTCACCAGGGTGCCTTGTCCCCACTTGTCCAGTCCCCAGTTATCACAATGGTTGACTCTCTTTTCAGTAACATACAAAAAGCTGCCTGATGGCTTTTGTAGGGAACTGGGCAGCTTTCAGCATGAAATAAATGCCTGCATTCTATGACTGGAATCCAAAACCCAGGTAGAGCAGCTTTTGGAGGACTTATTCATAAATGAGAGTCTTTAGACTTGGGCCTGATGTTTCCAGCTGTGAAAGAACCCCCATGGCATATCTGATTCATTGCCTCTCTCATTTGCTTCACTAAAATTCACAGGTCATAGGCTAGTTAATCAGTGGCCCACAGCTCAGTTAATCTGGTGCAGCCCTGTTGGTGTTAATGTGCCTTCTCTAATTCAAACAGGTTGTGAATTGCAGACTTAGGACCCCCGGAACGAGTTGTTTCCCTTTAAAAAGTGGCATTTATCCTTAAAAAACAGGAAATCCACCAACCGGTTTATGATTTTTCTAAACCTCAGACTGCAGAAAAGGAATAGAAAAGACCCACATGCAGAATTATGGAGCAGGGAACAACAGCAACAACAAAAACCATACTTGCTAGGTTAATCTGCAACAAACTGGGTTTGAGGAGTAAAAATAATTACCTGAAGTGACGGTCACCATGGTGCCTTTCCCCCAGTAATCGAAGTACCAGTTGCACAGAGAGATACTTCTCACTAGGAATCTGGCACAAAACCTCCATGCCGTTTAGATGTGTTGGACACATGGTATTTTTCCAGTGAAGAAATTAACTCCCTACAGTTTAGTTCCAAAACAATCTCTCTCAACTCTTTCCAGATTCCCCAGCCCAAATAGAACTAGTTAGAACAACAGATGAGATTCCTTCCTTCTGCATAAATCTCAAAGAAATTTCCTTTCTTTTTTCTACTGTAGATTAATGGCATAACACTGCCCTCTTCCTTAGGCATCTTTTACCCCTCTTTCTTTTCAGCTTTGAGAGACTTTCCCCCCAATATTCCTTTACAGACAGACTTGTAAAACCCATAAGTGCCGCTTAAGAGTGGGTTTTACCTGTTTTGTTGGCAAGATAAGCATTAGATAAGAAAACCCATCTTAAACATCGTGCCAATAACTTTCAACACATTATTTCATGGTTGAGACATCCTTTTTGAGATGCGGGTCTTGGTATAGTTCTGTGCAAAGGAACATTGGAAGCAGACCTCACACAGCTCATCTCAAAGCAGCTCCCCCAAAATTATATTTCAGATATTTTGAGATGAAACCAAAATGTGCCGAGATTAAGTGGATTAGATTAGAAAGAATCCTTACCTGATGTCACAGTCACCAGGGTCCCCTGACCCCAGTAATCGAATGGGTAGCACACTGGAATAATTCCATATTACCTCTGTACAAAAAGCTCATTCCTTTTGCAAAAAAGACCTATTTTCCTTTGCTCCATTACAGGACGAAACCCTTTGGGCTACAACATTTCTGCTAAGAGTTCCCTGTGAAGCAAGACTTCCACTGAGCAAGGAGTTTTAGAAAAGTAAAGACAGGGTAGGACACGTTCAAGTTTTGTATTCAGACCACGGCAATACTTTTCTGTTGGCTTCACTGATTTGGTGGACAGTGTCTTTTTGCTGCATACTTTCCACGTTCCTTTCTTTCTCTTAAAAAGGCAACACTGCCTTAGGCTAATTTATAAATTACGCCACAATCTTAGTCTAACTGTAAACTACCTCAGAGATTTCTTGCAACACAGATACTAATTGTCTTTTTCTCTTGTGGCAAATACAGTCCAGATCTGGTCTATGTCCGTTTGTTCCAATGGAACTCAATTACACTGATATAGTATCGAAAAAAGACCCGGAACAAATTTTAATTTTACACATAAAAATAACAATGTGACCACTATGTAGCAACTTACAGGCACACAATTTTAATTAAAGGCTCATGTTTTGGGGTTGGACCTTGCCAGCTGGAACAAAAATATCCCATATGGTAAACCCATAAAACCCCCTTTCAGAAAATCTCCTTTATATTTTGTATTAATACTACTGGGATCAAAGAGCAGAGTCTTACCTGATGTGACAGTGACGAGGGTGCCTTTACCCCAATAATCGAAAGCATCCCAGTAACACAGTCACACCGTTTCCAAACTGCTCTGTTCAAATACTCAAAGAAGAACCCAACCCAAGAAAGTCAAGAGCCATACATTTCATGGTGGAAATAAGGAACTGGACATTTACCTGATGTGACTGTAACCGAGGTCCCTTGTCCCCAGTAATCGAAAGCTCCCCCGTAGTAACACAGTCACCTAACATCCAAGCTCCTCAGTTCAAATACTCATGGAAGAACCCAACCCAAGAAAGTTGAGAACTGTACATTTTGTGCTAGGAATAAGAACTTGGTGGAGGGTAAAATATTTACCTGATGTGACGGTGACCATGGTGCCTTGTCCCCAGTAATCAAAAGCATCCCAGCCGTAACACAGTCACCTAATATCCAAGCCCCTCAGATCAAATACTCACAGAAGAACCCAACTCAAGAAAGTCAAGAACCATACATTTCATGCTAGAAACAAGAACTTGTGGGAAGGTGAGATATTTACCTGATGTGACAGTGACCAAGGTGCCTCGTCCCCAGTAATCAAAAGCACCCCAGCTGTAACACAGTCACTTAATATCCAAGCTACTCATTTCAAATACTCAACAAAGAAGCCAACCCCTGCCCCATCCAACCACTGAAGAATGGATGCTGGAAATGAGGACTTGAATGCAATTTAGATATTTACCGGGTGTAACAGTACCCAGGGTGCCCGATCCCCAGCTATCAAAAGCTGGCCAGTAGCACAGCAAATCTCTCTCCTATTGGTTCTACCCAAATGTACCCACTGATGCAATGGCCCCTAGGGTTAAATTGAAGACCCTGTTTAGATCAAGGGGGCCCTAGGACTTGCCTAAGACACTAAAAAGCTCCCTAAAGTTGTGGATCAATGTTCCTTGCCCAATATGATTGCTAAAATAAATTGGAGTGGTAATCCATAGTATGCCAGACATACAGAGGAACTAAAGAAACCATTGAGTGAGGCACAAATAAACCACAATAGAAAAGCAGGGGAAAGTTCCAAGTAATTTCTCCTTGAAACCTCCACCGCCAATTGATGTAACCACGACAAATAGAAGGGAAGAAATGTTTACCTGAAGTGACTGTGACCATTGTCCCTTGGCCCCAGTAATCCAAAGCATCACCGTAGTAGCACAGTTGTATCCATCCTAACTGGAACTCTACAAATACTTTGTATTCTGGGTTTTGACTTCATAGAGGAACATCACCCACACTGATAGGGAAACATTAAAACTGTCTTTGTCGTCCCCCCCCCCTCCATGCATACTGAATGGGAATTGGTAGTCATTTAGACTACCTTTTAAAACTCTAAAATAGATGCAATGACATATTTTAACGTAATGTTCTTTCAGGTCGCTTCCTGGGGAAGAATACCTCAGAAGCTTGTAATCTTTTTGACCAATGGAATTTGATCCATGAAAACATATTTGTTGCCATTTATCCTCTGGGGTCAAAATACCATCAGGAAATAATCTAATGCACATTTCCTAAGGTTGCCCTCCTGAAATCATGTTAGTATTGAGAAGGGCAGAGGTATAAGAGTCAACAGTTGGGACAGACTGTTCTTAAGGTGGTGATTTTAACACCTGTCCTCAAAGAAATTGGGTTTAGGGAAAGATTTCAATAATGTCAGAGAAGGAAAATAAATCACTTTACCTGATGTGACTGTGACGAGGGTCCCTTTCCCCCAGTACTCGAGGTAGCACAACACTCAACTTTCTTCTGATAGCCATGCAAAATCCTAGCTAAGATTATTTTATGGATCTACCACCAAAATACGGTTTTTTAAACCTGTTCTGACCATGTCAAGAGTATATTTTCCCAGTAGTCAGTGCTGAAATGTGCCATATTAATTAATCCCCTTCAGTTTTAAGTAATAAAACTTGATCTTCTTGCATGGGGAAGATATTATATGGAAGCTCCATTTACCAACTGGATCATGAGCAACTTCCTTTCAAGAACAACTCAACAGCCAATGCAATCTTAAGCATGTTTACTCAGACACCCATTTTATTCATTGGGGCTGACCCCAGGTAAGTGTTCTTACCTGGGATTGCAGCCTTAATTTATACTTGAAGTCACCCATCAGAGACCTCGATCAGAGCTGGGGACAGCTAAAAATAATCCAGGGATGACCTCTTCTGTAAACTGAACAGTTTTGTGGAAGGGAAATTTTTTGGCTAAATCGCCTTATCTATCAAAGGTACGGCAGCCCTTTCCTGGATTTTGTCTGCCCACTCTAGTTTTGAGCATTTTGGCCTGGATCAGGAAGCAACCGAGGACCAGAATTTTTAAAAAGTCATGAAAACAGAAGCAGACAGTAAGAAGGAATGTGTTCAAAAGAGGGAATCACTTACCTGTGGTTACAGTCACCAAGGTTCCTTTTCCCCAGTAGTCAAGATCCCAGTAGCACAGTTGGATGCCTCTCGGTTCAAGCCCAACCTTTACCGCAACCTACAGATGGGCTGTTCCCATGCCTCAAGGGTTCCCCCACATCCCACTTAGTTAACTTCCCCAGTTATACAGAAGATGCTAGCAACCTCTGTTGTGTTTGGCAAACCAACTTTTTCTGGTTGGAACTGTGGAAAATGTCACAATATGAGATTTCTAAACATCAGGAAACATTGCTTAGACTTACCTGTGGTCACGGTAACTGTAGTCCCTTGACCCCAGTAATCGAAAGCATTCCCGTAGCACACTGTATGCCTTTAATAAACCTCTTCATCAAAAACAGTGCCTTGTATATTTGCATCCAAATGGCAATTTCCTTAAGCTTACTTTGTGAGAGGGTTGGATGTACCAGAGATGAACTTACTGCCACAAGATGGCTGCTAGTGTAGATGACTTTAAAGAAGACTATTCAAATTCATACCCTGACCTGGGTGGCCCATGCTAGCCTGATCTCAGTCAGATCTTGGAAGCTAAGCAAGGTGGGCCTCAGTTAGTATTTGGATGGGACCACCAAGGAAGTCCAGAATTGGTACACAGAAGAAGGGGAATGGCAACTTCAGTTTGTCTCTTGCCCTGAAAACCCTACAGGCTTGTTATAAGTCATCCATGGCTTGATGGCACTTTCCATCACTACCACCACCATATAAGAGAAGTTTCTCAATGGCCATTAGTGATGATGCCTAACTGAAACCTTCATGTTCCAAGTATACCTCTGAAAACCAGTTTCATGGTGGGCAACATGATGAGAGGGTGACATTGCTTCTGGGTTTCCCAGAAGCATCGAGTTGTCCACCATGGGAAACAGGATGGAGAATGAGATGGATGCTTGGTCTAATTCAGAAAAGCATTTATAATGTTTTTATATTCTTAACTGAAGTGACAGAAGGAATCCATTATATATGAGAAGAAGAAGAAGAAGAGATTGGATTTATACCCCGCTCTTCACTACCTGAAGGTGCCTCAGAGTGGCTTACAAACTCCTTTCCCTTCCCCTCCCCACAACAGACACCTTGTGAGGTAGGTGGGGCTGAGAGAGCTCTTGACAGAAACTGCTCTTTTTTTTCAAGAACAGCTCTTATCAGAACTACAGCTTGCCCAAGGTCATCCAGCCAGGTGCAAGTGGAGAAGTGGGGAATCAAACCTGGTTCTCCCAGATTAGAGTTCACACACTTAACCACTACACCAAACTGAAATTATATATCCTGAAAGGAGTGGTAAGGGTGGAAAAGAATAAAAAGAAAGATGGTTGGGTATTGGTGGCAGCTAGAGAGACCTATAAAGACAGGTAGCCAGTATGGTGTAATCTTTAGAAGGTTTAGAAGGTTGGACTAGATAGGCAAGACCCAAGTTCAGATCTTACTTTCCAAATAGTACTTTCCTTGAGCCAGTTGTACTCTCAGGGTCACTGTGAGAATAAAATTGAGGAGGAAAGAACCATTGCCTTGAGGTCTTTGGACAGAATGCAGGGTAAAAATAAAATAAATAAGAGGAGAGCTCTATCATTGTACCATACTTTTTGAAGTAGAAGTTCCCGGGTAAAGAGATCTATTTTGTACAATCACTGGTTATTGCTGATCAAGTTCAGAGGTATTTACAGGAATATTTGTAGTCAAGACGATTTCATGATACTGTAATAAATTGCATTCTATTAACCACAATTCAACACACACACCCAGTCTTGGCACAGCCTGAGTTATGTGAGACTAGAAGAGCCTGCCCACAGTCTTTATCTAGCACCTACTGTGTTTCCTTTATACCCTAAGTGTTTTAAATGTCCCCTTCCCACCACAGGAAAAAAATAATCTAGAATTTGTTCTGTTGGCTGAATTAAAAGGTAGGGAACAGCCCCCCCCCTTTCAGAAAATAAAAGTCTAAAACTCAAGAAAATGCTTTGTTATGAGAGTTAGCAAGGTTGAGTGGTAGGATTGCCCTCTCCGGTTTGGGAAATTCCTGGAGATTTGGGGGTGGAGCCTGGAGTGGGTGGGGTTTGGGGAGGGAAGGGACTTCAGCAGGGAATGTCATCCTCCAAAGCAGCCATTTTCTCCAGGGGAACTGATCTGGTAGTAATTAGCAGTGGAGACTTTATGTTTGGCTTCTAGAATCCAGCTAATACATTGCGAAGACCTTGGGTTCTGTTATTAGAGAGTCAACATGGAATGTTTCCTTCAAGAGCTGATGAGTAGAAATTGATAAGAATTATGATTGCTACATGCTCAGATAAAGCAATTATTATGAAACGAATTGGATTTACATTGCACAGCATTCCTTGAGTGTAAGCGGTAATAGAAGAGAGTTTTCTACAGAATTACTGCAGTAAATGATTTTGCAAACATATCTTTATTGACTCTTTGTTATTTTCATCATGGATGTTGTTTTTGGGTCCCCCACCTGGAGTTTGGTAATCATATAAAGTGCTGGAGTTTCACTCTGTTTCTCACAGCTCAGCAAGAAGGCTCACTGGGTAACCCTGGGCAGCCTATGTCTCTCAGTGTAACCTGGTTCACAGGGTTGTTATGAAGATAAGTGTGGGGAGATATGTGTGCCATCCCTCCTTGGGGGAAGGGCAGGGTTAAAATGTGATAGAAATGGTTTCTTTTAGCCAACTTTGGTAGAATTCAATTGATAACAAATATCATATCCTGCCTTTCTCCCCAATGTGGACCCAAAGTCTTACACCTCTTTGAGGTAGGTTAGGGTAGGTGTGTATGCTATGACTGGCCCAAGGTCACCAAGGAAGCTTCTGTGGTAGTGGTGGGATTCAGACCTGGGCCTCATAGACCATAGTCAGACACTCTAACCACATTACCACTCTGGTTCTGATACCTCAAGGAAGTTGTTTTGTATCAGTGGACATTTTCCATCCTCCCTATGTTCTTGGCTTCTGAGGAGCAAACTTTTGCCTCCATTGCAAATAATGTAGGAATGTTCTGGAAGTCATGTGGGCCGGGATGTTTCGATTCCCTTCAGTTTTAGCCCTGTGAGTCCCATCACCATCCTGAAGCTGGTGGCCAGTTTTGAGATTCCTGGCTTTATTTTCTGATGAGTTATGCCTGCTATGAACAGACAACCGTTGCTGCTATTGTAGCTTATCTGAGGCAGAACGTTCCAGTTCTCTCTGTTTTTGGTGCTGCAGCTCCCATGTTCATCCTGATATTGTTGGCCAATTTTAAGACAAGTAGTCTTATTTTCTGATGAGCTATGCCTGACATAAGCAGAGATCCTTAGCTTCCGTCGCAAATAGCACTGGAGGAGAGGGCGTCTGGACATAATTTGGGCCAGGATATTTTGATTCCCTTCATTTTTGTCACTGCAGCTCCAATAACCGCCCTGAAGCCCGTAGCCATTTTTGAAGTTCTTCGCTTTATTTTCTGATGAGTTCTGCCTGCCACAAATGTACAGATGGAGGGACAGATGGACGGATGGACAGAAGGACCCTTTTATTATTATAAGGAAACAATCTTGTGTTCCTTATTTTTTGAAAGAACATTTTAATGTTTGGGATTCTTGAGGGAGGCGTTGCCCCTTTTTTGCTCTGACCTGGATGGCCCCGGCTAGCCCAGTCTCATCAGATCTCAGAAGCTAAGCAGGGCCAGCCCCCGCTAGTCCTTGGATGGAAGACCACCAAGGAAATCCAGGGTTGCAATGGCAAACCACCTCTGTTCATCTCTAGCCCTGAAAACCCTGTCAGGTTACCATAAGTCAGCTGCAACTTGACAGCAGTTTCCACCACCCTGGAGTCCCATTTTTAACCCACTTGAAAACTTCTCTCAGTTGGCATGACAAACGATGATTCCTCAGACGTAGGCCCCAAACCAGTGAACCTTGCATCCGCTTCTGCATACCCAAGGGGATTTGAGTTCTTCAAAACACGCCCTCCCCCATGTTACACCGAAAAGTGATCTGGAAGCTGACACTTCAAAAAACGACTTGCAGTATTTATATAAATCTATATGAATCTATGATGTGGCCTCATTTGGAATACTGTGTACAGTTCTGGTCACTGCACCTCTAAAAAGATATTATAGCATTGGGAAAAATGCAGAACAGGGCTACAAAAATGATTATGGGGATGGAAGAAGAAGAAGAGAAGAAGAGATTGGATTTATACCCTGCCCTTCACTTGGAGTCTCAGAGCGGCTAACAAACTCCCTTCCCTTCCCCTCCCCACAACAGACACCCTGTGAGGTAGGTGGGGCTGAGAGAACTCTAACACAAATTGCTCTTTCAGGAACAGCTGTGCCAGAGCTTGTGACTGACCCAAGGTCACATCAGCAGGTGCAAGTGGAGGAGTGGGGAATCAATCCCGGTTCTCCCAGATTAGAGTCTGTGCATTTAACCACTACATCAAACTGGCTCACTACACCAAACTGGAACACCTTCCTTATGAAGAAAGGCTGAAGAGGTGAGGGCCCTTTAGCTTGGAGAAATGACAACTGAGGAACGACGTGATTGAGGTTTACAAAATTATGCATGGGATAGAGAAGGAAGACAAGGAAGTTATTTTCTCCCTTTCTCACAATACAACAACTGGTGGAAACTCAATGAAATTAACAAACAGCAGGCTTAAAACAGATCAAAGGAAGTACCTCTTTACCCAAGAAGTAACGGTAGGTTTAATTTGTATGAACATGTGATATATCCAATAATAAACTGTATTTACCAGAAGAAGTAATTAACATGTGGAATTCACTGCCAAAGGAAGTGGTGGTGGCTACAAGCATAGATAGCTTCAAGAGGAGATTGGATAAACCTGTGAAGCAGAGGTCCATCAGTGGTTATTAGCCATAAGGTATGAATGGAACGCTATGTCTGGGGTGGTGACACTTTGTATTCTTGGTGCTTGGGGGGCAACAGGGGGAGGGCTTCTGGAATTCTGGCCCCTCTGGTGGACCTCCTGATGGCACCTGGGTTTTGGTCACCATGCAACAGAGTGTTGGACTGGATGGGCCATCGGCCTGATCCAACATGGCTTCCCTGATGGTCTTATGTTCTTAAAAGCACTTTGGGTTGGGTGTTTTGGGGTGAGGGAAAGAAGCTGCTGTTCAAAGGCCAAAAGTCCCACTGAACATATCAAAGTCCTTGGTGGGCCCTTGAATTAGCTTTTTGGATCATGGTCTGAATGCTGGGTGGACACGTGTTAAATGCCAACAGCGATCTGGCACTTAGGGAGGTGGCTGCCTCCATAAGAATGTACAGTTCTGTGTTGTACGTTGTAGTTATTGCTTTCAGATAAACTATTAGTATAGTGGGATGGTCAGTTACGATCTTCAAGTACTTGAAGGGCTGTCCTATACAGGATGGAGCAGAGTTGCTTTCTGTTGCCCCAGAAGGCTGGATCAGAACCAGCGGGTTGAAATAAAATCAAAACAGTTTTCAGCTAAACACTAGGAAGAACTTCCTGACAGTTAGGGTGGTTCCTCAGTGGAACAGGCTTCCTCGGGAGGTGGTGGGCTCTCCTCCTTTGCAGGTTTTTAAACAGAGGCTAGGAGGCCATCTGTCAGCAATGCCGATTCTGTGAGCTTAGGCAGATCATGAGAAGGGAGGGCAGGAAGGGTTGCATCAGTGCTTAGTTCTTGTGGCCCTTTCTTACACACCCAGGGAAATGCCGATTGCCGCTTTGGGGTCAGGAAGCATTACACTCTACACGCCTACCCCTGCCTCTACCCCCAAATCTCCAGGAGTTTTCTGACCTGGAGCTGGCAACTCTACTTACAGATATTTATCCTGGTCCATGTGTTTGTCAGAGGTTTTGACTCAAGATCACCTAAAGCTCTGGAGCGTTCCTGTATGCGCAGGGAGAAATGAATGTCCGTGGTTTCACATGGTTTCGATTGTGCCATTCATTTCCATGTTGGGGAATGTCCGCAATTAGCAGGGGGTGTGGACTGGAAAGGGAAAATGGCCCTGGGGGAAGCCAAGCTGAGAGGCTCCTGTGGTGCTACAAGCCAGTACTGCAAGAGTCACTGTGCTCAGTGGTGCAAACAGGAGGCATAAGCTCACCTACTGCTTCCTCCATAAAACTGGCATCAGGAAAATGCAACAGGTATTACCACTGTTGAAGGGTCTAAACCCAGCGGCCAACAAAGTGCTTGTGATTAGCAGAATTAGTGCCCTCGGGGCATTCTCCCACACTGAAGAGTAAGCAGAGTTCTTTGCATTCATTGGAATGCTTGCTTACGTGCCTTGAAGTTGCTGTATCAGGGTGAATATGTGAGCTTTGGATGTGAGGAATTCTTGTGCTTTGGCGACAGAACACGTCCCACTCTATTTGCTGTAGGATTGCTACTTGTGGCTAATGATGACCACAAGCTTCAATTTCTAGTGATAAAGAATGAGACAAATCAATGGCCCATCACCCATTAGGCCTGAGAGCTGAATGGCGCTGCCACATTCAGGGGCAGTAGACCTCTTCCACGATAGGAGCTGATGCTCACTCCGTGAGCTTTCAAAATCATCACAGACTGCTCCGATGGATGGATCGAGACAACAGCTCTGTCAGGACAGCTCTTGCAGTTCTGTGTCCATCCACAATGGCCCCGAGACAAATGAAACGTCGTTTCTCCAGTTTGTGCTGGGGCTTCTAACCTGTGGTTCATTTGCGGCTGATGGAGCAAATTGGACCATTTCCTGTCTTTGACTCCAAAGGCTTATTCTTGCATGGGATTGTATCACTGTGCCCCCCCATCCACAGTGATTGAAAGCCTGACAAAAACCCCATTTCCTCCCGACTTGTGGAAACGGCTGGGTGCAAGCACAAAAATGGGCGTCTGTGTCCTTTCCGTGTGTGCATCTGTGAAGGTGCAGGGGACAGCTTGTGCCAGCGTGGTACGTTCGATGACATTCCAGTCTCCTTTACAGAGTTTCAGTGTAGCCCATCGGTCAGGACTTCCATTTATTGTTTGCTCTCTGAGGGTTTTCCGGCGCTGAATGACAAAAGATTTTGTAGAATGGCTTACCAGTGAGTTCCCTCAGCCGGCACCCACTATGCTGTAGAGCACAACAGAAACCTTAGGGGTTGCCGAGATCATATGGAAAAGCAGTGCGAGAATTCGGTCTGGAACTTCTTGTTTTCCTCTGACGAATGTGGTCCAGTGGATCAGCACATATGCAGAATCTTGGTTCTGATTTGCTATGGCAGGGCAAAGCAAGGCCCCTGCAGGTCTCAGCTGGGCATGCATACACCTCTTCTGCCTCACCTGCATACAGTCTACTTGCACCTGGCGCACATAGAAGGTTTATATGGCTGTAGTGAAGATTGGGTTGCCGCCAGCCTCCAGGTGGGACCTGGAGATCTCCTGGAATTACAACTGATCTCCAGAGATCTGTTCCCCTGGAGGAAATGGCTGCTTTGGCAGGTGGGCTCTGTGGCACTATATCCTGCTGAGGTCCGTCCTCAACATAAACCGTGTCCCCCCCAGGCTCCACCCCCAAATCTCCAGGAATTTCCAAACCTGATGTTGGCAAGAAGAACAAGAAGAAGAGACTGGATTTATACCCTGCCCTTCACTATCCAAAGGAGTCTCAGAGTAGCTTTCCCTTCCCCTCAACACAATAGACCCCCGGTGAGGTAGGTGGGACTGAGAGAGCTCTCTTGAGAACTGCCCTTGAGAGAACAGCTCTGAAAGAATTTATGACTGACCCACGGTCACACCAGCAGCTGCATGTGGAGGAGGAGTGGGGAATCAAACCTGATTCTCCCAGATTAGAGTCTGTGCTCCTAGTTACTACACCAAACTGGCAACCCCAAGTGCAGAGCATCATTTGACTATGGCCTACGCAGAAAGGGTCATCTCCTTTAATTGTTTCAGCCTGGTTCCTCATTTGTCTCACCCTGTGGCACACCTTCTTCTATGAAAGAGCTATCAGTCACAGGGCATGTGAAATATGGAAGGATACATCTCACTGTGGCTACTAACAGAAACCCCGTTTGCTTTCACCTTCTATTAGAAACACCACAATGAGTAATAGATCAGTCGGGGAGGAATGTCTCTGCTAACTCTCAGCATCCCAACCTTGGTAGGAAACATCTGGCCATCTCTTTTAGCGCATTAAGAAAGAAATAAACGGATGGATTAAACACTACCACAAAACAGACCTGGAGGCTGATATGAAATTATCAGTCCTAGAGTGAGCCTTTGGCACTGTGATACCCTGATAGTGACTCCTCTCTGGGCCTGGCCTAGGATTGCCAACTCTGAGTTGAGAAATTCCTGGAGATTTGGGGGCACAGAGTAGGGTTGCCAGGTCTGGGCTGGGAAACACCTGGAGACTTTGGGGGTGGACCCGGGAGAGGGCAGGGTTTGGGAAGGGGAATGGCCTCGGCATGGGACAATGCCATAGAGTCCACCCTTCAAAGCAGCCATTTTCTCCAGGGGAGATGATCTCTGTCAGCTGGAGATCAGTTGTAAAAGTGGGAGGTCTCCAGACCCCACCTGGAGGCTGGCAACCCTAGAGCAGAGCCTGTGGAGGCCAGAATTTGGGGAGGGGAAGACAATCACCCAGAAGGCTTCCTGTGGAGAAGTGGGGAATAAAACCTGGTTCCCCAGAATAGAATCTGCCACTCTTCACCCCTGTACCATGCTGGCCCAGCAAGGCAGGAGCTCAGCAAAGATACAATGTCATATGGTCCACCCTTCGAAGCTGCCATTTTCTGCAGGGGAATTGATTGTTATAGTCTTGAGAGCACATACGGTCCTCCCCGTCCATCACCTCTAAATCCTTGAATATACAATTACAAGGTTACAAAGTACTTACTAGGTGGGACTCACGCTGGCAAAGTTGCACAATGTTACAAAAACTTACTCACCACTTTGTTAGAGGTCCTGTAGTGGTTATGGGTCTTTTATCCACTGCTGGTGGTACTGTCCTGTTGTTGTCCAAGAGCCCAGTCTGGTGTAGTGGTTAAGTGCGCAGATTCTAATCTGGGAGAACTGGGTTTGATTCCCCACTCCTCCACTTGCACCTGGCTGAATGACCTTGGGCAAGCCATAGTTCTGATAAGAGCTGTTCTTGAAAAAAGAGCAGTTTCTGTCAAGAGCTATCTCAGCCCCACCTATCTCACAGGGTGTCTGTTGTGGGGAGGGGAAGGGAAAGGAGTTTGTAAGCCACTCTGAGACACCTTTGGGTAGTGAAGGGCGGGGTATAAATCCAATCTCTTCTCTTCTTCTTAAGAAATTTTGGATACAAGTTTCAAAAGCTATTAGGAGCATTACAGGGTATTCCACACCTCTATCACCGGATGCTTGAACTTTGGGAAAATTCCAAAATTCCCAAAATAAGGAGAGAACTTATTTCAATATTTTTGACAGCAGCAAAGGCAATCATTGCTAATACTTGGAAAAGTAAGAAAAAATTAACTCTTTCACAACGGTATGCTGAACTCTGGGAATTCTATTCTATGGACAAGATCTCGGACAAGGTTTCATATTTTTTTTTAATAAGTCCCCTGGTTATTGCGGTTTCCAATCAAAATGGTTCCCATTTTTAGAACATGTCTTCAGCAGTGATATTCCTTCTTCCTTTAACGTTCCACATAAGTTTTATGATATATTACACTTTATGTAACACAGTCTGGCTTAACGTTTGATTGTAATGGTATTCTGCTCAAGCGCATCATTGTTACTACTTAACGTCTATTTTCATCTCAACTATAATGTGGCTTTGCCATTGCTATGTTGTTGTTCACTTTAAATGTGAAAATAAATAAATAAAAAAATTCTTAAAAAAAAAATTCTGGGAGAACTCCAGCCCTCACTTGGAGGTTGGCCACTCTTGCCTGACTTCCTTTCCTCACCCATCTGGACTTGCCTCGTGGCCTGTGGGACCTCATTTGGGTTTCTCTCACCCTCCCAGACTGCAAGCAGCACCTTCTCAGGTCATGACTTCCACATGGGACTGGGAGGGCTGGAGTTCTCCCAGAATTTTTTTTAAAGAAAATTTTTATTTATTTTCCTTTTGGCTGGGCTCCCATCCTCATTCAGTTAGGAGACCCTTTCTGCCATCTTCCATCTGACTTTATCAACTGTCTTGACGTTAGGGACAGTATGACCGTTGTTCAGGTCTAAACTTGGAAAAGGAGAGGCCATAGCTTATGGACAGAGCACATGATCGGTGCATGCACGTCTTTGGGCTCAAACTGTTCAAAATGATTGGAGATGGCAGGGCTGGGGGAAACGTTGGCCTGAGTCTTGGAGAGCTGGTGCCATTCAGCATTAGAAATTTAAGACTAGTTGAACCGTGACTCTGACGCAGATCTAAGATGCATCAGAATGAGACATCTGTTTACATTTTCCCGAAGATGGACCTGTGATATTCTATGATGAACGTCAAGGGCCCAGGCAGAAATGGCAATGAAGAGCTAAATTTGGTCTGCCACCAATGTTCTCTCTAAGCTGTGGAGTCTTGTAAGCAAAAATTCTACTTTGTGAGCTACTGGCATTAAATTTGTGAGCAAGCAATTTGGCTATGCATAAATTAGTTTGCTCTGGAGCCATCCTTCCTGAGCTAGGACAAGAATATGTGAGCCATAGGCTAAAAAACCTCACACTAACTCAATTTAGAGGGAACATTGTCTGCCACGCAGAAAATGTATCCACCAATGACTAGAGAGAACACCTGATTTGTCTCTACCCATCCCAGGAAGCAGTTTTTGTACTGAGACGTAACACTGTGGCTGCTATATCTTCTCACAGTGGTTTCTTCTAGTAATAAAACCTTCATTAGTATACGAGACAGAGGAGCATCATGAAGGCATTGTGGGAGACTGTCAGGGATTATGCGGTCCTGTATGACAGCACAGATGACAGTGTTATTTAGGTTGGAAAAATTGCCCCTGCATTCAGTTCTCTGTTGTTCTTTCAGCTTGCAGCATATGTGGGGGCAGTGCATCAGTTATTTTATGCCGACAGATGTGGGAACAAGAATCTAGCTCCCTTAAAATCTTAGATTGTTTGAAAAGGGGGGGGAGAGATTTTCTAGACCTTATGGGTTGGATCTAGGGTTGCTAGACAGGGCCTGGGGCAACATGGAAGAAGTTACCAGCAGCAGTGCCACTGGTGACATGCTGATGTCATTTCCTGTGCTCCTGGAAATGATGTCAGCACCTCACTAAGGGATGCTGTGGACATTCTGGCATTTGGGCAGAACTCTATGATTTAACCTATAAAGTGTCCCCCAAATGCCAATATGTCCCTGTTGTCTGCTGGCAGTACACTGGCATCACTTCTGGGGTCATGGGGAGTGATGTCAATGTGTCAGGGCACTGCTGATACCCCCCCCCCCATTTCCCATCATGTTCCCTCCACAGGCCAGCTGAGTGGCAGCAGGGAAGCTCCCGCTGGGGGTGAGGGAATGAGTCCCAGTTGGATTCAAGCAGCCCTTCTGCTGCTGGTTAGGAACATGCACTTTAATCTGGGAGGACTGGGTTTGATTCCCCACTCCTCCACATGCAGTTGCTGATGTGACCTTGGGTCAATTACAAATTCTGTCAGAGCTGTTCTCTGTAGGGCAATTCTCAAGAGAGCTCTCTCAGCCCCACCTACCTCACAGGGTGCCTGTTGTGGGGAGGGGAAGGGAAAGGAGATTGTAAACCATTCTGAGATGCCTTCAAGTAGCGAAGGGCAGGGTATAAATCCTCCTTCCTTCCTTCCTTCCTTCCTTCCTTCCTTCCTTCCTTCCTTCCTTCCTTGTTTGGAACTTTTCACCATATAAACGTTGAGGGGAAAGTCACCATGAAGTGAGGCTTCTCTTCGAATTGTTTCCAGTTTCCACCCTGCAAGCTTTGTTTCGCTTACTTTTGAGAAACTACAGGCGAAGGTCTTGCTCTCTCCACTGCCCCATCCCCCATGCCATTCTTTATTTTTGTCATCTCATCTCATCTGTGCAACTAACAGCCTTGTGCTTAAACTGTCGGAGGAAACCGAAATAGAACAGGCTTCCTGTGGAAGATTAATTTTGGATGCCCCGAGACAGCCATGAGGTGCCCATTTTATCCTCCGGTGTGGCTCTCTAAGGGATTCTGGATGGCAGGTTGGTTGTGCTTATCTTGAGATTTGTATGAGAGATGTTCAGAGATGAAGAACTGTGAGAAAGGGGAAGGAGAGGACCTTGGGCTGAGTTAGGGAGCAGAGAGGATAATATACTGTGTAAATATTTATGTAGATAGATATTTATGGATGAGCAGCCCAAATAGCCTAGGTTAACCTCAGCTCATCACAGCTTGGAAGGTAAGCAGGGTCAACATTTTTAGTTCTTGGATGGAAGACCACCAAAGAAGACTGGGCTTTCTATGTAGAGGAAGGCAATCACAAACCACCTCTACTCATCTCTTGCCTTGGCAACCCCATCTACAGAGTTGTCATGAGTTGGTTGTGACCTGAAGGCTCATTATTCATTCATATATAGATAACAGAAGAACTGGGATGTATGTGTCTGTTGCTGAGGGGGAGAAAAAGATTTGTCAAGTGCATACGCTT
Organism: Gekko gecko; assembly: GCA_029375565.1. Classification (NCBI taxonomy): domain Eukaryota; kingdom Metazoa; phylum Chordata; class Lepidosauria; order Squamata; family Gekkonidae; genus Gekko; species Gekko gecko. Next base: position 53,186,443 of record JAPDNY010000015.1, on the reverse strand, counting down.
GAAGTTGCATTTTTTTTTCTAGTCAGCAGTCTTGTATAGTGACAACTTTCTGCACCCTGGCTTTTATTGAACTAGTGGATTTGAAAGCTGCTCTGTTCTTGTGAGGCGACAGATCAACGACGAGTGCTTTCTCCTGAAGGATATTAGGTCCATCTGCTTCTCTAAACCAGAAAATGAGGTGCCATTTCTGTCCTTGACTTGTCTCCTTGACTTTCACTGTGAAGGGTGAGTTGAGCTGCTTACTCTTTCAGTGCCTTGAAGCCCTTGATAGACAAGACTTGGATGACAACAATTTTGAGCATGGAATGAAAAGCAAACTTTCTTTTTTTCTTTTTTAGTTTTAGGTTCTGCTCACAATTTTGAATAGAGTGAATCTAACTGCATCTTGTTTCCCTTCCTGCCTGCCCCCTCCGTCTCCCCACTTCTCCCTCTTTCTTCCTGCCCTTCCAGCTCACGTTTTTCTTTGCTAGCTTCCATTGTTATCCACTTTCCTTCTCCCATATACTGTCAGCTTCATCCAACAGCCATGAACTTGGGTAGGGCTCAGCTCGGGGGGAGCAAACCAGGGCAGGTATAATGGGACTTACTCCCAAGTAATGCATTTATAGTTGTGGCATACATTGTCCTATGCCCACATACTTTGGCTTAACCATTTTATAAATTATGGCAATCCTTTGTCTATGGTTTCTCAGTGCCTGGTTCTTCTGAATCTGCCAGGCCTCCGTGTTCACTGCAGGAAGGACACCTAGCCCTTAGGATGTCAGTAGGGCCAGGGGAATTAGGTTGAATACTGAACTAGATAGACCATTAATCTGATCCTGCAGCTGTTATGTTCTAATGGCGTAGTGAACTGAGTTATGGGCTTGGGATATCTCTGGGTTCAGCATCATGCTCAGACACTAAGCATCCAGAGGTTAATCTGTATGTTTCAACCCAGTCTTTTTCCTCATGGGATTGTTGTTGTGATGCCATTATGTACACTGCTTGGAGAAGGTCTGGATTCAAGTCCAGCAGCACTTAGAGACCCATAAGTTTTTCAGGGTGTGAGCTTTTGAGAATCAAAGCTCCCTTAATCAGAGCAAGGGCATGAATATGACTATGGTAGTCAATAACTTCTTGCTTTCCAATGGACCATGGAAACTGGGTTAAAACAAACTGTGTTCAGTGTCCTTCATCTTTGCTTTCTCTTGTTTTTTGATCCCAGTCTACATTTCACGGATGACCCAGACTTTGCTGTTAGTATTTGTATGCCTGGAAATCACTGTGCCCCCGTAGTTTCCACACTGATACAAACCCTGTCAATAACTTCTGTCTGGATCATAAGCCTGAAACACTCATTAAAGACAAAGGGGAAAATGTGGGCCAAAGCAGAGCTCCTCCACTAGCATGAGTTTTATATCACAAAGAATCTGAAGGGAAAGCAAGTGCCCCTGAAAGCAATGGAACTTATTTCCAAGGAAGGATTAGATGTGAAGTCTAAGCAGATCCAACCTTTTTTTAAAAAAATCAATTGTTTGAATTGTGAGGGTCACAAATGTTGAATAGATGCTATCATTAGAGATCTATACAGCTCCATGGTAGAGGAAAGCTGGAAGTGTGTAGATAGATCTGCCTGTGCCCTCGGGACAGTTATATGTATGCCCACATGTGGACTTGAACATGGCCACTCATAGCTTTTAGAACAGTTGCAAAAGCTTTTCTGTTTTTGAAAAGTCTTTCAGTCAAACTGGCCTGAATGTGTCCATTTTTCATTTTTACACTCTTTCTTGGCTTGATTGTTTTGATTTTCTTCTTTCTCAGTTGGGCTCTGTGTGCTTTCAACCGTCTTCTCAGGCTCTTTCCTGGGAGCCCCTGGGTGGTCCACTTATAGATCTGAAAAATAAATCAAGAAATTCAAAAAGTTATCTGGAAAAAGATGACTGAACAGAGAACTACAACAATGACAATCGATGCTCCCTCTAAGCTGTGGAGTCTTGTGAGCAAAAGTTCTACTTTGTGAGCCACTGGCGTTAAAGTTGTGAGTGAGCGATTTGTCTGCCACATAAATTAGTTTGCTCTGGAGCCATCCCTTCCTGAGCTAAGACAAAAATGTGTGAGCCGGAGGCTAAAAAAACTGTGAGCCAGCTCACATTAAGTCAGCTTAGAGGGAACACTGATGACGATAACTGTTGTGGCACCGAAACAGCATCTTCAGTGCTCAAAGTACTTCATGAATGTCATTCTGATAGTTCTCACCACAGCAGTGTAAAGTAGGTCTGTCATTATCCGTTGTGGTGGAAGGAATGAGGGTGGGGAAGAGGGACTTTCCTGAGGTGTGGTTATTTACCTATTTATTACATTTGTTTTAATCCCATCTACTTCAGCTCACAGTCCACATAGTCAGAGCCTACATTATATGAGCCAGCAGATCAGTATGGAAAACTGTGAGTGTCCCAAACAAATACTGGATTGTGTATTGAAGAGTATGAAGACCGATTGTTCAATTCATGTAAAGTCTAGGAAAAGAATTGCTTCATACGTTTGTGACCGAGATGATATTCCCATTAACCTGGATACATCACGTGGCACATTTTCCATCTTTTCTCCATCGCTGTCTTTTCTTCCTGAACACGGAATACTTTGTAAAGATATAAAGTGCATTGCCGTTACACAGGTTACACAGTGATGTCTTCCCCTACAAGAACTATGTGGTAGGAGACTTCTGGGAGTCATCGAAGACCAGAGTCCTAGAAGAAGTAGAACTTGGGACTGTTCCTTAAAATTATTTTTTAATTTATATCCCACTTTTTTTCTGTAATTGGTGCCCAAAGCAACTTATCACTTTATTCTCCCCTGCTCCACTTTACCCTCACAACAACTGTGTGAGGTGGGTTAGGCTGAGAGAATGGGATGAGCCTACAGAACAGGACTCTGAATCGGTGGTAAAGAAATACTCTAAATGAAACAAATAAGGTCATCCAGTGAGCTTCCCCGGCAGAGAGGGGATTTGAACTTGGTTATCCCAGGTCATGGTCTGATACTCTAACCACACTGGCTCAAATATATATGAATTATCTAGGAATGTTTTATTTCCTGGAGCGGATAGAACGGAAGGCATAATAGTGAACATTCTTGTTGGCCTCTTGAAAATATGGTACCCTTCATTAACAGATGAAATGTTTGTGACCTCTGAATGATTTTTGATCCGCGATTTGTTGCTGCGGTACAGAATTGCAGTTCAATGCAACTGTTCTTCAGTACCACAGAAAACGCTCAGGAAAACTATAGAGGGTGCTCATTCTCCCAAATAGAAGGAGAGTAAGAACAAAAGGGGCTTAGCTTCCAGGACCTTATGAGACCATGCTAGCCTTGGCCATCCAGGTCAGCGCTGTTCCCTTCTCGGTTTCACTCATTCAATGAAACATTCTTCCTGCATATATAAGATCGGCCCAGAGGTCTGTATCTGTGATGGAGTTTCTAAGTCTCCTCCACTTGTGGTCTTCACAACCACTGATAAAGCCACTACCCAAATTTGGGAGAATATCAGGAATAGCTTTCAGGGCAGCACAAGGAGTTATCACTGTTAGCAAAAGACAATTCAATCTGTGCAAATGATGAATGGATTTAGCCGCTACAGCATTTGAGCCAGCTGTCCATGGATAATCAGAGCATGTTTTTGATAGAGCATCCATCACAGTGGTAGCTCCCAGTATAATAGTGGGCACCATGATACATGGCTGGACAAATATGGAGGATTAAGGAATGTTGTTCAGAGATATGAGGCAGGATATCTCCTCTGACTTCTGCCCATGGTAGCTGAGATGTAAGAGATTTTCTATTCTCTGATGTAATTCTAAGGTGGTCATCCTAGGATCATTGCTTTCTGGAGGAGGAAAAGCAAGCTAGTGGAACCTTTTCTGACCTGGATGGCTGATGATAGTTGAATGTTGCATATTAGAAAGTTTTGTCTTCATGTGAGTGGTGAAACAGATATAATGTGGGATCCAGGAACCCATTGCTAATCAGAGTTTTTGACTGAGCATTCTTCACTGTGGTAGTTCCCACCATAGTATCCACCATGATATATGGCTTGACAAATACGGAGGATTCAGGAATGTTGTTCAGAGATATGAGACAGGATATCTCCTCTGACTTTGGCCCATGGTAGCTTAGATATAAGAGATTTCCGATTCTCTGATAGAATTCTAAGATGGTCATGCCAGGACTGTTGCTTTCTGGAGGAGGAAAAGCAAGCTAGTTGAACCTTTTCTGACCTGGATGGCTGGTGATAGCTGAATGTTGCATATTGGAAAGTTTTGTCTTCATGTGAGTGGTGAAACAGATATAGTGTGGGATCCAGGAATCCATTGCTAATCAGAGTTTTTGACTGAGCATTCTTCACTGTGGTAGCTCACACCATAGTAATATCCACCTTGATATATGGCTTGACAAATATGGAGGATTCAGGAAACGCTGTTCAAATATATGCAATAGAACAATTGCCACCCTCCAGGTGGGGCCTGGTGATTGCTCAGAATTACAACTGATCTCCACACTACAGAGATCAGTTCACATCGAGAAAATGGGCTGCTTTGGAGGGTGGACTTTGTGGCACCATATCCTTCTGAGGTCCCTTTCTTCCCAAATCCCTGCCCCACAGGCTCTCTGAATCTCCAGCAATTTCAACCCAAAGTTGGAAACCCTACCCATTCTGATTTTGGCCTGTGAAACCCCACACGGAAGAGATTTGCTGTTCTCAGAATTCTAAAAGGTGATGAAGGAGGACCCATTTATTCTAGGATGAAGACAGAAAAGCCAGTGAGGCCTTTTCTGTCTTGGATGGTTGGCGACCGTTTGATGTACTCTGCTGAAAAATATTGTTTTCAAGATAGTGATAAATACATTTAGTATGGGAACTGTTGGCCTCTGTATGATCAGAGCTGGTTTTTGACTGAGCAGCTATCACTGTGGTAGCCCCCACCATAGTATGCACCATGATACATAGCTTAACAAATATGAAACATTCAGAAGGACATCTGCTCTGACTGTAGGCTATGGTGCACCAGGTGTGAGATAATTGCTATTCCTAGACAGAATTGAGAAAAGCGATGATGAAACCATTTATTCCAGGATGAGACTTGTCAAACCAATTTTGCTTCTTCTGAGTGGTTAGTGATAGCGGAATGTATACCATTGTCTTAATATGAGTAATATACAGGCCCATCATGGAATACAGTAGCCCACTGATATTCAGAGCAGGTTTTTGACAGAGCATCCATCAATGTGGTAGTTCCAGCTACCAGTCTACACCATGATACATGGCTTGACAAAATAGATGACGGGGGGCAGATGATGGGGGGAGGCAGAGACGTAGGAGGGGGCTATGAAGTCATGTGTGCCATTATGTCACTTCCTGGGAAAATCCAGAAGGTACAGAGGATAGCTGTCAGAAGGAACCACTCCAGACTCGAAAACCATACAGCTTCCAGCAATTCTTAGAGCTACCCTCTGCCGCTTTTGGTTTCCCCTGGAAGTGATTAAATGGCACACATGACACTGATTTTTTAAATACTTTTCTCCCATTGCACCTTGGAGAGGTAGCAGGCAACAGGACTGACAAAGCCTATTTGTGAATGGAAATCCAATCTGACTTTTTATTATGGATCATATACATAAGGTATTTGTGGTTTTCAGATGGGATTCTAAATGGTGACCATGAAAGGGTCTACTCCTAAGAGATCCTAGTAAAGCCATAGGAACCTTTTCAGATTTAATTGGTTTGTGGTAGGACTACAGAGGTAAAGCACACTGTCATCATGCAAAAAAGCAGCATAATGATGCAAATAGGCACATATGCATTCATTCAGGCACATCCAAACAGTTTTTGTGTATGATCGTATTTGAGGCAGCTGAGGTTCTAGCAGGGGGATGTGGCCCTTCATGATAAAATGATAAGAATGGTGAAGAGCTGAAAAGATTTGGGGTGGACAGTGTTCTTAAGTTACCATTGCAACATTCTCATTTTTTTTTTAATGTTCGTGGGTGTTAGTATGGTTGACTTTAGGGAGATTTTAAAAGCCAACAACAAAGTCTAAAAGAACAGAAAGTGGATACTTGATTGATTCCAGGTTTCTTTGGTTTTAGAAGCATTCTGTACTACTACATTTCACGGTGAAGTTTGCATTTCAAATTTTAAAAAATTAACAGTTTCCCGAGAGGTGCTGTTATATCAACAATGTGCAGCATGTGGCCACCTTTTTGATAGGGCTCTTCTCACTGTGGTAATTGCTACCCCCGTTATCACCATGCTTCAGAGCCTTGCAAAATCCTCTGAAAGGATATAGTCTTGGTGGGTTGACCTGATTCCAATGTAGTTGTCTTGTGGAGTGATTGTCTCAATGGAACGGATTCTCTCAATTGAGTGGTTGTCTCAATGGAATGGATTGTCTCAATGGAGTGGTTGTCTTGATGGAATGCTTGTCTCAATGGAGTGATTGCCTCAGTGGAATGGATTGTCTCAATGGAGTGGTTTTCTCAGTGGAATGGATTGTCTCAATGGAGTGGTTGCCTTGATGGAATGGATTCTCTCAGTGGAGTGGTTGTCTCAATAGAATGGATTGTCTCAATGGAGTGATTGCCTCAGTGGAATAGATCGTCTCAATGGAGTGGTTGCCTCGATGGAATGCTTGTCTCAATGGAGTGATTGCCTCAGTGGAATAGATTGTCTCAATGAAGTGGTTGTCTCAATGGAATGGATTGTCTCAATGGAGTGGTTGCCTCGATGGAATGGATTCTCTCAATGGAGTGCTTGTCTCAATAGAATGGATTATCTCATGGAGTGATTGTCTCAATTTGTGATCTATTAAGTGGCGTGTAGTCAATTTCTTGTAACCTGTAACCCTTCCCCCCATATTTTACAGTTCCTGATGGGAAGACAGCAAAGAAAGAAGGCTCATACTAGGCATCCATTTATTTTTGCACTTATTTATTTATATCCTACTTTTTATTTATTTGTATCCCACTTTTCTCCTTAGTCAAGGCTCGAAGCAGCTTTGAACATCCTTCTCCCCTCCTCCATTTTCTCACAACAACCATCCTGTGAGGTAGGCCAGGATGAGATGTTAGCCAAATTGCTCTATTATTTAATAAAGATGGGGAATTATAATCATTAATATGCAATTGGCTTATCTATAGGATCTGACCTTTGTATATCAGAGTTAGAATTCCCAAGCACCCAGGAACAGACACAGAAATTGGGTGGCTAAAATAATGATTTCTTTACTAAATATTCTCAAACATACACACAATATTCACACAATATAGCACTAAGGAAGCAGAGGTGATTGATGGGTTATAGAGGGGTGATACAACCTGTTCAGATGTGCAGAGGTCCATGGATTCTGGCCTAAACTCAGAGAGTTCAGGGGTGGCCTGCCATTTTGGATCATGGCAGAAAACACACAGTCTAAGGCCATCTGTGTGTTAGGATATAGGGACTGGCAAAGAATGCTGGCCAATGGGTGGCCCTGGGGGCTGGTCTCAGGTGAGAACAATAGATTACCTGGACCAATGATGGGTCCCAGGGGTGTGTGATGCCAGTAGGGGCAGACCTTAGGTATGACCAATGAGCTTCCAGAGAGGCAGGGTCTGGATTTAACAATAGAAGCCAGGTGTTGGGTAGCTAGTTAAATGGATTATCTGACTCACTAATGGTCCTGACCTGGGATAGACAAAAGGTAGGAGCCGTCCCTGATTAGCTCAGGAAGGATTGCTAAACATTTGAATGATTGATTGGGTTATCCCGGTATCTTGAGGGACAGAGGCAAGAAAGACAAAGAATTTACACTTAGGACACAAAAGGCTGGGTGAGGTGCTGGAGAGTGCCAGGTGGCTTCTAAAGACTTACCTCTGGAACTCATTGTTATTCCATAAGCATAATCTCTGCTGGGTGGAGGGGGAAGACTGGAGGCTTGCTCTGAGGTCACCTTATGAAACCTGAATATGAAATCTGTTTTGCAGACCACCTGCAGCCTGACTCTGTGGTCAAGCTGAGAATGCCTGGCTTTTTTGGACTTCAGGTTAGAAAGTAGGGCACCCCTGTTTTGGGGCTACCCAAGTGCCTCTGGTAACAGAGAGGCTGTGATGGGCCCAAGGTCACCTAGCGAACTGCCATGGTCGAAGTGGGGATTCGAACCTGGTTGGCCTAAGGTCCTAGTCTTCCACGCTTTCCACTGCTCCACACTGGCAATTCCTAGAGAGAACAGAAGTCACTTGGAAGTGATGTCACACCATCGCCGATGTCAATTTCCACCCAGCGTTATTCTCCTGCTGTTGGCAGGAGCCATGGCAGGAAACAGGACCAGAGGGGCAAGGAATCCTAGCAGCCCTGTTGATGTTCCTGCCTTTTTTGATACACTGCATTTCACTGTGGTAGTTCCCGCACTGTGATACATAGTTGTCTGAAATCCTCGTGTCTGGCTGAGCAGTGGTGGGATGGCTCCTTTCTCAAGCTGCATTCTCACAAAGTAATGTCACCATCTAGGTTTGCCTTCAGAGTGTCCACAGTGTTCATAAATGATCTCTGGTTTTGGCTGAGTCCTTGCTTTACTTACTTGGCCTATGAATGAATTCCATGGGAAGGTGCTGTAAGCAATGTTCCCCCTAAGCCGAGTTAGTGTGAGCTAGCTCACAGCTTTTTTAGGTTTCCGCTCACACGTTTTTGTCTTAGCTCAGGAAGGATGGTTTCAGAGCAAACTAATTTATTCAACAGCCAAATCACTCACTCACAACTTTAATGCCAGTTGCTCACAAAGTCGTTTTGCTCACAGGACTCCACAGCTTAGCGGGAGCATTGGCTATTAAGTCCATGCTAGGGCACATGTTTTGCACACACAGAATCCCAGGTTCAAAGAACATTACTTCGAGCAGCAGGTGCTAGTCATGTAGCAGGGTTGTCCACAAAATGGCTACGAGGAGAAGGAGAGTTCAAATGTCCTTTCCCCCTTTTTGCACAAATGCTGCTCCCGGTAGACTCACTTCCCTGGGTCTTATGCCTTTGTAACAGGAATACTCAGGAGGATATCAGATTGCAACAGTTCTCCCTCCTTTACTTGGTTGTAATTTGTAATGTTTTAATTATTACTTGCAAGCTGCCTTATGCCAAGAGGAATGGCGGGGTAGAAATATTGGAGTAAATTAGCAAATAAGAAATGGTTGTATGAATTCACCCCACTTTTTTTTTTTTAAGTATTTACATTTTGCAATTCACCCCACTTTCCATCTTGCAAGCTCAAGGTAGTATCCAACTGAGCTCATGTTTTGACAAACTACGGAGTGGTGTTCTTTCCACGGCCCCAATGCCCGGCCCGTGCTCTCCTCTTCGATATTTCCTTCTTCTCCTCTCCTTTGCCCAACCAGTCTCAGGGGTCTTTAGCAGCTTCCTGATAAAACTGTGGGAGGAAACAGAACGAAAATAGAATGTGCCCCGGTGCCTCGCTTTAAGGGCTTCCTTGGAGCTAGGTTGGTGTTGCATATCCAGTGATGCTGAGACAGAGGGAGGGGAAGGCACAGGGCAGAGAGTGTTTGGGGCTGAGGTATGGACAGAATTTCAAGAATTAAGCAGACGGATATTTGCGTAAGGATATGAAGGGAGAAACAGATAGATGTACAGGAAGGGTACGTGTGTGTTTTACCAATCCCGTGATTTGGTTCTACTGATGGTGAATCATAGAATTGAGCCCATTAACTGGAAACAGATTTCTTCGTTGTTATGGGGGGAGGTATTTGTGAATTTCCTGCATTGTGCAGGGGGTTGGACTCGATGACCTCAGAGGTCCCTTCCGACTCTATGATTCTATGATTAAGGTATTGATGATTGCCATATATGTTTTTTTAACTCTGCATAGTTTGGCCTAACTAGTTTGCATTGTGCTTTCTGCGCCTGTTTTTATGATTCCCTCGCTATACAGGCAGGCTTCCTTGTTCTGTCCAGGAATTATTCAGTTTGAGGCAATGATCATATAGGGTAGACTTATGGGGCTGGTTGTGGGAAACTCCAGAGTTCAGATTCATTTGAAGCTTGATTGGTCCTGGCTCAGGTAGTATTTTTGATATGATGATAATACAGGTCAATGCCATGTACAACTTGGTTGGGAGAAGGGTGACACAGAAATGTGATCAATGTACTGCTTTTTTGGTAGGACTGAGGGACAGGACAATGGGCACCTTACCCTAAATAAGACAGGTGCTTAACTCAGGAAACCATGCAACATCTCTTGTCTTTTTAGAAGGCAAGATGAAGTTCCTTCATCCCAGGCTATGTTTTCTTGGTGGCTGCAAGCTGGTATTTGTATGGTTCCAAATCACTGTGCCGGTGTAGTCTCCACAATGATATAAACCCTGACAAGAACTTCTGTTGTGGTTCTGAGACTATATAGTATGACCTCGAGGATGAGATGCAGAGGATTGAGTGGCTGATGCCCAGGTGCTTAGTTTGGAGAGAGAAACATTGCAGCCTGATACCAACATGTAATGTTTAAAGCTGCTGAATGAACCACTGATAAGTGGACAGAGAGATGTGCACATACACTTAAAGTCATGCACAGTTCACACAGAGATGTGCATGCTTGCTCAACACTTGTTAGAAAAAAATCACGATAATTTTTGTTTTTAAAGGACTTTGGTGGGGATTGCTCAAATGTATTCTTTTTTAAATAAAACCTGTCTCTTTGGTAGTTGATTTGGTGATTTTTATGTTTTATCATTTGTAATTGGGATCTGTGTGTTTTCAAGTTCACTTTCCTGATTTTTAGTGTCAGTCGTATGGAGGATCAGATCAGTGAGCTTACAGTAACCTGGTAGGGGGTTTCAAGGCAGGGGATGAACAGAGATGGTTTGTCATTCCCGGCCCTTGCATAGCAACTCTGGACCTTCCTTGGTTGTTTCCCATCCAGGTACTCACCTGGGCAAACTCTGCTTAGCTTCTGAGATCTGATGGGACTGAGCTAACATGGACCATCCAGGTTGGGGCAAAAATCCACTAAAATACACAAATGTATGTTGGATAAGTAAAGAGGTAGACATGTAATCATAGCAATGGAATGTTCAAAGTATTTCATAAACCGGTTTGCAGTATTCGTTTATTTTAAATTTATTTAATACATTTATTAGCCAGCTTTCTTCCTTACAGAGCTCGAGATGGGTTGCAATATAAATCCTCCAAGAACTCTATCAGGTAGGCCAATACTTTACAATCTCAGTATCAGCTGTTGGGTTGTGGGCTGAGGGACAGTGAACATCATGGTTGAGGCAAGAGTCGATTCAAGATTTTCCACCTTAAATTCTGAGTCATGCTGTATTATTTGAGCAGAGGTCCATCAGTGGCTATTAGCCACAAGGTATAGATAGGAACTCTCAGGCTGGGGCAAGGGATGCTCTCTATTCTTGGTGCTTGGGGGGGGCAACAATGGGAAGGCTTCTGGTGTCCTGGCCCCTCTGCTGGACCCCCTGATGGCGCCTGGTATCTTTGGCCACTGTGTGACCCAGAGTGTTGGACTGGATGGGCCATTGGCCTGGCCCAACATTGGCTTCTCTTATGTTCTTATGATAGGAACTCTCAGTCTGGGGCAAAGTGAGGCTCTGTATTCTTGGTGCTTGGGGGGGGCAACAGTGGGAGGGCTTCTAGTGTCCTGGCCCCACTGCTGGACCTCCTGATGGCACCTGGTATTTTTGGCCACTGTGTGACACAGTGTTGGACTGGATGGGCCATTGGCCTGATTCAACACTGGCTTCCCTTATGTTCTTATGAGCCCAGAGATAGGTCTGTATGGAAAATTATGGAATTTCTATAAAATATTTTGACAGTTTATTGAAGAAGATCAAAAGACAGAGAAATTTGCTTGCCTCATTTCAGTTCCAAGCCAAGAACTGCTTCGCACCGTCATGATCGGGGTGGCGGCCCTATTGAACTTCATCTATCATAAACTATGTTCTTCTTCCCTAACTTCTCCTTTAGAGCATGGGGGAATTTGTATGAGTGTTAGTCACAGTGCTGCTCCCAGGAGCACAGTGATGGATCCCCATACAAAAATAAGGAATACTAATTCTGTAGAGAATTATCTTCACATCAGGTCATCTAGTGGACTTTTCTTGGCTGTCAAGTGACAGATGACTTCTGGTGACCCTGTTGGGTTTTGGAGGCAAGAGGCATTCAGAGGTGGTTTCACCATCGCTTGGCTCTGCACAGTGATCCTGGTATTTGCTGCTGGTCTCCCTTCCAAAAACTAACCACGGCCAATCCTTCTTAGCTTCCAAGAGCTGATAATGTCAGGCTAGCCTGGGTGATCCAGGTCAAGGCATTCATGAGCAATGCTCCCGCTAGGCCGTGGAGTCTTGTGAGCAAAAAAAATCAACCTTGTGAGCGACAGGCATTAAAGTTGCGACCGAGCAATCTGGCTACTGCATAAATTAGTTTGCTCTGGAGCCATCCTTCCTGAGCCAAGACAAAAATGTCTGAGCTGGAGGCTAAAAAAACCTGTGAGCTAGCTCACTCTAACTCAGCTTAGAGGGAACACTGCTCATGAGCATAACTAATCTCAATTTTAAACCATTTGTGGCTTGGTCCTGAGCATAAAGTAAGGTTAGAATAAGACTTTCAATGATGAATATGCATGACGAACTTCCTGCAGTGTCTTGCAAATCAACAGTCGTGGGTGTGTGTATGTGTGTAAGTAATAAGGAACAAGCAGTGAGGATTCTGAGATGTACGTTGGCTTCTGAATTTCTGGTCCCACACTAAGTCTAACCAGGGCTCTTTTTGTAGCAGGAACTCCTTTGCATATTAGGTGACACACCCCTGATGTAGCCAATCCTCCAAGAGCTTACAGAGCTCTTCTCACAGGGGCTACTGTAAGCTCTTGGAGGATTGGCTACATCAGGGGTGTGTTGCTTAATATGCAAAGGAGTTCCTGCTACAAAAAGAGCCCTGAGTCTAACTAATTCAACGAGACATTCATTGTGGTATTTGAGGACTGATCCAGGGATCTGAGGGTGTACGAGGGGTCTTCTGAGCACCCTCCTTGTGGAGGCAGCCCCCTATAACCATGGGGGCCACAGCAAAATGAACAAAGCAAAAAAGAAAAATCTTGGGGGATCTTCAGCAATGGCCTTCAATGCCACGGAAGAAGCTGATGTCACGGTGAATACAAAGAAGTAGATTTGCACGCTTGAAAGCAGTCTAAATATTTGGGCTGCCATTTGTGGAAAATAGAAACATCTCTTTCCCATCTAACTGTGGATGTGAAAATAATTGTTTCATGGAGATATTAGGCAAGAAGGCTTAGCAGGTATGGCTTTACATCCAGATGATAATCTGAACAGGTTTTTGACATAGTTTACATCACTGTGGTAGCTGCTACCCCACTGATAACACTGTGATACATGGCTTGACAAATATAAAGGATTAAGGATCTCTGCTAGACAGTCAGCGACTGTGTCTCTGACTTTTGCTCCATAGTACCAGAGATGTAAGATGTTTGCTTTTATGGGACACATTTTCCCAAAGTAGACATGAGACAAATAACTTGAGTGATTCTAGCAGAGTCTTGGATGGCTGGTAGAAAACTGACAGAAACTTTCCTTTGATCATTCATGTTTCATGTTCTTCAGTGGCCTTTTCCTTAGTTTTGAGTGTATCGTTCAAGTCTGGTTGTCGAAAACCAGTGACAGTATATTGGGTCAAAGTGCAAAAATGGCTGCGTTTGGATAAAACGTGTGTTTGGATGAAACATTTGGCACAGTCTCTGTTACTGTTCTTGCTGCCAAGGACACATTCTTATGCACAGTCTGTTGGCACAAACATCAAATGAGTGCATAAATGTTCTCAAAACTGTAACAAAGCACCGTTATGTTTCGTGCTAAAAAAGAGAACCTCTGCGGGTTTGTATCACTTTTAGAATCTATAACTCAACAGAGGCGTCCAATCAAACAGATGTAGGTGGGAATAAATTTTATGGAGATGTGGGATGAATAAAAAGGTCTGCCACATGGCTGCAACTGGTGGTTATCCCAGGCAATAAATAGCTAGTCGGGGTCCCTTTTTGAAGTAAACAGTAGACACTGCATCTAGAACTGCAGATTTTTAGCAATAAGGTATATTGCACAGTGTTCTATGCACCTTGGTGTTTAGTCATGCCAGCCACATGGCCATGGAAATGTCTTCGGACAGAAAACAGAAAATGCAAGCATTGTGAATCCGGCTTTTTGACAGGGCTCTTTTCACTGTGGTAGATCCCGCTGCCCCATGGCGCACGGTGCTGCAGAGCCATGCCAAATCCCCTGGTAAGACTTTATATAGATGGACTGAACCCTTTCCCATGCAGCTGCCTTATGGAGTGACACATTTCTTAGAGTAACTGGGGACAACTGAGTCCACCAGCCATACTCTGTGTTCGAATTATTCCTGGCATGGCAAGCAGGAAAAATGAGGACTGAGGAGTCTGTGGGGTGCCACAAAACACCCCTGGTGCTATGTGCAGCTCACGCGTGCAGCATGGGCCTGGCCTATGTGGTGCAGGTTTTTGATAAGCATCGTAACAGTGTGGTAGCCAGCTCCATACACCGTGGTATACAGTCCGTCGAAAACCCGTGCCCAGCTTGGATGAGTGGAGATTTTAACATGAAGGGCTATTCTTTTTTGCCAATGATGTTGAAGATGTGTCTCCTTCACAGCACAACTCATTTACTTAGGAAATCTATATGCCACATTTGAGATTTGGTTGCCATTATGGTGGGCCTTCGTATTCCACTTACTGCTCCCACAGATGGGAACCTTCATATGAGCTGATATGTATGTATGTGCTGCCAAGCCACAACTGATTTATGTTGATCCCAGCAAGGGGCTTTCAAAGCAAGTGAGATGCAGAGGTAGTTGACCATTGCCTTCCTTTACAGAGTCTTCCTTGGTTGTCCAAGTACAGACCCTGCTTACAGGGCTTTTTTTGTAGAAAACTGAGCAGGAACTCATTAGCATAATAGGCCACACCCCTGACAGCAGAAACTCATTAGCATATTAGGCTACGCCCCCATGTTACCAGAAGTGAGGCCATCCAGCCACACCTACCTTTTGCTTCTTATTCTGTTTACCTCGTTTGTTGTCAAACCCCAGGGCTTTTTTTTGTAGCAGGAACTCCTTTGCATGCTAGGCCACACACCCCAAATGTAACCAATCCTAATGAGTTTCTGCTGTTGGATGTGGCCTATTATGCTAATGAGTTCCTGCTGGGTGTGGCCAACTTGGGAGCCAGCCGGAACTCCATTCCAGTGCGTTCCTGCCCCAAAATAGCCCTGCCTGCATAGCTTCCGTATCTGACAAGATCGGGTTACAATATGCCACTTTCCCTCCAATATAAGCTGATAGATAGTTTATTTCATTTACTACATTCGTACCCTGCCTTTCTCCACTGAAATTTCCTGGGCTGCAAGATGGACCTTTGGGGACTGCCCACGACTCTGGCTAAGCCCTTGCAATGGCTTCTTCAGTCGATGCTGCTGAATCCACAGATGTGAAAAGCAGGCAGTGCAGCCCATGACAGTCGTATCAAGGATGCAGCTACTTGCACGGATGCGCAGAGGGAATGAACCCTTTCTGTGCTTGACAGCTAGGTCACCTTAGTGACCGGACAATGCTCTCACAGGATATGTGCCCCTTCAACTGTAAAGGAGAATATTTACTCGGGTTTTGTTGCATATCACATATCGCCGTGGAACCATGCCTGCTTGGTGCTGGAGATGCAAAGAAGTAGCAGGACTACTGTGGACACCGCGTGACGTTCCCCTTTGCTCGCAGGATGGGAACAAGCAGGGCTATTTTTTGGGCAGGAGCGCACAGGAACGGAGTTCCGGCTGGCTCCTGAGTTGGCCGTGTCCAGCAGGAACCCATTAGCATAATAGGTCACACCCGACAGCAGAAACCCATTAGGACTGGCTACATCAGGGGTGTGTGGCCTAACATGCAAATGAGTTCCTGCTAAAAAAAAAAAAAGCCCTGGGTTTTGACAACAAACAAGGTAAACGGAATAAGAAGCAAAAGGTGGGTGTGGCTGGATGACCACACTTCTGGTGACATGGGGGCGTGCCCAACATGCTAATGTGCTGTGCTGTCAGGGGTGTGGCCCAATACGCTAATGAGTTTCTGCTGCTGGGCATGGCCTAATATGCTAATGAGTTTCTGCTGTTGGGTGTGGCCTAATAGGCTAATGAGTTTCTGCTGTTGGGTGTGGCCTAATATGCTAATAAGTTCCTGCTGGGCTTTTCTACAAAAATAGCCCTGGGAACAAGGTACTCACTCGGGTTCCCGCTCCCAGTTTCACTCAGCAGAGAGGGGTGTGTTCACAACAACATCCACTGATTGGCAAGAAAATACAGGGAAGTGAACAACGGGCTTCAGAACACGGGAGCTCATGCCATGTCCCACTAGAATGTGTATTGTAAAGACCCTGCAGGCGCGATGGTCCGGATTCATGTTGTCCATAGACTCTGAGGTGAGCTGAGGTGAGCTGAGGTGAATACACTTCATGTATTCGAGAGGAACTTTAATCAAAGGTCAGCTTGCCTGGCAATTGTGTTTGTGGGGAGAACTCTCAGCCGATCTGGTTTTTGTCCTGTGGAAGCTGTGTCATCTTCTAGGAATAATAGATGGTGCATCTGGGTCTCAAGGCGGCTCCGTGACTACTTTAAAGGTACACACAAGTAGTTGTAGGTGTTGCACTGCAGACTCACAGGCCCTTTTGGAAACAGTCTCATGTCTACGCCAGGATGATGCCGGGGTTCTTTTTGCCAATGCAAAAATGCAAGCTTTATGCGCCTGACTTTTTGATACGCTGCATCTCACTGTGGTAGTTCCATCCAGCACTGTGCTACATGGCTGTGTAAAATCCTCTTGCACGACTCAGTAGTGGTGTGACGGCTCCTTTCTCAGTCTGCTTTCTCACAGAGTAACGTATTCATCTGCATTTGACTCCAGCCCCTCATTGGGTAAATGGCATGAGGTCACCTCTGGCCCAGGCTAGCTCGATCCCATCAGATCTCGGAAGCTAAGCAGGGTTGGCCTTGGCTAGTATTGGATGAGCAACCTCCAAAGGAATACCAGGGTTATGATGCAGAGAAAGACAATGGCGAACCACCCGTGAAATGTCTCATGCCTTTAAAACAAGTCTAGCTCACCACCTAGTGGTGGTGCATAATGCTAAAGGAGCTAAAACTTCTGACTGCCAGACAATCTTAGGATCTCCTGGCTATTCTACACACCATACCATATAATAATTATAATTGTTACCTCTGGGGAAACCTGGAAAGGATGTCATTTTACTCTAGGAATTGCCAGAGACTCCATGTTTGTACCATAGAGTTTCCGATGATTTCTAGAGCAATGTGACATCATTTCTGGGTTTTATTTGCCAGAAATTAATAGCAAGGTGCATGCCACACAGGTGCTCCCTATTCCACCCCCAAGCTCCTGATGGTTGCCAGGCATGGCCTGGAGACCCTACCTGGAGATGTAGACAGAAACTGGGAACAGCTGGGTTTCCCAATTGACAACAGCTTCTGGGATCCCCAAACCGAAGTCTTTTGGTATCAAAGGCTATTTGTAGAAACAGTTGTAGAAGTGTTCAGCAGGTGGGCAATGACTTAGGTAAAGGTAAAGGCTCCCTTGCTTGAAAGCCAGTCGAATCCGACTCTAGGGTTGCGGTGCTCATCTCCGTTTCAAAGCTGAAGAGCCAGCGCTGTCCGAAGCCGTTTCCGTGGTCATGTGGCCGGCATGACTAAACACCAAGGCGCACGGAACGCTGTTTCCTTCCCACCTAAGTGGTACCTATTTATCTACTTGCAATTTCTTGCTTTCGAACTGCTAGGTTGGCAGGATCTGGAACTAGAGACGGGAGCTCACTCCATCACGCGGCACTCTCAGGTCTCAAACTGCTGAACTACTGACCTTCCACAGCCTGCAGTTCAGCGTCTTAACCACTTGAGCCACCGCAGCTCCTGGGCAATGACTTATGTACTCACAAATCAGTTCTGGGCACACCAAGGCAACGTCATCTGAGACATTGCAGTGTGGCATACCAAACCTTGAAACGGAGTTAAATTCTATCCTTGGCAGCAAGGGTGCATGACTCCCTTGCCACAAGCTGAAGCAGTTCAGAGGCAAAACAGGCAAGGTGGCTCACAGGAGCCAAAGCGGTTCTATATGTGCCAACAGTATATCACACTTTTAATCACATGGAGGTTTCTCCTTTTGCCTAGGAAATGCTGTCACCTTCTGGTGCAGTGTGAGAAGTGCAGTGCTTTGGCTAGGGTAACAGGTGATTCTCTAATCACAGTGGCCATGACTAAGGCGTGTCTCCAGAATGCTTGCTGTTGTATGTTAATCTCCAGTAGCTAGATCATTAGGATCTAAGTTGACAGCTACCTGTCAGCTAGTGTCAGCTGATGTACTCAGAAGACAAGTCACTGTGACTCAGCAGTCCACTGATTGGTGGGGGTTTGTATATAAGTCTTTGTATTACTGCCATATTTTCTCCTTCTGTATATTGGATGCCTGGCGTAGCACTTTGCTTGTGAATACTGTGAATAAAACTCTTGTATATAGTGTACCACTGGACTGCCTTTGTGTGGTTACTATATCTGCTGGATCTGCAGTGCAAGCAGGTGAGAGACTGGTGGCTGGGAAGTCCTATGAAAGGTTTGGGGGCTTGAACCGTTAAGACACGCACTCCCCAACACTTGCAGTAGTAGCACTGAATAGAAGCTTCAAGCAGCATCAAAATAATAGCAAAATAGGAAGATGGCACCAGAGCAATAGCACTGCGCCCAAAGGGTGAGGTGGTGGAGAAAAAACTCCACGCACATACCATGAGCAAGGCTGTTAGACTGAATGTTTTGGAGGTCATTCATTCATAGGGTTGCTATAAGCTGGAAGACAAAAAAGGAGAGACCCTGCCCATCACTCAGAATCTCAGAGCGGCTTCCAATCTCCTTTCCCTTCCCCCCCCCCCACAACAGACACCTTGTGAGGTAGGCGGGGCTGAGAGAGCTCTTTCGAGGACTGCTCTTGAGAGAACAGCTCTGAAAGGACTTGTGGTCGCACCAGCAGCTGCATGTGGAGAAGCGGGGAATCAAACCTGGCTCTCCCAGTTTAGAGACCATGCTCTTAACCACGACACCAAACTGGCTCTCGAGTGACTTCATGACATATAACACACACACACTTACCAGTTTATTTAACAGAATACAGGGGACTTGGTTCTAGTGAACAATAGATGGTAAAGCATCCCAGTCATGGGGAGCCCCAACTGAGAAGGCCTTCTCTCTTTATACAGCTCACCCCACCGCCAAAAAGTAGGGCAAACCAAATTATTGGAGGAGAAATTTAGCAAGTGGGAAGAAGGCGCTTGTAGAAGCAGGTAGCCCTTTCGATATTCTGGCTCCATGTCTTAAAGGTGCCGCTGGACTCAAAATTTATTCTAGGGCTTCAAAAGGAATACTCAGGAAGCAACTAGACAGCCAGGCTTGCCTGATGAATGTGTTCCCTCTAGCTGACACCTGTCAAGATACAATAAACCTGCAGCCTCCCAATTTGCTGAAAAATCTAAGTTTTTTTTTTAAATGGGAAGCAATGCTCCCGATGGAGCTGTGATGTTAAGAACATAAGAAACTAAGAGAAGCCAATGTTGAATCAGACCAATGACCCATCTAGTTCAACACTCTGTCACACATTGGCCAAAAATACCAGGTGCCATCAGGAGGTCCAGCAGTGGGGCCAGGACACTAGAAGCCCTCCCACTGCTGCCCCCTCCAGCACCAAGAACAGAGTGCATCACCTGCCCCAGACTGAGAGTTCCTATCTATTTTGTTGTTCAGTCGCACAGTCGAGTCTGACTCTTCGCGACCCCATGGACCAGATTACGCTAGGCCCTCCTGTCTTCCGCTGTCCGCTGAAGTTTGCTCAATTTCATGTTCGTTGCATCGATGACACTGTCTAACCATCTCATTCTTTGCCGTCCCCTTCTTCTTTGACCTTCAATCTTTCCCAGCATCAGGGTCTTCTCCAGTGAATGCTCCCTTCTCATTTGGTGGCCAAAGTATTTGAGCTTCAGCTTCAGGATCTGGCCTTCCAGGGAACAGTCAGGGTTGATTTCTTTTAGGATTGACTGATTTGATCTCCTTGCAGTCCAAGGAATTCTCAAGAGTCTTCTCCAGCACCATAGTTCAAAAGAATCTATTCTTCGGCGCTCGGCCTTCCTTATAGTCCAACTCTCACAGCCATACATTACTACGGGGAATACCATTGCTTTGACCATGCGGACTTTTGTTGGCAAGGTGATGTCTCTGCTTTTTATCATGCTGTTTAGGTTTGCCATCACTTTCCTCCCAAGGAGCAGGCATCTTTTAATTTCATGGCTGCAGTCACCATCTGCAGTGATCTGGGATCCTAGGAACGTGAAGTCTGTCACTACTTCTACGACTTCCCCTTCTATTTGCCAAGGAGTGATGGGGCCAGATGCCATGATCTTAGTTTTTTTGATGTTGAGCTTCAAGCCCACTTTTGCACTCTCCTCTTTCACCCTGAGCAAGAGGCTCTTTAGATCCTCTTCACTTTCTGCCATCAGAGTGGTATCATCTGCATATCTGAGGTTATTGATCTTTTCCCCAGCAATCTTAACTCCAGCTTGTGATTCATCCAGGCCAGCATTTCGCATGATGTACTCTGCATATAAATTAAATAAGCAAGGTGACAATATACATCCTTGTCGTACTCCCTGTGGCTAATAGCCACTGATGGCCCTCTGCTCCATATGTTTATCTAATTCCCTCTTGAAACTGCCTATGCTTGTAGCTGCCACCACCTCCTGTGGCAGTGAATTCCATGTGTTAATCACTCTTTGGGTGAAGATGTTTGCTCGCACATCGTGGCTGACAAGCAAACCAGAGCTGCGGTCACACACGCTAAATAATCCACATTCAGTCCACTTTCAGTGCACTTTCCAACTGGATTTTTACTGTGTGAACTGGCAAAATCCAGTTGGAAAGTGCATTGGAAGTGGATTGAAAGTGGATTATTTAGTGTATACGACTGCAGTCCAGGTGATGGGGGGAAAGTTGGGAGTGGCTCCAAGAAGGGAAGTGAAAGCAGTGGCAGGAGAGGGGGAAGGAGAGAAGCGTGGTTGGGAAAGTGGGGAAGAGGTGGTGGCAGCGATGAGGAGAAGAAGAGGTGGTGGCAGCGATGAGGAGAAGAGGTGGTGGCAACTGAGGGCTGAAGTGAAGTAGGAGGTGCTGGTGGAGGAAACTGGTGGGGGAAGGAGGCGGTGGCAATAGGGGACAAGTAAGAGAAAGCAGGGACCAATGACAGGTGGGATGTATGCTCCATGAGCTCCTTGTAGCCACCCCGGTATGTGTCTAGTAGCAACTACTTTACTGTAACTCTGTAGGCAGGTCCAAACATTCCTCCTCCCCCAAGCTTTTAACTAAAGAGCTCCATTATTTTTAGTTGTGTTTTTGTGGCCCATTCCTCAGTATTATTTTAAGTTGCTGAGTATTGTTTTCAAGGCTCTAATTTTGATGTCATTTTTATGATTTTATTGCTGGATTGTTTTTACTATGGGGGCACCTTGAGGAAGGGCGTCAGTCCCCTAAATAAAGCTAAACAGAGAACACAGATGCTGAGAATAACATTATGGGAGGTGGCCGTGGTTTTATACTCATCACTTATTGCTGAGATGCAGTTAGAGTCAACTTGGTGATTTCCTCTCCTAGTCTCCAAAGAGCTTTTTGTATGGGCCTATATCACTGTGGGTTCCAGTCCACCCACAATGGCGGAAGCCTTGACAAAAATGTCCTTTCTTCTCAGATTGAATTGCTTAATATAACCATATGATGGGCACCTTGCCTTAGCTATACTGCTTTTTCTCAGTTAGAGCACCACATCCTATGAGTTACTGGAGAAAAAGTAGTATGCCCTCGGGATGTGGTTATTCAGATCATAAACTGACTAGCTTATATAAAGTACAGAATCATTGCAGTTCATCTTCTTTTTGCACTTATGTAGTTGGATACATCTCTTAAATATGTAATGGTAGATAGGACTCATTTTCTGTAGTAGGTGCAAGAGCTGATCACAAGACCGGGAAGGTTCATGGCCAGACTCCAATGACACTTCAGAGACACTAAGTAGTAAGTCTCAACTCAAGAATCTCAAACTGGAGAGAGTGGACATGGAGCAACTTTTCTCCTTCTCCCACAATACTAGAATCCAGAGTCCTCCACTGCAACTGAAAGGCAGGTGATTCAGATCAGACAAAAGGAAATATTTCTTCACACAGTAGATACTTAATTTGTGGAACTTGCTGCCACAAAATCTGGTGATGGGGGCCAACTTGGAAGGCTTTAAAAGAGGAGCGAACAAATTCATGCAGGACCAGGCTATCAATACTAATCCTAATGGATATCTATTCCCTCCAGTACCAGAGGCAGGATACCTCTTTAAATCCATTGCTGGGGAGCACAGGCAAGATGCAGTCTTCTTGTTTGCGAGCTTCTTTCAGGTAGCTGGTGGACCACTGTGTGAACAGATTGATGGACCTAGATGGGCCTTTGGTTTGATCCAGCATGGCTCTTCTTATGGCTTTGTTGGCAATGCAGGAAGTTTTATTCGCTGACAGAACATGTGCAAAAAACACTGGAAGTTGCAACTCAAGAATTAGAAATGGGGCTAGTTTACCAAGGCTTGACCTTTCCATGACCCTGTACAATAAAAAAGCAGCTTATACAGGAAAGCCTTAGAAAGGGTTGCTTTGCAGACCCAAATCGGCAGGACATGGTATCCAATGTGAACATGGAGCAAACATAGCAAGATGATTTGGAAAGGGACTGGATTCACCTTGGATTTGACCTTTGACAAAGCAGATTCTCTAAACTGCACCAGAATGCATTACCTCTACTCTGTTCTGGGGATAACCCTGAGGCAGTCTGTGATAGAGTTCAAGTGTCCAAAGGTCTGTGGAAGTAAAGGCATGGATTTGATGTGCCAAACAAGCAAACAAAAAAGACCTGGCTGGAACTGGCATGAATTCCCTTTGGCCTCTTTGGTAATACGGTTTTTGTACTGGAATGTACCACTGTGGCTGCTATATGGTCCCACAATGATTTGGGCTAGCTGCAAAACCCTTATTAGTTTGTGATACAGGGAAGCAGGTTCACTGGAGAAAGGGTCAGGAATTCTCCATCATCAAAATTTCACTTTGTCAACTGGTGGACATCATTCACTTGGGAAAATGTGCATGCATTCATTTCCATCCCCACCTCCTTTTTGGGGGGTTTACAATATAAGTAGGGCTGTCACTGCACCATCACCTATAACTCTGTGCAGCCAGGGAATTTTACAAGAAGAATTTAACATCCGGAGAATCTTAGCTTCCTCCCTCCCTCCCTCCCTCCCTCCCTCCCTCCCTTCCTCTCTCCTTCTCTCCCTCTCTCCCTCTCTCTCTCCCTCCCTTTCTTTCCCTCTTTCCCTCTTTCCTCTTCCTTCCTTCCTTCCTTCCTTCCTTCCTTCCTTCCTTCCTTCCTTCCTTCCTTCCTTCCTTCCTTCCTTCCTTCCTTCCTCTCTCTCTCTCTCTCTCCCTCTGTTTCTTTCTCTTTCTCCCTCCCTCTCCCTCTCCCTCTCCCTCTCCCTCTCCCTCTCCCTCTCCCTCTCCCTCTCCCTCTCTCTTTCTTTCTTTCTTTCTTTCTTTCTTTCTTTCTTTCTTTCTTTCTTTCTTTCTTTCTTTCTTTCTTTCTTTCTTTCTTTCTTTCTTTCTTTCTTTCTTTCTTCATTTCTGGGCCTTATGAAGGTAGGTTTGAAAAATTTACATGTGATATATGGAAAACAGTCCAGAGTTAGAGAGGGGTGGGATAAATTAGGATTGCCAGTGGTCATGTGCTTCTTCCTTCTATATGTAGTGTAAACTCAATGATGCAAAATAGCTCCATTTGCATAACTGCATTTGGTGCAGGATTTTAATGGTTTTCCTTGGCACAGAGTATACACTGTCTTGTATATATAAGCAGTGAACAAAACTCTTTAGAGTGCTGGGGGGGGGAAGAGTCAGAAGGTATCGAAAAAAAC
Source organism: Gekko gecko (assembly GCA_029375565.1). Lineage (NCBI taxonomy): Eukaryota > Metazoa > Chordata > Lepidosauria > Squamata > Gekkonidae > Gekko > Gekko gecko. Next base: position 53,162,307 of record JAPDNY010000015.1, on the reverse strand, counting down.
CTAGCGATGAAAAGGTTACTTGATTGTGACTTTTCCATCTCAAAAATTATCACATGGCTTCCCCTTTTCATGTCTGGTGGCATTTTCAAGAAACCACAGAGGAAGATGGCACTTCCTTGCCCCACCCTCCAAGCTGTCCTGCCATTTGCTGTTCTTTTCATCTCATCCCATCTGCTCAGCCATGCTCAGGGGACGTCATCCGCTTCCTGTAGAACAGATTTCCTGTCCCAGGTTAATTTAAGATGCCATGGGACAGAGAGAGACCAGTTTTCAGTCCCTAATGCGTTTGTCCAGGGGGTTCAAGACTGCAGACTGCAGTTTCTCATACTTCAAGAGGGAGATGAATTGGAGCGAGGTGTGAGTCTCCGTGCTTCAGAGGGAGCATTAATTATGCCTGAGCCCACAGAGGATCTGGGCCATGACAGCTTTTCAATATCGGTCCTTTCCACATTTGTCTGCCACTCCGAATTTTCTCTGTTCGAGCCGAGGCAATTAAAATCCATGACAAAACAGCATCCAAATAATCCGGGGCAACAGGAGGCTGAAACCGGGTTGACCTCTGAAGGGAGGAAATGTAATGCAGATTGGGGGGAAGAAACTGGAATAAAAAGAAGGTTGGACTCGATTTTAGTGCAGAATGGAAAAACAACCACCACCACCCTTGGATTAAAAAGAAGGTTGAATTCGATTTGAGGGCAGAATTGCCTGGAGGACACTAGAGTGAGCATGAATTAAAAGGAGAGGGCACAGAGGGCCATCATCACATGGCTGGATTTAAACAGTGTTTTGCTTTGAGAGATGAGAGACCGACAACACGTGCTTCTTCCTGGGGGGACTACAGATCTGTGAATCGAATCTCTCTCTACTGGAAGTGAGGTGCCGTTACTGACCTTCTGTAGTTTATTGGATCCTCCCTGGTTCACCTGCATGAGATGGACTGCTGAATCCTTGGCTTCTTCTGGATTCTGTGCCAGGTAGGAATAATAATAATAATAATAATAATAATAATAATAATAATAATAATAATAATAATAATAATAATAATAATAATAATAATAATAATAATTTGATTTATATCCCACTCTCCCCCAGTAATGTGGAGCTCAGAGCGTGTTCCAACATATAATAGAACATATATAAGATTAAAATGTATCAATTCAAAACAATCCCAGCAATATGATTCCTAAGATAGCCCATACAATTTTTATACTACTGCCCCGGGGAAAAAGAAGGGGAGGAAGAGGTAAGCGGATCTTTATGGATGGGTGTTTTCCTGGCCTCATCCATATGCTTGGTGTAATATCTCCGTCTTAGAAGCCCTGTGAAATTGTACCAAAGGCCTGTGCGGTGTTCAGCCCATTGCATGTATGAATAGAGATTTAAATCATAGCTAAGATCTGTGCGCCTCGGCGTCTAGTCATGCCGGCCATGTGAGCACAGAAACGTCTTTGGACAGCGCTGGCTCTTCAGCTTGGAAACGGAGATGAGCACTGCACCCCTAGAGTCGAATTCGACTGGCTTTCGAGCAAGGGAAACCTTTACCTTTACCTTACCTATCATCTGTCTACCATCTATCATCCCCACTGACATCAGTCTTGGAAACCCAAAATGTTTCTTACCCATAAGTCCGAGTTTCATCCGCCAGTCATTAAACTGGAGAGATTTCCTGAATCATGAACATATTGCTTGGAAGCATGATTCATTATATGCAATAGAAAGTAACTTCCCAAGGAATGTGTTTGGGACGGCATGATATACTGTCTCCTCCACATAGTCTGTCAAGGCCCATTCATAGCAATTCTGGCACGTGGCATTTGCTCCACATTTCCTCAACACTGAGGAAAAGGTGCAGCTCAAAACCACATTCAAATAGCCTGGGGCAACGCCGTACTGACTGTGAAGTCATCCCTGAACGGCCATAAATCTATGCAGAAGGTATCATAAAACCCGATGATCAAAGGAAGTCAAAGCGGCATGCAATGCAGAGGGGGATTTCTGTTCCAAGGTGGGTTTGGTAAAACAACGGAGAAAAAGCCAATGCAGAATTGCCCCTAGGAGCAACCCCTGTCTGTAGTTCTCTCTCTCTCCTCTTGAACCACACCAAAACCTTAGTGAGGCAGCGTTATTGTAGCAGAAACAGAGATGGCCTTTGCATTTGGCATAAGCTGTGGTTCAGATCTTTACATAAGAACATAAGAACATAAGAGAAGCCAATGTTGAATCAGGCCAATGGCCCATCTAGTCCAACACTCTGTCACACAGCGGCCAAAATATACCAGGTGCCATCCGGAGGTCCAGCAGTGGGGCCAGGGCACCAGAAGCCCTCCCACTGCTGCCCCCTCCAGCACCAAGAATAGAGTGCATCACCTGCCCCAGACTGAGAGTTCCCATCCATACCCTGTGGCTAATAGCCACTGGTGGACTTCTGCTCCATATGTTTATCTAATTTCCTCTTGAAACTGTCCATGCTTGCAGCTGCCACGACCTCCTGTGGCAGTGAATTCCATATGTTAATCACTCTTTGGGTGAAGAAGTATTTCCTTTTATCTGTTTTAACCCGACTGCTCAGCAATTTCATAGAGTGCCCACGAGTTCTTGTATTGTGAGAAAGGGAGAAAAGTACTTCTTTCTCAACCTGCTCAATCCCATTCATAATCTTATAAACCTCGATCATGTCACCCCTCAGCCGTCGTTTCTCCAAGCTAAAGAGCCCCAAGCATTTTAACCTTTCTTCATAGGGAAGGTGTTCCAACCCTTTTATCATTCTAGTTGCCCTTCTCTGCACTTTTTCCAATGCTATAATATCCTTTTTGAGATGTGGTGACCAGAACTGTACACAGTATTCCAAATGAGGTCGCACCAATGATTTATACAGGGGCATGATGATACTGGCTGATTTGTTATCAATTCCCTTCCTAATAATCCCCAGCATAGCGTTGGCCTTCTTTATTGCAGCTACACATTGTGTAGACATTTTCAGCGAGTTATCCACTACGACTCCAAGATCTCTCTCTTGGTCAGTCTCTGCCAGATCAGACCCCATCAATGTGTATTTATATTTAGGATTTTTGGCTCCAATGTGCATCACTTTGCACTTGGCCACATTGAACCCCATTTGCCACGTTGACACCCACTCACCCATCCTCAACAGATCCCTTTGGAGTGCCTCACAATCCTCCCTGGTTTTCACCACCCTGAACAACTTCGTGTCATCTGCAAATTTAGCCACATCACTGCTTACTCCCAATTCCAAATCGTTAATAAACAAGTTAAAAAGCATCGGACCGAGTACTGATCCCTGTGGTACCCCACTGCTTACCACCCTCCACTGAGAAAGTTTCCCATTTATACTCACTCTCTGTTTCCTATTTATAAGCCAGTTTTTGATCCACAAGAGGACTTGTCCTTTTATCCCATGACTATTGAGCTTACTTAGGAGCCTTTGATGAGGAACTGTATCAAAAGCTTTCCGGAAGTCAAGGTAAATAATATCTATTGGGTCCCCCTTGTCCACATGTTTGTTCACTCCCTCAAAAAACACTAACAGGTTAGTGAGACAAGATCTTCCTTTACAGAACCCATGCTGAGTCTGCCTCAATAGTTTTTGTTCATCAATGTGCCTACTAATTCTTTCCTTAATAACAGTTTCCACCAATTTACCCGGTATCGATGTCAGACTGACTGGCCTGTAATTTCCTGGATCTCCCCTGGAGCCCTTTTTAAAGATTGGAGTGACATTAGCTACCTTCCAGTCCTCAGGAATGGAGGCAGATTTTAAAGAAAGATTACATATTTTTGTCAGGAGATCTTTGCACACAACCATGAAAGTAAGCATGTAATTTGGGTTAGGCTGTGTCTCTAAGCCCACACTATTTCGTGGTTACACAGGGACAGCCCCATGTATGTAGGATGAAAGAGATACAAATGTATTTGTATCAACAAATGAGTGCTTTTCTGTGGGACCAGGGAAAGGATGACCTAAGATAACTTTAATTAAGACAGTGTTTCTCGTCAGACACTTCTCGTGCAACAGCCTTGGGTTCTATCTACTGTTTTTAAAATGACAAGATACTAATTGAATTCCCAGGTTGCATTTTCTACATCAGGAGCTTAGTGGCGGCCATTGGTATTTGCATGGCTAGAAACCACTGTGTTCCCCGTAGCCTCCACAATGATGCAACCCCTGACAAAAACCTCTTGTCCTGGATCCAAGCCTGTACTAGCCACATTTTCTACATCAGGAGCTTAGTGGCTGCCTTTGGTATTTGCACGGCTAATAACCACTGTGCCCCCGGGGTTTCCACAATGATGCAACCCCTGACAATAACCTCTTGTCCTGGATCCAAGTCTATACTATCCACAGTAAGACTAAGAGCAAGGGAGTATGAGTCATGGCTAAATGTCCTTGCTCAGCTTTTGTTGTTGTTCAGTCGCACAGTCAAGTCCGACTCTTTGCGACCCCATGGACCACATCACGCCAGGCCCTCCTGTCTTCCGTCGTGCTTTGGAGTTTGCTTAATTTCATGTTTGTTGCATTGATAACACTGTCTAACCACCTCATCCTTTGCCGTCCCCTTCTTCTTTGACCTTCAATCTTTCCCAGCATCAGGGTCTTCTCCAGTGAGTGCTCCCTTCTCATTGGGTGGCCAAAGTATTTGAGCTTCAGCTTTAGTATCCGACCTTCCAGGGAACAGTCAGGGTTGATTTCTTTTAGGATTGACTGATTCGATCTCCTTGCAGTCCAATGGACTCTCAAGAGTCTTCTCCAGCACCATAATTCAGAAGAATCTATTCTTCGGCGCTCAGCTTTCCTTATAGTCCAACTCTTGCAGCCATACATTACTACTGGCAGGGGTCTTTTGGGGGGGAGCCCACCCGAGCGCAGCTCCGGGAGCTCAGGAGCCAAACCCCGCCCCCATCCGGCGTCCCGGAGAGTCTTTCAGGCAGCCGAATGTCAATTTCAGCTCCATTATATCCTATGGGCCATTGAAGTCAATGGTGAAAACATAGGGTATATTCTGGGGCTGGAGGGAGGGTTTGAGGAGAGGCTCCAAACTCACAGGGTAGCTGCTGGAGCCTCTCCCCAAGATACCCACCAAGTTTCAAGAACATCGGATCAGAGGGTCCAATTCTATGGGCCCCCAAACAGGTTGCCCCTATTCCCTCCATTTTCCTCTATGGTGGGAAAAAAATAACTTTTTTTCCCACCATAGAGAACAATGGAGGGAATAGGGGCAACCTGTTTGGGGGCCCATGGAATTGGACCCCCTGGTCCGATGTTCTTGAAATTTGGTGGGTATCTTGGGAAGAGGCTCCAGCAGCTACCCTGTGAGTTTGGAGCCTCTCCCTCAAACCCCCTCCCTCCAGCCCCCAGAATATACCCTATGTTTTCACCATTGACTTCAATGGCCCACAGGATATAATGGGGCCGAATTGCCGCCGAATTTCTTTCATTCCCTCTTTTCCTTCTCTCTTTTTCCTCTTTCCCTCCTTCTTATCTTCTCTCTTTCTTTCTTCCCCACCTTCTTCTCTTCTCTTTTTCCTCCTTTCCCTGTTTCCCTCCCCTTTCCTTCTCTTTCTTTCCCTCTTTCCCCTTTCTGTGGCCCAACTCTCATGAGAAGGAGTTTAAACTTTAAACCCCTTCTCTCTTAGCTCCCCCACCCAGACCAGCTGGGGAAGGGAAGTGGAGGCTTTTGAAGATGCCTCCCCCACTTTTGCTTCCCCTTCTGACATCACATCCGGTGATGTGAGGGGGCGTGGCATATGCTAATAGCCTAATAGCTCATTAGCATACCATATGCTAATGAGCTCCTGCAGCTGTTTTTCTACGAAAAGACCCCTGACTACTGGGAATACCGTTGCTTCTTACATTCCAGGTTCCTATGCAGTTTTGTTCTTTGTAGCATCGGACTTTCTTTTCACCATCAGGCACATCCACAACTGAGTGTCCTTTCAGCTTTGGTCCAGTCTCTTCACTCTTTCTAGGGTTATTTGTACTTGCCCTCCGCTCTTCCCCAGTAGCATATTGGACACCTTCCGATCTAGGGGCTCATCTCCCGACATCATATCTTTTAGCCTTCTGTTAGCTCAAGAAAAAGCAAAGTGGCCAGCAGTCTGTAATGGGATAAATTAATATCCACCATCTTTTTTTTTTGAAATACCTTATTCATGTTTTAATTGTTTTATTTTTATGTTTTTTTATGACTGATGTACATCATCCAGAACTCTGCATTGCAGGGATTGGGAGATTAACAAATGTAACATATAAATAAAGAAATAAAAATAAAGGGGAAAATGCCATCAAGCCTATCACATAAAACTGCAGAGAAGAGGGCTGATTGGTGGACAGATAGGTAGGCGTGCACCATTTAGGGTATTTATAGACATATCCACATAGATGCTGCTTCTTTATGACTGGTTTTTTTTAGGGCTTTGGGGAATAACTGGTTGACTTCCTTGGCTATATTTGGATTATGCAGTAATCCAAACCTAGTATGAGTAACATTCTTGTACTCTTTCTGCTCTGATGAGGGTCTTATGTGGGGTCTGATGAAGAACATGGTTTAATTAAGCAACACTATTCCAGTGTTAGGGGCTTGGTGGGAAGTTTGGACTATCTGATAGGAAACTGTAGGGAAGATGTTAAAGGACTGTGTCCTACCAGTCCAGTCAGCCGAGCTAGAATCTCATCTCCAGCTGAAAGAGCCTTTTTTGTTGGATTTTCTTCCTTCTGAGGGAGGGTTCTTGGGCTGAAGGAAGGTGTCCATTTCAAAAAGAGGAGGGACTCAGCGGGGGTCATCGTTTATTCCTGTGAACATTTCATTTCCTGAAGACAAGACGAGGGGAAGAAATAGGTGGATTGCTTTTGACCAACCCTTAAAACATTATGCCATCATGGGAAAGATCTGATATCTGTTTTGTTGTGGGACTATGGTGGAAAGTGCCATCAAGTTGCATTTGACTTATGGTGACTTCATTGGGTTTTCAAGGCTAAAGAAGAGGTGATTTGCCATTGCCTGCCTCTGCAAAGCAACCCTGAATTTCCTTGGTGGTCTAAGGCCTAACCGGGGTTGACCCTGCTTAGCTTCCGAGATTTGATGAGTTGGCTGAACCTGGGCCATCCAGGTCACAGCAAGTCAAGTTATACACCCTTACAAAAACTGTACAGTTATCTCAGAGTTCTCCAGGTGTATGAGGGAAGGATCAGAAAGGAAAAGGTGTAAAGTCCCTCAGGATCTAAAGAAACATATTGCCGTGGTTTCACTCTTTTATAGCAAAGATGAAAAAATCCAGATTCCCAACTAGCGATGTCTGTTATCAAAACTTCCTTAGGGGCCAAGCGATAATCTTTTTTTTGTGCATTTTTTAATTTTTTTCATATGTGTGTGTGTGTGCACCTGGAAGTCATGGCGACTTCTGGTGATTGACCCCCTACTGAGGGCCTGGAGGATATTCAGAAAGATGGCTGAATAAAGCCTACCCCTGTCCCCCCAGCTGCCGGTATTTCAAGGAAGTCTCCCATCCAAGTACTTGCCAAGGTCGGCCCTGCTTAGCTTCTGAGATCTGAACACTTTCCCTACGAAGAAAGGTTAAAGTGCTTGGGGCTCCTTATCATGGAGAAATGACAGCTGAGGGGTGACATGATCGAGGTTTACAAGATTCTGCATGGGATAGAGCAGGCTGAGAAAGAAGGACTTTCCCCCGTTCTCACAATACAAGAACTCATGGACACTCAATGAAATTGCCGAGCAGCTGGGTTAGAATGGATAAAAGGAAGTCATTCTTCACCCAAAGAGATTAACACATGGAATTCACTGCCACAGGAGGTGGTGGCGGCTACAAGCATGGACGACTTCAAGAGGGAATTAGATAAATGTATGGAATCTATCAGCGACTATTAGCCACAAGGTATGGATAGGGAGTCTGGTGCAAGTGAGGCTCTGTATTCTTGGTGCTTGGGGAGGCAACAGTGGGAGGGCTTCTAGTGTCCTGGCCCCACTGGTGGACCTTCTGATGGCCCCTAGTATTTTTGGCCACTGTGTGACACAGAGTGTTGGACTGGATGGGCCACTGGCCTGGTCCAACACTGGCTTCTCTTATGTTCTTAATGTTCTTATGACAAGATCAGGCTTGCCTGGGCTATCCAGGTCAGGGCTGGGGCCAAGCAGTAGTCTTCATAATGACTTTCCCTATCTACCTTAGATCTGTCAAGATCCCTTCTGCAGCTTTCGGTGCCAGGAGTGGCCTTTGATGAGAGGTGAGATGCTGCTGCTGCTGTTGGGGGAAAGGTGAGTGGTCCCAGGGCAGGGGCACGAGTGATCTGGCCTGGCTACCTGCAACTTCATTGTAGGCAACAGCATTAAAAAGAAAAGTGTGTTCTCTGGTCTCACCTAAGTGTGGACCTCTAAAAAAGGGCTCTTTCCTGTATGCACTAGACGATGGGGTTTAGTGGCCACAGTGGTTGATCCTGTTGTCTTCTGCTTACCTGACTAAGCAGGTTTTTGAAGGCGCACCTATCACTGGGGTTGGCTGAGGCATGACAGTCGCCTCTCAGACAGTAATATGCCGCAGTGTCTGCAGCTTTCGGGGAGCTCAGCTGGAGGTAGCATTTGATTGGGGAGGTGTCCCTGGTGATGCTGATTCAGCTGATGAATGCCGAGTTGTATTGGGTAGTTCCTCCATCGGCAACTTTCTGAATGTAGCCCATCCATTCCAGCCCAGAGGTTTTCAGATCCAGGTGGTGCACCAATCACTGAATGGGACAACAGAAGCCACACAGGTCAGTTTCAAGGACTCTGTAGACTGCACCTCACTTCTGGGCCAGTTGGTGGCTGGAGAAGGTACCTGCGTAGGGTAGAAGATGCCCTGGCCCCAACACCAACATCAATAACAACATCAGTATCATGATTATTATACCACCAACAGCCTGACATAAACCAGACTATGCTGACTGCATACTGTGATTGCTGCAAACGTCGGCCATCGTTATATTAATTGTACTAACACTTTATAATTTATTATATTTAGGCTTGCATTGTTGTGATTTTATGAACCTTGATTTAGCGTTTTACATAGTTTGTAAGCCGCCCTGAGACTGCTTTGCAGGGCGGGCGGGATATAAGTCAAATAAATAAATAAATAAATAAAAGACATGAGAATCAGACACCCTGGATTCTCTTTGGTCTGTGATCATTTTGTGGTTGTTTTTACCATGGCATAAATCCTCAATGGGTGTGATGTTGAATAAAATAAGGGCAAACAACATGGAGTTCATCTCCCCTCACTCTCTCTTTCTCTCTCTTTGGTACAGATTGAAATGGACACTTACAGATGACAGTTTCTGACCGCAGAGCGATCCCATACAATGTTATTTAAGCAGGAGGCGCCTGCTTGTGCAATTTGTGGAAGAGGTGCAGTCTGCTGCCACATTTCTAAAGCAATGCTGACAAAAGGAGGCATTTTTTCTAGGACTGGCAATTCAAAATTTCACATGCAGAAAGTACTATTGAATCTGATGTGATGCTCTGTTATAGCGTCTGATGTGATGATCTGATATAGCAATTCACCATTTAAACTGATTTGCAAAATGCTTCCTGGGCCAGTTGGTGTCACAAGTGGCCTTGATTCACGTGCACAGGCTTGAGGATAGACTACCGCAGTGTGCTGTTATATGGATCGGCCCTGGGAGATCGTTTGGAAGCTTCTCTGATGAAGAAGGCAGAGGCACGTTACCTGGTAGGAGGTGCATAAGTCATCAGGACCACATAGTCACTATCAGAGAGCCACTTTGGTCTAGTGGTTAAGAGTGGCAGAATCTAATCTGTAGAACTGGGTTTGATTCCCCACTCCTCCACATAAAGGCAGCTGGGTGACCTTGGGTCAGCCACAGTTCTCTCAGAGCTGATCTCTCAAGAGCAGCTCTCTCAGAGCTCTCTCAGCATCACTTACCTCACAGGGTGTCTGTTGTGGGGAGAGGAAGGGAAGGAGATTGTAAGCCACTCTGAAACTCCAAGTGAAGAGCGGGGTATAAATCCAACTCTCCTCCTCCTCATACCAGCAGGTAGAAACTCAGAGAACTGGCAAATTGGAAGGAATCAAACACATTTCTACATTAACTCCAGGACTTGCTGGTGATCGTCATCTCAAGAGGCATTGGTCACTCAGTGCTGACACTTTCAGTGACTGTTGGACTCTACCACCTTATAATCACTTGTGTAGTCTTTGTTGGTTTATCTGACTTTGCATTGTAGATGATCATGATGACAAGATTCACCATGTAGAAGCACTGGTTAAGGAGAAACCGTGGCTGTCAATAAAGGCTCAGTCTTAGCTGTTGGCTCAGTTGTTTTCAGTTGTAGAGGGCTACTCATTCCACAGCTTCTCTCTTCATAGCACAACATACTGTAAGGGAGTGTGCCGAAACTCACATTTCTATAACAACCATCTTGAGCACGTAACACATGAAGCTGCCTCATCCTGAACCAGATCATCAGACCATCAAGGTCAGTAGCGTCAACTCAGACTGGCAGCAGTTCTCCAGGGTCTCAGAAGGAGGTCTTTCTCCTCACCTGCTACATGACCCTATCAACTGGAGATGTCAGGGATTGAACCCGGGACCTTCTACACGCCAAGCAGATGCTCTACCTCTGAGCTATGGCCCCTCCCCTAAGACACAGGTCTTATTTTATAAACATCCTCCTTGTATGCTGGCATAGACCTTCTGGATTCTTCTGCCTGTGCTGCCCAGTGAAGATAGCTGTCCATGTTGTAGCCGAACACATGGCCGGCTACACAGATTGGAAGGAGGCAAGCTGAGAGTGGTAACTCATGCAGAGAAACAATAAGTGGCATCCTCTGAGGTCAGGTTATAATATCACTTCTCTATGTTGGATATAGTTGACTCCTCCACTCACATCCCGCAGAGACTTGGGGCAGTGATAAATATAATATCCTGCCTTTACCTTTGTGGCTCAAAGCAGCCTACAATTCATTCCATGGCACATTCGATAAAACACAGCACAGGAAACGTTATACCCACAGCTTCTAAATCCCAATATTTGGGAGCCAGTTTGGTGCAGTGGTTAGCAGTGGGGACTCTAATCTGGGAGAACCGGGTTTGATTCCCCACTCTTCCACATGCAGCTGCTGGGGTGACCTTGGATTAATCAGAAGTTCTTTCAGAGCTGTTCTCTCAAGGGCAGTTCTCTCAGAGCTCTCTCAGCCCCACCTACCTCACAGGGTGTCTGTTGTGGGGAGGGGAAGGGAAAGGAGATTGTAAGCCACTCTGAGACTCCTTCAGATGGTGAAGGGTGGGGTATAAATCCCATCCCATCTCTTCTTCTATATGCCCTTGCAAATAACCCAACTGTGGCATACTGGACAGAGGGCTCCCCAAGAGAACTTTCAGCCCACTCAGGTATCCGCACAAGGTCATCTGTCTGCCTAGCTCCACTCCCTAGGATAGATCTTGCAAGCTTTTATTGGGACTAGAATGTTGAGCAATTCTGTAGACTGCCCCAAAGGATCAGGCTTTCACATGGCATCTCTCTATAATATAATTCTGTTTTGGTCATGGACTCTCCTGAACATTCCACACGCTCCCCAATCAGTTGGCTGAATGATATGTCATTCAGAGCATGACCCTAACCACTTGCTGCATTGCCTGAGTCCTGCCCAGCCGCCACTCAAGAGTACTCACGTTGAGCTATTCTGTTGTCTGCCCCAAAGGCTCGGGCCTTCACATGGCATTATGAATGAAGATAAAGTAAAATATTGATCTTAAGAACATATGATACAGGACATAAAATAAATGTTCATAATGTAAGGAGAAAAGATTGGGATTGTTTTCAACAATACTTGCAATGGTTTAAGTCTAGGCAGTTTCAATTGACCTGAAGAACCAAAGTCATCAATACAGTTGAAAATACAGTATTACATGGACATATTTGAAGCTGCCCTTTACTGAATCAGACCATGGGTTCATCGAGGTCAGTATCATCTACTGAGACTGGCAGCAGCTTTCCAGGGTCTCAGGTAGAGGTCTTTGAATTGACCCTTTTAACTGGAGGTGCCAGGGATCAAACTTGGGACCTTCTGAAGGCCAAGCAGATGTTCTACCACTGAGCCATGGCCCATCCCCTATCAACTTACTCTGTTTCTTCTCTTATCAGTCTAGGAAAACCTTTCAAAAATCTCCTGGGGCTCCACCTTCACTCATACGTTTCTCAGCCCAACTACCTTGAATCAGGTGTCTTTCCCAGCTCCCTCAAAGAACTCAAAACTTATTGGCGCATGCAGGTTTGGATAATTTACAATAACAATTCTGTCTCAATGGCTTAAACTTCCAAAGAGAACTCCTCTCTTTGCCTCCTCAAGGAGCCCTTCCACAAGGCTCCAGAGAGGTTCAGTATGCCACCCTGGGTGGAGGGAAGGCCAAGAAAGGACAACTGGAAGAGTGTAAAAGCCATCCTGGAGCGTAGGCTGCCTGTTACAACTCTGCATGAGTTTTGTGGACACTGGAGCTGGTGTGAAAATGTGTAGCTGGGATGGCAGAAATCCATGAGAACCACACTAGTGTAAGACTGCTTGGAACGGCTAGTGGTAGCCACTGGCTTAACAGTGGCTTTAAAAAATGGAATAGAAAAATCCAGGGAGGATGAAATTTTCAGTACCGGCAATAGAGCTCCCAAGTTCAGGCAGTACACCTCTGAGGACCCCTGAGTATCAGATGCAGGAAACAAGGAATAGCTGACGTTCTCTAACTTCCCAGCCTCCTTATGAGCACCAGAATGCATCCGCTTGGCAGTTTTTGGGTGTTGAATGCTGGCCTGAAACCCTCACCCTAACCCAAGCCTTAATGAGACCACATCAGACTTAAAAAGACAGCACTTGAACAATGTGATGAGGCTCAGATGGAGTTCCTGATCTGAGGCTGCTGATTTCCTTGCTTGTCTCTAAAGGGCTTTTTGTACGAGCCCGTATCACTGTGTTCCAGCCGGTATTCACAGTGGTTGAAGCCTTGACGAAAACCTCCTTCCCTCTCAGCATGCGGGAGCTGCCTTATACTAAACCAGCAGAAAAGAGCAAGAGTCCAGAATCACCTTAAAGACTAACACAATATTAAATGAAATACTAAAATACTAAACCAGATCATCACTCTAGCACGATCAGTATTGTCTACTCAGGCGGGCAGCGTCTCTCCAGAATCTTAGGTAGAGGTTTTCCACAGTGCCCTGTTTATTTAACAAATTTAGTAATTTTTCTACCTTATTGGAACTCAAGGCAGCTTACAATCAGGCCTGTAGCTACAGTGGGGCATTTGGGGGCCTGGCCCCTGACTTCCTGCCAAGGCCCCACAACTTCCATCTAGCCCTCTGCTGCCATTATCCCTTCCCCAAGCATGGCTTGCTCCCCAAAATGATGTCATGCCCCCTGACTTATTTGAAGGCCCCCTGAATTACAAAATCCTGGCTACAGGCCTGCTTACAATGTACATTATAATAAAATATCAAAGAACACATAAACGCCACTAGTTAACATCAATTAAGAATGCCAGTAGGCAGAAGAACTAATCAAATGCCATCATGAATAAAACATGCTTCAGATAGCTGTCTCCTAAAGATCAAGAGTGAAGGGGCCAGGTATACCTTGCTGGGGAGGTTGTTCCATAACCTTCTACCTGATCTTTTTAGCTGGAGATGGTGGGGATTGAACCTGGGACCTTCTGCATACCAAGCAGATGCTCTACCACTAAACCACAGCCCCACCCTGGTCTAGAGGCGCACCTCAACTGTGACAACTTGCACCAACCCATTAGTCAGACAGTGAAGGGGATTTTACATCAAGAAGAAGAAGAAGAGGAGGAGGAGGAGGAGGAGATTGGATTTATACCCCGCTCGTCACTTGGAGTCTCAGAGCAGCTTGCAAACTCCTTTCCCTTCCCCTCCCCACAACAGACACCCTGTGAGGTAAGTGGGGCTGAGAGAGCTCTTTCAAGAACTGCCCTTTCAAGGACAGCTCTTGTCAGAACGATGGCTTCCCCAAAGTCATCCAGCAGCTCAACTCGCTCTTGTCAAACTGGTTCTCTAAAGAGACAGAATAGTCCTGGGGGGTGGCCTTCTGACCAATGCTCCAGAGACACCATCACTGCTCCACCAGGGACCAAGGCCAGTGTCGGGGTCAGAAAGAATAAACTAACCAAGTCTGGCCCACTCCTGGCTCTAGACTCATTACTCGGGAACGGCAGCTGCACCTTCCCTCTTCTGTGTAGTGCAGGAACAGAGGGAGGAAGTGGAGGGGCGGCCCGTCTCTGCCTGTATGCCTGCACCTCCCCAAGGGAGGCTGGCTTGAGTTGCCCTGAGGTGTTCCAGACAACTCCTTGCCTTGTGTCCATGAATCACCCCCGGGACAGAGGTAACAGTCCATGCCACCTTGAAGATAGCACCTTGAGGTTAGCTCCTCCCATGAGCTATCGCTGTTCCTGTTCATCCTTGGGGGAGTGATGGAGAAGCATTGGCAGCTAGGAGAACCCAGGCCATCATTACCTCACCTGCTCATCTCCCTTGGGACTGGGTAACCCCTCTTCCAACATGGAACTGGCAGTGCCATCGCCGGATGTCTCATCTCCACCCGTCCCGACATAGAGATGTCTGCAAAACCGAGGACCCTGTTGCATACCACTGGGATTTGTTGTGCACTTCTTTGGGACTGGGTGTCTGGGGTCTACTTTTTCATGTCCACCACATTTCATCTTGATTTCATTTGGCACATTTTATTCCTCAAATCATATTTAGATGGATAGCCTCAGAGGATAGCTAAGTTGGCCTCTAGCAGAGCAGCTCAAGTCAAGTTCAGCAGCACCTTAAAGACCAATCAGATTTTCTAGGAATGAGCTTTTAAGAGTCAAAATTCATACTCTGCAAATCTTGTCGGTCTCTAAGGTGCTGCTGGGCTTGAATCTAGCTGGACTTGGATTGGGAGCCAGTTTGGTGGTTAAGAGTGTGGACTCCATAATCTGGGAGAACTGGGTTTGTAGTGGTTAGGAGCAGGGACTCTAATCTGGGAGAACCAGGTTTGATTCCGCACGCCTCCACATGCAGCTGCTGGGGTGACCTTGGGTTAATCACAAGTTCTCTCAGAGCTGTTCTCTCAAGGGCAGTTCTCTCAGAGCTCTCTCAGCTCCACCTACCTCCCACAGGGTGTCTGTTGTGGGGAGGGGAAGGGAAAGGAGATTATAAACCACTATAAGACTCCTTCAGGTAGTGAAGAGTGGGCTATTAATCCAATCTCCTCCTCCTCCTCCTTCTCCTCTTCTTTGTCACATTTGGAGAAAGCAAATCCTGAGGATGCTTTGAGCCCTCAGGGGAGAGAGCAGAGAAACTCCAAATAAACCTCAAACCCAGAGAGCCCAATTTGACAACCCTGAAAGAGCCATAATCAGAATACTGGTTCCTCCAGATGAGTGTTGTCTACTTTGACTGACAATGGGTCTTGGGGGTCTTGAGCCCAGAGGGGTCTTTCCTGCCACCTGGGATGCCCAAGGCTGATGCTGGCACCTTCATCATGCAAAACAGGTGGTCTGCCACAACCTCCCTTCTAAGGCTTGAGTGCAGCCTATTGGCCAAGCCCTGCTCAGAGACACCATTCAGGGTTTTTGTACATGGGTTAAAAGCTACTGATCACTGTGCGCCCCAGCCAGCTAGCTGCCACTGTGATGTGGAGCTCAACAAAAACTGTTGGGGCTTCATGGACTGCTGCAACATCAGCCAGGGAAGACGGATGGGGAAAACGGAGACTTTTATTTGTTTCTGGGGATGAATATGCTCCTGTGGGTCAGAACCGCAAAGCATCAGTGCTCGGCTGGCCAGGCTCTGGTATGTGAGACCAGAGTTCAAGTCTTGACTCATCTGTGGTTAGCATAGTCTGTCTGAGCCGAAACTGTATTTCATCAGGAAACAATGTGCAGAGGGCCCACATTTGCTTTTTTATATCAGGGCATGTGGGGGCATCGACATCAAATGGACGTCCAAGTCTTCAGGAGCCACAGAAGTGCAGAGTCTATGTCTGGATGTGCTGTCAGTAGGCATGTGCCTGCCTTCCACCTCACCTGTGAAAGGGCTACACATGCTTGAGTGCATGGGGGGTGGGGCTGCATTGATGCAGCACGGATTGCCATTATTTCAGTGAAAATATGACACATCAAAGAATCTCCCTATAGCAGACTAGAGAACCCCAAAGAAGACCTGGGGGTGCTTCTGCAAGGATCCAGGTCATAAATCTTGTATATTAAAACCTCTGCTTGCTCTTTGAAGCTTGAGTTGTGACTTCCTTAGTGAATATCATTGCTATATTAATTGCTTAATAATACCTTTAAATTGTCACAGTAAATGCAGTGCTTATATTATCGCAGTTCATTTGTTAAATCTTGAAAATGGTAACCGAAAGAAGTAACGTTCCATCGCAGTCTTTTCCATTTTTTAAATTTTTCAACAGCCTTGTGATAGTAAAAAATAGGAAAAGGCACAGAAACGTTCCAGGGAAATGGCGTCCTGCCGGTGAGGGAAGGAATTAATCTCATCCCTCCCGTGGGAGGCTCTTTGACGGGTGAACCTTTCCAGAATGGAACTTTCAGAACCTGACTGGTTCGGAGAAAATCAGGACTGTGACTTAATGATGGGCGTGATTTGCACTTAAGGCCGCCTCCCCCTCTTCTCTTCCATTGACTCCCCCCATCCTTTTAAAAGCCAAGCACTGATGATCTGTGAAAATTCATATTATTATTTGCAAATTTGGCTGGAACCACTAATGTCAAGTAGGTAGTAGGGATGAGAAGACGTCTGCTCTGGACCTGGGTGGGTAGCTGCTGGCCAGAGCCCCCGAGGCAAGGCTAGAGGGACCACCAGTCTGGCTCATTGCAAAGTGGATCATTCTATCCATTTGTTGTAATTCTGCTTCACAGACAAGATACTGTGATGGGTGTAAAAATATAGCTGGGTTCCATATACTCACCAGAAAAAGGGCTTGCATATGACAGGAGAGGAGACTTCCCCATCCCCTTTGCTTGTACTCGTCTCAGGAAGCGGTTTTTGTCCTGAGATGTAACACTGTGGCCGCTATACCATCCCACAGTGGTTTCCACTAGTTGTAAAACCAGAGATGGAGAAATGCCATTTGGACATCATGGGAGGGTGCCAGGAACTCTGCATCGGCCAATGACAATTTTTGCAACTGAAATACCTGATTCATATACATGCCGCGTTGATGATTTGATTATTAATTAATTCATCCTTTCATATGAATGCATGCATATGTTTCAGTTTTTGGGTTCACAGCTTAAGTAGGTGCATTTGTGATTTAGTAATTGGGATTTTTTAAAAAAATAATTTTCATTTTGAACTTTTTAGCAATAAGCAGGGCTATTTTTGGGCAGGAACGCACAGGAACGGAGTTCCGGCTGGCTCCTGAGTTGGCCACACCCAGCAGGAACTCATTAGCATAATAGGCCACACCCGACAGCAGAAACTCATTAGGATTGGCTGCATTAGGGGTGTGTGGCCTCACATGCAAAGGAGTTCCTGCTCCAAAAAAAAAGCCCTGGGTTTTGACAACAAACAAGGTAAACAGAATAAGAAGCAAAAGGTGGGTGTGGCTGGATGGCCACAATTCTGATAGCATGGGGCTGTGGCCTAATATGCTAATGAGCTGTGCTGTCAGGGGTGTGGCCTACTATGCTAATGAGTTTCTGCTGTTGGGTGTGGCCTATTATGCTAATGAGTTCCTGCTGGGCTTTTTCTACAAAAAAAGCCCTGGCAATAAGAATTCAACCTCCTGAGAATGCCAGATCTGCTGTTTTAAAGATGACAGTTTCTAGTCCTTAGGATTGTGAAGGGTGGTTCTAAAATGTGGCGACTCTATCAGGAGAAAACTCAGAGCAGAATGGAAGTTGTCCAGGACTAGCAGTGCAGGCTAGAATCGACTCTGCTCCTCAGGAGCAAATGCAGAATAAGTTATGCAAAACAGATTAATTTTCATAATTCCATTTGGTGTAGAATTTTATTTATTGTTTTTTACTTTTAGCATAGATTGGACACAAACCTAGAAACATGAAGTGGAAAGATGGGAAACCAAGGAGCACCAGAAGTCCCATTTTTACTCTTGAATGATCCTAAATGCTCCTTGAGTGGATTAATTGGCTTTGTGTGTTGTCTTCTTTATATGAAAATATGGTGATAAAATGACTTTGGGGAGACTTTTGCATTTCCGAAAATGCTGCATGCACTGTCCTATTTCTAGCAGGTCCACCTTGGAGAAACCAGGGCAGAAGCCACCTCCCTTTCCTGTGCCCCATCTACAAACCAATCATTTCCTTCCTTAATCTCATCTCCTCAGCCAACCTCAGAGCCTTCTTTACTAGCTTCCTGCTTAAACTGTGAGAGGAAGCGGCAACAGAACAGGTTTCCGGTCCAAGGTTAATTTGGGATGCTCTGAGAGAGGGAGACACCCGTTTCATTCCCTAGAGTGCCTTCTTCCTCTCAGAACTTCACGGTTGCTGGATGGATTCTCTCTAGACATAGAAGGAAATGGAAAGAGAGGAAAAGATGGTGAAGTGAGAACTCTGTCCAGTGCTATGGAGAATGAGGCATGGACAGTTATAGAAAAAAAAATACTTATGGTAAATACATTATTGTAGATACACTGAGAGAAAGAGAGAGAGATTAGATAAATTCCAGAGTATACATGTGGGTGGTTGTTGTTGCTTTTTAATGAGAGTGAATAAATGACTCTTCTTGCTTATGCCTGAACTGCCTTTTTACAGTGTGGATCTGCACCCTGAAGATTTTTAGAGATCTTCACATGATTAGATTTTAAAACAATTTTGTTTTCTGAGAAGAGACATTTTTTGTTTGGAGGAATATTGGATGTGGGATCTTTTGTCAACAGGTAAGATGTCTTCCTTCTCCTTCTGTTGGCTTTCTCACCGGTCTGGATTTGTCTGTGTGAAGTAGATAACGTATGACTCTTTCAGCATCTTTTGAAATCTGTAGTGAATTCCAGTGTTTACCGTCCAGATTTGGGAGGCATTATTATTGCACCTGTCTCTGTATCAACCTTCTTCACATTCTGGGATGCTGAGTACTTATGTTTAGTCAGGCTCAATCCTAAATATGTTCACTGGAAGGAATTCTGTAAATCCACCAGACCTCAATGTTCTCTACAGGAATGACTGTGAGGTGGGTTTGACTGTGAGGTGGGTAGATGCCTACTCAGCCATGAAGGCCCATAAGTATCTTGAGATGTCTGTACAAATTCTTTCACCTATTTTTCAAAAAGTTGACCCCAGCCTGATTTTTTTTTTAAAATGGGGGCCATAAAAATATCACCTGTTCCTACAATCACCATGCCCCTGTAGCTTCCACAATAGTACAAACCTAGACAGTAACCCTTGCTGTGGGTTGTAGTCTATAATGACCAGTGTCCTAGTGAGATGATTGGGACACGTGGGCAAATGCAGAGAGACTTAACTAGCTGAGGTCCGATAATGTTTCAAAAAGAAAGATGGAAGTCAGCAATGCTGAAATCAGTGGAACTGGTTTCCAGATACCTTAGTTAAAGGACTGGGATGTTAGAAGTGTGATTTCCCCTAGTTTTTTAAAAATGGGTTGGAATTGTTAGGGTCACACTTGTTGAAAGTGTGCTACCATTGGGGGAATAATAATAACAACAATGGCAATTTCATACTTTTAATATTTTCCAAATAATTTCTATAAATCATTGCAATGGTCCTTGCAAGAAGTCCATTGGTTGATTGCACTGTCATTTTGAAACTATCCCACCCTTCCTCCAAGTGCTTCAGACAATATACATAGTTCTCTTCCTTTCAACCTCCCAAGTCTGTGAGGTATGTTTGGAGGAATGAGACTGATGGCCTCAAGGTTCCCCAGCCCAATCGTAATCCTCATATCACATATATTTGGGTGTTTTTTTGTTGTTATTGATAATGCCCCATCTAACACTGGTTTTTGACATGCTCTTCACCACTGTGGAACACAGTTACCAATGAGCCACTCACAAATCTAGTATAGCCAGCAGCACATTGATACACACTCATACCAAAACTGCCATTGGGAAACATTCTTGGTCATAGAAATTTTTTTTCCAGAATGCCATAAATTATGAAAAACCACACAGAGATTTGGAAAGAGCGGAAGGTTTCTCTCTGCAACTTTCAGGGGATCTTTTCTCTCAACACATCTGATGATATGATCACTGACCAGAAAGGCTTATGCCAGATTGATTGTGTTCATCTGCCATGCATTCCTTTGCAGCTGTCGTTTTAGACTTGGGGGCAACAGACTGCAAATCTACCCCTCAATGTAATCTTCACCTACTTCCCACCTCATTCTGAATGTGTTTCCTTGGAAGCTCAACTCCCACTGAATTCAGTGGGGATTCCTTTCTTAGTATATGTAGAATTGTCATTTGTGGCCCAGATTCAGGGGTGTGCAGAGTTACCCTCTGGGGGTAGCATCTCAGTGTGGGGAAATTCACCAGTGTATTCCAGTCTGACCAAAAAGTGAGCATTCATAGGCATGCCTGTATCAGCAGGTAAGTCTCTGGACTATGCTCCTTACAGTGCAACCCTAAGAAAATTTTCTGGGAGTATAAAAAATTGATTTGCATAGACCTGAACAGGATTTAGCCACATGAGTAATTGCTCAAGTTATGAGAAGAGAATCACCAGAGCAGGATTTTGACTGAGCATCCACCACTGTGGGAGTCCCAGCTACTATAATATGCACTATGATACATCACTAGACAAAATGGGGAGGTTTGTGGGATATTGTTCAGCAGTACATTGTGACTCGGGGCAGAGCTTCCTCTCTGATTTTGGCTATGAATGAACTGCAGAAATAAGAGAGTCCTTTTTTTGACAGCATGACAAAATTGTTCATAGAACCACTTATTTCAGCATGAACTTATTTCAGCATGAACTGATGAAGCCAAGTCTACTGACTTAGATGACCAGTGGGAAGTTTCATGTTTCAGGTGTCCATGTTTTTCCTTTGCTGGCATTTCATGGCTTGCAGTGTATCCTTCCAGCTTTGTGGTAGGGAACCTGTATGGAGGTAAGATAAATCCCTGCATGTAAGGAGCCATAAGGTGTTTCTTTGGTCAAAGGTGTGCAGAATTAATGGGAAGATGATGGATGGAAGAATGAGTGAATGCACCACGTCAATGTGGGGGAAATTCACCACTGGATTCCAATCTGACAAAAAAGTGAGCATTTGTAGGCACACCTGGATCAGCAGGGAAGTCTCTGGACTGTGCTCCTTACAGTGCAACCATAAGAAAAATTTCAGGGAGTAAAGTTCTTTGCATAGACCAGAACAGGATTCTGAGTATTCCTGTCCAGGGTGGCAATAATAGCTTTCCAAATGTGTTTTAAGGCATGAATGAGCTGCGGGGTTACTTTTAAACCCAATATAGCCTGGTAGGAAGAATTACGTTCACATAAGCTACTGAAGTGCTCAAGTTATGAGATGACAATCGCCTGATCAGGATTTTGACCGAGCATCCAACACTGTGGGAGTACCAGCTGCCACTACTACTATAATATGCACTATGATACATCACTCAACAAAATGGGGAGGTTCATGGGGTATTGTTCAGCTGTAGGTTACATCTTGGGACAGATCTTCCTCTCTGAGTTTTGCCTATGATTGTACTGCAGAGAAGAGATTTTTTTTGATAGGATTACCAAGTTGTTCACAGAACCACTTATTTCGGCATGATCCCAATGAAGCCAGAGGAATCTCTTCTGATTTAGATGACCAGTGAGAAGTTTCATTATCAGGTGTCCATGTTTTTCCTTGGCTGACATTTCATGGCTTGTAGGTAGGAAGCCTGTATGAAGATAAATCCTTGAATGGAAGGAATCATAAGATGTTTCCTTGGTCAAAGGTGTGCAGACTTAATAGGCAGATGGGCAGATGATGGATGAGCGACGATGGAATTTTTGACATGGGTACATTACTGGCCTAGCTTTGATAATGACCAGAATGAATGAATACATCCCCCCATCATCATGACTCAGATTATCTGCACTTAGGGTTTTTGTTTCTCTATTGATTTCCCATTCTGTTTAGTCCTTCTCTTGTGTCT
The DNA here is from genome assembly GCA_029375565.1 of Gekko gecko. NCBI lineage: Eukaryota > Metazoa > Chordata > Lepidosauria > Squamata > Gekkonidae > Gekko > Gekko gecko. The sequence goes on along the minus strand of JAPDNY010000015.1, from coordinate 53,140,146 downwards.
TGCTCGAATGTTGCTATTTTAAGTATTTATATTATTTTGGCATTCAAAAATCACATTTCATGTGTTTGTCTGAATCAGCACCATGAACATGCATTTCCCCTTGAATAGGACATTTAGCCTTATTTCAAGAAGCAGAGATTGTGGGAGTATAGGGATATTTTAGTTAATATAGCAGAGTTTTGTCCGGTCATAGAAGCACAATACTGAGTGCAGTAAATACGTCTCCCAAGAAGTATATTGCAAAAAAAGAAAAGCTAAACAAGCATTTATGCAAGGAGATCCAGTTCACATTTAGGCTGCAGTCAAAAGAAGAGAAAGTAGCCTAATCTAAAGAGTACTTTCCCTATCACAAATGGCCCGCTTGTCCGGTGTTGTGTATTAAGATGTAAAAGATAGCCGTGGCCTGCTAGCCGGGCCATGCGGTCAGACAGGCCCTCAGACCTTCGGTCCTAAAGACAATAGCCACCTCAGATCCTAGGGCGCGCCAATGGGCTCGCCCGGATCCGAAAGGGAACCTATTGAAACATAGATTTGTAAATAGAGCCAATTACGGGTGATGGGTGTGTGTGGGTGGGGTACTTGTGTATGCATATAAACCGGGCACGGACCGGCAAAAGCATGCTTGGTTCTGCTATGTAACCAATAAACGTCTTGCAGATTTCACCATGCTGAGCCTCCGGCCTTAGTACTTTTCATCCGGCATCATGAGTGTGGACATATGAGGGCATTGTATTGACAGAAGAGACCTTGGAAGGCCATGTGAGAAAGGGAGAGAACAAAGTGAGAGAGGAGGGGTCAGAGGGCAGCTGTCAGGTTAAGACAAAGAGAGGCATCCCATTCAAGAAGATAACACCTATACAAACTTGGAGTGATTTAGTGCTCAGTGTCCAGTCACTATTGCTGGACCAGACTGGCTCAGCTGGGGACTGGAAAAGCTGCCGGGGAGGGGGGAGAAGGGAGGACAATAAGAACCAGTCTTGGGATCCTTGTTTCTTGCATTCTTCATTTATCCTTACTGAGTGCATAAACCCTCAACTTGGCGCCAAACTCAGTAGAATCAGAAAAATCATGATGGAGTCCATCTCTTTTCCTTCTCCTTCACCCCCCTCTCTTTCTTTCCTAGAGAAAAAAATTGATATGGTCAGGTCCTGAAGCTATAGCAGATGATGTTTAAGAAGGATGAACCTACTGGGAAGTTTTGCATAAAGGGTACATGGCCCACAAGTGGAGTGGGTAAAAGGAGGCACACCTGCAGATGGAGGGTTCAAGCACAAGGGAAGCCCTGGAAACCTGGTGGGCTGATCTGGTGGCCATCTAACAAGAATGGGAAAGTATTCCATTTCAATTTTATTATATTACGGTCCACAGCCAGCTGTTGTTGGTTCAAGTTTGCTGGTGTGAAGACTGTGAATCGCTCAAATGCAAAACTGGAGCATCAGCTTGAAATATATCCAAAGTGTCTGGCCCTCACTGCAGACACCCATGTCTGGTGGCATCCTATTCACAAGGCTCCCCCAACATCCACCAACAGATTTTTTGGGACTCACGTGCAGATGCTGGACACAGTGTTCAGTCCACATCTGCAAGTGCTTGTGTTTTATAGGATCCATTCCATAATGCATTACAAATCAACTAATCTGTCAGTCTATATGAGCTGAACTTGGAATAAAAAGCCAAGGACTGGTGAGCTGTGAAATTTCATATCATTATTTGCAAATTTGGCTGGAACCGCTGATGTCAAGTATGTAGCAGGGATGGGAAGGCATCTGCTCTGGACCTTGGCGGGTGGGTGCCCATCAGAGCCCCCGAGGCAGGGCTGGAGGGACCACCAGTCTGGCTCATTCCAAAGTGGATCATTTTATCTGTTTGTTGTAATTCCATTTCACAGACAAGATACTGTGACGGGTGTAAAAATGTAGCTGGGTGTGATATACTCACCACAACAAGGACTTGCCTGTGATAGGAGAGGAGACTTCACCATCGCCTTTGCTTGTACTCATCTCAGGAAGCAGTTTTTGTCCTGAGATGTAACACTGTGGCTGCCATAGTATGCCACAGTGGTTTCTACTAGGTATAAAACCTGAAATGGAGAAGTGGCATTTGGACATCATGGGAGGTTGCCAGGAACTATGCATCTGCCAATGACAATTTTTGCAGATGATATACCTGATTCACATACATGCCTCATTCATTCATTCATTCATTCATTCATTCATTCATTCATTCATTCATTCATTCATTCATATGAATGCATGCATATATTTCAGTCTTCTGCTTTACAGCATAAGTAGAGTGAGGTGCCTTCACGATTCCATGCAGCTGTGTGATTTCGCAACAGGAATTTAACCTCCTGAGAATGTCAGGTTTGTGGTTTTAAAAATGATAATTTCCAGTCCTTGGGATTGTTAAGGTTGGTTTGAAAATGTGGCAACTGTATTAGGAGAAAGCTCAGAGCAGAATGGATGTTGCACAGGACTGAGAATAGCAGTGCAGGCTAGGACTGGCCCTGCTCCTCAGGAGCAAATGCAGAATAAATTATACAAAACAGATTCATTTTCATAACTCCATTTGGTGCAGAATTTTTTTTTCTTTCTTTATCATAGATCAGACACAAACCTAGAAACAAGAAGGATGAAATACTGAAAGGAAGATGGGAAAACAAAGAGCACCAGAACTTTCATTTTTACTCCCAAATGCTCCTTCAGTGGATTTACTGATTTAGTGCATTGTCTTCTTTATATGAAAATATGGGGGGCTGGAGTGACTTTGGAGAGACTTTTGCATTTCAAAAAAATGCTACATGACCTGGATAGCCCAGGAAAGCCCAGTCTTGTCACATCTCAGAAGCTAAGCAGGGTCGACCCTGGCAAGTATTAAGATGGAAGATTGCCAAAGAAAACTAGGGCCGGGAGGCAGAGGCAGGCTATCAAGCCACTTCTCTGAATGTCCTTCACGCCCCAGTAGGAGCCTCCAGGGGTCACCATGACTTCCAGGCACTGGTGTGCACACACGCACACATAAACAAAAAATGCAAACAAAAAATACCCCTCCAAAATGCTGCATATATTGTCCCATTTCTAGAAGGTCCATCTTGGAGAAACTAGGGCAGAAGCCACTTCCCTTTTCTACTCCCCATCTACAAACCAATCATTTCCTCCCATCCTTGATCTCACCTCCTCAGCCAACCTCAGGGCCTCCTTTACCAGCTTCCTGCCTAAACTGTGAGAGGAGGCAGCAACAGAACAGGTTTCCGGTCCAAGGTTTATTTGAGATGCTCTGAGAAAGGGAGACACCCGTTTCATTCCCTAGAGTGCCTTCTTCCTCTCAGAACTTCATGGTTGCTGCATGGATTCTCTCCAGACAAAGAAGGAAATGGACAGAGAGGGAAAGGGTGTGAAGTGAGAGCTCTGTCCAGTCCTTTGGAGACTGATGCGTGGACAGTTATGGAGAAAAATATTTATGGTAGATACATTATTGTAGGTACTTAGAGAGAGAAAGAGAGAAATTGGGTAAATTCCATAGTATAGATGTATTTTTTTAATGAGAGATAATAAATTACTCTCCTTGTTTGGGTCTGAATTTCCTTTTTACAGTGCGGATCTGAACCCTGCTAACTTTTAAAAATTATTTACATGATTGTATTTTAAAACAATTTTTGGTTTCTGAGAAGAGGTCAAGAAGTTTTTTGTTTGGAGGAATGCTGGATGTGGGATCCTTTGTCAGCAGGTAAGATGCCATCCTCCTCCTCCTGTTGGATTTCTTCACCATTCTGGATTTGTCTGTGTGAAGTAGACTATGTAATGACTTCTTCCGCATCTTTGGAAATCTGTAGTGAATTCCGGTGTTTACAGACCAGACTTGGGAGCCATTATTATTGCACTTGTCTCTGTATCAACCTTCTTCATGTTCTGGTATGCTTAGTACTTGTAACTGCCAGGCTCTATCCTAAACGTGTTCATTGGAAGGAATTCTGTAAATCCACCAGACCTCAATGTTCTCTACAGGAAGGACTGTGAGGTGGGTTTGACTGTGAGGTAGATAGATACCTACTCAGCCATGAAGGCCCATAAGTGACTTGAGATCTCTGTGCAAATTCTTTCACCTATTGTTCAAAAAGTTGACCCCAGCCTGATTTTTTTTTAAATTTTGGCCATTAAGAGTTCCTTCTTACTCATGCTGGCAGCCTCTTTCCCTTCCCCCTCACCTACAAGACCTCACATAGACCAGGGAGAGACTATTCATTGTTGCCTGGCAACTAATTGCTAGCCATCAGCAGCCTGGCTAAAGTCATCAAGAGGACAATGGAATCGGCTTGGTGACTCATCCTGCCTGCTACCAGGTGCCAGACATGAGTTAGGCTTCTAGCCCTCAATATTGACCACTCCTCAGTCCCACCTCCCCTAAACCTTCAAACCAATAGGGTATTTTCAGGGATGGACTAACCAGGAGGTGTGACCATGGGTTGTGACCAGCCCCCTCCCTCCTGCATATAAGGGGATGCCTGACCACCGACGCTCTCTCTGCTCTACGACCCCTATCGAACCTTTGACCCTCTTATGTCCAGCTTGCTATCCCCAACCCCTGCCTCCATCTTTAAATTCTAGGTCTGCAGCCTGAGTTTCCATGTGTTTCCTGCTGGTTCAGACCACGTGGCCCCATTTTTCTATTTCTTCCCCTCCATTTTTCCTGAGGAACGCTCTGCACAACGGGACTGGTAAATATTACCCACCAACGCTTATCTGCTAATGCGAATGTGCTTATGCCTCTCTCTTTATTTTCCTAGACTTTTGTAATTGTGTGTGAGACTGTGTATTGTTTGCTTGTGAAGAACTGCAGTAAAGGACTTTATTTTCAACCTTATAAAGTCTCCTGGTCTGTTGCCAACACCTCCCGGAGGGGCGGGACTTCTGTATACACAGGTGCTTGCTTCCGTAGCCGATTGCCTCTTGATAATTAATCAACTGCCCCCTATTATTATTAATAACTACGAGCAATCAGGCTAACAGTGTGCCACCATTGGGGGAATAACAATAACAATGGCATTTTCATACTGTTAATATTTCCCAAATAATGTCAATAAATCTTTACTACAGCCCTTGCAAGAAATCCATTGGTTCATTGCACTATCATTTTTAAACCATCCCACCCTTCCTCCAAATGTTTCAGATGACATACATAGTCCTCCTCCTTCCTACCTCCCAACTCTGTGAGGTACGTTAGGCGGAACGAGAGTGATGGTTTCAAGTTTCCCCAGCCCCATTGTAATCCTCATATCACATATATCTGGATTTTTTTTTGTTGATACTGATAATGCTAACACTGGTTTTTGACATGCTCTTCACCATTGTGGAACTCAAGAACCCTTACGCCGCCTGCGTATATAGTATAGCCAACAGCAGCACATTGATACATACTCATACCAAAACTGCCACTGGGAAACATTTTTGGTCATAGGAATTATTTTTTCCAGCCTGCCATAAATTATGAAAATTCACACAGAGGTTTGAAAAGAGCAGAAGGTTTCTCTCTGCCACTTTCAGGGGATCTTTTCTCTCAACACATCTGATGATGTGATCACTAGTCTGAAAAAATTATGCCAAAATTTATGCTCATCAGGAAGACACCATGAGTTCTTGTGCTCATCAGGAAGACATCATGAGTTCTTGTGCTCATCAGGAAGACACCATGAGTTCTTTTGCAGCTGTGGTTTGAGACCTAGGGGCAATAGACCACGAATCTGTAGTCCTTCCCTTATCCAGAACCCTCCCCCTAAATGAAATGTAATCCTCACCCGTTTCCCACCTCATTCTGAATGTGTTTCCTTGGAAGCTAAACTCCCACTGAATTCAGTGACGATTCCTTTCTTAGTATATGCAGAATTGTCATTTGTGGCCCTGATTCAGGGAGCCGTGGAGTCACCTTCTGGAGAACCTTCTTCTAGGGGTTGGAAGATGCACCATCTCAATGTGGGGGAAATTCACCCGTGGATTCCAATCTGACCAAAAAGTGAGCATTTGTAGACACACCTCATATGCATGCCTCATTTGTTCATTTGTTTGTTTGTTCATTCGTTCTTTCATTCATTCATTCATTCATTCAGCCAGTCATTCAGCAGGGAAGTCTCTTGATTCTGCTCCTTACAGTGGAACCCTGAGAAAAATTTCAGGGAGTAGAATTCACTGGATAGACCTGGACAGGATCCTGCATATTCTTGTAGTCTGTAACAGTAGCTTTCCAAAGGTGTTTTAAGATAATGAGAATGGCATAAATGAGCTGCGAGGTTACTTTTAAACCCAGCATAGCCTGGTAGGAAGAATTATGTCCATGTAAGCAACTGAAGAAAGGATTTAGTCATATGAGTAATTGCTCAAGTTATGAGATGCCAGTCGCCTGAGCAGGATTTTGACTGAGCATCTACCACTGTGGGAGCCCCAGCTACCAGTATAATATGCACTATGATACATCATGCAACAAAATGGGGAGGTTCGTTGGATATTGTTCAGCTGTAAGTTGTGACTTGGGACAGAGCTCCGCCTCCGACTTTTGCCTATGACTGTACCGCAGGGATAAGAGGGATTTTTTTTTGGACAGCGTTACAAAACTGTTCATGGAACCACTTATTTCAGTATGATCCTGATGAAGCCAGAGGGGCCTCTTCTGACCGGTGGGAAGTTTCATGTTTCTGGCATCCACGGTTTTCCTGGCTTGCGGTATATCCTTCCAGCTTGTAGGTAGGGAACTTGTAGGGAGATAAGAGAAATCCCTGAACGTGAGGAATCATAAGTTGCTTCCTTGGTCAAAGGTGTGCAGAATTAATGGGAAGGCGGGCAGATGATGAACGGAAGAATGAGCGAATGCACCGTCTCAGTGTGGGGGAAAATTCACCAGTGGATTCCAGTCTGACGAAAAAGTGAGCCTTCGTAGGCATGCCTGTATCAGCAGGGAAGTCTCTGGACTATGCTCCTTTCAGTGTAACCCTAAGAAAATTTTCAGGGAGTAAAATTCATTGCATAGACCTGAACAGGATTCTGAGTATTCCTGTTCAGGATAGCAATCTGTAGTAATGGCTTTCCAAAGGTATTTTAAGATAATAAGAATGACATGAATGAACTGCGAGGTTACTTTTAAACCCAGCATGGTCTGGTAGGAAGAATTCCATTCATGTAAGCCATTGAATTTTCAAGTTTTGAGATGCCAGGCGCCTGAGCAGGATTTTGACCGAGCATCCACCACTGTGGGAGTACCCGCTACTACTATAATAGGCACGATGATACATCATTCGACAAAATGGGGAGGTTCATGGGATCTTGTCCAGCTGTAAGTTGTGACTTGGGACAGAGCTTCCTCTCTGTACTCTTGCTACAGAGATAAGACATTGATTGTACTTTTGTCTTAACTGCAGCGATAAGACGTTGATTGATAGCATTACAAGTTGTTCATAGAAGCACTTATTTCGGCATGATCCTGAAGAAGCCATAAGAATCTCTTCTGACTCAGACAACCGGTGGGAAGTTTTTCATGTCTCAGGTGTCCATGTTCTTCCTTGGCTGACATTTCATGTCTCGTAGTCTACCCTTCCAGCTTTGAGATAGGGAACCTGTACGGAGGTTGGAAAAATCCCTGAATGGAAGGAATCATAAGATGTTTCCTTGGTCAAAGGTGTGCGGAATTAATCGCCAGACGGGCAGATGATGAACGGAAGAGTGAGCGAATGCACCATCTCAGTGTGGGGGAAATTCACCAGTGGATTCCCATCTGAGAAAAAAGTGAGTGTTCGTAGGCACGCCTGGATCAGCGGGGAAGTCTCTGGACTATGTAACTCTAAGAAAATTTTCAGGGCGTAAACTTCATTGCATAGACCTGAATAGTATTGCTGTTCATGATGGCAGTCTGTAATAATAGCTTTCCAAATGTGTTTTGAGATAATAAGAATGACATGAATGAGCTGCAAGGTTACTTTTAAACCCAGCATAGCCTGGTAGGAAGAATTACGTTCATGTAAGCCACTGAATTTTCAGGTTATGAGATGCCAGTCGCCTGAGCAGGATTTTGACCGAGCATCCACCACTGTGGGAGCTCCAGCCAGTACTATAATATGCACTATGATACACCATTCGACAAAATGGGGAGGTTTGTGGGATCTTGTCCAGCTGTAAATTGTGACTTGGGACAGAGCTTCCTCTCTGACTTTTGCCTATGAATGAACTGCATAGATAAGAGATTTGTCGACAGCATTACAAAATTGTTTATAATACCACTTTTTTTCAGTTTGATCCCGATGAAGCCAGAGGGATCTCTCCTGACTTCAACGACCAGTGGGAAGTTTCATGTTTTAAGTGTCCATGGTTTTCCTTTGCTGACATTTCATGGCTTGCACTGTAGCCTTCCAATATGAGGTAGGGAACCTGTACAGAGGTAAGATAAATCCCTGAATATAAGGAATCATAAGATGTTTCCTTCATCAAAGGTGTGCAGAATGAATGGGCAGATGGACAGATGATGGATGGAAGAATGAGTGAATTGATGGAATTTTTGACATGGGTACATTACTGGAGTAGCTTTGACAATGACGGGAACGAATGAATACATCCCCCCATCATCAGGACTCAGATTATCTGCCCTTAGGTTTTTTGTTCCTCTGTTTGTTTCGCATTCTGTTTAGACCACCTCTTGTGTCTTGCTTGAATGTTAATATTTGAGTTTTTATATTATTTTGACATTCAAAATCACATTTCATGTGTGTTTGACTGAATCAGCGCTATGAGCAAGGCTCTTTTTGGGCAGGAACGCACAGGAATGGAGTTCCGGCTGGCTCCTGAGTTGGCCACTCCCAGCAGGAACTCATTAGCATAATAGGCCACACCCAACAGCAGAAACTCATTAGGATTGGCTACATTAGGATTGGTTACATTTGCCTAACATGCAAAGGAGTTCCTGCTACAAAAGAAGCCCTGGGTTTTGACAACAAACAAGGTAAACAGAATAAAAGCAAAAGGTGGGTGTGACTGGATGACCACACTTCTGGTAACATGGGGAGTGGCCTAATATGCTAATGAGCTGTGCTGTCAAGGGTGTGGCCTAATATGCTAATGAGTTCCTGCTGGGCTTTTTCTACAAAAAGAGCCCTGACTATGAGCATCCATTTCCCCTTGAAAAGTGCATTTAGCCTTAATTCAAGAAGAAGAGATGGTGGGAGTATTGAGATATTTGGTTAATATAGCGGAGTTTTGCCCAGTCATGGGAGCATGATACCGAGTGCAGTAAATACATCTCCCAAGAAGTATACTGCAAAAAAAGGTAAACTAATATTTATTCAAGTAGGGTTGAGATGTGGAGGGGTTTCTCATAAGTCCCAAGTGGAAATTCTGTTTACTTGGAGTGACCCCCCCCGTTTAGAAGAGGGTTGTGTGAATCAGCTTTCAGCTGAAGTGTTTCCAGATCATAACTACTCCACCACCAGTTTTAAGAGCATGTCAACTGTATGCTAAGAGAAGCAGTTGCCTATAATAAGCACATATCGGGCCACAGAACTCAATGGGTGGGCTTGTGCAACTTAGTCTGATCTACCTCAAAGGTTGTCTGGGACTAAGTGAGATAGGAATGATAGAGGTAGTTGTTCAGCACAAACAGGCCCTTAGCCTGCCTTCTTTACTAGGTGGGGCTGCCTCCTTTCCAGGTGAGACTCCAAAGAAACTAGTGGAAAATCCATAATTTTTTTTTCATTGCTATCAGAAACTTCCCATAATTCTCTTCTTAAGCCCACGTATCAATGAGCATTTTAATGTCTATGAATCATTCACTTCAGATCTGCCAGCTCCCAGTTGGGAAATTCTTGGGGATTTGGGGGTTGACCTTGGACAGGGTGAGGTTTGGGAAGTGCAGGAAGCACAGCAGGCACGTAAGACCATAGAGTCCAGCCTCCAAAGTAGCCATTTCCCCCCCGTGGAACTGATCTCTGTATTCTGGAGATCAGTTGTAATCCTGGGAGATCTTCAGGCCTGCCCTGGAGGCTATCATGCAAAGAAGCAAGAAGCAAGTTCACATTCAGGTTGCAGTCCAAAGAAGAGGGCATTGTATCGACAGGAGAGACCTGCAGAGACGTGTGTCTCCTTGGAAGGGCATGTGAGAAAGGGAGAGGACAAAGGAGAGAGGAGGAGTCAGAGGGCGGCTCCCAGATTTAGACAAAGAGAGACATCCCATTCAGGAAGATAACACCTATACAAATTTGGAGTGATGTAGCACCCCTAATATCCAGGCATGCTGAGTTGCCACTCCAACAAGGAGGTTTTAAACACTCTTGTCACAAGGATGTAGGACCGTCAGACTTCTGTGCTGTCTGTTTTTGCATTGTTTTGTGAATAAATGAATACATATTAATTTCATAGCTGGGGTTATTATTATTAAGGTTACATCTGTTATGATAGGCATGCTAGGCAGTTACATCTGTTATGATGAGCATGAGAATTCTACATATACTAGGCCGTGGAGAAATCGAGCAGTGGCGAATTATGAAAGCGTTCCCCACTCTGGAAAATGTTGCCTGTGATCTATTAGGTGTGAGACAAAAGGACACCAACGAATTTGCAGATGTTCTATTATTACACAGAAAAAATCACAGCTCTCTCACAGTACTGGGTTACTGAGTTAGGTTGTTCAAGGCATTTCTCCCTCGCTCTTCATCTGCTCTCCACATTTCACAGCACCTTTTGAATAGCGAAGTGTTTGTCAATTTGCCAGAAGACTTTCCCTTTTTCAGAAGTGTGATAGATTGAGGTACTCGAAAAAATGTTCCTAGACTTCCCCCCCTTGTGATTTTTCGTTTTTCCGGGATGTAGCAGTTTTAAAGAACGTATTTACCCTCACAATGGATCCAGCTAGCATTACAGACTACCTGCAAATTAACCACATCATCCTTATTTAACCACATGAAAGACCTCAGGGTAACTCAAGCCAGCCTCCCTTGGGGAGGTGTGTGCATACAGGCAGAGATGGGCCACCCCTCCTCTTCCTCCCTCCGTCCCTGCACCACACAGCAGAGAGAAGGTGCAGCTGCTGTTCCCGAGTAATGACTCCAAGGCCAGGAGTGGGCCAGAACTGGACTGTGATCACACACACTAAATAATCCTCTATCAATCCACTTTCAATCCACTTTTGAAATGGATTTTGCCAGTTCACACAGTAAAAATCCAGTTGGAAAGTCCATTGAAAGTGGATTGAAAGTGCCATGGTTAGCTTCCTGTGGACCTAAGAACAGCTTACTCTTTCTGACCACGACACTGATGGTGTCTCTGGAGCATTGGTCAGGGCTATTTTGTCCCTTTAGGTGGATAATCTCCTTCATTCTCTGACTAATGGGATGATGCAAGTTGTCACAGTGAGGTGTACCTCTAGACCAGGGTGGGGTTCTGGCTTAGAGGTAGAGCATCTGCTTGGTATGCAGAAGTTCCTAGGTTCAGTCCCCACCATCTCCAGCTAAAAGGTTCAGGTAGAAGGTTAGGGAACAACCTCCCCAGCAAGGTATATCTGGCCCCCTCACTCTTGATCGGGGGTGACCAAACTTGCTTAACGTAAAAGCCACATACAATAAACGTCCGAGGTTTGAGAGCCGCAAGATCTCAACAAATATTATACGTTTTTACTGGGAAATATGCACATTTGCTTTCTATTAACATTAAATGAGACCGCCAGAAATAATAACGAAAGCAGTAAAAGCAGATGTTGGTAATGATCTTTATTTGTCCAATGATATTTGCTTGCTAATGCTATTCAGCTTCCCCAGCCGCCCTGCCAGGAGCCGCACGATATGTGTGAAAGAGCCGCATGCGGTTCCTGAGCCCCTGCTCTTGATCTTCAGCAACAGTTAGTGGAAGACAGTTTTATCCATGACGGCATTTGATCCGTTCTTCTGCCTACTGGCATTCTTACATTATCGATTTTAACTAGTGGTGTTAATGTCTTCTTTGGTATTTTTTTTTATAATGCCCATTGTAAGCTGCCTTGGGTTCCTATCAGGTAGAAAAATTGCTAATAAATATTTTAAGTGAATTCATTAAATAAATAGGGTGGTGTGAAAAACCTGCCAGCCTACATCGACAGTACTGATTGTGATGGTGTGATGATCTGGTTTAGTATAAGGCAGCTCCCTGTGATCCCTGCCTTAAGCAACTCCCACTTGATGAGAGGGAAGGAGGTTTTCATCAGGGCTTCAACCACTGTGAGTACTGGCCAGGGCACAATGATACGGATTTCTACTGGCTGGAGCACAGTGATACGGACTCATACTGGCGGGGCACAGTGATACAGACTCATACAAAAAGCCCCTTAGAGACAAGCAAAGAAATCTGCAGCTTCAGCTCATGAACTCCATATGAGCCCCAACAGATTGTTCAAGTGCTGTCTTTTTGGTCTGATTTAACCACATCCATGTCAAAGGGAGCAATGGAACGTAGAATGCCTAGACTTGGTTCGAAGTACCAACATTTAAACTTTTCTATACAAAGCACTGCCACCTCGTGGTAATGTCGTAGAAGGGCAGAGTTGTCATTTCACCAAAAGGTGAAACAACCGTCTTTGCAGTTGGACTTCATGTTCTAAGAGTAAGCTCAAAGCTGACCAGGAGCATCCCTAGGATTTATGGGATTGAAAAATGTTAATTTTTGTATTAGATGTGCTGTACATTGTGTTTGTTTCAAACTCATATTCCTTGTTGAAATAACCCATATGTGAAGCTGGTGATCTGCTAACGAAGATCTATCTTTTGTCAATGAAAACTGTTCTCTTTGCCAGAGGACTGGAAAACAGTCATGGCATCAAAATCGTCACCAACCACGGGGTACATGTTTTTGAGATTCAGTAGTATTCTTCTTCAGGCTGGGCAGAAAACTCAGATGTGGCTCCAGGGGAATGGGGCACCCCATGGAATGCCATGAGGAAGGTCAGCAGTGGAACTGGCCCTTCAAACCTCAGTTCTGTTCCCCAGGGTGTCCTCCTCAGCCTTCCCACTGTGCTTCCCCTGAGGTCTTCTCACCAGTGCCATCTCTTAGAACTCAGTCCCCAGAGTTGTCTGTGCCTGCTCCACCTTCCCTGGTCCAACGAACCTTCAGCAATTGGACAACAGAGAGCCACTTCACAGATCCCAGCGGTTTCTTTTCTTTCCCAGCCATGTGCAGGCTCCTCAGCATGTTCTCCCTTTTAAATGTGCAGCTCACTCACACATGTCCAGCCCACGTGCTGGTGTCTCTCCCCCCCTGACAGCCCAGCCAACTTGTCTTTCAGTTGGGCTGTTTTGGGCTGCTCCTGATGCTGCTCAGGTCTGGAGGACCTGTTCTGATGGCCACAAGCAGGTTAATGGTGAAGAACCACTGGTTTAAAAGATGACCAGGTTATATCTCAAGGCCCTGATTGTTTCCCCACCTCTGTTGGAGGCAAGGCCATTATGTCCCCCAAAGCTGGGCCTTTCACCTGCATAGTCCCCACTTCTGGAACTCTGCGCCTGAAAAGGATGGCTTCTTCTCAACCTTCTCTGCTTTTGGAGCTAGATAAAGACTTCCCCCAAAGCCAAGGAGCCTGGGGTGAAATACAAGGGACCCTCTCAATTTCTGTCAGATCCCCAGTTAAGACACTCTCCACAACACTTTTTGGCAGTGATGCCTTATTAGAGATATGCTTACTACAGGAACTGGATCTTTGTCAGGACTGAAGAAAGTGTGCAAAATTCAGGTTATAGGTAAAACCCACTGCACCCCACTCATATGTCAGCATTTGGCCCCTGGCATTACTATAACAACCCTGACAGATATACGGTGTCTTATCTATCCTAGCCTGGCAAAAGAGTCTCCAAGGCCAAATCCCATGAGAGCAGGCCGAGGGGTGCAACTTGAGAAATGGTTATGGCTACTACAGGCAAGCACTTAACCCACACACACTCCCCTCAGGAATTCCCTCCCTCCCCCAATACATGGCAAAGTAAGCAGTGAAGCAGAACGAAGAGAAGCGAAACCAAAACCTTGACAATTTCCCCCTCTCGAGGACTAAGTGAGAGGTGTCAGGCTGAGAAACTGATTGGACTAAGGTCACCCAGTTAGCTTCAGGGCAATGGGGGGGGGATTTCAACCCAAGTCTTTCCCAGCTCAGTCTAACATGTTACGCAGTCAATCGCCCCACTTCAAAGAAGAAGAAACAGTAAGGTCCGCTCCATGCTTGAGAGGAGATGGATGGAGCCTAATGGCAGGGTCTCAGTTAAGTACTCTCAGCAGTCCACAATTAAGAAGGGTACATTTACACATCAGTCTCCAATGCTGACATCTTTATTTTCTTCATTATGTTTTCCTTGGAATGAGAACCCCCAAAATGGTAATCATCAGGGCTATTTTTGGGCAGGAATGCACAGGAATGGAGTTCTGGCTGGTTCCCAAGTTGGCCATGCCCAGCAGGAACTCGTTAGCATAATAGGCTACACCCAACATCAGAAACTCATTAGGATTGGCTCAAGGGTCTCTATGGGTCTCACCACTCCTGGTGCAGATTCCTGTAAGTGGAGTTGGGTGGAAACTCCTTAGGAAGGCAAAGAAAACCAGAGTTAGAAGAGGATAGCCATGCCTGGAGAGCTCCCTATCAGAAAACCACTCCCACACTACCCAGAAGTCAAGAACAGTGCTTAATGTCAATAAGACCCATAGAATTAAATTGCCCAAGCACCAGTTTTCCCAGTTGACTGGCTTGTGGGGTAGACTGGGAGAGTTTTAGGAGACACCAACCTTGGAGGAGAGCCAGAAGAAACAGCGAAACGAAGCCAAGTGCCTTCTTAAACCCGTAGAACAAATTTATGAGGGGACCAGAACACCTCATGCAGCTTTTCCTTTGAGACAGAGTGATGATAAGAACTCAGCGGCTCCAAGCTTGTATTTCAATAGGGGGCCAAGTCAGAGAATTTGCATATTGCTAAACCATGTTTTGGTAAGAGGCCTGTAGAAAACCTGGTAATGCCAGATGCCTCTGGAAGAACCTGCATATGCTGTTTCACATCTTGGGCTGAAGGTGTTGCAGGGACGGTGGGAGACAGGGGTGTGGTGACATACTACAGATATCATACAGCAGAACATAGAGGGGTGTGTATGACCTAGAAAGAAACCACGACAAAATCAGGAGAGTGGAGTAGAAGAGGACAGATAACATCCGAAGACACCATTGGCTCACTTGAAGCTCAAATGATACAGCTAGTTGCTGGTGTTCTCCGCAGCAGATTGGGTTAATTTGTCAGACTCCTGCAGCAGTCATTCCCCAACAGCTTTCATTCAAAGAAGTAAAGTTTATTGAGACAGTTGATAGTATGCAGATATCTGAACCATTTTGTGTTAGAACTAAAGAAGGGCGCGCATAGCAAGCAGATCTACATTATTCAAGGGGACCCCCTGATGGCCCAGGGCCAATCTGGAATCAAAGAGAAGCCTGCCAAAGTAACGGATTACAGTTCCCAGGAGAAAGGCTACACCAGGCACTGAAGGTCATACAGAGATAATAGAAACATAGAAGACACAGTGGAACTGAAAGTTGACATTCCAGAATCACCCCACTCCCATGGCAGCTAAGGCTAGACAGAGGCCTAGCTGACATAATCTCTAGGAGGGGTTAATTTGGAGATTTCCTTGTCTTTCAGTGAGGGGCCTTGGTAGACTTGTGGGTCTAACTGGGGGCTGTCCAGCCTCTTGTGCCCTGGGACTCATGCAGAGATGAGACAGGCATCCTCTTCTCTGTGTGTGAAGTGCCATCAAGTTGAAGCCACCTTACTGCAACTCCAGCCAAGGTGCTTTAAAGGCAAGTGAGAAGGAGAGGTGGTTTGCCCTTTCCTTCTTCTGCAGAGTCTTCCTTGGTGGTCTCCCTTCCAAGATTCAACCCAGTTTAGCTTCCGATGTTGGACAAGATCGGGCTATACCAGGCTGCCCTCCCTCCCTGCAGCCTCTTCTGATAGCACCAGATTCTGTTGCATCTCGATGTTGGGAATGTTGGAGTATTCCAAACAAATGGAGATCATCACAGTCTTGACATATAAGATAAAGAATGGAAAGAGGAATTTAAGGATCAAATATAAACCTACCAAACCTAAATGTTACAGATTTCCTTCCTTCAAAAATAAATTCCAACACCTGGCGATGAAGTGTACTATTCAAGTAGACTCAAATTTAGCTCTGTCTTTCTTGGTGCAGATTGAGAGAGAGAGAGAGAGAGAGAGAGAGAGAGAGAGAGAGAGAGAGAGAGAGAGAGAGAGAGAGAGAGAGAGAGAGAGAGAGAGAGAGACCGAGACCCCATGCATGTTACTTTAATTTCTTCCATCTGCCCATCCAATTACATGGTTCATTGATCTATGGGAGGAAACGGAAAACAGAACAGACTTCCCATGTGAGGTTAATTTTGCATTTCCTGAGGAAAACAAGATGTCACTCTCATGTTTCATGCTTTATCACACAAAATTCTTCATAGTGGCATCATGGCTTGAGCCATAATGGGTAGAGATGCAGAAGATGCCTTAGATGGACACAGTGACCTCTAAAGGGGGTGAGAAAGAGAGAGAATGTGCTAGTTGCTGAGTGAGAACTTGGAGAGAATTATCCTGTCCTATTATATATATATGTAATAGTCTGGCAAGGTTCTATGCTTGGCAAAATCAGTTTGCTGCCTGATCTGTCATTCAAAATGACTCCCTAGGCACTGGCTGCGTTGCCTGAGTCCTACCCACAGAAGGAGCAGGAGCCAAAGCTCACCTCAGAAGACAATTTCACCTCAGGAGAGAGGACGGAGTCTCCAGCCCTCTCGCTTCCCAATGACTCTGGCCCTGCCACTTTGCACTGCTGCTGCTCCCGGCCTGGCCTCAGCCTGCACTGAGGCTGCTGCCTACTGCCCCTCCATGCTGCTGCCTGTCCCAGCCCCTCCCAGAGCCCTAAAGACTCCCCAAGTTAAGTAGGCAGCCGAGCTGTGAGCGGCCTGGCTGGGCCACAGGGGCCTTGAACGGGGGTGGGTGGGAGAGCCAAAGGCCTGTCTGGCTGGGCCGCATTGAATGGGGGTGTGGGAGAGCCAAGGCCTGCCTGGCTGAGCTGCAGGGACCTTGAACGGGGGCATGGGAGAGCCAAGGCCTGCCTGGCTGAGCTGCAGGGACCTTGAATGGGGGGGAGAGCCAAGGCCTGCCTGGCTGAGCTTCAGGGGCCTTGAATGGGGGCGTGGGAGAGCCAAGGCCTGCCTGGCTGAGCTTCAGGGACCTTGAACGGGGGGGGGAGAGCCAAGGCCTGCCTGGCTGAGCTGCAGGGACCTTGAAGGGGGGGAGAGCCAAGGCCTGCCTGGCTGAGCTTCAGGGGCCTTGAATGTGGGGGTGGGAGAGCCAAGGCATGCCTGGCTGTGTGTGTGAGACTTTACTTCCATTTCTGTACTTTTCTATGCATTTGTTACCCATGACATCTTTCTAGAGCCCGTTGTATTGCTTCTCTAATGGGCTTTACTGCTAGTCATTGAATAAAATCATAGAATTGGAAGGGACCTCCGGTTTCATCTAGTCCAACCTCCTGAACAATGCAGGAAATGCACAAATACCTCTCCCCTACACCCCCAGTGACCTATGCTCTATGCCCAGAAGAGGGGGGGGGGAATAAGCCCCCTTGGATCCCTGGCCAAATTGGCCTGGAGAAAATTGCTCCTTGATGCATAAGGGGTGACCAGCATTTCCCTGGGTGTGTAAGAAAGGGCCACGAGAACTAAGCACTGATGAAACCCTTCGTGCCCTCCTTCTCATGATCTGCCTAAGTTCACAGACTCTGCATTGCTGCCAGATGGCCATCTAGCCTCTGTTCGAAAACCTCTAAAGAAGGAGAGCCCACTACCTCCCGAGGAAGCCTGTTCCACTGAGGAACCACTCAAACTGTCAGGAAGTTCTTCCTATAAATAAGAATCTCTTTATGGATGCTACAGTTCAGGTACAGATAAGATGTACGTGTGCACAAATTTCTGGGAAGAACAGGATTTTCTTTTCTTTTAAGACCTTTACTGAAACGGCTAAAAGTTTTGCAATAGGATCACAAAAAACAACATGCACCATATATTAAAACTCAATTTGTTAAGAAATGACACATATAAATATAGATGATTGATATAGAAAGTACACGAAATATAATAATTTTGACAATTATAATATTTCCAATTTAAATAAACACTAGCTGGATAACTAAGTTAAAAAGAAACAACAACAAAACTACTGAACTTATTTACTGTTGTATTTAGAGCTATAACTACCTACCTATCTGCATTACAAAACTAAGAACTGTTTGGGGCGGGTGAAATGGAAGACAGAATAATTACTTGCTATAGATTCAATTATAGGGGACCACAATTCAACAAAATTAGAGATATTTTGATTTGATCTGCATCTGCTGGTCCAAATTTTTTCCATAACAAATATACCTCAAATCTTCTTGTACCAAGCTGATAACAAAGGTATTTCACTGATTTCCCAAGCCGCTGCGATGACTAAGCGGGCTACAGCACATCATAATGCTATTAAGTCTTGTCTCATTAGGGGAATATTTATGTTTGGAAATAGATTTAGCAGCATTACTTCAGGTTTTGTTGTTGTTGTTGTTCAGTCACACAGCCGAGCCCAACTCTTTGCGACCCTATGGACCACACCATTCCAGGCTTCAGGTTTATGGGGAATTAAATAATTTGTCATAATATAGATTTGGGCTTGGATTATTTGCCAAAATGATTGAATATGTTTACAAGACCACCAGGTGTGAAAGTTAGATCCTAGGGTTTTCAGATGAAAAAATCTGCTCTGGACCTGCTCTGGACCTGTGTGCCAGAGCCCCCGAGGCAAGGCTAGAGGGACCACCAGTCTGGTTCATTGCAAAGTGGATCGTTTAATCCATTCTTTTAAAAAAAGAAAGTTTTTTATTTTCTACAACATGCATATAAGACAAACATAACAAACATCCACACTGACATAAAATTGGGGGTACATCATAAGTATACATAGTTTATGGCCATCGAGATATCATTTTATGCTTATACCTTAAAGTGGAAATTAATTTTGTAAATGCTTTTGCAACTATTTGTGTGTACAGTCATCACTGTTACTACAATTAGCTTATCCATTTGTTGTAATTCTGTTTCATAGACAAGTTACTGTGATGGGTGTAAAAATGTGGTTGGGTTTGATGTACTCACCAGAAAAAGGACTTGCTTGTGACAGGAGAGGAGACTTCCCCATCCCCTTTGCTTGTTACTCATCTTAGGAAGCGGTTTTTGTCCTGAGATGTAACACTGTGGCTGTTATACCATCCCACAGTGGTTTCCACTAGTTGTAAAACCAGAGATGGAGAAGTGCCATTTGGACATCATGGGAGGGTGCCAGGAACTCTGCATCTGCCAATGAAAATTTTCGCAACTGAAATATCTGATCCACATACATTCCTCATTGATGAATGAATTAATTCATCCATTCATATGAATGCATGCATATATTTCAGTCTTCGGATTCACAACTTAAGTAGAGTGAGGTGCATTCACGATTCCATGCAGCCGTGTGATTTAGCAATTAGAGTTTTTAAAAAAAATAATTTTCATTTTGAACTTTTTAGCAATAAGAATTTAACTTCCTGAGAATGCCGGGTCTGCTGTTTTAAAGACGATCGTTTCTAGTCCTTAGGATTGTGAAGGGCAGTTCTAAAATGTGGTGACTGTATCAGGAGAGAACTCAGAGCAGCATGGAAGTTGTACAGGACTAGCAGTGCCCGCTAGAATCGACTCTGCTCCTCAACAAAACAAATTAACTTTCATAAAGCCATTTGGGGTGTGTGTATATATATATATATATATATATATATATATATATATATATATATATATTTAGCATAGATTAGACACAAACCCAGAAACATGAAATAGGAAGATGGGAAACCAGAGAGCACCAGAAGTCCCATTTTTACTCTTGAATGATCCCAAAAGCTCCTTGAGTGGATTAATTGTCTTCTTTATATGAAAATATTGTGACAAAATGACTTTGGGGAGACTTTTATATTTCAAAAAGTGCTGCATGCACTGTCCTATTTCTAGCAGGTCCACCTTGGAGAAACCAGGGCAGAAGCCACCTCCCTTTTCTGTGCCTCATCTACAAACCAACCATTTCCTTCCATCCTTGATCTCATTTCCTCAGCCAACCTCGGGGCCTCCTTTACCAGCTTCCTGCTTAAACCGTGAGAGGAAACACCAACAGAACAGGTTTCCGGTCCAAAGTTAGTTTGGGATGCTCTGAGAGAGGGAGACACCCGTTTCATTCCCTAGAGTGCCTTCTTCCTCTCGGAACTTTACGGTTGCTGGATGGATTCTCTCTAGACAAAGAAGGAAATGGACAGAGAGGAAAAGGGGGTGAAGTGAGAGCTCTGTCCAGTCCTTTGGAGAATGATGCGTGGACAGTTATGGAGAAAAATATTTATGGCGGATACATTATTGTAGATACATTGAGAGAAATAGAAAGAGATTAGATAGATTCCAGAGTATACATGTTTTGGGGTTTTTTTATGAGGGAGAATGACTCTCCTTGCTTATGTCTGAATTGCCTTTTTACAGTGTGGATCTGAACCCTAATAGCTTTTAAAAATTATTTACATGATTGGACTTCAAAACAATTTTGGTTTCTGAGAAGTGGTCAAGAAGTTTTTTTGTTTGGAGGAATGTTGGATGTGGGATCCTTTGGCAGCAGGTAAGATGTCCTCCTCCTCCTTCTGTTGGTTTCCTCACCGATCTGGATCTCTCTGTGTGAAGTAGGCTATGTAATGACTTCTTCAGCATCTTTGGAAATCTGTAGTGAATTCCGGTGTTTACAGACCAGACTTGGGAGCCATTATTATTGCACCTGTCTGTCGATCAACCTTCTTCACATTCTGGTATGCTTAGTACTTGTAACTGTCAGGCTCTATCCTAAACATGTCCATTGGAAGGAATTTTGTAAATCCACCAGATCACAATTTTCTCTGCAGGAATGACTGTGAGTTGGGTTTGACTGTGAGGTGGGTAGATGTTTACTCAGTCATGAAGGCCTTTAAGTGACTTGACATCTCTGTGCAAATTCTTTCACCTATTTTTCAAAAAGTTGACCCCAGCATGATTTTTTGAAAAATTTGGGACCATAAAAATATCACCTGCTCCTACAATCACTGTGCCCCTGTAGCTTACACAATGGTACAAACCTAGACAGTAACCCTTGCTGTGGGTTGTAGTCTATAATAGCCACTGCCCCAGTAAGGTGATTGGGACATATGGGCAAATGCAGAGATGCTTAATCAGCTGAGGTCAGATAATGTTTCGAACAGTAAAGATGAAGGCAGTGATGCTGAAATCAGGTGAACTGGTCTCCAAATACCTAAGTTTAAGGACTGGGATTAGGGGTGTCATTTTCCCTAGCTGTTTTAAAATTGCTTTGCTACCACTGGGGGGAATGACAATAACAATCATGGCATTTTCATACTGATGCTAACACCGGTTTTTGACATGCTCCTCACCACAATGGAACTCTGTGTAGTTACCCATGAGCCACTCACATATCTAGTATAGCCAGCAGCACATTGATACACAGTCATACCAAAACTGCCACCAGGAAACATTCTTCATCATAGAAATTATTTTTTTCAGACTGCCATGAATTATGAAAAACCACACAGAGATTTGAAAAGAACAGAAGGTTTCTCTCTGCAACTTTCAGGGGATCTTTTCTCTCAGCACATCTGATGATGTGATCACTAGTCTGAAAAGTTTATGCCAAAATGGTTGTGCTCATCTGGAAAGTGCCATGAGTTCTTTCGCAGCTTTGGTTTTAGACTTGGGGGCAATAGACTGCAAATCTGTAGTCTTTCCCTTATCCAGAACCCTACCCCTAAATGCAATCCTCATCTATTTCCTACCTCGTTTTGAGTGCGTTTCCTTGGAAGCTAAACTCCCACTGAATTCAGTGAAGATTCCTTTCTTAGTATATATAGAATTGTCATTTGTGACCCTGATTCAGGGGGCTGTGGAGTCACCTTCTGGAGAGCCTTCTTCTGTGGGTAGCCAATGCACCATCTCAATGTGGGGGTAAATTCATCGGTGGATTCCAATCTGACAAAAATAAACAAACCCTGAATGTTCGTAGGTTCGCTTATATCAGCAGGAAGTCTCTGGGCTGTGCTCCTTACAGCGCAACCCTGAGAAAAATTTCAGGGAGTAAAATTCACTTGAACAGAATTCTTTGTATTCCTGTTTAGGGTGTCAGTCCATAACAATAGCTTTCCAAAGGTGTTTTAAAGATAATGAGAATGACATGAATGAGCTACAAGGTTACTTTTAAACCCAGGATGATTTGGTAGGAAGAATTATATTCATGTAAGCAACTGAAGAAAGAATTTAGCCACATGAGAAATTGCTCAAGTTATGAGATGACAATCGCTAGGGTAGGATTTTGACCGAGCATCCAACACTGTGGGAGCCCCAGCCCCTATAATACACTATGATACATTGCTTGACAAAATGGGATATTGTTCAACAGTAAGTTGTGACTTAGGACAGAGCTTCCTCTCTGACTTTTGCCTATGAATGAACTGCAGAGACAAGAGATATTTTTTTGATAGCATGACAAAATTTTTCATAGACCCGCTTATTTCAGCACAATCCTGATAAAGCCAGAGGAATCTTCTGACTTCGACGGCCAGTGGGAAGTTTCACGTTTCAGGTGTCCATGTTTTTCCTTGGCTGACATTTCGTGGCTTGCAGTCTATCCTTCCAGCTTTGAAGTAGGGAACCTGTACGGAGGTTAGACAAATCCCTGAATGGAAGGAATCATAAGATGTTTCCTTGGTGAAAGGTGTGCAGAAGTAATGGATGAATAGGTAGATGGATGGAAGAATTAGCAAGTGCACCATCTCAGTGTGGGGGAAATTCACCATTGGATTCCAATCTGACAAAAAAGTGAGCATCTATAGGCACACCTGTTATCATCAGGGAAGTCTCTGGACTATGCTCCTTACACTGCAACCCTAAGATAAATTTCAGGGAGTAAAATTATTTTCATAGACCTGAACGATTCTGAGTATTCCTGTTCAAGGTATCAGTCTGTAACAACTGCTTTCCAGATGTGTTTTAAGATAATAAGAATGGCATGAATGAGCTGCGAGGCTACTTCTAAACCCAGTATAGCCTGGTAGGAAGAATTATGTTCATGTAAGCCCCTAAACTGCTCAAGTTATGATATGACAATAACCTGCCAGGATTTTGACCGAGCATTCACCACTGTGGGAGCTCCAGCTACTGTAATATGCACTATGATACATCACTTGACAAAATGGGGAGATTCTTGAGATATTGTTCAGCCATAAGTCGTGACTTGGGACAGAGCCTCCTCTCTGACTTTTGCCTATGAATGAACCACAGAGATAACAGCTTTGTTGATAGCATTACCGAGTTGTTCATAGAACCACTTATTTCAGCATGATCCTGAAGAAGCCGGAGGAATCGCTTCTGACTTAGATGACTGGTGGGTAGTTTCATGTTTCAGGTGTTCATGTTTTTCCTTGGCTGACATTTTGTGGCTTGCAGTGTATCCTTCCGGCTTTGAGGTAGGGAACTTGTACGGAGGAAAGATAAATCCCTGAACGTGAGGAATCATAAGATGTTTCCTTAGTCAAAGGTGTGCAGAATGAATGGGCAGATGGACAGATGATGGATGGAAGAATGAGCGACTCGATGGAATTTTTGACGTGGGTACATTACTGGCGTAGCTTTGATAATGACCGGAATTAATGAATACATCCCCCCATTATCATGACTCAGATTATCCGCATTTAGGGTTTTTTTTGTTTCTCTATTTGTTTCCCATTCTGTTTAGAACTTCTCTTGTGTCTTGCACGAATGTTGATATTTGAGTTTTTATATTAATTTGGCATTCAAAACCACATTTCATGTGTGTTTGAATTAATCAGCACTGTGAGCATCCATTTCCTCTTGAAAAGTTCACCAGGAGATCATGTTTGGTTTTTTTTTTTAACTGAAGGAGAGTAAGTTACTCTCCTTACTTATGTCTGAATTGCCTTTTTAGAGTGTGGATCTGTACCCTGAAGACTTTTAAAAATCTTGACATGATTGGATTTTAAAACAATTTTGTTTTCTGAGAAGAGATGTTTTTTGTTTGGAGGAATATTGGATGTGGGATCCTTTGTCAACAGGTAAGATGTCCTCCTTCTCCTTCTGTTGGCTTTCTCACTGGTCTGGATCTGTCTGTGTGAAGTAGATAACGTATGACTCCTTCAGCATCTTTTGAAACCTATAGTGAATTCCAGTGTTTACAGACCAGACTTTGGAGGCATTATTATTGCACCTGTCTGTCTATCAACCTTCTTCACATTCTGGGATGCTGAGTACTTATGCTTAGTCAGGCTCAATCCTAAACATGTTCACTGGAAGGAATTCTGTAAATCCACCAAACCTCAATGTTCTCTACAGGAATGTGAGGTGGGTTTGACTGTGAGGTGGGTAGATGCCCACTCAGCCATGAAGGCCTATAAGTGACTTTATATCTCTGTACAAATTCTTTCACCTATTTTTTAAACAGTTGACCTCAGCATAATTTTTTTCTTTTTAATTTGGGGCCATAAAAATATCATCTGCGACTACAAACACTGTGTCCCTATAGCTTCCACGATGGTACAAACCTAGACAGTAACCCTTGCTGTATGTTGTAGCCTATAATAACCACTGACCCAGTAAGATGATTGGGACACATCAAGAACCCTTAAGCCACTTGCATATATGGTATAGCCAGCAGCATATTGAAATGTGCTCATACCAAAAGTGCCGCTGGGAAACATTTTTGGTCATCGGAGTTTTTTTTTCAGATTGCCATAAATTATGAAAAAATCATACAGAGGTTTGGAAAGAGCAGAAGGTTTCTCTCTGCAACTTTCAGGGGATCTTTTCTCTCAGCACATCTGATGATTTGATCACTAGTTTGAAAAAGTTTATGCCAAAATGTTTGTGCTCATCTGGAAGGCACCATGGGTTCTTTGGCAGCTATGGTTTGAGACCTAGTGGCAATAGACCACAAATCTGTAGTCCTTCCCTTATCCAGAACCCTCCCCTAAATGAAATGTAATCCTCACCTATTTCCCACCTCAGTCTGAATGTGTTTCCTTGGAAGCTAAACTCCCACTGCATTCAGTGAAGATTCCTTTCTTAGTATATGCAGAATTGTCATTTGTGGCCCTGATTCAGGGAGCCATGGAGTCAACTTCTGGAGAACTTTCTTCTGCGGGTAGCAAATGCACCATCTCAATGTGGGGGAAATTCACCCGTGGATTCCAATCTGACCAAAAAGTGAGCATTTGTAGACACACCTCATATGCATGCCTCATTTGTTCGTTCGTTCATTCAGTCAGCCAGTCAGCCAGTCATTCAGCAGGGAAGTCTCTTGATTCTGCTCCTTACAGTGGAACCGTGAGAAAAGTTTCAGGGAGTAGAATTCATTGTATAGACCTGAACGGGATCCTGAGTATTCCTGTTCAGGGTGGCAGTCTGTAGCAATAGCTTTCCAAAGCTGTTTTACGATAGTAAGAATGGCCTGAATGATCTGTGAGGTTACTTTTAAACCCAGCATAACCTGGTAGGAAGAATTATGTCCGTGTAAGCAACTGAAAGAAAGGACATATGAGTAATAGCTCAAGTTATGAGATGCCAGTCACCTGAGTAGGATTTTGACTGAGCATCTACCACTGTGGGAGCCCCAGCTACCATAATATGCACTATGATACATCACTCGACAAAATGGGGAGGTTCGTTGGATATTGTTCAGCTGTAAGTTGTGACTTGGGACAGAGCTTCGCCTCTGACTTTTGCCTATGACTGTACCGCAGAGATAAGAGAGATTTTTTTGACAGCCTTACAAAACTGTTCATAGAGGCACTTATTTCAGTATGATCCTGATGAAGCCAGAGGGATCTCTTCTGACTTAGACGACCGGTGGGAAGTTTCATGTTTCCGGCGTCCACGGTTTTCCTGGCTTGCAGTATATCCTTCCAGCTTGTAGGTAGGGAACCTGTATGGAGGTAAGATAAATCCATGAACGTGAGGAATCATAAGTTGCTTCTTTGGTCAAAGGTGTGCAGAATTAATGGGCAGACGGGCAGATGATGAACAGAAGAATGAGTGAATGGACCGTCTCTGTGTGGAAAAATTCACCAGGGGATTCCAATCTGACAAAAAAATGAATGTTTGTAGGCATGCCTGGATCATTGGGAAAGTCTCTGGACTGTGTAACCCTAAGAAAATTTTCAGGGAGTAAAATTCATTGCATAGACCTGAACAGGATTCTGAGTATTCCTGTTCAGGGTGTCAATCTGTAATAACAGCTTTCCAAATGTGCTTTCAGATAATAAGAATTGCATTAATGAGCTGTGAAGTTACTTTTAAACCCAGAATGGTCTGGTAGGAAGAATTCCGTTCACGTAAGCCACTGAATTTTCAAGTTTTGAGATGCCAGGCACCTGAGCAGGTTTTTGACCGAGCATCCACCACTGTGAGAGAACCAGCTACTGCTGTAATAGGCACGATGATACATTGCTCAACAAAATGGGGAGGTTCATGGGATCTTGTTCAGCTGTAAGTTGTGACTTGGGACAGAGCTTCCTCTCTTTACTTTTGCGTATGAATAAACTGCAGGGATAAGACATTTATTGATAGCATTACGAATTGTTCATAGAAGCACTTATTTCCGCCATAACAATCTCATCTGACTCAGACAACCGGTGGGAAGTTTCATGTCTCAGGTGTCCACTGAATTTTCAAGTTATGAGATGCCAATCGCCTGAGCAGGATTTTGACCGAGCATCCTCCACTGTGGGACCTCCAGCTACTACTATAATATGCACTATGATACACCACTCGGCAAAATGGGGAGGTTCGTGGGATGTTGTTCAGCTGTAAGTTGTGACTTGGGACAGAGCTTCCTCCCTGACTTTTGCTTATGAATGAACTGCAGAGATTAGTCGATAGCAGTACAAAGTTGTTTATACTACCACTTATTTCAGTATGATCCTGATGAAACCAGAGGGATGTTTCATGCTTTAAGTGTCCATGGTTTTCCTTTGCTGACACTTCATGGCTTGCAGTGTAGCCTTCCAGCTTTGAGGTAGGGAATCTGTACAGAGATAAGATAAATCCCTGAATCTAAGGAATCATAAGATTTTTCCTTGGTCAAAGGTGTGCAGAATTAATGGACAGATGGACAGATGATGGATGGAAGAATCGATTGAATCTTTGATGTAGGTACATTACTGGAATAGCTTTGATAATGATAGGAACAAATGAATACAAAACCCCCCCCATCATCATGACTCAGATTATCTGCCCTTAGGTTTTTTGTTCCTCTGTTTTTCCCATTCTGTTTAGGCCACCTCTTGTGTCTTGCCCAAATGTTAATATTTGAGTTTTTATGTTATTTTGGCATTTAAAATCACATTTCATGCGTGTTTGACTGAATCAGCACTATGGAGATACATTTCCCCATGAATAGTGCATTTAGCGTTATTTCAAGAAGCAGAGATAGTGGGAGTATTGGGATATTTGGTTAATATAGCAGAATTTTGCCCAGTCATGGAAACATGATACTGAGTGCAGTATGTCTCCAAAGAGGTATATTGCGAAAATGGTACACTAACATTTATTCAAGTAGATTTAGTTCACATTCAGGTTGCAGTCAAATGAAGAGGGCATTGTATTGTCAAGAGTGACCTGCAGAGACGTGTGTCTCCTTGGAATGCCATGTGCAGAGAGGGAGAGGAAAAAGGGAGAGAGGGGAGGGGTCAGAGAGGGCAGCTCCCAGGTTAAGACAAAGAGAGGCATCCCATTCAAGAAGATAACTCCTATACAAACTTGGAGTAGAATCATGGAAGGGACCTCCAGGGTCATCTAGTTCAACCCCCTGCACAATGCAGGGAATTCATAAATACCTGCCCCCACATCCCCAATGACCCCTGCTTTATGTCCAGAAGAGGGTGGAAAATAACCCCTCTTGGATCCCTGGCCAAACCGGCCTGGAGAAAATTGCCCCCTGACCCCAAAGGGGTGATCAGCATTTCCCTGGGTGTGTATCTATCCTATGATAATTCTCTCCAAGCTCAAGCCATGATGCCACTATGAAGAATTTTGTGTACTAAAGCATGAAACATGATAGTGACATCTTGTCTTCCTCAGGAAATGCAAAATTAACCTCACATGGGAAGTCTGTTCTGTTTTCCATTTCCTCCCGTAGGTCAATGAACCGTGTAATTGGATGGGCAGATGGAACAAATTAAAGTAACATACATGGGCTCTCTCTCTCTCTGCACTAGAAAAAGGACTAGCTTGTAACAGGAGAGGAGACTTCCCCATCCCCTTTGCCTGTACTCAACTCAGGAAGCACTTTTTGTCCTGAGATGTAACACTGTGCCTGGTATACCCTGCCACAGTGGTTTCTACTGGGTGTAAAACCTGAGATGGAGAAGTGCCATTTGGAGATCAGGGGAGGGTGTCAGGAACTCTGCATCTGCCAGTGACAATGTTTGCAGTTGATATACCTGATTCATATACATGCCTCATTGATTGATTGATCGATTCATTTGAATGCATGCATATCTTTCAGTCTTCTGGTTTACAGCATAAGTAGAGCGAGGTGCGTCCACGATTCCCAGCAGCCGTATGATTTAGCAATAAGAATTTGACCTCCTGAGCAATGCTTCCTCTAAACCAGGGTGTCAAACATGTGGCCCGGGGGCCAGATTAGGCCCCCAGAGGGCTTCGAGCAGTTCAGCATGCCTGGACATTGGGTGTGTAAGAAAGGGCCACGAGAACTAAACACTAAGGCAACCCTTCCTGCCCTCCCTCTCATGAGCTGCCTAAGTTCACAGAATCAGCATGGCTGTCAGATGACCCTCTAGCCTCTGTTTGAAAACCTCCAAAGGAGGAGAGCCCGCCACCTCCCGAGGAAGCCTGTTCCACTGAGGAACTGCTCAAACTGTCAGGAAGTTCTTCGTATAAATAAGAACGTCTTTATGGATGCTACAGGTCAGGTACAGATAAGATATATGTGTGCGCAAATTTCTGGGAAGAAGAGCAAGATTTTCTTTTCTTTTAAAAACTTTATTGTAACTGCTAAAAGTTTTGCAATAGGATTCCAAAAGCTAAATGCACCAAAGTCAATTCATTAAGAAATGATACATATAAATACAGACCAGTGGTATAGAAAATATACCAAATATAATAATTTTGACAATTATAATATTTCCAATTTCCATCATGCGGCACTCAGGTCTCAAACTGCTGAACTACCAACCTTCCAGCCTGCAGTTCAGCATCTTAACCACTTGAGCCACCGCAGCTCCTAAATACAATAGTAAATAAGTTTAGTAGCTTTTTTGTTGTTTCTTTTTAACTTAGTTATTATACCCCGCCCATCACTTGGAGTCTCAGAGCTCCTTTCCCTTCCCCTCCCCACAACAGACACCCTGTGAGGTAGGTGGGGCTGAGAGAACTTCTGACAGAAACTGCTCTTTCAAGGACAGCTGTGCCGGAGCTTGTGACTGACCCAAGGTCACATTAGCAGGTGCAAGTGGAGGAGTGGGGAATCAAACCCGGTTCTCCCAGATTAGAGTCTGCACACTTAACCACTACACCAAACTTCACCTCCTCAGCCAACCTCGGGGCCCACTTTACCAGTTTCCTGCTTCAACTGTGAGAGGAAGCAGCAACAGAACAGGTTTCTGGTCCAAGGTTAATTTGGGATGCTCTGAGAAAGGGAGACACCCGTTTCATTCCCTAGAGTGCCTTCTTCCTCTCAGAACTTCATGGCTGCTGGATGGATTCTCTCCAGACAAAGAAGGAAATGGACAGAGAGGAAAAGGAGGTGAAGTGAGCGCTCTATCCAGTGCTTTGGAGAATGATGCGTGGACAGTTATGGAAAAAAATGCTTATGGTAGAAACATTATTGTAGTTACATAGAGAGAGAGAAAGAGAGAGAATAAATAAATTCCAGAGTATAAATGTGCTTTTTTTAAATGAGGGAGAATAAATTATTCTCCTTATTTATGTCCAAATTGCCTTTTTAGAGTGTGGATCTGCACCCTCTAAAGACTTTTAAAAATCTTGACATGATTGGATTTTAAAACAATTTTGTTTTCTGAAGACAGACATTTTTTGTTTGGAGGAATATCGGATGTGGGGTCTTTTGTCAACAGGTAAGATGTCCTCCTTCTCCTTCTGTTGGTTTCCTCACCGGTCTGGATTTGTCTTTGTGAGGTAGGCTGTGTGATCTCTCCTTCAGCATCTTTTGATATCTGCAGTGAATTCCAGTGTTTACAGTTTACCTTCAGGGGGCATTATTATTGCACCTGTCTGTCTATCAACCTTCTTCACATTCTGGTATGCTTAATGCTTACAACTTTCAGGCTCAATCATAATCCTCATATCACATAAATTTGTGTGTTTTATTGCTGTTATTGACATGCTCTTTGCCACTGTGGCAAAACACTGTGAACCAGTATAAACTGCTCTTCACCGCTGTGGTTTTTGACACGCTCTTCATTACTGTGCTCTTCGCCACAGTTACCAATGAGCCTCTCACATAACTAGTGTAAACATTCACAGCAGCACATTGATACATGGTCATAACAAAACTGCTGTTGAGAAACATTCTTGGTCATAGGAACTATTTTTTCCGGACTGCCATAAATTATGAAAGATCACACAGAGATTTGGAAAGAGCAGAAGATTCCTTTCTGCAACTTTCAGGGGATGTTTTCTCTCGATGCATCTGTGGATGTAATCATTTGTCTGAAAAGTTTATATGATGATCGTGTTCATCTGGGAAGTTCATCATGCGTTCCTTTGCAGCTGTGGTTTTTGACTCGGGGACAATAGATTGCAAATCCATAATCCTTCCCTCATCCAGAACCGTACCCTGAAATTTAATCCTCACCTCTTTCCCACCTAATTCTGAATGTGTTTCCTTGGAAGCTAAACTCCCACTGAATTCAGCAAGGATTCCTTTCTTAGTATATGTAAAATTGTCATTTGTGGTCCTGATTCAGGGAGCTGTGGAGTTACCCTCTGGCGGTAGCACATGCACCATCTCAATATGGGGGAAATTCACCAGTGGATTCCAATCTGAAAAAAAAGTGAGCATTCGTAGGCACACCTGTTATGATCAGGGAAGTCTCTGGACTATGCTCCTTGCAGTGCAACCCTAAGAACATTTTGAGGGAGTAAAATTTAGTGCATAGACCTGAACGGGATCCTGAGTATTCCTATAAGGTGGTAGTCTGTAACAGCAGATTTCCAAAGGTGTTTTAAGTTAAAAAGTATGGAATGAATGAGCTGCAAGGTTACTTTTAAACCCAGTATAGCCTGGTAGGAAGAATTATGTAAGCAACTGAAGAAAGGATTTAGCCACATGAGTAATTGCTCAAGTTATGAGATGACAGTTGCCTGAGTAGGATTTTGACCGAGCATCCACCACCGTGGGCACTCCCACTACCGTAATATACACTATGATACATCACTTGACAAAATGGGGAGGTTTGTGGGATATTGTTCAGCTGTAAACTGTGACTCTGGAAAGATCTTTCTCTCTGACTTTGCCTATGACTGTACTGCAGAGATAAGAGATTTTTTGATAGCATTACGAAGTTGTCCATAGATCTACATATTTCAGCATGATCCCGAAGAAGCCAGAGAGATCTCTTCCATTTTAGACAACTGGTGGGAAGTTTAATGTTTCAAGTGTCCACATTTTCCCTTGGCTAAAATTTCATGGCTTGCAGTGTATCCTTCTAGCTTTGAGGTAGGGTGGTAAGATATATCCCTGAACATGAGGAATCGTAAGATGTTACCTTGGTCAAAGGTGTGCAGAATTAATGGATGAACGATGGATGGATGGAAGAATAAGCAAATTAATGGAATTTTTGATATGGTACATTACTGGCGTAGCTTTGATAATGACAGGAATGTATGATAACCCCCCCATCATGACTTAGATTATCTGCACGTAGGTTTTTTGTTTCTGTATTTGTTTCTCATTCTGTTTAGACCTCCTCTTCTGTTTTGCTCAAAAGTTAATATTTGATTATTTATTTTATTTTGGCATTCAAAGTACAAATTGAAAATCCATTTATCGCAAATTGAAGTGGTGCCGGGAAACCTGAAATCCTTAATTTCTGTTTACTGTTCCTCCGATGGGTGGTCTGTATAGTGTATGGCTGGCGTACTGGGTGGTTTATTGTAATGACTGATAGTGATAAGTTTCAATTGTTTTGGTATTGCTGGTTATGTTAGTTTGTATGTAGTATAGTTAGTTTTAATTTCAATAGTTTTGTAGTATTCTGTATTTTGTATTACATCTATTTAATAGATTTGCTGTGTAATAATTACTGCATAATGCTTATATTGACTTGCATTATGGTATGTTTGTTTATAAAATTTCAAAAAATGTTAAATAAAAAAAAGAACATTCATGAACTGCCACGAACTGCTTGAAAGTTCGTGGAAAGTTCGTGCTGGTTGACCTGCCATGAATTTCAGTTTGCGAAACCACGAACTGGGCAACATTCGTCATATAGTTCGTGAGCTGGTTTGTGCCCATCACTACTCTTATCCAAAACCCTATCACTAACGTTAAGCCTCCACCAATTCATAGCCTATCTTGAATCTGTTTCCTCTAAAGCTAACCTCCCGCTGAGTTCGCTGAAGACTTCCTTTTTAGTATCTTTAGAATTGTCATTTGTGGTCCTCTGCTGCCACCATCTGGAAGAAGCAAATGCACCATCTAAAGGTAGGAGAACTTCACCAATCTGACAGGGAAGTCTTTGGACCACACTCCTTACTGCACAACGCTAAGAAAATTTCCTGGGAGTAAGACTCAACGAATAGACCTGAACAGGATTCTGAGGAAACCTAATTAGGAGTGTCGTTTGTAATAACAGCTTTCTAAATGTGTTCTGAGATTGTAAGAATGGCATGAATGAGCTGCAAGATCACTTCTAACCCTGGTGTAGCCTGCTGGCAAGAATTACGTTCATGAAAGCCACTGACGAAAGGATTTGATGACATGCAGAACTGCACAAGTTGTGAGATGACAATAGATTCAGGTAGGGAGCTGTGTTGGTGTGAAGCAGCAGCACAAAGTGTGAATCCAGTGGCACACAAAGCTTTTGTGTGAAAGCACACCTCTTCAGATATCAGATATATTAGAAAAATATTTCTAGACTTTCCCCCCTGTAATGTTTAGTTTTTCAAGATGTAGGAGTTTTTGAGTGTGTTTACTCTCACAACAGACCCAGCTGTCAAAAGAACATAAGAGAAGCCATTGTTGAATCAGGCCAATGGTCCATCCAGTCCAACACTCTGTCACACAGTGGCCAAAATATACCAGGTGCCATCAGGAGGTCCAGCAGTGGGGCCAGGACACCAGAAGCCCTCCCACTGCTGCCCCCTCCAGCACCAAGAATAGAGTGCATCACCTGCCCCAGACTGAGAGTTCCCATCTAAACCCCGTGGCTAATAGCCACTGATGGACTTCTGCTCCATATGTTTATCTAATTCCCTCTTGAAACTGTCCATGCTTGTAGCTGCCACCACCTCCTGTGGCAGTGAATTCCATATGTCATTGCAGACTAGCGGTAATTTTAACATATTCAACAACATTCATGGACAGGAGCTGGGATTTCTTGGTCCTGGGAACATTTCCCTTTAAACGTTACTATATGAAATGCTGCCGTCTACTGGTAATTATGTAAAAATGCAGCACTCTACGTAAAATTACGTAAAAAAGAGCAGTTTTAGTCCAGCGGCATCTTTAAGCCCAACAAATTTCAATTCTTCATGCACACTTCCTCAGAGACTGGCTAATTTTTTTTTAAATGCAGCATGGTCTTTCCTCAACTACAGCCAGCTTTGTCAGAAGATGAAACAGCAATTTTTGCAATTGTACTTCGCATTTTAAGGGTAAGCTCAAAACTGACCGAGGATGTTCCTAGGATATGTGGGCCTGAAAAATATTCATGTTTGTGGTGAATCTAATTTACATTGTTTTTCTTTCAAACTCATATCTCTTGTTGAAATAACCCATGTGTGAAACCAGTAATCTCCTAACAAAGGTATATTTTTTTTTGGGGGGGGAGTACAACTGCTCTCCTTGCCAGAGGACTGGGAAAAGTCAATGCATCAAAATGTCACAAACCCGGAGGTGCATATTTTTGAGATTCAGTAGTGCTATTCTTCAGGCTGGGCAGACCTCCCCCCCCGATACAGCTCCTAGGAGGAAAGGGAACCCCCAGGAACGACAAGAGGAGAGCATCTGCAGTGGAACAGAGGAACTAGTGGAAATTGCCAATTTAATCTGGATCCAGACCACTTCAGTTTGTGCTTCTTAATCTCATTTTGACATCTAGTTGCACCCATTGCTAGGAAAACCATCAGGAAAGAAAAATATAAATGGATAACCAATCATGTGTGCAAAGACAGTGACTCATGTAGACCAAATCTATGAAGTATTTATAGAATCATAGAGCTGGAAGTGACCTCCAGGGTCATCTAGTCCAACCCCCTGCTCAATGCAGGAAATTCACAAACACCTCCCCCTCCACACCTCCAGTGACCGCTGTTCCATGCCGAGAAGATGACAAAAAACCTCCAGGATCCCTGGCCAAACTGGCCTGGAGAAAAATTGCTTCCTGACCCCAAAGTTGTGAGCTGGCAATTTGGCTGCCGCATCAGTTAGTTTGCTCTGGAGCCATCCTTCCTGAGCTAAGACAAAAATGTGTGAGCCGGAAGCTAGAAAACTGTGAGCTAGTTCATACTAACTCAGTTTAGAGGGAACATTGCTCCACTGTTCACCATGATGGGCATTTTGCTACCCAAACCCCAATGCTTTAAGCTGTCTGTGGTTCTCTGGGGACTGTGGTTGTTGGAGACCAAAACCCAGCCATGCGTGTGTGGCTGGTGGCGTCTGAGTGTGGTTTTTGCCTGGACGCTCCATTGCTTCGCCTCACCGTGCCTCTCACACAGTAATACAAGGCCGTGTCTGCAGCTGTCAGGGAGCTCATCTGGAGGTAGACCTCATTCCTGGAGGTGTCCCTGGTGACGCTGATTCGGCTGCTGAAGGCTGGGTTGTACCGGATGGTTCCTTCTCTCGAAGTGCTTCGGATGAATCCCAGGCTCTCCACGCTTCTCCTTGGGAGCTGTCGCATCCAGTGCCAGTAATAATCACTGACTCGAAACCTAGAGACAATGCAGGTCATTTTGAAGGACCCTCCTGGCTTCACCATTGCTGGGCCAGACTGGGTCACATGGGAACTGGAAAAGGTGCCTGGAAAAAAAAAAGGGGGGGATGACAAAAAGGAGAGTCAGTTCCAGGATTCTTGTTTGCTGCGCCCCTCCTTTATCTTTAGTAAGTGCACAAATCCTCACCTGGCACAATGCTGAACAGAATGAGAAAAGCCACAGTTGCTTCCATCTCTTTTCCTTCTCTCTCAACCCCTCTCTCTTTCTTTCACATACAGAAGGAAATGGATGGAGCCCAGCCCTGAAGCTGCAGCAGAGGATGCTGTTCAAGACAGAGGAACCTGTTGGGAAGATTTGCATAAAGGGCGTGTGGCCCAGAAGCAGAGTGGATAAAAAAGAAACTCAATTGCTGGGCTTTGCAGATTGAGAACTGATTTCTGTGAAGCTGTTGCTATTATGTCAGTATATTCAATGATAAACAAACAATAGAGGAGACAATTGTATGTATTTAATATTTTTATTCACGTTGAATCTTAATTCAATTAATTTAATTTCAGATACACTGCACACATTCATTGATATTTTTTGTAACGTTGAGAGGTTGGTGTGGTCCTGTTCAGAGGAAGTCCTCACGAAATGGAACGCTCTTCCAGAGAACTTCGTCAACTGCAGCTACTTTTGGACCCTTCTTTGCACTTTTCTGTATTATTTATTAGATATTGATGTTTAATGTATTATGATATTGTTTTCACTGGTTGTATAGTGTCTACTGACAGCTTCTTTTGGTCTTTTTATTTGAGCTGTTACCTTTCATGTGAATAGCCTCCAGGTGGGACCTGGGGATCTCCTGCTTTTAGCACTGATCTCCAGATGACAGAGATCAGCTTCCCTGGAGAAAATGGCTGCTTTGAAGGGTGGATTCTATGGCACTGTCCCATGCTGAGGCCCCTCCCCTCCCCAAACCCCGCCCTCTCCTGGCTCCACCCCCAAAGTCTCCAAGTATTCTCCAATCCAGACTTGGCAACCCTATCCATACCTGAAAATGATGGCTTCATCTTAGCCTTCTCTCCTTTTGGAGCTAGATTAAGACTGCCTCCCAAAGCCAAGCACCTCAGGGTGACATGCATGGGACCCTCTCCATTTCTGCCTTGCAGGAACTTTGCAAGAGATATCAGGCTGCAGGGCAAAGTCGATATTTAAACCTGAGTATCTCCCAGCTTAATCTAACATGCTACACCTCTGAAAGACCCCCCATAACATATTGGATTCCCTTTTGGGGCTCTCATGGGACCTTCGTGCTTGCACTGGGGCTGACCTTACTTGGAAATGCTTGGTTTTCTCCGCAAGGTTACAGTGCCTTGTGATTTTCTATTTCTGTGCAATGGTCTCTTTGACCTGGGATTTTGATATGTGCCTCCCACACCATCTCTAGGCTGGGAAATCTCTCATGATTTGGGGGTGGAGCCTTGGGAAGTCAGGGTAGAATGTCATAGAGTCCACCCTCCAAAGCAGCCATTTTCTCTTGGGGAACTGATCTCTGTTGTCTGGAGATCACTAGTAATTGATCACCAGTAATTTCAGGAGTTCTCCAGGCCCCACTTGGATGTTGGAAACCCTATCCCTACTGAGACATTCTAGCTTTTTATATCCAGAGCTGGGGGGTGACATGTTTTGTGGTTGTGGCACTCAAGGACTACAGCTTTAGGAGTTACAGTACCAGAACAGGACTTGGGATGACCTAGGGTTGCCAGCCTCCAGGTGGGGCCCAGAGACCTCCTGCTTTTACCACTGATCTCCAGCTGACAGAGATCAGCTCCCCCGGAGAAAATGGCTGCTCTGAAGGGTGGCACTGTACCATGCTGAGCCCCCCCTCCCCAAAACCTGCCCTCTCCTGGATCCACCCCCAAAGTCTCCAGGCATTTTCCAACCCAGACCTGACAACCCCAGGATGACCAGATTAGAATCCACACCTCTGCTATGGAAGCTTGCTGGGAGACCTTGGCCTTCTCACAGTCTCTCTGCCTAAGGGAACCTCAGAGTTTTTGTTGTCATGTGGATTCTGTGGATTAGGGGATAGCCATGTGAAAAGCCACTTTCAGGTCAGGGAGAAATAAAAGAAGGAGGGCCCCGGTCATACGGGCCAGAAAACGCGGGGGAGAGGCATGGCAGTTCGCCCCGGAGCTAAATAAAGCGTGGTAGCCTGATCACATGGGCCACCGGGTTGCCACACTCCAGCTCTGTGCCCCGATCACACCGCGCTGCTGCAGCACGGCAAAAAAGCAGCGAAGTGCGCATGCGCCATTGGGGGGGGGCAGGGCGCTGTCAGTGTCTTGTGTGTGTGCATGCGCTGTTCAGCGTTGGTGCGCATCCCATGGAAACTTACAACATCTGGAAACCCCAGGGACATGGGCGGGCGTCGGAAGCCGTGGGATACTGGTGCTCCTGTGATCAGACGCCAGCCTTTGCCCCGGGGTTTCCGGGAACTAGTACTTTGGACCGACTAGTTTTTTACTCCGTGTTTTCCATGGGAAGCCACGGGTTGGCCACGGGAGCACTACACCTCCCAGATGTGCTCGTATGATCGCGCACGGAAAGTCCGCAGGGCTCCCGTGCCTTCAGCGGGGCAAATGCTCAGTGTGAACGGGGCCAAGGATGCTTTTTGTGAAACAGTGGGGGTTCCACGGATGAGCAGGCTGGAGTCCAGTGGTCGGCTCAACTTTATTTGTGAATTCAGCAAGAGCAAGAGAAGAACCCCAGAGCCTCAGCTCTGTTAAATAGCATGCAGTCGCCACACCCAAACACACCCCACTCCCAGTGATAGGCTGTTTACATAACATTACTACTTGATTGGTTTATTCCAGAGTCCTGGTCGGCTATTGTTCTTACTCTCCAAGCTCAGCCAGTCTCTGGTGTGACATACTTGGAATGATTCAGTCCTGATACATAACACTTTTCTTGAGCACATATAAAGAAATCTTTGGATACAGAAAGCCCAACTTGGACAGTAGTCTGCTTTAAGTCACAGCACACTTCCCCCTTTTTTTTGTGCAGGCTTCTACTTGAGCCTGTCCCACTGTGTGTCTCTTGCACAGTAATACGTGGCAGAATCTATAGCCGTCACCGAGGTCAGCCTCAGAAAGTACTTGGTTTTCGAAGGATCTACCGAGATGGTGATTCGGTCTCTCAGTGCCGGAGCATAATACGTGCTACCAACCCAGGCTCCCATCCAGTCTAGCCCTTTCCCAGGAGACTGGCGGACCCAGTGCCACCAGTAGCTGCTTGTGATTGAGTCCCCGGTGACAGTACAGGTCAACTCCAGGGTCTCTCCGGGTCTCACCACTCCTGGACCAGATTCCTGTAACTGGAGCTGGGATGAAAGTCCTGCGAGAGGCAAAGGAAACCAGAGTTAGATGAGGATTGCCATGCCTGGAAAACATTTTCTCTGAAAACCCCACCCACTTTGCCCAGAAGTCAAGAACAGTGCTGAAAACCAAGAAGACCCACACAACTAAATTGCCTAAGCAACCATTTTACCAGTTGCCTGGCTTGTAGAGTTAACGGGGAGAGATTTAGGAGATACCAACCTAGAAGGAGAGCCAGGAGAAACAGAGAAATGAAGCCAAGTTCCATGTTAAACTCGTAGAACAATTTATAAGGGGACCAGAAGGTGTACTGCAGCTTTTCCTTTGAGACAGAGTGATGATAAGAACTCAGCAGCTCCGAGCTTGTATTTCAATAGGGGGCCAGTCAAAGAATTTGCATATTGATAGCCCATGTTTTGGTAAGAGGCCTGCAGAAAACCTTGTAAAGCCAGATGCCTCTAGATGAACCTGCATATGTGTTTCACACCTTGGGCTGAAGGTGTTGCAGGGATGATGGGAGACAGGAGTATGGTGACATACTACAGATATCACACAGCAGAGCTTAGAGGGGTATGGATGATCTAGAAAGGAATCCAGTCAAAATCAGGAGAGTGGAGCAGAAAAGGATAGGTAACATCAGAAGAGACTATTGGCTCACTTGAAGCTCGAATGATACAGCTTGTTGCTGTTGTTCTTTGCAGCAGTTTGGGTTAATCTCTGGCAGGGGCTAGTTTGGGGAGTTCCTTGTCTTCATGAGGGGCCTTGGTAGACTTCTACTCTTGTGGATCTTCCACAATCTACCTTGGGGCTTCCCAGACTCCTGGGCCCTGGGACTCATGCAGAGATGTAACAGGCATCCTCTTCTCTCTGTGTGAAGTGCCCTCAAGCTGAAGCCAATTTATATGCCCAGGGAAATGCTGATCTCCACTTTGGGTCAGGAGGGAATTTTTCTACAGGCCAGTTTGGCTGGAGATCCTAGAGGGTTCTTTTTGTCATCTTCTGGGCGTGGATCAGTGAACACTGGATGTGTGTGTGTGGGGAAGGTATTTGTGAATTACCTGCATTTTGCAAGGGATTGGACTAGATGAAGAAGAGATTGGATTTATACCCCGCCCTTCACTCAGAGTCTCAGAGCGGCTTACTAACTCCTTTCCCTTCCCCTCCCCACAACAGACACCCTGTGAGGAAGGTGGGGCTGAGAGAGCTCTGACAGAAACTGCCCTTGCAAGGACAGCTCTGACAGAACTATGGCTTGCCCAAGGTCATCCAGCAGCTGCAAGTGGAGCAGTGGCGAATCAAACCTGGTTGTCCCAGATTAGAGTCTGTGCACTTAACCACTACACCAAACTGGCTCTGGAGATCCTTTCCAACTCTATGATTCTATTATTATAGCAACCTCTGCAAGGGGCCTCAAAGGCAAGTCAGAAGCAGAACTAGTTTGCTATTACCTTTCTCTGCAGAGTCTTCCTTGGTGGTTTCCCTTCCAAGTACCAACCCTGCTTAGCTTCAGGGGACTGACAAGATTGGCCCACACCATACCACCCTCCCTCCCTTCAGCCTCTCCTAATAGCACAGAATTCCACTGCATCTTGGTGTTGGGAGTGTTGGACTATTCCAAACATACTAAAGCCATTGCAATCTGGACATATAAAATTAAGAATTAAAAGAAGAATGTGACGATCAGACAAGAACCATAAACCTACCAAACATAAAAGTTACAGATTTCTTTCCTTCAAAAATAAATTCCAACACCTGGCAGTACAAATTTAGCTCTGTCTGTCTTGGTGCAGAGAGATATCATCTATTTTATTATTATTCAATTCAATATTTTTTTGAGCGCACTCACCCGTAGGACAGGGCTCATGTATGTTGCTTTAACTTGTTCTATCTGCCCATCCAGCTACACAGTTCATCGATCTATGGGAGGAAACGGAAAACAGAACAGACTTCCCTTGTGTGGTTAATTTTGCATTTCCTGAGGAATACAAGATGCCACTATCATGCTTCATGCTTTAGTGCACAAAATGCTTCACAGGGGCACCATGGCTTGAGCCATGACCACCACAGATCAGAAGATGCTTTAGATAGACACAGTGGCCTCTAAAATGGATGAGAAAGAGAATGTGGTAGTCGCTGAGTGGGAACTTGGAGAGAATTCTATAGATAAGAATATCTTTATGAATGCTATAATGCAGGGACAGAGAAGATGCAAGGGTGCCCAAATTTCTGGGAGGAAGAACAAGATTTCTTTAGGTGCACAGGCAGGTCCATCCTGAACTCATGTGTCTGAACTCATTTTGCAAAACCAATCATTTTTTTTTTCAAATCGGCATGGGAGAACACGTCCTGTTTTCTAACTCTCCTATATTTGTCTACTTGGTGCCACTCATGTCTGTGTGGTGGATATCTCAGAGAAATTCATGGCAAGGTGAAAATTAGATAAAAGCGGAAACAGGGGAGGGGGAGTGGGCGGAGACGACCAAGCTGCGTCAAATAGCCTGCTGATTATTACCTCTGAATTGGAGTGGAAGAAGCTGAAAGTCTGGGCAAAACCACATTCTGATACCCTGGGGCAACACCATAATGATTCCGAAGTCACTGCTGAATGGCCATAAAACTATACGGAAACTCCTAAAAGACCTGAGGCATAAGGAAAGTGAAGGTAGGAGACAATGTAGAGGGAGATTAATGTTTCGATGTGGCCCAGATCCTAATTAATTAATTAGGTACTTGAAAACGAGTTGCAGGGCTATTTTGTGGCAGGAACGCACAGGAATGGAGTCCCGGCTGGCCCAGCAGGAACTCATTAGCATAATAGGCCACACCCAACAGCAGAAACTCATCAGGATTGGCTACATTAGGGGTGTGTGGCCTAACATGCAAAGGAGTTCCTGCTCCAAAAACAGCCCTGGGTTTTGACAACAAAAAAGGTAAACAGAATAAGAAGGAAAAGGTGGGTGTGGCTGGATGACCCCACTTCCGGTGACATGGGGTCTGTGTGGTCTAATATGCTAATGAGCTGTGCTGTCAGGGGTGTGGCCTAATATGATAATGGGTTTTTGCTGTTGGGTGTGGTCTGTTATTCTAATGAGTTCCTGCTGGGCTTTTTCTACAAAAAAAGCCCTGGGCCGTAGTATAGTGCCATGTCACAGTCCGTCCTCCAAAGCGGCCACTGTCTTCAGGAGAACTGTAGACCAAAGTCCAGAGATCAGCAGCAATTCCAGAAGATCTCCAGGCCCCGCCTGGATGTTGGTGGCAACCCTTTCCCTGCTCAGGCATTCCGGCTCCTGTATCCTGAGTGGAGGTCCATGTTCTGTGTTTGTGGCCATATGAAAAGCTACCATGGGTCCCTGTTCAGGGAGAAATAAACAAGGAGGATGCTTTTCTGTCATGTAAAGGAATGAAAACCTGGCCTGCAGTATTCTCTGCCTTTTTGCAACTGCTGGGCCTCTTTGGACAGGGACCTGCTTGAAGTCCCAGCCCACTTCCCCTTTTTGTGCAGGCTCCCACTTGAATCTGTCCCACTGTGTCTCTTGCACAGTAATATATGGCAGAATCCGCAGCTGTCACTGAGGTCAGCCTCAGGAAGTACTTGGTTTGCGAAGGATCCACCGAGATGGCGATTCGGTCTCTGAAGGCTGGAGCATAGCTGGTGCTCCCAGTCCAGTACCCCATCCAGACCAGCCCTTTCCCAGGAGACTGCCGAACCCAGTGCCACCAATTGCTGCTGGTGACTGAGCCACCAGTGACAGTACAGGTCAGCTCCAGGGTCTCTCCGGGTCTCACCACTCCTGGCCCAGATTCGTGTAACTGGAGCTGGAATGAAAGTCCTGGAAGAGGCAAAGAAAACCTGAGTTAGATGAGTATAGCCATGCCTGAAATGCTTCCTCTCAGAAGATCACACCCACTTTGTCCCAAAGTGGAGAACAGTGCTTAATATCAATAAGCCCCATAGAATTAAATTGTTTTTCCAGTTGACTGGCTTGTGGAGTAGACTGGGAGAGTCTTAGGAGACACCAACCTAGGAGGAGAGCCAGGAGAAACAGAGAAATGAAGCCAGGTGCCATGTTAAGCTCTCCAAGCAAAGTTTAGAAAGGGACCAGAATGTCTAATGCTCCTTTACCCTTGAGGTGGAGCAATGATAGGAACTCAGCTGCTCCGAGCTCATATTTGAATGGGGGGGCCAGTCAGAGAATTTGCATGTTGCCAGACTACGTTTTGGTAAGAGGCCCTTAGAAACCCTCCTAAAGCCAGAGGCATCCTCAAGAGCCAGATGGTGTCAGCCCAAGTTCCATTTCTCACCTTGGACTGAAGGAGCATAGATGTGTGATTGACAGATCTAAAACGGAATCAAAAGAGACGTTTCCCCCTCACTGGGTTGGTGGACGAAAGTCACAGAGGCCAGGAAGTCTTGCTGCGAAGAAGGAGACCTGGTCTCCATCTTCAATCCCATCGGGATGACTGTAGACCGGTGGGTACCTTGATCCTATAGACCTTTCGGTGAATGAAGGAGTAACTGACGGACTGATGTCCGTTCTTAACCCGCACCCCAGATTTGCTGGCTGCTCAGGAATTAATGTGCAAATTCAAGAGCATTGTCCTCGAATGAAGATAATTAGATCAACAGCTATTGATGCCTAAAATGCAGACAGCGTGAACTGTGTCTCTACCCTGATGCTGAACACATAAAAGAAATCCAGGCCAAGAGAAAATCTGCAGCATTATCCATTGCCACCAGCCCGTGGAATACCCCCCAAAAACAATTTTAACCATAGCATGGTATATTATTGAAGGCATTTTTTCTCATGCTTATTTACTCTTCTGTAGCACATCTCACACCACCCTTTCAATCAAAAATTAGTCAATGATTACAGAGCTATACAGTTTTTTTAAACAATATTTATAGATTATCTTGCTTAGTTATTGGAAAAAAATTAGGCCTAGATTTTTTGCCCATCTAGGAATTTTAGTATCGGATTTAAAGAATATATTTTATCTCACATCAGGTATGGCTGTCATTAAAGACCAGCTGCTATTTAAACTCATTTAGCAAGGTTCACTAAAACGGGGAACAAGGGATGGAGGCAGGTCTTGATAGAGCACTGTGCTGCCATCTTCTGGTAAGTATGTGGAAGAGCAGTACTATCTCTCCTTACATATATTTGAGTTTCCGTGTCCCTCTTGCCTCAAAGTTCCACACGCTTCCACAGCCTTTTGCTCCCTGAACTATCAATCAGGTCTCCCTGTTCACTGGCTGCAATGCCTGAGTCCTGCCTCCAACATTCTAAACAGTTTGCTGTTCCGCTCCACCCCATAGCCAGTCAGAACACAGAGGTCATTTGCATAAGTGGCTTGATTGGTCTTTGCCTCTAGCATTCTAAACAGTTGCTGTTGCTGTTGGAAGTCCTGAGGTAAAATATATATCCCAATCTCCCTGTGGGGCTTGGAGATCTCCCAGAAATCACCATATTCTCCAGCCACAGCACATAATTTCTCCTACAGAAAATTTCCCAGCTATTACAACTGATGTCCAGATGACCAAGATCAGTTCTCCTGGAAACAATGACTGCTTTGGTGAGTGGACTCTGTGTCATTATACCCTGCTGAGGTCCCTACGCATCCCAAACCCTGCCCTCCCCAGGCTCTGCCCCTCAAATCTACAGGTATTTCCCAACCCAGAGTTGGCATCCCTGTAACTGGCTATGGAACTGCTTTCCAGACCCTTGGAACCCAGAAGACATTGCATAGGAAGAGGTGCTTTTCTACCTTAGCTACCACTGCATAGCCCCAAATCAA
The DNA here is from genome assembly GCA_029375565.1 of Gekko gecko. NCBI lineage: Eukaryota > Metazoa > Chordata > Lepidosauria > Squamata > Gekkonidae > Gekko > Gekko gecko. The sequence goes on along the minus strand of JAPDNY010000015.1, from coordinate 53,095,678 downwards.
CATAAGTCAGTGGTGGAGGGAACCATACCTGTTACCATGAGGCTGCCCTCCCATACTACTCACTATGTCAGCAGAATGACTTGAAACAGCCCTGCCTTACAGCTAAGCAGAAGGAAATAAACATGGCTTGCCTCTCTCTTTTTTCCCCTTCCCTCTGCCGCCCGACCAGCCACAGCCGGGGCACTCACCTGGAGCTTCCTTCTAGAGCTCATTGTGTTTCTTCCCACAACAAACCTTACTCCTAGTCGCCAATAAATAAAAGAACAAATTTAGAGTCCAGTGGCAAATTTAAGGCTAATAAAGGTTTATTCAAGGTATGAGCTTGGGTGTGCATTCACACTTTCTCAAATACATTGGAATGGAAGGTAAGAGTTCAAATTTATAGACAGAGGCTGAATAGCAAATTAACATGTAACATGCACCATTAAGACCAACAAAGTTTAATTCTGGGAGTAAGCGTTTGGGTGCAGGCGCACTACATCAGATACATAGAAAATAAGATACATAGTAGAAAGTAAGACTCTGTGGATGAGCATGTTATTCCTATAATCTTTCAGTGACTAGAGCCAGCTTCATCAAAAGTTGAAACAGCCGTTCCTGTAATCGTACTTTCACTTTTAAAGAGTGTGCTTGACATTAATCAAGCCCGTTCTGCGATCCATCGGGCTGGATTATGGCACTTTTAAAAATAACAGTTCTAGTTTGTATCACGTTGGCTTCAGTCTTTGTTGTGTAGTGGGTTCGACGCATGAAGAACCAGGACACGGCGTGATTGTTAGCTCATAGTTTACTAGCACACACAACAGAACAGAGAATACCGGCCCGATGGCCAACTATATACAGTCCCACCCATAGGTCCCATTGGTGGGTTTAAACTTCCCGTCAAGATTCCTATTGATGACCACTCGAGGTTTCAAGATCCTAGACCCTATTGTCTCCTGAGAGCCAATCTCTGGTAAACATCGCTGTCACCTTGTGGTGGTCAGCGGACATAACAGTCTTACATCCCTCTTTGAAATAACTCAGATTAGAGAAGCTGATAGTAGAATATATTTTATAACCGCACCTTAATATATATATTAAGGAAAAGCATTATTAGAGGCCTCTGGGGATAGAATTAGGATGCAATAAGGATGGAATGTTATTTAGAAGTGCCAGGCCACCAAGAGCGAAGTTTACTGTGATTCATATTTTTTAATCAGCTAGCTCTCCAAATGCAGGTCAGAAAAGGAACCGAGTGTTCTTTAAGATTCCCAGTCTTCTATCAGTTCTTAACAGTTCTAAGTACTGACACCACCAAGAGATGCACTGAGTCAAATGGTGCTTGTATGATGTTAATTGCTTGGGACCAATGAGAGATTCTTTAATGGATAAACTATATGTGATGTCATTTGGGGTATAAGACCTTCTGCCCTTCCTGGTTATAGCAGAATATAGTTTTGGAACTGCTAAGCGCTCAGGCATTCAGCCCCTGTATTCCCCTGTTTCAGTGCATTAAACAGATATTTGTCTAACTCGTTGAACTCCGACTGCGTGTTTCCAGTTTGGCAGGGGAGCACACAGACACAGATTCGTGTATCACTATCCTAAGATATAGCTGGAAGAATTAAGGGGGTGATGAGTCACGTCAAATCTGATGTTCCTGTTTAGCTTAGACTGCAGTCCCAAGCATTGTTCCCCTGAAGCTGTGGAGTCGTGTGAGCAAAAATTCTACTTTGTGAGCTCCTGGCATTAAAGTTGTGGGCGAGCGATTTGGCAACTGCATAAATTAGTTTGCTCTGGAGCCCTCCTTCCTGAGCTAAGACAAAAACGTGTGAGACAGAGACTAAAGAACTGTGAGCTAGCTCACAGTAACTCAGCTTAGAGGGAACACTAGAAGTATATGTAAAATGGAAGCTTGCATGTTTAAATTTAGAAGGTGTTTAGTTTCCTTTCCTTATCCATTTATTGTTATGTCAACATTATGTTTCGTCTCTTTGGTGCAACTCATGAGTGCATAGAAACAAGTAAAGGTAAAGGTTTCCCTTGTTCGAAAGCCAGGTGATTCTGACTCTAGGGATGCGGTGCTCATCTCCGTTTCCAAGCCGAAGAGCCAGCGCTGTCCAAAGACATTTCTGTGGTCATGTGGCTGGCATGACTAGGCATGGAATGCTGTTACCTTCCCACCAAAGTGGTACCTATTTATCTACTTGCAGTTTCTTGCTTTCGGACTGCTAGGTTGGCAGGAGCTGGGGTCAGAGATGGGTGCTCACTCCGTCATGCGGCACTCTCAGGTCTCAAACTGCTGAACTACTGACCTTCCAGCCTGCAGTTCAGCATCTTAACCACTTGAGCCACCACAGCCCCTGAATAGAAACAGTCAGTACTGAATAACAGCCAGTGTGAAATCCAATGAGTTTATTGCTGTCCAGCTGTATCCATGTGACTGTTGAATATTTTGAGCTTGCAAATGATTCTGCGGAACTTGCTGGGGTGGTTTGGTGAGCAGGATAACACACCGAGGGCACGCAAGGATGTCCCAGCTGTGCTGTGTGGGGTGAGGTGAGGGCGCCTGTGGCGTCTCACAGACTGGGAAGGTTTCCTGCATGACTGGCCTCTTAGATCTTCTCACTGTGCCTCTTGCGCAGTAGTATGTGGCAGCGTCGGCAGCTGTCAGGGAGCTCAGCTGCAGGGAAAGGGAGTTTGCCGAAGTATCTGCTGAGATGGTGATTCGACCCTGGAGGAAGGAGGCATACCTTTTGCGCCACCCAGAGCTAAGCCAGTCTATAGCTCCCATCCATTCCAGCCCTTTCCCTGGAGGCTGCCGAATCCAGTGAAAATATGAATAATCTGAAACAGACGTCCCAGTGACGGCACAGGTCAGGCTGAGGGACTGTCCAGGAGGCACCGTCTCAGATCCGGACTGGACAAGCTGGATGTCAGAAAGGGCACCTAGAAAGAGAAAGAGAGAGAGGGGATCAGAAGGAGGGAAGGAAGGCCTTCGTGAGACCCAAGGAGAGCCAACACATCTCAGCGACTCACCTTGAGAGAGAACCAGCACTGAGAGCGACCACAGTAAGGGGCTCATGGTGGTGGGGAGCAAGGAAGGCCTGAGGGAAAAGCCGCACTGCGGAGGGCCTGCCGAGGCCGCTATTTGGGTGGGAGTCCTGATTTGCATAGGGAGGATGGGTGTCTCATGCCAAGTTGTAAAAAGGTATCTTGGCCACCCCCTCGCTAGAGTCTTTCCTTCAGTTCAAACGATGGATGGCAGTCAACTTTTGACGTGAAAGGTGGAGAGGACGAGAGGGAAACGGAGGGTGTGGAGAGGCCCCGTTGATGCAAAGAATTGCTCAAAAGGGGCTATAATGATGGTGAATATCATTATAGAATAGCATAGGCTGCTTGTTTGCTGTTTTCAACGACTAAACACCAAGACTAAATGACTAAACACTAAGGCGCATGGAACGTTGTTACCTTCCTACCAAAATGGTACCTATTTATCTACTTGCAATTTCTTGCTTTCGAACTGCTAGGTTGGCAGGAGCTGGAACTAGAGACGGGAGCTCACTCCATTATGCGGCACCGGGTCTCGAACTGCTGAACTACTGACCTTCCACAGCCTGCAGTTCAGCGTCTTAACCACTTGAGCCACCGCAGCTCCTAGTCTTTTTATTAAGAGCAACCAAAATGTCCCAAACAAGAGACTGCAATTTTCACCACTACTTTTCTTCAGGCTGATTTTTCAGCCTGAAATTTAAAGAGTGGGTGGGGAATAAGAGGTTTAAGGCAGGATGGAAAAGCTCAACCTGTGTTAGCAGTTTGTGTCTTTATGAAGACGGAGACCAGGAGTTGTGGCAGACCTGACCTGGATTGCTATATTTTCAATGAAGATACCACTTTTTGCCTCCTCATTGAAGGAGTTCCTGGTGCAGTTTGGCATCTCACTAGCACCCCCTGCTGGGGAAACTGTAAAACAAACGATCAAAATAACTTTCTAAATAAACAGAATAATCCAGTTTGCAACATCTCCTCGGTTCCTAACCAGAAAATAACACAGACCCACCCAAGTCTATGAGATATTCATCAAAGCCACATCCTCTACACCCTGGTATGAGAAAGAACACCAGAGGGAGAGCTATGCAAATGAAAGGGTGGGCCTGTATGTTTTTAAAGGCTAGTGTGGAATCCTCTAGGGCAGGATAATCCCCTCTGCTGATCATAACGACGGGGGATTTGCTACATCAACAGCCATGCTTTCACCAGACTGGCCAAGAGTTTCTCTTGTGGGCTGTGGTTGTTGACAAAGACCCAGCTGCGTGTTTGTGAGTGGAGGAGCCAGAATGTGGTTTTTGCCTGGATTCTCCATTGCTTCGCCTCTCTGTGGCTCTCGAACAGTAATACGTCGCAGTGTCTGAAGCTGTCACGGAACGGAGCTGGAGGTAGACCTCGTTCCTGGAGGTGTCCCTGGTGATGCTGATTCGGCCGCTGAAGGCTGAGTTGTAGTAGCTGGTTCCTCCATCTCCAGTATTACGAATATCTCCCAGCCACGCCAGGCTCTTCCCTGGGACCTGTCGATTCCAAGCCCAGTAATGATCACTGACTTGTAGTCCAGAGACAGCGCAGGTCAATTTGAAGGACCCTCCCAGCTTCACCATTGAGGGGCCAGACTGGGTCAGCTGGGGACTGGAAAAAGTGCCTGGGAAGAAAAGGGAGAACATGAAAACAGGCCCTGGGATTGTGTCTTCCTGTGTTCCTCATTGATCTTTACTCAGTGAATAAACCCTCACCGAGTGCAATGCTCATTACAAGGACAAAAATCACGAGGGGTTCCATCTCTCTCTTTTTGTTCTCACTGCTCTCTGTTCCTTTCGTAGAGAAGGAACTCGATACAGCCAGGATCTGGAGCTACAGGGGATGATGTTATTTAAGCAGGAATACCCTGCTGGGGAGATTTGCATGAAGGGCGCATGGCTCAGAAACAGGGTGGATAAAAGAAAGTATGCTTGCTGGGCTTAGCAGACCAAGAGTTCAAGCACAACAGATTCTTTGGAATCTTGGTGTGTGGATCTGGTGGTGATTTAATAGAAGGGACAATAATTTTTTAGGGGAAAAGCCCCAGGAACTAGATATGGAAAGCTTAAAGGCATTTGACTCAACTTCTGAGGAGCTTTTTTTGGCCAATCGTCCACCAGGGGCCTGATCCTGATTGGACGTCTGATTAGATATTGAATTGCTCTAACATCTGACCTACCTGTTTACATGGCATTTTACGATACAATATTATTATGTGTAAATTGTTATTTTAATATTATTTTTAATTGTATTGGCTTAGTTGTTGTATACCGCCCTGAGCCCGTTTGGGGAGGGCAGTCTATAAATCTAAATAAATAAATAAATGGTGGCACTACTTTTTTTCTTGAAGAACGTCCAGAAAGGACAGTTTTTGAAAAGTGCAGTTTCTCACTTCCAGAGAGGGAGAGGGCAAGTGAGCAAAGTCAACAATAAGGCTGTTGTAGGATTTGAAGGGAGTGCCCTGGTAGTCCATCACCATCCCCAAATTCACTGCCCCGTCAGGACAGCTGGTCAGAGAGGGGAACTGGAAGCCCTTCCAGTGAGTGGCTCTGGAAGCTAACTTTTAATGTCCTCTGCCCCCCCATCACACCTGACGTTTGTACTACTATTGTCACACGTATCTTCTTGCAATACGACATATCACGACCTCAGAGCTGAAACATTTGCATTGGCTTCCAATCTGTTTCCTGGCGTATTCCAAAGTGTCGTCTTCAACCCACAGAGCCCCCAAACACCCAAAGAGGTGATACAAGACAGACGACCCTCTCTAAATGAATCATTTGCACCAACGTAGTCTGGAGATCGGGTATAATTCCAGATTTCCAGGCATCACCTGGAAGTTGGCAGCCTGACATACGATGATGGGTCATGCCAGCTACTAGATCCTGAGAGGAGAGGAGTTTTATTAATGTTTTGTGGTTGTGGCATGCAGGTTTAGGCATCCCATCTATGGAGTGAAGGCGTTGGGCTACGATCCGGGACGACCAGGTTGGAAGAATCCAGGCTTCTGCCATGGAAGCCCACTGGGTGACCTTCGGCCCCTCCCAGTCTCTCAGCCGAATGAACCTCACAGTTGTGTTGCTGTGAGGATTAAGTGGAGGAAGCTATGTAGTGATGCAGATCAGGGAGAAAGAAACAGGAAGGGTGCTTTTCTTACTGTCATGTTAACAAATGAAAGCCTTCCCTCAGTGCTCCCTGCCTGTTTGCAACCGATGGGCCACTTTGGAGAGGAACCTGCTTGAAGTCACAGCCTGCTTCCCCTTTTTTGTGCGGCCTCCCACTTGAGCCTGTCCCGCTGTGTGTCTCGCACAATAATACGTGGCAGAATCCGCAGCAGTCACCGAAGTCAGCCTCAGGAAGTACTTGGTTTTTGAAGGATCCACCGAGATGGTGATCCGGTCTCTGAAGGCTGGAGCATAGATGGTGCCCCCACTCCAGTACCCCATCCAGACCAGCCCTTTCCCAGGAGACTGCCGAACCCAATTCCAATAGTAGCTGTTGGTGACCGAGCCACCAGTGACGGTACAGGTCAGCTCAAGGGTCTCTCCGGGTCTCACCACGTCTGGCCCAGATTCCTGTAACTGGAGCTGGGAGGAAAGTCCTGGGAGAGGCAAAGGAAACCCAGGTTAGCCACACATAGCAGTCCCTGACAAGCCTCCCTTCTGAAAATCTCACCCAGTTTACCCAAAAAACAAAAATAGCACTCAACACCCACAAAAGCAATAGAATTAGACAGCCCTAAACATCAATCTTTTTATTTAAGTGGCTTGTAGAGTCAGCTGGGAGAGTTTTAGGAGATACCAACCTAGGGAGGAAGCCAAGAGAAAGAGAGAAATGAAGCCAGGTGCCATGTTAAGAGAAATTTAGAAGAGGACCAGAATGTCTAATGTTGAGGTGGAGTGACAATAAGACGTCAGCTGCTCTGAGCCTGTGTTTGTATCGGGGGCCAGTAACAGAATTTGCATATGGCTAGACCACTTTTGGTCAGATGCTCCTAGAAAACCCCATAAAGCCAGAGGTATGGCCATGGGACAGGCGATGTCAGCAGAAGTTCACTTTCTCACCTTGGAACAAGGGTGTTGCAGGCAGGGCTATTTTTGGGCAGGAACGCACAGGAACGGAGTTCCGGCTGGCTCCTGAGTTGGCCACACCCAGCAGGAACTCATTAGCATAATAGGCCACACCCAACAGCAGAAGCTCACTAGGATTGGCTATGTGAGGGCTGTGTGGCCTAACATGCAAAGGAGTTCCTGCTATTAAAAAAAAAGCCCTGGGTTTTGACAAGAAACAAGGTAAACAGAATAAGAAGCAAAAGGTGGGTGTGGCTGGATGACCACACCTCTGATAGCATGGGGGTGTGGCCTAATATGCTAAATAGTTTCTGCTGTTGGGTGTGGCCTACTATGCTAATGAGTTCCTGCTGGGCTTTTTCTACAAAACCCCCCTGGTTGCAGGGATGGTGTGACTTGGGAGTGTAGTGACCATACTGCAGATATCACACAGCGGAACATAGGGGGGTATGGATGACAGAGAAGGGAACTGTGACAAGATTAGGATGGAGAGTGGAAAAGAAGAGCACAGATAATATCAGAAAAACTCCTGGCTCCCTTGAAGCTCAGTTGATAGAATGGATTGCTATTGTCCTTTGCAGCCATCTATATTGATCTCTGGTAGGGACTCATTTGGAGTGTTCCTTGTCTGTGGAAGGTTTGCACGAAGGGTGTACAGATTAGAGACAGAGTAAATAAAGGGAAGCACACTTGCCAGGCTTAGCAGATCAACAGTTCAAGGGCAATGGATGCTGGGAGTGGTTTAGGGGTCAGGCACTACCCCCATGTTTAGTGCCCCATCAAGACAGCTGTCGGAGAGGGGGAAGGGCTAGCCCTTCTAGAGATTGACCGGAACCTCTGGCCTTCAAAAATACAGTGACTGAGACCAACCAATCATCTCCAGTTCTGCCAGTTCCAAAGCAAGGATTGGCCTTGCTCTGGAATCTAAGCAGCAAGTTGTCTGAGGAAGGCGCCTCTCAGCTCCTCAGTGCCGAGCCCTTCCATGTCTGGTTTAGGAAATTCCTGGATATTTGGGGCAGCACTTGGATGAGGGGCGTCAGGTCCTCCTAGAGTCCACCGGTATGTTCTCCTTTTTTCCAGGGCTACTATCTCTGTATTCTGGAGATCAGTTTGAATTCCAGAAGAACTCCAGGTCCCTCCTGGAGACTGGGAACCCAATCAGTTCCTGTCAAGGCCCTCTTCCCCCATCATGCTAGATTTCTGTTCACTGAAACACTTTGTTGGTTTAGCTGGTACTGCATTCTGAGAATTCTTGGGTTGTTGAAATATGAAGAGGTATGAATATTAAAGAAAATCCCCTAAAAATAGAAGCTATAATACAGCGTCCCATCACTGAAGGCAAAGAAGAATTCCAGAAGAACTCCAGGTCCCTCCTGGAGACTGGGAACCCAATCAGTTCCTGGTAAGGCCGTCTTTCCCCATCATGCTAGACTTCTGTTTACTGAAACACTTTGTTGGTTTAGCTGGTACTGCATTCTGAGAATTCTTGGGTTGTTGAAATATGAAGAGGTATGAATATTAAAGAAAATCCCCTAAAAATAGAAGCTATAATACAGTGTCCCATCACTGAAGGCAAAGAAGGGGAAACTTCCACCCCTGTAAGCCAGAGACGTTGCTAGTGGGAGTCTGTGGACCTCAGATCAAGGGACTTTCCTACCCTCCAGGGAACTGAACTTCCCTTCATTTGGGAATGCTTGGCTGGCCCTGGAGGGAGGCAGGTCTTGGGGTGGTCCTGGGACCAGTTCAAGTTGTGCAGCTTTGTGCTGCCACCTACTGTCAAACACTTAGAAGTGCAGCACTCTCACGAGGAGAAAAGAAGAAAGTCTGAGACCGATTTCACAGAAGGAGCTGCCCCACGGTTATGCCTCCCTTTGCCCCACTTCCATTGGTCAATTTCCCACTCGAAGCCACGCAGCCACATTTTGACCCGCGGCTTTGCCCGATTTCCCCCGTGGTTTCATAATCCTGTTTTTTCAGGGTCACGAATCCGCGGGGAAAATCAGGCGAAGCCGCGGGTCAAAATGCGGCCGTGTGGCTTTGAGTGGGAAATTGACCAATGGAAATGCGGCAAAGGGAGGTGTAACCGTGGGGCAGCCCCTTGTGTGAAATTAGTCTGAGAGTCCAGTGGCACCTTTAGGACCAACAAAGTTTGTTTCAGGCCATAAGCTTTTGCGTGCCCGCACACTTGTTCAGAGACAATCAAATGGAAATTACCAGTTGATACGCAGAGGGCAGTATAAATTACCATACAGCAGAATGAAGACTCTTGACAGATTCAAAGACCAAACATGAATAATTGGCTTTGTTTATACAGTTACCATTTGTTTGGGTTTAATTCTGAGGGAGAAAGCAGGGAAAGAAATCAATGTGTCAAAACTGGAGACTGATGGGCAGATGTGGGCAACCATATTATTTCCTCATAACCTCTCACGGACTTTAGCCAGCTTGGTCAGGAGTTGAAACAGCAGGTTTTTTGTAATGATGCCTTCACATTTGAAGAGTTAGCTCACTCCTGATCCAGCCTGCCCCTACGATATACAGGCCAGGATTATGGAACTTTTTAGAACAAATCTCATTTCTGTCATGTCGCTTTCAGTCTCACCTTCAACTCTGCAATAACATAAATGTGAAAATGGTGATCTCCTAAGAAAGGTACACTTCTGGGTAACTAAACCTATTCTTCGTGGCAGAACATGGGGGAGATAAAAAATGTAATGTTCCAGCCAGTTTGGTGTAGTGGTTAAGTGTGTGGACTCTAATCTGGCAGAACCGGGTTTGATTCCCCACTCCTCCACTTGCACCTGCTGATGTGACCTTGGGTCAGTCACAAGTTCTGCCGCAGCTGTTCTTGAAAAAGAGCAGTTTCTGTCAGAGCTCTCTCAGCCCCGCCTACCTCACAGGGTGTCTGTGGTGGGGAGGGGAAGGGAAGGGGATTGTAAGCCACTCTGAGACTATGAGTGAAGGGCACGGTATAAATCCAATCTCTTCTTCTTCTTCTTTTTTTGAAAATAAGGGACGAAAGGCGAACCGGGAAATTAAAGCATTTAACGAATACAGTTGCTCTGAATAAGCTTGGAGAAATCTTAATTTAAAAAGACTTCTTGAGCACATAGAAGGAGAACTGTTGCTGAAACAATAGTAATAAATAATCTTTTTATTAGGAGCAACGATAATGTCCCAAACAAGAAAGTTTAATTTTCAGCAGTACTCTTCTTCCGGCTGATTTTGCAGCCTAAAATTTAAAGAGTGGGTGGGGAAGAATAAGAGGTTTAAGGCCAGATGGAAAAGCTCCACCCATGTTAAGTAGTCTGTATGAAGATGGAGACCCCTGTATGAAGATGGAGATGGCTCTTACACCCCAAATCACAGCCTAGCAATCTGTTCCACACCGGAAGTTGTGGCAGACCGGAGACCTGGATGGCTGTTTGAGCTCATTTATATTCTCAGATGGAAAGACACCGTGTTTTTGGCCTTTTCATTGAAGGAGTTTGTGGTGCAGTTTGGTACCTCAGTTGCACCCCTCACTAGGGAAACCGTGAAATGAACGAGTAAACAGAATAACTAAAGAAATAGAATAATCGAGTTGGCAACATCTCCTCAGATCCTAATCAGAAAATCATGCAGATCCAAATCTATGAGGTATTCATCAAAGCCAGATCCATGACACCTTGGTAAGAGAAAGAAAACCAGGGGGAGAGCCGTGCAAATGAAAGGGTGGGCCTGTGTGGGTACAAAGACTGGTGTGGAATCCTCCAGGGCAGGAGAATTCCCTCTGCTGAGCATCACGATGGGGGATTTGCTACATCAACGGCCATGCTTGAACCAGACTTTAAGCAAGCCCCAGCCACATTTGTGTGGTTTTTGCCTGGACGCTCCATTGCTTCGCCTCTCCATGTGTCTCTCACACAGTAATACACAGCTGTGTCTGCAGCTGTCAAGGGAACTCAGCTGCAGGTAGACCTCATTCCTGGAGGTGTCCCTGGTGACGCTGATTCAGCTGCCAAATGCTGAATTGTAGTAGCTGGTCCCTCCATCCCCAGTTTTACGAATATTTCCCAGCCACTCCAGGCTTTTCCCTGGGAGATGTCGGGTCCAGCCCCAGTAATGATCACTGACTTGGACCCCAGAGACGGTGCAGGTCAGTCTGAAGGACCCTCCCGGCTTCACCATTGCTGGGCCAGACTGGGTGAACTGGGGACTGGAAAAAGTGCCTGGAAAGGAAAGGGAGAGCATGAAAAACCGGTCCTGGGATTCTGTCTTCCCACATTCCCCACTGATCTTTGCCGAGAGCACAAAGTTTCACCTGGGGCAACGCTCAATACAAGGACAAAAATCAAGACGGGCTCCATCTTCCTTGAGGAGGAACTCAGTACAGCCATGCCCTGGAGTGACAGCGGATGATGCTCTTTAAGCAGGAAAGGCCTGCCAGGAAATTTGCATGAAGGGTATATGAGGAAGCACCTTCGCTGGGCTTAGCAGATCGAGAGTTCAAGCACAACGGATGCTTTGGAATCTTGGGGTGTGGCTCTGGTGGTGGTTCAATAAAAGGGACAAGTGGCTGAACCTCCTTTCTCCAAGGTCAGGGACAGAGGGTGGCACTGAGGGGGGGGGAAGGTGTCTCAGCAACATCCACTTGAATGTGGGGTGCCGCAGGGCACGATTCTCTCCCCAATGCTATTTAATATCCAGGGCTATTTTGGGGCAGGAACGCACAGGAACAGAGTTCCGGCTGGCTCCTGAGTTGGCCACGCCCAGCAGGAACTCATTAGCATCGTAGGCCATACCCACCAGCAGAAACTCATTAGGATTGGCTACATGAGGCGGTGTGTGGCCTAACATGCAAAGGAGTTCCTGCTACGAAAAAAAAGCCCTGGTAAACAGAATAAGAAGCAAAAGGTGGGTGTGGCTGGATGACCACACTTCTGGTAACATGGGGGTGTGGCCTAATATGCTAATGCGCAGTGCCGTCGTGGTGTGTGGCCTAATATGCTAATGAGTTCCTGCTGTTGGGTGTGGCCTGTTATGCTAATGAATTCCTGCTGAGCTTTTTTAAAAATTTTATTTATTTTATTTAACCTTCGATTTCCTATACCGCCCTAACCCTCTTGGGGGTCTCTGGGCGGTTTACATGGGGTGCTAAACACATTTTTCACCTAACTTGGGCCACATTATACTAGGGATGGGGCTGCCTACTAGCACTCAGGTGGAGGCTGATGTTCTTTCGGCTCGGCTCTCTCCCCGGCAGTCTATCGGCTAGCTGTTCCTCCTGGTGCTTAGGCGGGGCGGCACACGATACATCCTCCTCTGGGCTCGGCTATGTCCTTCAGGCTCCGCTGTGCCTACAGATGATGTCATCGCACGCCTCTGCCCCCCCCCCGACGACAGCTGCCCGATGTTGCTACTGGCCACCAGGGGTCGCTCCTCTGGCCCTGCTGCTTGCTGTTGCCGTGACGCCACACCATACCGCCTCCACCGCCGGTCCTCTGCTGCAGCCGAGGTTCGCTGCCGCTGCCGCCGTCTCCACACTCCTCGCCATCTTCACACACCTCTACCAAAAAAGCCCTGTTAATATCTATTTGCGCCCCCCCCTTGCCCGGATTATTTGGAGATAGGGGCTGGGCTGCCACCAGTACATTGACGATACCCAGCTCTATCTGCTGATGGACGGCAGATAATGGGCGGTATTTCAGAATGTTCTGATATTTCTGAAGAGATTAGCTGAATCTATTTCAGGAGTCTGCAGAGAGTGGATGCACGGTTTTTACACTCTAGGAAACTGGGTGGCACTGGGTGCTCTTACACCCCAAATCACAGCCTAACTATCTGTTCCAGTGCTATGGTATATGGCTGAAGGCCTTTCTCTGCCCGCTCATTTACTCTGGAAACGCACAGCTTGCAACACCCTTTCAATCAGAGAATGTTTGCAAACTGAACACAATAGAGGAGGGTTTTTTTTTAAAAAAGGCGTACTTCTAGTTTTTTCAGCATCTAGGGATTTTACTGTGTTTCAACGGCATTGCAGCGAATATACCATGTCCCACAAGAAGTCTGGCTGTTAATACAGACTAGCTGTGATTTAAAGGCCGAATCTGCATCCGTCTTTCCCACCAGTGTCCCCGCCTTTTGACTCCGTCTTCCCAACAGCTGTCCACATTGGGTGTCGTTTTCACACCTCAACAGTGCTAGCATCCTTTCGCACGCCCACATATGTTTATCCTCCTTTCGGGGCGGCTCCACTGCCATCGCAGCTCCCCACTGCTTTCAAAGAACCCTCTCTCCAAACGACATTCAAACAAGCCTAGAGAAAGACGGCGTCACAGCAGCACGCAACTGATTTAAAAATGCAAATGCCAATTCGACCGCTAACATGTTCGGTAGCCTCCACTAAGGGGAAATGGTGGAAGGAGGCATGTCTTGTTGCACTCCTGGGACCAGTTCAAGCTGTGCAGCCTCATGCCGCCACCTTCCAGCAGTCAAGTAAAGGTGCAGCAGTCTCCCTAGGGGAAAAGAGGACTCTGTGGATAACCGTGTTATTTCCTCATAATCTTTCATCGACTTTAACCAACTTTGTCAGAAGTTGAAATGGCAGGTTTTTTGTAATTATGCATCCACTTTTGAAGAGTTCACTCCGCATTGAGCCAGCCTGTCCCTAGGATACATGGGCCTGGATTATGGTATTTTTTGTAACAAATCTCCTTTATAACAAAGTGAGAGTCCAGAGACACCTTTAAGACCAACAAAGTTCTACTCAGATTGTGAGCTTTCACGTGCAAGCACACGTTATCATCAGCGTTCCCTCTAAGCTGAGTCAGTGTGAGCTAGCTCACAGTTTTTTAGCCTCCAGCTCACACATTTTTGCCTTCGCTCAGGAAGGGAGGGCTCCAGAGCGAACTGATTTATGCAGCGGCCAAACCGCTCGCTCACAACTTTAATGCCCAGTAGCTCACAAAGTGGAATTTTTGCTCACAAGACTCCACAGCTTAGAGGGAACATTGGTGATCATACAACGAAATGGAGTTAGAAGAAGAAAACTAGCGTGCAAAATGGCGAAGGGGTTTTTAACTGATAAAAAAAGAATATGGGCCCCGGTCACACGGGAGGATTTGCCCTGCGAAACGGATGGGATGAGGGCACATCAAACGGGCACGATCATACAGCAACATCTGGGAAGCGTGGCGCACCCTCACCAATCCGTACCATTGGCCTGAAGAAGCGGATTTAAAAAGTACCAGCAAAACAGTAATAGCAACCGGAAAACGTGGGTCGCAGGCGAGCATTGGATCGCGGAAGCGGAGTTAATCCAGCGCATCTGGCATGCGCATGTGTCCCGTCGCACTGGATGTGTTTTTTCCAAGCCTCCACAGTATGCGAAGAAATGTAAGAGTGCGCATGTGCAAGACCCTTTGATGCTCTTCAACATCGCCTTGTGATTGCCAGCTATCGGCATCTGCGCAGCATCTCGGGGATCCGTCTAATTGCGCCACTGTGCATCTTTTTGCTCCAGCTCTAATTTGCCTCCCTTCAGCGGCGCAGTATCCCGCTGGTGTGACCGGGACCATGGTTTATGGTTCCAGAGAGTGGCTATGGAAGCTACCTGTTTAATGTTCTGTGCCCACATAACAGTTGACTTTTGTCCTATTACTGTCACAGAGATCTTCTTGCAATACACCATATCCAAGGCTGCCTTTGAAGACCAGAATTGCTCCAGAATGTGGTGGTCAGACTGCTGACTGGTAGCTGTGGTATGACACATGCAACCTCAGAGCTGAAACATTTGCATTGGCTTCCAGTTTGTTTCCCAGTGAATTTCAAAATTTTGTTTTCAACCCAGAGGGCCCCCAGATATCCAAAGAGGTGATTCTTAATGAGGGCATCCTACAGATCTTGGTGGTATTCAGAGTTTCAAAGTGCAAATGGGGGAGCATCGGGTATCTTAGGGTTCTGTGCCACACCTTTTCTGCTTTAGGGGCTTCTAACAGCAAGCGAAGGAGAGTTATTTAGGTTCTGCCACAGACCTTTTGAAAAGTGGCATGGAGAAAATAAAATCTAACCTTACACTGAAGACGTTGATGGGTGACCATCAGGCACACAGGGCATATCTGCCTTGTCTGGTTTTTTAACTTGTTTCTGGGGGGTAAGAAATATATGATGAATATGCTGCATGCTCATTGGGTGGCCCCGGCTTAATGATGAAGAGCCACTGGTCAAAAGGATGACCAACTCTCCTCTAGAGATGCTCATACCCTCAGGTTCTGTCTCCAGGTCCAGTTTATATTCCCCACCTCTGCTGAAAGCTAGGCCATTGGTTCTCCAAAGCTGGGCCTTCCACGAATAGCCCCTCCTCATGGAACTCCATCCCTGAGAAGGATGGCTTCATTGAAGACTTCATTCCTTTCAGAGGAGAATGGGGGGGGATCCTCCTGACAACCCTGTGGGAGATATCATGGTGAGAAATGGACTGGATGAAGGTCATCCAGTTGGCAGCAGGCCAAAGTGGGGATTGAAACCCAAGTCTTTCCCAGATGAGTCTGAAGTGCTCCATCCCTGTAAAGACACCGGTAAGATACTGGTGCTCCTCTAACGATTCTTAGAGGATTCAACCCCTTTGTGCTTGCACTGGGACTGACTCTGCCTGGAAGTTCTCTCTTATCCTGCAAGGTAACAATGCCTCATGGTTTTCTATTTCTGCGTGGTTGTCTCTTTGACCAGGGATTTTGTCATATGCTTCCCACACCAGCTCTGCTTTAGGAAATTGAGGGTGAAGTCTGTAGAAGGCAGGGCACAATTCAAGACAGACAACCCACCAAACCAATCATTTGCACAAGCCTAGTCCGGAGATTGGGTGTGACTCGGGATTTCCAGGCCCCACCTGGAGGGTGGCAGCCTTACATGCGATGATGGGGCATCCTGAGAGGAAAGGAGTTTGATTTAAGTTTTGCGGTTGTGGCCCTCGAAGACTGCAGCTGTAGGCATCCCATCTGTGGAGTGAAGGCGCTGGACGAGGATCCGGGGTGACCAGGTTGGAAGAATCCAGGCTTCTGCCATGGAAGCCCATTGGGTGACCTTCAGCCCCCCACAGTCCCTCAGCCGAATGAACCTCACTGTCTTGTTGCTGGAGGATGAAGTGGAGGAAGGGAGAACCTGGTGAAAAGCCACAATGGGACACAGATCAGGGAGGAATAAACAGGAAGGGTGCTTTTCTGTCATGTAAACATGGGAAAGCCATGCCTACAGTACTCCCTGCATGTTTGCAACTGATGGGCCTCTTTGGAGAGAGGGCTGCTTGAAGTCCTAACCCGCTTCCCCTTTTTGTGCGGCCTCCCACTTGAGTGTCTCCCACTGTGTGTCTCTTGCACAGTAATACGTGGAGGAATCTGCAGCTGTCACCGAAGTCAGCCTCAGGAAGTACTTGGTTTCTGAAGGATCCACCGAGATGGTGATTCGGTCTCTGAAGGTTGGAGCATAGATGGTGCCCCCACCCCAGAGTCCCATTCAGACCAGCCCTTTCCCAGGAGACTGCTGAATCCAGCTCCACCCGTCACTGCTGGTGACTGAGCCACCGGTGACGGTACAGGTCAGTTCGAGGGTCTCTCTGGGTCTCACCACTCCTGCCCCAGATTCCTGTAACTGGAGTTGGGAGGAAAGTCCTGGGAGAGGCAAAGGAAACCACAGTTAGCCACATATAGCTGTACCTGACCAGCTTCCCTTCTGAAAATCTCACCCAGTTGACCAAAAACACAAAAAACAGCACTGAACATCAACAAAAGCAATAGCATTAAACAGTCTAAACATCAATATTTTTTATTCAAGTGGGGGAGGGCAGGGTATAAATCTAATAAATAAATAAATAAACAAATAAATAAATAAGTGGCTTGTAGAATCAACTGGGAGAGTTTTAGGAGATACCAACCTAGGGAGGAAGCCAGGAGAAAGAGAGAAAGGAAGCCAGGCGCCATGTTAAGAGCAATTTCAAAGGAGATCAGAACATCGAAGGCAGCTTTTCCTTTGAGGTGGAGTGACTATAAGAAGTCCGCTGCTCTGAGCTTGTATTTGAATAGGGAGCCAGTAACAGAATTTGCATATGGCTGGACCACTTTTGGTCAGGTGCTCCGTGAAAATCCCATAAAAAGCTAGAGGTATGGCCAAGGCACAGATGATGACAGCAGGAGTTCAGTTTCCCACCTTGGACCAAAGGCGTTGCAGGGATGGTGTGAGACAGGGGTGAACATAGAGGGGTATGGATGATAGAGAAGGGAACCATGACAAAATTAGGATGGAGAGCGGGAAAGCAAGGAGACAGATAAAATCAGAAGAAACTACTGGCCCCATTGAAACTCAGTTGATACAGCTGTTTGTTATTTTCCTTTGCAGCCGTCTATGGTGATGTCTGGTATGGACTCATTTGGAGTGGTCCTTGTCTGGGGAAGATTTGCATGAAGGGTGTACAGATTAGAAACATTGTGGATAAAGGGAAGGACACGTGCCAGGCTTAGCAGATCAAGAGTTCAAGCGCAATGGATGCTGGGAGTGGTCTGGGTGTCAGGTACCTCCCCCACGTTTAGTGCCCATCAGGACAGCTGTCGGGGAGGGGGAAGGGCCAGCCTTTCCAGAGATTGTCCGGAACCTCTGGCCTTTGAAGATGCAGTGACTGAGACCAAACAATCATCCCTAGTTCTGCCAATTCCAAAGCAAGGGTGATCTCCTAAGAAATCTACACTTTTGGGTAACTCAACCTGTTCTACAAGGCAGAAGATGGGGAGATAAAAAATGCAGTGTTCCTTTTTTAAAACTAAGGGGCAGCAGGAGAACTGGGAAATTAAGGCACTTAATAAGAACAGTTGTTCTGAATAAACTGGGAGAAACATTATTTTTAAAAGAACTCTTGAGCATGTAGAAGGAGAACTCTTGCCGAAACGACAGTGATAAATTACCTTTTTATTAGGAGCAACGATAATGTCCCAAACAAGAGAGTTTAATTTTCAGCAGTACTCTTCTTCTGGCTGATTTTTCAGCCTAAAATGTAAAGACTGGGTAGGGAAGAAGAGGTTTAAGGCAGGATGGAAACACTCCACCTGTGTTAGGTAGTCTTTATGAAGATGGAGACCAGGAGTCGTGGCAGATATGACCTGGATTGGGCTCATTTATAGGAGGAGGATGAGAGGATGAGATTGGATTTATACCCCACCCTTCACTCAGACTCTCAGAGCTGCTTACAAATTCCCTTCCCCTCTCCACAACAGACACCCTATGAGGAAGGTGGGGCTGAGAGCTCTCCCAAGAACTGCCCTTGAGAGAACAGCTCTGACAGAATGATGACTTGCCCAAGGTCATCCAGCATCTGCAAGCGGAGGAGTGGGGAATCAAACCCGGTTCTCCCAGATTAGAGTCCGCACACTTAACCACTACACCAAACTTTCAGAAGGCAAGATACTTTTTTTTTTTTTTTTGGTCTCTTCATTGAAGGAGTTTGTGGTGCGGTTTGGTACCTCTGTTGCTCCTCTCACTAAAACAAGAGAGTAAGCAAAATAATGTTCTATATAAATAGAATAATCAGATTTTCAACATCTCCTTGGTTCCTAATCAGAAAATAATGCAGATCCAAATCTATGAAGTATTCATCAAAGCCTGATCCGCGACACCTTGGTATGAGAAAGAAAAGCAGAGAGAGAGTTGTGCAAATGAAGAAGAAGAAGAGGAGGAGGAGGAGGAGGAGGAGATTGGATTTATACCCCGCCCTTCACTTGGAGTCTCAGAGCCGCTTACAAACTCCATTCCCTTCCCCTCCCCACAACAGACACCCTGTGAGGTAGGTGGGGCTGAGAGAACTCTGACAGAAACTGCTCTTTTTCAAGAACAGCTGTGGTAGAACTTGTGACTGACCCAAGGTCACATCAGCAGGTGCAAGTGGAGGAGTGGGGAATCAAACCCGGTTGTCCCAGATCAGTCCGCGCACTTAACCACTACACCAAACTGGATGGGCCTCCATGTTTTCAAAGGCTGATATGGAATCCTCCAGGGCAGGAGAATTCCCTCTACTGATCATCACGACAGGGGGATTTGCTACATCAACAGCCATTCTTGAACCAGATGTTAACTGAGACCCAGCTGCCTGTTTGTGGGTGGAGGAGTCTGAGTGTGGTTTTTGACTGGACGCTCCATTGCTTTGCCTTTCTGTGTGTCTCGCACAGTAATACGTTGCAGTATCCGCAGCCGTCAGGGAGTTCAGCTGGAGATAGACCTCATTCCTGGAGGTGTCCCTTGTGATGCTGATTCGGCCGCTGAATGCTGAGCTGTACTGACTGGTTCCTCCATTTGCAGTATCACGAATATATCCCAGCGACTCCAGGCTATTCCTTAGAGATTGACGGTTCCAGTTCCAGTAATAATCATTGACTTGTGCCCCGGAGACAGTGCAGGTCACTTTGAAGGACTCTCCCGGCTTCACCATTGCTGGGCCAGACTCGGTCAGCTGGGGACTGGAAGAAGTGCCTGGAAAGAAAAAGGACAATGAAAAGCGGCCCTGGGATTCTGTCTTCCCACGTTCCTCCTTGATCTTTACTAAGTGCATGTACCCTCACCAGGTGCAATGCTCAATACAATGACAAAAATCACGAGGGGTTTCATCTTTTTTCCTTTCCTCTCACTGCTCTCTCTTCCTTTTGTGGAGAAGGAACTCAGTACAGCCAGGCCCTGGAGTGACAGCGGATGATGTTATTTAAGCAAGAGGAGCCTGCCAGGAAATTTGCATGAAGGGTGCCTGGCCCAGAAACAGGTTGGATAAAAGGAAGCACGCTTGCTGGGCTTAGCAGATCAAGAGTTCAAGCAGAAAGGATCTGGTGGTGATTCAATAAACGGGAATCATAATCATAGAATCATAGAGTTGGAAGGGACCTTGCAGGTCATCTAGTCCAACCCCCGGCACTCTGCAGGAGCGTAGCCAAAAAATAGCCCTACAACATACCCAAAATATGGTTGTCCAGCCTCCGCTTGAAAACGTCCAGCAAAGGAGCATCCACCACCTCCTGAGGCAGGCTGTTCCACTGCTCAACCACTCTTACAGTTAGGAAGTTTCTCCTGATATTTAGCCAGTAATGACTCCTTTGTAAGACAAGTGTTCTTTAGGGGGAAAGCCCCAAAACTAGGTATAAAAAGCTTAAAAGCATTTGATTCAACTTCTGAGTAGCTGCACTCCTTTTTTCATGAAGAAGACCCAGAAAGTATAATTCTTGAAAAGTGCAGTTGCTCCCTTCCAGAGAGGGAGCTTGTAAGTGAGCAAAATTAACAATAAGGCTGGAGTTGAATTGGAAGGGAGTGCCCTGGTGGTCCATTACCATACCCGACTTTACCACCCCGTCAGGACAGCTGGTCAGAGGGGGGAACTGGAAGCCCTTCCAGTGAGGGGTGATGGAAGCTATCTGTTTAATGTCCTGTGCTCCTCCATCACACTTGACTATTGTTCACTTAAATACTCATTATTGCTTTTGGTGTTCTTGCCTTCCTAGAAATCTGGCATTATGGAAATGTTAGGAATTAAAGAATCTCTCCTTATAATAATTATCGTTTGGTTTCGTAAGATTCCATGCACTCCCATTGGCTGTAAAATGCCCTCCCTCAGCCATTGGCCCATCAGCCGCCACTCAAGAGTACTCGTGTGCCATTGGCCGGGTGCTGGATCTGCTCCTCTTCCCCACCCACTCCTCCTTCAGACAGATTTGCATGTCAGATTTACTGGCAGACCAGCTCTCTCTCCTGAGGAAGACAGTTCTCTTGACTCCTGTGAGGGACTGTCCCCTCAGTGGCTGTTGGTAGGCAACCAAGCTTGGTTCTGTGAGTAAAAAAACAAAGGACTTTCAGCATAACCCCCTCCCCAATGGCCACTTTCCTGTCAGAATAAATGGAAAAAGGCTCTTTCTCCTGCTTAGCTTCAGCATGGCTGGCTGGCTAACGAGGTGGGCCAGCGACCATCAAACCGTTTTCTTCAACTCCCCGCTGTGCAGCTGACTTCCCCCTAGGGTTGCCAATCTCCAGGTGGGACCTGGAGATCTCCTCCTGTTACAATTGAACTCCAGTTGACAGAGATCAGTTCCCCAAGAGAAAATGGTTGCTTTGGAGGGTAGACTTTATGGCATTATACCCTGCTGAGTCCCTCCACCCCCCCCCCAAATGCTGCCCTCCACAGGATCCACCCCCAGAAATCTCCAGGTATTTCCCTAATCAGAGTTGGCACCTATACTTTCTCCTCTGTCAGTAAAAGGCCCTTTCCACACCTATGTTGGCCTTTGGGAGAAAACTCATTAGGCCCTGTCCTGATCGGGTTGCCAACTCCAGGTGGGCAATTCCTGGAGATTTGAGGGATGGAGCCTGGAGAGGGTGAGGTTTGAGGAGGGGTGGCACCTCAGACAGGTACGATGCCATAGACTCCACCCTCCAATCCAGCCATTCCCTGATGGGGAACCATTGTTGCCAATCTCCAGGTGGGGGCTGGAGATCACTCAAAATTACAACTGCTCTGTAGGAGGGATGGGGGAGGAGATGGAAAACTAAAGGTAGGTTGATGGTTGGCTGAGAGGGAGATAGGGTTGTCAACTCCAGGTTGGGAAATTCCTGGAAATTTGAGGGGTCGAACCTGGAGAGGGTGAGTGTTGAGGAGGGGTGGGACCTCAGACAGGTACAATGCCATAGACTCCACCCTCCAAACCAGCCACTCCCTCCTGGGGAACCACTGTTACCAATCTCCAGGTGAGGGCTGGAGATAACTCAAAATTACTACTGCTCTTCAGGTAGGAAAGATCAGTTCCTCTGGAGAAAATGGTGGACTCTGTCATTATACCCTGCTGAGATTGCCACAGCAAATTGTCACTGAGTGCCCAAAGCCGGGGCACTCTCCCAGAGCCTCTTTCTAGAGCCCGTTGTATTTATTTCCACAATGGGCCTTATTCCTAGTGTCTTATAAAACAGAGAGGGCCAAGAAGCTGAAGCTTTAATCTGTATGAGACTGACATGCTGGTGATGGGAGACTGGTGACCTTGGATGAGGGAATGGTTCCCCTCTTCAGGGGGCTGCATTCTCCCTTCAGGAGGAGATTTGGGGAGGGGCTGTTTGGAAGAGCATCTGCTTGGCATTCAGAAGGTCCCAAGTTCAACCCTGGCTCCTCCAGCTAAAAAAATCAAGTAACAGGTGATGTGAAAGACTGTTACTTGAGACCCTGTAGACTTGTTGCCAGTCTCAGCAACCCACTCATCCGGCCCAGGTGTCTGCAGACTAGGGACGCTCTTGGACCTGGCCTTGCTCCTGAACATGCAGGCGGTGGCTGTAGCCAGAAGCACTTTGGGGAAATAGTCAAAAATACTTAAATACTCAAAGTTTGGAATGGAGCTTTGCTTCACTGGAGAGGAGACATTTCTTTTTGTTTAAAAGCTTTATTTCTAAGGGTAAAAGGCACAGAGGAATCTTGGAAAATAACAAACATATCTAGAATTACATTGTCACATCTTACTGCTATAAAGCATGGTCACACAACAAGGCAATAATGGAGAATCCTTCTTCTTCTTGACCCCTAGAAGGAAATCACCTGATTGCATTAACCAATCAGTGTTACAAAACACGCTTAGATTTCCGGGGCTTAGCTTCCATTGGCTGTCTGCCAGGTTTCCTTCCAGGTCAGTCTAAACAATGGCATAGAAAGGTAAACAAGTTAACCCTATAATGACTGGATTAGACCTTGCAACTCATACATTTCCAACACTTTTTAGCAGATGTGACTGCTGCCCCATCTGCATATAACCCTACTACTCTCACAGGTATCTTCTTGCAACACACTGTCTCTGAGGCTACCTTCAAAGACCAGAATTGCTCCAAGATGTGGTGATCAGACCACTGACTTTTAGCTGTGGTATGACACATACAGCTTCAGAGCCGAAACATCTGCACTGGCTTCCCATTTGTTTCCTGGCATATATCAAAATGTTGTTTTCAACCCACAGAGACCCCAAACATCCAAAGAAGGTGAACATAAGAACATAAGAGAAGCCAATGTTGAATCAGGCCAATGGCCCATCTAGTCCAACACTCTGTCACACAGCGGCCAAGATATACCAGGTGCCATCAGGAGGTCCAGCAGTGGGGGCAGGACATTAGAAGCCCTCCCACTGCTGCCCACTCCAGCACCAAGAACAGAGAGCATCACCTGCCCCAGACTGAGAGTTCCCATCTATACCCTGTGGCTAATAGCCACTGATGGATTTCTGCTCCAGATGTTTATCTAATTCCTTCTTGAAACTGTCCATGCATGGAGCTGCCCCCACCTCCTGTGGCAGTGAATTCCATGGGTTCATCACTCTTTGGGTGAAGAAGGACTTCCTTTTATCTGTTCAAACCCGACTGCTCAGCAATTTCATGGCGTGCCCACGAGTTCTTGCATTGTGAGGTGATTCTTAAGGAGGGCATCCTGCAGATCTTGGGGGAAAACGGAAGTGCCGGGCATCTTAGGGTTTTCTGCAACACCTTTACTGCTTCAGTGGGTTCTATCAGCAAGGGAAGGAGAGTTCTTTGGTGTCACTCACCCTGCACCCCCAGCCCTCGAGTTCTGCCACAGACCTTTCAAAAAGTGGCACAGAGAAAATAGCAAGCGAGCTGACACTGACGATGTTGGCGGGTGGCCATCGGGCACACAGGTCTCCTGGAATATGCATTTTATGCATCTATCACCCACATTGTCCTTTGGGTTTTCTTATATAACTGCCCCAAAGGGCAGAGTTTTATTAATTTTTCTTTCAAATACAGAACATAACACAAAACATGACTAACACTAAACATAAAACACAAACGGGGGTAATACATGCTTTTATGTGTCTACTAAACCATGTCGCACTTAAACCATTAACAGTATCCTCCTCCAGTATAAGTTTGTCTCTTGCCCTTTCCTTCTCCCTTGTTGGGTGCAAAGTTTCACAAAGTTTCACTTCTGCTTAATCCTCCCAGTATCATGTTCCACATTACTGTACCAGTTATAAAATCGGGCCCAAGTGTTCAGAAAGGTGGAGTCAGACAGTCCTTTCATCACCAATGTCAGCTTGTCCATCTCTGCTGCTTCTAAAGTTTTATGGATGTATTGTTGCTTCGAGGGAGTCTGGATAGTCTTCCAATATTTTGCGTACAATATTTTGCGTACAATTCTAGCCACAGTAGTTAAATATACCACAAGATATCGATCATCCCTATTAAAATATTTTGGCAAAATACTTAATAACTTTACCTCAGGCGTAAACGGTATCACCATACCTAATACCTTTTGTATCACCAGATGAATCCATATCCAATATTCTTTGCTTATCTCACACCCCCACCACATATGAAAGAATGAACCAACCTTTTTTTCACATTTCCAACACTTGTTTGAACATTTGCTATCACATTTCGCCAACCTTTCCGGCGTTACATACCATCTATAAAACATCTTATACAAATTTTCTTTATAAGGTACCGCCTTTGTAATCTTTATGTTTTTCTTCCACATTTGTTCCCACTGTTCCAAGTCTATATTATACCCCACATTTTGAGCCCACTGAATCATATTTCCTTTAACCATCTCCCCTAGCATCATCTCATTGAGTAACAATGTGTAAGCTCTTTTTATAAACTTCTGCTCCGGAGCAATCATTGGCTTCTCAATCTCCATCAGCTCCTCAGAAAAACCAATTCTCTTATCTTTTGTGTACCTAGATTCTATTTGGGCCTTTTGCCACCTTGATAAACCTTCCATCGGTTTCAGCTCATTCTTAGAGTCTAAAATGTCCAAATACCTTCTTGGCTTATCTTCCCCATAAACATTTGGTAATGTAAATGCTTCAAAGGGGGCAATCAGCTTTGAATTCCTCATAAAAAATTATTTATGTATACCTTCCCAGACTTTTAACAATGATGTACGCAACCAATGCTGCTTAAAGTACTTGTGTGATGAGGTTTTGCCGAACCACAAAAAAGCATGCCAGCCCATCATCAGGTCATGGCCTTCTAATTTTAGAGTCCTTTTATTCTCTAGCATAATCCATTCCCTAATCCAGGAAAGCACCACCGCTCTATAATATAGCGCCCAATTTAACAATCAGAAGCCTCCTCTCTCTTTCGCATCCTGTAGAGCCTTCAATCTTATCCTGGGATGTGTTCCTTGTTAAATAAACTTTGAAACTGCTTGATCTAAATCCTTGAAAAAATTTTGGTTTTGCAATACAGGAATGGTCTGAAATACAAATATCAATCTCGGAAGAATATTCATCTTAATCAATGCAATTTGTCCCATTAAAGATATCTGCAATTTTTTTCCATCTGTTTGTTCTTCCCACGTCTCTTGGGGGCTAGGCTCCTTGGTTCTCCAAAGCTGGGCCTTCCACCACTAGCCCCTCCTTATGGAACTCCATCCCTGAGAAGGATGGCTTCATCCTAGTCTTCATTCCTTTCAGAGCAAGATTAAAAAGCTAAGAAGTACAGGGTGGGAACCATGGGATCTTCACCATGGGATCCTCTCCATGACCTCCTCCTGGCAACTCTGGGATGTGTCATGGTGAGAAATGGACTGGACTAAGGTCATGCAGTTATCAGCATGCCAAAGCGGGGATTGAAACCCAAGTCTTCCTGAGAGGTTTTGTGGTTGTGGCATTTAAGGACTGCAGCTGTAGGCATCCCATCTGTGGAGTGAGGGTGTTGGATGACCAGGCTGGAAGAATCCAGGCTTCTGCCATGGGAGCTCACTGGTTGCCCTTGGGCCCCACTGGTTGCCCTTGGGCCCTTGGACCCTCACAGTCTTCCTGCTGGAGGATCAAACGGAGGAAGGGAGAGCCCTGTGAAAAGCCACATTGGGATGCAGATCAGGGAGAAAGAAACAGGAAGGGTGCTTTTCTTACTGTCCCATTAACAAATGAAAGCCTTGCCTGCAGTGCTCCCTGCCTGTTTGCAACCGATGGGCCACTTTGGAGAGGAGCCTGCTTGAAGTCCCAGCCTGCTTCCCCTTTTTTGTGCGGCCTCCCACTTGAGCCTGTCCCGCTGTGCCTCTTGCACAGTAATACGTGGCAGAATCAGCAGCCGTCACTGAGGTCAGCCTCAGGAAGTACTTGGTTTTTGAAGGATCCACCGAGATGGTGATTCGGTCTCTGAAGGCTGGAGCATAGTAGGTGCCCCCACTCCAGTATCCCATCCAGACCAGCCCTTTCCCAGGAGACTGGCGAACCCAGCTCCACCCATCACTGCTGGTGACTGAGCCACCGGTGACGGTACAGGTCAGTTCAAGGGTCTCTCCGGGTCTCACCACGCCTGGCCCAGATTCCTGTAACTGGAGCTGGGAGGAAAGTCCTGAGAGAGGCAAAGGAAACCCGAGTTAGCCATGCAGAGTTGTCCCTGACAAACTTCCGTTCTGAAAATCTCACCCAGTTGATCCAAAACACAAAAACAGCACTCAACACCAACAAAAGCAATAGAATTAGACAGCCCTAAACATCAATCTTTTGATTTAAGAGGCTTGTAGAGTCAACTGAGAGAGTTTTAGGAGATACCAACCTAGGGAGGAAGCCAGGAGAAAGAGAGAAATGAAGCCAGGTGCCATGTTAAGAGAAACTTAAAAGTGGACCAGAACGTCTAATGTTCCTTTTCCCTTGAGGTGGAATGACAATAAGACGTCAGCTGCTCTGAGCTTGTATTTGTATCGGGGGCCAGTAACAGAATTTGCATATGGCTGGACCACTTTTGGTCAGGTGCTCCTAGAAAACTCCATAAAGCCAGAGGAATGGCCATGGGACAGATGATGTCAGCAGAGGTTCACTTGCTCACCTTGGAACAAGGGTGTTGCAGGGATGGTGTGAGACAGGAGTGTAGTGACCATACTGCAGATATCACACAGTGAAACGTAGAGGGGAATGGATGACAGAGAAAGGAACCATGACAAAATTAGGATGGAGAGTGGAAAAGAAGAGGACAGATAATACCAGAAGAAACTCCTGGCTTCCTTGAAGCTCAGTTGATAGAGTTGTTTGCTATTGTCCTCTGCAGCCATCTATGTTGATCTCTGGTAGGGATGCATATGGAGTGGTCCTTGTGTTGGGAAGGTTTGCATGAAGGGTTTACGGATTAGAAACAGAGTGAATAAAGGGAAGCACACTTGCCAGGCTTAGCAGATCAAGAGTTCAAGTGCAATGGATGCTGGGCGTGGTCTGGGGATCAGGCATCACCCCCACGTTTAGTGCCTCACCAGGACAGTTGTCGGGGAGGGAGAAGGGCTAGCCTTTCCAGAGATTGGCTGGAACTTCTGGCCATCGAAAATGAAGGGGCTGAGAGCAACCAATCATCTCCAGTTCTGCCAATACATCCATCAGTGGTGGCCTTGCTCTGGAATCTCAGCAGCAAGTTATCTAAGGAAGCCACCTCTCAGCTCCTCAGTGCGGAGACTTTCCAAGTCTGGTTTGGGAAATTCCCAGATATTTGGGGCAGTACTTGGTTGAGGGACTTCAGGTCCTCCTAGATTCTCTGGTAGAGTCCACCAGTTTATGTTCTCACATTTTCCAGGGGTACGATGTCTGTATTCTGGAAGCCAGTTTGAATTGCAGAAGGACTCCAGGTCCCTCCTGGAGACTGGGAACCCAATCAGTTCCTGGCAAGGCCCTCTTCCCCCACCATGCTAGACTTCCTAAAAAGAGAGGCTATAATACAGCATCCCATCACAGAAGGCAAAGAAGGGGAACTTCCACCCCTGTGAGACAAAGATGTTGCTAGTGGGAGTCTGGGGACCTTCGATCAAGGGACTGCCTTATTCTTCAGGGGGCTGCACTTCTCTTCAGTTGGGAATGCTTGGCTGGCCTTGAAGGGAGGCACATCTTGGTGTGGTCTTGGGACCTGTTCAAGTTGTTCAGCTTTGTGCTGCCACCTACTGTCAAACACATAGAAGCGCAGCACTCTCCGGAGCAGAAAAGAACAAAATCTGAGAGTCCAGGGGCACCTTTAGGACCAACAAAATTTGTTTCTGGGCATAAGCTCTTGTGCGTGCACACACTTCTTCAGAGACAATCAAATGGAAATTACCAGTCCACATGCAGAGGGAGAGGGTGAGCCGTATAAATTAGCATACAGCATCATGAAGGTGCTTGACAGATTCAAAGACCAAACAAGAATGATAGGCTTTGTTTATATGGTTACCGTTTATTTGGGTTTAATTCTGAGGAGAAAAAAACATAGCGAAAGAAATAAATGTGTCATAACTGATGGACAGATGTGGACAACCATGTTATTTCCTCATAACTTCTCACTGACTTTAGCCATCTTGGTCAGAAGCTGAAATAGCAGGTTTTTTGTAATGATGCATTCAGGGTTGAAGACTTAGCTCACCTCTGATCCAGCCTGTCCCTAGGACACACGGGCCAGGATTATGGAACTTTTTATAACAAATCTCATTTCTGTCATGTCGCTTCCAGTCTCACTTTCAACTCTACAATGACTTAAATGTGTAACTGGAGATTTCCTAAGAAAGGTAACCTTTTTGGGTAAATAATCCTGTTCTTCTTGGCAAAGGATGGGGAGATAAAAAAAATGTAATGTTCCTTTTTTAAAAAATAAGGGATGACAGGAGAACCAGAAAATTATGGCCTTTAATGAGAACAGTGGTTCTGAATAAGCTGGGAGAAATGTTATTTTAAAAATAATTCTTGAGCGTGTAGAAGGAGAACTGTTGCCGAAACGACAGTAATAAAATATTTTTTTTTTATTAGGAGCAACGATAATGTCCCAAACAAGAGAGTTTAATTTTAAGCACTATTCCTCTTCAGGCTGATTTTTCACCCCAATCTATAAGGTTTCCATCAAAGCCAGATCAACTACACCCTGCTATGAGAAAGAAACCGAGAGGGAGAGCCGTGCAAATAAAAGGCTGGGCTTATAGAGACGTATGTTTTCAAAGGCTGGTGTGGAATCATCCAGGGCAGGAGAATTCCCTCTGCGGATCATCATGACAGTGGATTTGCTACATCAACAGCAATGTTTTAGCCAGACGTTAACCGAGACCGAGCTGCGTGTTTCTGGATGGTGGAGTCCTGAGTGTGGTTTCTGCCTGGACGCTCCGTTGCTTCGCCTCTCAGTGTGTCTCTCGCACAGTAATACGTCGCAGTGTCTGCAGCTGTCAGGGAACTCAGTTGGAGATAGACCTCGTTCCTGGAGGTGTCTCTGGTGACGCTGATTCGGCCACCGAATGCTGAGTTGTAGTAGCTGGTCCCTCCACTTCCAGTATTACGAATATTTCCCACTCACTCCAGACTTTTCCCTGGG
Source organism: Gekko gecko (assembly GCA_029375565.1). Classification (NCBI taxonomy): domain Eukaryota; kingdom Metazoa; phylum Chordata; class Lepidosauria; order Squamata; family Gekkonidae; genus Gekko; species Gekko gecko. The sequence goes on along the minus strand of JAPDNY010000015.1, from coordinate 53,066,258 downwards.
ACCTGCCGATGCCAAGCCCAGTATTCATAAGTGATTGGGACCCCGGAGACAGTGCAGGTCAATTTGAAGGAACCTCCCAGCTTCACCATTGCAGGGCCATACTGGGTCAGATGGGGACTGGGAAAAGTGCCTGGAAAGAAAAGGGAGAACATGAAAACATGGTGCAGGGATTGTGTCTTCCTGAGTTCCTCATTGATCTTTACTAAGTGCATAAACCCTCACCTGGGGCAATGCTCAATACAATGACAAAAATCACGAGGGGTTCCATCTCTCTCTTTTTGTTCTCACTGCTCTCTCTTCCTTTCATAGAGATGGAACTCGATACAGCCAGACTTTGGAGCTACAACAGATGATGTTATTTAAATAGGAATACCATGCTGGGGAGATTTGCATGAAGGGTGCCTGGCCCAGAAACAGGGTGGATAAAAGGAAGCACGCTTTCTGGGCTTAGCAGATCAAGAGTTTAAGCACAAGGGAAGCTTTGGAATCTCGGTGTGTGGATCTGGTGGTGATTTAATAGAAGGGACAAGAATTTTTTAGGGGAAAAGCCCCAGTAACTAGATATGAAAAGCTTAAAGGCATTTGGCTCAACTTCTGAGTAGCTGCACTACTTTTTCTTCTTGAAGAATATCCGGAAAGTACAGTTTGTGAAAAGTGCGGTGGCTCAGTTCCAGAGAAGGAATGGGTAAGTGAGCAATGTACACAATAAGGCTCTTGTAGAATTGGAAGGGAGCGCCCTGGTAGTCCATCACCATACCCAAGTTTACTGCCCCATCCGGACAGCTGGTCAGAGGGTAGGACTGGAAGCCCTTCCAGTGAGTGGTGATGGAAGCTACCTGTTTAATGGCCTGTGCCCCATCACACCTGACTTTAGTACTACTATTGTCACACGTATCTTCTTGCAATAGGACACATACAACCTCACAGCTGAAATGTGTTTCCTGGCATATGTCAAAGTGTTGTTTTCAACCCACAGAGCCCCCAGATATCCAAAGCGGTGATACAAGACAGACAACCCTCTAAGCCTATCATTTGCACCAGGGTAAATGACCTGAAATCAGCTTTTGACTCCGTTGCCAGAGATATATTATGGAATAAGTTAAGGGAGACCAGTATCGACAGGCGATTATTATTATTTTTAATTTCTACAATCAGACCTATGTACAGGTCAGATGCTCCCCACAGGGGCACCTCACAGATCCTATTAGGACTAGTAGAGGGGTTAAACAAGGATGCCCTTTAGTGCCTCTCTCTTTTTAATTTCTACATCAATGATCTGATAATATATCTAAATAAACCTGAGTTCCATCCCCCTTAAACATACTGGGAGTCCTTTTATATGCAAATTTCGCTGTCTTACTTTCAAGGACCTCGGTAGGCCTGAGGAAAGCAATGAACCCTTTCACCCAATACTGTTGTGAAAATAAACTACTCAACTACTCCAAAATGAAAGTAATGGCTTTTGCAAAAAATAAGCCACCAAAAGTTTATTGCTGGTCTCTAAACGTGCTTCCGATCGAACAAGGTTCATATTTTAAGTACCTGAGAGTTTTCTTCCAGGCAAACGGTTCAAGATCGGTGAATGTAAACACTGTTGTCTCAGAGGCTAAAAGGAGCTCCGGGGCGATTCAAAAATCTTACTGGAACAAAGGGGGTAAATGCCCTGTGGCTGCCCTTAGATTATTTAACGCTAAATCTTTGTCTCAGTTCACGTATGGAGCCCCCATTGACATTACAGCAAACCTTAAGAAAGCAGACACAGTTCAGTCGAATTTTTGGAGAGCAATTCTACAGGCCCCTAATGGGGTTCCAAATGCCCTTATTCGCATAGAGAGAGGCATGATTACGGTTGAGGCAAAATTACAGATTGCGGTGACAACGTTTCGGTTAGAGCTAGCTTTTCGACCCAAGGGACTGACAAGTTTAATAATGCCAGACCACTTTGAACCCCCTCGGTTTAAGGTGCTAGATAAGAAATTAGCCTCTGACAGTTTGTCTAAATAAGATTTGTGCTCTATGGGTTATGCAAAGGCCAAGTCTATGGCGAGACAGAGAATACTGGATAACTCAAGACAACATGATCTAAATATGATAGAGAAATGGCGAGTCCTTCTCGTTCCAGGTAACAGAGTCATCCCTATGCCTTACCTCTCCTGTTTATTAAACCAGGACTACAGAAGAATGTCTACATTAATGTGTTGAGATGTACTCCCAAATGCAGTCCTGGAAGGAAAATTTAACAAGACTCCTTACGAAGGCTATGCCCCTGTTACGTGGATAGTATTTTGATTCTAAAGCATATAATAACATCCGCGAGTCTCTTCCTTTCCCTAAGACACTCCCTCTCTCTCTCAGGCAACGAATCTGCCTTTTAAGAAATATGCTATTGGATAGGTGGGCAGAAGTTACTTATCAGGTGGCTAGGTTTGGATGGCTTGCCCAAAGAATTAAAAAATCGATAGTAGCTCGGAAAGAGGAGAACTAAGATTTAGTTTTATTAATTTTAATGATTATGGTTTTAAGTTTTTCATAATCAGTCCTAAAATCCTTGCTTCTATCTTAATGTGATGTTTTCTTTTGATGTTACAAAATGTATAGCGGTTTATGTGCTGGTCAATGACCAGGAATGAATTCAACCTTCAGGTCCCTCCTGGAGACTGGGAACCCAATCAGTTCCTGGCAAGGCTCTCTTCCCCCATCAAGCTGGAGTTCTGTTCACGGACGCACTTTGTTGGGTTTAGCTTGGATTGCATTCTGAGAACTCTTTGGTTCTTTAAATATGAAGAGGTCTGAATGTTAAAGGGTAACCCCTAAAAATAGAGGCTAAAGTGTCCCATCTCTGAAGGCAAAGAAGGGGAAACTTCCACCTCTGTGAGTCAGAGACCTTGTTAGTGGGAGTCTGGGGACCTTCGATCAAGGGACTGTCCTGCTCTCCAGGGGGTTCCACTCCCCCTTCAGTTGGAAATGCTTGGCTGGCCCTGGAGGGAGGCATGTCTTGGTGTGCTCCTGGGACCAGTTCAAGCTGTGCAGCTTTGTGCTGCCACCTATTGTCAAACACATAGAAGTGCAGCACTCTCAGGAGGAGAAAAGACCAAGTTTGAGTCCAGTGACATGGTTAAGATGAACAAACTTTCATTCAAGGCATAAGCTTTTGTGTGCACGCCCACTTCTTCAGATTCAACAAAATGGAAATTACCAGTCCATACACAGAGGTAGAGGGTGAGCAGTAAATTAGCATACAGTATAATGAAGAGGTTTAACAGATTCAAGGACCAAACAAGATTAATAGGCCTCGTTTACATGGTTACCATTTGTTTGGGTTTAATTCCAGGGTGGGGGAAACATGGTGAAGGAAATAAATATGTCAAAATTGGAGATTGATGGGCAAATGTGGACAACCATTTTATTGCCTCATAATGATGTGGATAACCAACAGCAGTGTTTTAGCCAGACTTTAACCAGGACCCAGCTGCATATTTCTGGATGGTGGAGTCCTGAGTGTGGTTTTTGCCTGGACGCTCCGTTGCTTTGCCTCACTGTGTCTCTTGCACAATAATACACGGCAGTGTCTGCAGCTGTCAGGGAACTGAGCTGGAGGTAGACCTCGTTCCTGGAGGTGTCCCTGGTGATGCTGATTCGGCCACTGAATGCAGAGCTGTAGTAGCTGGTTCCTCCTTGTACAGTGCTTCGAATATTTCCCAGCCACTCCAGGCTTTTCCCTGGGAGCTGTCGGTTCCAGCCCCAGTAATAATCACTGACTTGGGCCCTGGAGACGGTGCAGGTCACTTTGAAGGACCCTCCCGGCTTGGCGATTACTGGGTCAGACTGGGTCAGCTGGGGACTGGAAAAAGTGCCTGGAAAGAAAAGGGAGAACATGAAAACCAGTCCTGGGATTCTGTCCTCTTGCGTTCCTCATGGATCTCTGCTCAGTGTTTAAACCCTCACCGGTTGAAATGCTCAATACAAGGACAAAAATCATGACCAGTTCCATCTTTTTTCCTTTCCTCTCACTGTTCTCTCTTCCTTTCGTGGAGAAGGAACTCGAGACAGCCAGGCTCTGGAGCGACAGCGGATGATGTTATTTAAACAGGGAAGACCTGCCAAGAAATTTGCATGAAGGGTGCATGGCCCAGAAACAGAGTGGATAAAAGTAAGCACACTTGCTCAGCTTAGCAGATCAAGAGTTCAAGCATAAAGGATTTTTTGGAGTCTTGGTGTGTAGTGATCTGGTGGTGATTCAGCAAAAGGGACAGGTGTTCTTTAGGGGAGAAGCCCCAACAACTAGGTGTGAAAAGCTTAACGGCATTTGACTCAACTTCTGAGTAGCTGCACTACTTTCCCCCCCCCCTTGAAGAATATCCAGAAAGGACAGTTTTTGAAAAGTGCAGTTGCTCACTTCCAAAGAGGGAGCGGGTAAGTGAGCACAGGGTATATAAGGGTGTATACAACTTATATAACTATAAGCTTCAACTATAAGAATTTGGAGTGAGTGGCCTGCTAGTCCATCACCATACTTGAGTTTACTGCCCTGTCAGGACAGCTGGTCAGAGGGGTGGGGCAGAAACCCTTCCTGTGAGTGGCTATGGAGGCTGCCTGTTTAATGTCCTGTGCCCAAATCACACGTGACTTTTGTTCTACTACTCTCACAGGTATCTTCTTGCAATACACTGCATCCAAGGCTACCTTTGAAGATCAGAATTGTTCCAGAATGTGTTGGTCAGACTGCTGACGGGTAGCTGTGGTATGACACATGCAATCTCAGAGCTGAAACATTTGCATTGACTTCCCATTTGTTCCCTGGCATATTTCAAAATATTGTTTTCAACCCACAGAGCCCCCAAACATCTGAAGAGGTGATTCTCAGTGAGGGCATCCTACAGATCTTGGGGGCATTCAGTTTAGTTTATTTTTCTTAGAGTCCTTAGACCAGATATGTTCTCTCTCTCTCTCTCTCTCTCTCACATACACACACACGTTATAGATAATGGGTTCCAATACATTAAAAACTGATGTAAAAATATAAAAGTCTTAAATATAAAATAGAACGCTTCCAGATACAACACATTTGAATCTAATATAAAAGTTACTCTTATATCTAGCCGCTAAACAATTTCCGTGACCTGAGTATCACCTTACAAAACCTGGCTACTTGATGAGTAGTCTTGGGATGTCTGTCAATTAAAAGAAGTTCCAGTTTGTTTCTTTCTGACAGACCCGAGTCTTTTCCTCTCAGAGGGATGATAATCTCTTTATGCACCACCTCATAGTGAGGGCATTTGAAGAACATATGTTCTCTGTCTCCCTGGGTGGGCAGGTGCAAAGCCTTTCCGCATAAGGAATGTTCTTATATTTCCCGTCAAGTATAGTGGAAGGGAGGGCAGAGCATCTAGCTAAGGAAAAGGCTCTTCTGAGCCCCTTTACTTCCAATGACATTAGATAATCCACTGGCTCAACTGTATTGTTAATACCTGCCTTCATAACATTTTGTATGCTAGCAATATCAGTTTGATGTTTGATGTCCTTGATTCGTTTCACTTTTTTTTTTTTTTTGCCTGTTCCACATATCAGAAGCACCTGAGGGGAAAGGTCAATCCTGCAAAGGTAGCTTTGAACTGCTTTGCACCAGTTTAATTGAAAATTATCAATGCAAATCAGAGGGAGTAGACTTTGTGGGCTCAGCTGTCCCTTTAGCCATGTATAGATAGACTATATTATAGATAGACTGTATTAACCCATGCCTCGACTTTTAAACATCTTGTCTCTAATCTTACCCTGGCATTTGATCCACATTTGGAAACCTGTAGGATAGAAATTTAGGTTGAACTCTTTCTTGGGGAGGTAAAATGTGAGCTGGGTGGCCCCAAAGAGGAGCCATATAACAATTGTGCCAGTGTCTTAGCCTGATATAATTTCAGAGCGGCGGGAACATATGATCCCCCTTGTGAATGATGGAATTTTACCATACCATTTGCAGATCTGGGGGCATTCAGAGTTCTGAAGTGCAAATGGAGAGCATTGAGTATTTTAGGGTTTTCTGTAACACCTTTTCTCCTTTAGGGGCTTCTAACAGCAAGTCCATGGGGTTGCGAAGAGTCGGACTCAACTGTGCGACTGGACAACAAAAAAATGAAGGAGAGTCATTTGGTATCACTCACCCTGTACCTCCAAACCTCGAGTTCTGCCACAGACCCTTCAAAAAGTGGCATGGAGAAATTAGGAAGCAGCCTGACACTGAAGATGTTGGCGGGTGGCCATCGGGCAGGCACATGGGTCTCTTGGGATATAAGCCCAAGATGCCTGTATTTTATGTATATATCACCCACATGATCAATAAAACTGCCTTGTCTGGAGTTATAAGTTTTTTACTTGTTTGTGTGGGGCAGAAATATGTGATGATAATGCTGCTTGCTCATTGGGTGTCATGGACCATGGACTAAGGTCATCCTGTTGGCAGCAGGCCAAATTGGGGATTTAAACTCAAGTCTTCCTCAGATGAGTCTGATGTGCTCTGCCCCTGTAAACACCCCGGTAAGATATTGGAGCTCCACTTAGGACTCTCATGGGATTCAACCCCTTTGTGCTTGCACTGGGGCTGACTCTGCCTGGAAATTCCAAGGTAAGGATGCCTCATGGTTTTTCTATTTCTGTGCAATTGTCTCTTTGACCAGGGTTTTTGACATATGCTTCCCACACCGGCTCTGCTTTAGGAAATTGAGGGTGAAGCCTGTGGAAGGCAGGGCACAATACAACAACCCTCTGTAACTTGTAGGGAAGTCCATTCTGTACAGCGGCAATCATGTCTAACTGGTCAGGAGTTTCCCAAGTTCTTTCAATTGATTGTAAGTCTCCATTAGCTTCTTTTATTGATCAGGTAAAGAGTCTCTTTCCTTTACTCTAATGTCAAAGACCTGAGCCTTCAAATAGTAAATTTTACTGGTTGTCTCCACTCCATACCTCCCTTTCAGGTGTTTAGTCATTAATTTGGAAGTTTCTATTATATGCAGGCTAGGCACATCATGACAGTTAACTGAACCCATAATCAAGGACTTGGCATAGCCATCTAGTCTTCTGAAGGCACTTTTGTCTGGCTCACCTGCAGGGACTTCCTTTGTTAAAATATCTTCAGCCCCATATATTTGCAATTTATTTTTAGGGAGCTGAACCACCAATTAAAATTATGCTGGGTCAGCTTGAGTTGACCTAACCCCCCTGGGTTAAGATCTCCACCTCGCAACATACATTGGCACTGGCAGCTCATCCAGACGACACACTTGGTGTCTGTGAATCACTCATCTTGACTTACAGGCTTTTAGCAGGCACTCACAGGCTTAATCCTGTCTTCAGAACAGGAAACAAGGGCTGACTGCAAGCAATCGGCTTCTCCTGTTCTCCTCTGTAGCTGGGATTCCAAATGCACAAAAACCTTCAAAATAATAGTTCTCAGCTGTGCCTTAGCATATTCAGGCTGGGGTAGGGAGATTTCTTAAATCAACCTGAATCTAAGTCACCTTTCACAGTGGCAGTGTGCCTGGCAAAGAGAGTAAAAACTTGCAGAGGAAAAAAAGTGGTCATTTTAAAATCAAGTCTCTCAGCTGCTAATTAGCTCCTGTCCTTAATCTCTCACTCCAGTGGTGCATTAAAAAACTTGTTTTTACTTAAGCACATTAGGCAAAAATCAGTTAACCAAACCATCCTCTGCTACCAGAATGTGTTGGAAAAATTGGCAAAATAATTAAATATTCAGAGATTGCATTGGATCTTTGCTTCACTGGAGATGAGGCATTTTATGTAAAAATCTTTATTTATAAGGGAAGGCTTCACAGGACATCTACAAAACAACTAAGACTCCTAAGGCTACGTCTTTATACTTTGACCACATGGTCTACAACTATGGAAATTTTTCTTCTTCTTGACTCCTAGAAGGAAATCACCTGAATGCATTAATGATTCTGAGTAAAGAGACTTCAGTTTTGCGGACTTTGTTTCCATTGGCTCTGTGCCAGGTTTCCTTCCAGGTCTGTCTAAACAATAGCCCACAAGGTAAGCACATTAACCCTATAATGACTGAATTTTAGACCTTGCAACAGACATATTTCCAACGAAGTGAAGACACTTAATATCAACAAAAGCAATAGCATTAACCAGCCTAAACATCAATATTTTTACTTAAGTGTCTTGTAGGGCCAACTGAAAGAGTTTTAGGAGACACCAATCTAGAGAGGAAGCCAGGAGCAATAGAGAAATGAAGCCAGGTGCCATGTCAAGAGAAATTTCAAAGTGGACCAGAATGTGTAGTGTTCCTTTTCTCTTGAGGTGGAGTGACAATAAGAAATCAACTGCTCTGAGCTTGTATTTGTGTAGGGGGCCAGTAACAGAATTTGCATATGGCTGGACCACTTTTGGTCAGGTGCTCTTCAAAAACCCCATAAAGCCTGAGGTATGGCCGAGGGACAGGCGATGTCAGCAGAAGTTCAGTTTCTCACCTTGCACCAAAGGGGATGGCGTGAGAAAGGGGTGTAGTGACAGACTACAGGAATCGTACAGCGTAACGTAGAGGGCTATGAATGGTAGTGATGGGAACCATGACAAAATTAGGATGGACAGCTGAAAAGAAGGAGACAGATAATATCAGAAGAAACTCCTGGCTTCCTTGAAGCTCAGTTGATACAGCTATTTGCTATTGTCCTTTGCAGCCATCTGTGTTGATCTCTGGTAGGGACTCATTTGTAGTGTACCTTGTCTGGGGAAGGTTTGCATGAAGGGTGTACAGATTAGAAGCAGAGTGGATAAAGGGAAGCACACTTGCCAGGCTTAGCAGATCAACAGTTCGTGGGCAATGGATGCTGGGAGTATTCTGGGAGTCAGACACCACTCCCCATGTTTAGTGCCTCATCAGGACAGCTGTCGGGGAGGGGGAAGGGCTAGGCCTTCCAGAGATTGGCCAGAACCTCTAGCCTTCAAAAATGCAGTGACTGAGACCAACCAATCATCTCCAGTTCTGCCAATTGCTTTGGAATCTAAGCAGCAGGTTATCTAAGGAAGCCACCTCTCTGGTCCTCAGTGCCGAGGCTTTCCAAATCTGGTTTGGGAAATTCCTGGATATTTGGGCCTTCAGTTCCTCCTAGACTCCTCGGTAGAGTCCAATAGCTGAAGCTCCCATTCCACACACACACACCGGGGATCTGATCTCTGTATTCTGGAGGTCAGTTTGAATTCCAGAAGAACTCCAGGTCCCTCCTGGAGACTGGGAACCCTATCAGCTCCTGGCAAGGCCCTCTTCCCCCATCGTGCTAGAGTTCTGTTCACTGAAGCACTTTGTTGGTTTAGCTGATACTGCATTCTGAGAATTCTTGGGTTGCTTAAATATGAAGAGGTATGAATCTTAAAGGATAACTCCTAAAAAGAGAGGCTATAATAAAGTGTCCCATCATGGAAGGCAAAGAAGGTGAAACTGTCACCCCTGTGAGTCAGAGACCTTGCTAGTGGGAGTCTGGGGACCTTCGATGAAGGGACTGTCCTACTCTCCAAGGGGCTGCACTCCCCCTTCAGTTGGGAATGCTTCTCATCTCTTGATGTGGTCCTGGAAGCAGTTCAAGCTGTGCAGCTCTGTGCTGCCACCTACTGCTAAACACATAGAAGTGCAGCACTCTCACAGGGAGAAAAGGACAAAGTTGGAGTCCAGTGGCTCTTTTAAGACCAACAAAGTTTCATTCAAGGGGATGAGCTTTCATGTGCACACACACTTCTTCAGATACAATGAAATGGAAATTACCAGTACATACTCCTAGGTAGAGGGTGAGCAGTAAATTAGCATACAGCATAACGAAGAAGGTTAACAGATTCAAGGACGAAACAAGAATAACAGGCTTTGTTTATATACTTACCATTTGTCCGGGTTGAATTCCAAGGAGAAACATAGTGAAAGAAAGAAATATGTCACAGCTGGAGATCGATGGGCAGATTTGGATAACTGTGTCATTTCCTCAAAACCATGTGGTTAGCCATGTTATTTCCTCATAATCTCTCATTTAATAGAGGCAACTTTGTCAGGAGTTGAAATAGCAGTTTTTAGCAATTATGCTTTCACTTTTGAAGACTAAGCTCCGCACTGATTCAGCCCATCTCTGGGATACCTAGATTGTTGTACTTTTTACAACAAATGTCCTTTATGTCATGTTACTTTCAGTCTCACCTTCAATGCTGCAATAACTTAAATGTGAAACTGCTGATCTCCTAAGAAAGGTACACTTTTGGCTAACTAAACCTGTTCTTCTTGGCAGAAGATGGGGAGACAGAAAATGCAATGTTCCTTTTTTTTTAAAAAAAATAAAGGATGACAGGAGAGCCAGAAAATTAAGACATTTAAGCAGAACAGTTGTTCTGAATAAGTTGGGAGTAACATTTATTTTAAAAAGAATTCTTGAGCACCTAGTGGTTAAGTGTGCGGACTCTAATCTGGGAGAACCGGGGTTGATTCTCCCACTCCTCCATTTGCACCTGCTGATGTGATCTTGGGTCAGTTACAAGCTCTGGCACAGCTGTTCTTGAAAAAGAGCAGTTTGTGTCAGAAGTTCTCTCAGCCCCACCTACCTCACAGGGTGTCTGTTGTGGGCAGGGGAAGGGAAAGGAGTTTGTAAGCCGCTCTGAGATGCCTTTGGGCAGTGAAGGGTGGGATATAAATCCTATCTCTTCTTCTTCTTCTTCCTAAAACAACAGTAATATAATATCTTTTTATCAAGAGGAAACAAAACGTCCCTAACAAGAGAGTGCAAGTACTCTTCTTCCGGCTGATTTTGCAGCCTAAAATGTCAAGAGTGGGTGGGTAAGAAGAGGTTTAAGGCAGGGTGGAAACGCCCCACCTGTGTTAGGTAGTCTTTATGAAGATGGAGACCAGGAGTTGTGGCAGACCTGACCTGCATTGCTGTTTGGGCTCATTTATATTTTCAGATGAAAAGACACCATTTTTTTTTGGTCTCTTCACTGAAGGAGCTTGTGGCGCAGTTTGGTATCTCAGCTGCACCCTGCACTAGGGAAACCGTGAAACAAATGAGTAAAGAAAATAACTTTCTAAATAAATAGAATAATCAAGTTTGCCACATCTCCTTGGTTCCAAATCAGAAAATAATGCAGACCCAAGTCTATGCGGTATTGATCGAAGCCAGATCCATGACACCCTGGTATGAGAAAGGAAACCAGAGGGAGAGCTGTGCAAATAAAAGGGTGTGATTGTATGTTTTCCAAAACTGGTGTGGAATCCTCTAGGGCAGGATCATTCCCTCTGCTGATCGTCATGACGGGGGATTTTGTTGCCATGCAAACGCCTTATGCAGCATCTACAAAGGCCATGAACTATGACTGCAAAGCTGGATTGTGAAACAAGTGTGCCAGGGCAATGGACTGAATGGGAACCATGAGATGGCACCATTCTAGTGGACTGTAGGCACGTGCCCAGCCAAGGGAAATCTTGCTCTGAAGCAGCCTGTCAACCCAGACGTGGACCCCTGGAATACCTGATGTCTCTCGCACCTGCATTTCTTCAGGCTCTGCAGACATATGCCAGAAGGCAAGCCAGCCTCCCTGACCCCGCAGATACGCAGAACCAGCAACAGTTCACTAAGAGAAGCTGTGCTCTGCAAAAGGAACCAGGACATTCCTGCACAGATACCATGGAACTGTCTCTTCTCCATCATGCGGGCACTTTCCTCCCCCACTTTTACCTATTAACAGCACCACA